>OX122885.1:14276865-15476865 GCA_944738645.1 Eristalinus sepulchralis | reverse complement strand
CCAGGCACTATGCACCTGTGACGTTGCTGCAGTGTTATCTGGGAAGAAAGATGGTGTATTGAGTTTAACGAGAGTCAAGGCTAGAAAATCCTCTCCTAGAGAAGCACAGGAATGATCACAGTGTTGTACGAAGGCAGTTTGATCTTGTTTCCATTAACTGGCAGTTCTTGACTTTCTCAAAGTGTTTTTTGCACTTAGGTTTTCGCCACAGGGGCAGGTGTGATGAGGAGGAGAGGTGGTGTAGAATGGTGGCCGCTTATAGTTACTCGGAATATTTCCTCGGTCGGGTCGGGGAGAAAGGAGGGAAAAGATCGAAAAAGAACTTGAATGGAAAAGTCTAATGTCCTTACTAACCTGTAAACAGACAGCTATGTGAAATAAGGCGAAAGAAGAAAGAAGTGTAGTGGAAGTGGTAGATTTCCCAAAACTACATCCTACATCAACGGTAGCTTAAACCTACCTTTCTACAATGAAACAACGTCTTCCCAGTGTGGTTCAGGGATAAAGGTTATTGTAGTCCTTGGATACCTTAATCCAGAAAGCCGATCTTGTTCGTTCTTCCTTGATTGTAACATATTGAATTGACTGTCATGGGGTGAGTCACTTGTTATTATTAGTGCGATTCTCTTTGATTTTTGGTCTCACTTCTGCCTTTATAGGTTTGGCGTTTTTCCTAAATTCAATTTTTCTTATGTCTCTATCGGTTTTTCTAATAGCTTTGCTTACTGTTCTGAGTCTTAGTTTATAGCAATGATCAGAAAGACTGTTAGAAGATGTTCCATTGTTGCTTAATTCTGGCCGCTGTTCCTACAGATCTCTGGGCTATTAAAACAAGTGGTGGTAGTTTCATGCCACACGTCCATATTCTGCTCTGCAATCTCAGGTCAGTTTTGTTTAATTGTAAAACTTGTTTGGACCTTTTGCGACTCTGCCTCCTTAAGTTTTTCTTAACATCTAATATCTTCATGGTGTTCCTCTTTTACGATTCAGTTTCAATGGAATTGATCCACCCTAGTGCTATTAAAGCCATACAGTGAAGAAGACGTAATGTCAGGTTCCTTAGTGGATTTTTATTTAATAGAAAAGGCTTCGTTTCGCTCGAGAGATCCACTTCAGCCCCTTCTGATTCAATGCCAATAAGCTGTTTTTTATTCAGTCACTTCAATGTGATCTGAACGGACTTTGGGGAGGTCGTCCCGCTGGACTTGACTTCTGACTTTCGCGTGATCTTGCAAATGGTGTTGAACAAATCACATCATAGCACTTTGTCTGTTGACAGCGTCCAAGACGAGTACGTTACCGCCATTGATGGAGCAGCGAGAGCTCTCAGTTGTCATTCTACACTAGGATGTCAATATTGCCAATATTAGACAGGACACAGTATAGCCCAACTTTATACACGCTCTCCTATGTAGGCTTGAAAACGACGAACAGATGACGATTGTCGGGGTATAAAAATTTGATCAATCGTGGTCTTCGCTGGCCTAAAGCCATTATATTAAGAATCTATCATATTTTTCACAAACGTTAACATGCGTTCGCACAAAGTGGCAGAGAGGCGCTTGTACGGGATGATAAGGAGACCGATTGCTCTCTGGATGGCTAATGGCTCAAAAATCTCAAACAATTGACCAAAGCCCACTGCAGTCCGGAAGTTTGCTTCCTCAGTCAAACAAAATAGATAAATTCTAATCAACACACTGCCCCGTTGATCTCTCAGGAAGTACCTTTCGCCCTGTTGTTCCAACCGGATATGCTTTGAAAGAACGCACATACTCATATCTTGCGGATTCACCTTTAATCCGACTTCCGCCGGCGGCGGCGGCGACCCTTTGACGTGATCGAATTCAATTTCGTATGCTGATTACATCAGGAGTAACTCACCCATGAGGCCATGCCGTGCCGCAATCATTTCGACACGCTCTGGCGACAAACCTTCAAAATCCAATCCCGACAAGCAGCGTGTGTAGCCATAAATCTCCGGAGTCACCAACTTAAGCAAATGATTATGTTAAGCCTTTAGCCACTTTGTTACCCGCCAGATTCGGAGTATTAGCTCTCCGCTCGTCCTCGTCTCGAGCGCGGCTTACAGCCTCCCCAGACACCAATAACTCACGGCGCGCTTTGTTGTTTAAACAAAAGCGCAGCACACAAACCACGTCAGTTCAAGCTGCGAGTACCGCTGGCGACTGTCACTGCCGCTGCTCCCACTGGGACAGGTTCATTAATTCGCTCGCCCCGCAAACGGACTCGATATCCCCGGAGGGAGTGTATGATGGGATTGGAGTTGGAATTGGAATTGAAATTGGAATCGGAATTGAAGTGCATTGGCTCGGAAATTTGATTAGACGCCATTAAAGTCATTGTCGCATATCCATCGGGCCGGTGCTTATGGTAATGACACTCTTGGCCGTGTCTCAATCGGGCGTCGGCTCTGCTGCTGCTGTGCGCAGAAGCCCCGACCCGATCCCCCACCGGTGTGCCGGAGATGATCTTCGGCAGCATCGTCATCAGCATGGTCATCAGCGGTGACATCTTTATGCCCGGGCCTAGCCATTTGGTCATTTGTGTGTGCCCGGTCTTAATTTGGCCGCTGAGACGATCGCGATCGAGGTGATCGTTTGTTTGTTGTTTTGTCATTTTGTCGTTTTGTCGCTTTATCGGTGGTTTCTTGTTGCCGTTGTTGTTGTTACTGGTGGTGGTGGCGACGAGGAGGATTTTTGCTTAATCAATTAATTCGACAGATTTTATCCATGATCTTTGAATTTTTATTGACACAGTAACCGGATTGCGGGCTTGGGAACCGAGTCTCCGCTGGTCGCTGGCTGGGTTTATGTATCGTCGGGGGACCGAGCTGACGGTCTAATTGATGGGCTATTTGTGGGTAACTTATGAGAGCGAGTGTCAGCTAATTAGGTGATAAAGTGGCCATTTCGTGAAGCATTTGTGGATGGAACCGGATGGGTTTCAATTTGCAAGTTGAAGCAGACGCGCCAGATAACGCTGGGCTGGGCGAGGTGTTGGAGCGAAATAAAATTTAATGACAAGCTGTTCGGCATCGACGGAGAGGGTGTGAACGGAGGGCTTCTGTTGAAAGAGGACACCGTGCAGAGTAGGAGCAGTCCACTGGGCGATGATTAAGTGTAAGTGATTTATGCGTGCTGCGCGTTGTTCCACTGTTTGGTGGAACAACTTAATCGGACCCGTTGCATAATCTTGTGATTTCGATGTTAATGAACCTGATTTTGAATGGAGAATTATATTGGCGTCTACGATATGAATAGAACTCATGTAGGCCAATGGTAATTAATTACCGTGACACCGTGAATAAAATTAAAAGTCATTGGTGATCCGATTGACTACGACCACTGTACTTGCACAAATAGGGGGTTCCTTGTAGACCCATCAATAAGAAGCAGCACGGGTGGTGATCTCACACAAAGAGGGATGGTCTATGACACTGAAGCTGAAGCTGTAATCCATCGTGGACGAAGCCAGGTCCTCTACTTACTGTCATGACGACTTACAAACCTTGCATCGGGGATTTGGTTTTCTTCTTTCTCGTCTTCAACCTAAGAGCTCGATTTTGAAAATGTTCTTATCTGAAGCATTCTTTCGCGCGATGTGGCAGAGGCACTGAAATCCGTAAATTCTCATCTTGGTACAGGGCGTTGTGTTAGCTCCGCCTTTAAATATTTTTCGTTCGGAGGAAACAAAGTGTGGGGTTTTTCCCATCGTCCAGCATTAAATTCTCTGAGTTCAAGATTCCACAGACTGAAATAACGTCAGTTGGCAAGGCCGAGAGTGTGAGGAGGCTTACGACCCGACAGAAATAGAACTGACCAGAGTTTGACTAAAGAAAAAAGTTGAAGTGGCCCCAAAGATGTGAAAAAGGTACATGACAGAGTGCTTGGAGGTTTAATGTGCGTCTAATGCAGGTGAAAGTGATTGATGGGTTTTCATTTAGTCAACCAAACTGTAGCAGCAGTGTTTGAGTGAATATAAGTAAATCAGCAGATTTCCCCTGTACGTTGGATTTCCACAAAACTAAGTCGTGTCCCCTTTTTCTTTTAATATTGCACTCACTCGACATGGATAAATCCGCACTACAATCTGGCTGCCTCTGATCAATTCTCCAATCACATCCGCAAGGTACGCATTGACGCAAGGCATGTATCAAACATCCTTGATTTCAGATGGACGAACAAGGATTACCTTTCCGACAGCTCGTACCATGGTGGGAGCAGAATCTCCCTCGCAAAAAGAGGAGGAGGAGTTAATATAAATTCTTACCATTTTCTTGTGTCAGTTGGGAGACCAAAAGTCCTTAGTACACCGGGAAATACGGAAAAAACGAAAGCGAGGGATATTTATCTATGCCTACGTCAAACATAAAAATAACCCTGACAGGCGTGTGATTACACTGCCACCCAGTCATTGAAGTCGTAGCCGAAGCAACCGTACATTTGTCGCCATCAGCGACACACACGACCCAAGAACTAACGTGAAACCGAAGAGGCACTTAAGAGTCTTCTTAGATTGATCGACTCTTCATGAAACCCGCCGAAGGTAAGAATGTTAACTTGGAGGGCACTACCGTTCACAAGGGCCAAAGGCCTAGCTTCTTCAGTTTCGAATTGTGCATGCTATTGTTCTATATCGGGTAAAGGTGACTTACAGTTTAATGAAGATTCCGATAGGCATGTTTTGAGAAGCTTCTCATAGGCAGTTAATGCATTTTGAAGGCTGTCAGTAACTCGAAAGCGGTGGTGGCATGAGATGATGTTCAGATGTGCAATCCCGAAATGGTACCTATAACCTTTGATATGTGAGTTAGCACACAAACCCAATTCGCTACGGTATCACCTTATTCTACCTTTAATAAAAAAGTTGGAAATCAGCTCCTTTTGAGTTCCAGTTCAATACTCACATTTTTCTACAGGCGAGATTGTGTCCAGTGAATAGATTACCGAAGTTGTGTATAATCACATTTTCCTCCATTCCCGAAGTTTATTTTTCATGTACACTCTTCATGAGAATCTAAAACTCATAACATAATTAATTAATGGGCACAATTCCTATTGCACGAGAACTTGCGTTGTATGGCACGCTCTTAACAGCAGAAAGATTGGAAAAAAGGGTACAGATTATTTTCTACGTCTATGTTTGTCCCAAGAAGTACAGACCAAATCACAAGCTTGTGAATCCACAGTATCAAAGCTGCAATGAAAAATTAGAAATACACGGAACACGAGGACAAGATGCTTCAATGCCTTAAGGAAATGTCTCTCCATGACAGCAGCCGACGTTATGAACGGCAAATAGCGAAATAAATCTTAATGAAGTATAAGGACTAGCTAGACAATAACACCAGTACCGAAATCAAATGCAGAATCGCTCTTGCCAATCGCTGTTTCTTTGGGCTCAAGAGGCAATTGAGCAATAAAGCCCTGTCTCGAAGGACTTAGCTTACTGTATATGACACCCTGATCATCCCAGTCCTACTCTATGGCGCGGAAATCTGGACGTTAATAAAAGCGGATGATGAAGTCCTTAGTCTTTTCAAGAGAAAAGTTTTGCGTGCGATTTTTGATTCAGAAACTTTGAAAAAAGGGTGAACGGTGACAAAAATTCACGATCCTGATACAAATTCGGAAGAATTGTGCAAATTCGAATTTTATTAAGGCCGCCTGCATTTTGACTGAAGGATCGAAGATAGAAAACGGTGAGGGAATGGAAATCTTCTGCAGGACACTAAGAATAAATGTCTTTCAAACAAAAATCATTGCCACAAAGAAAACTGTGCGGATTGTGAAGCAGGCGGGAAAACGTTCTTAAAGGAGCGTGCCATGCCTCTCAGGCTGCATTGTCATAGTTTATGGCCTAAATACACATCAAGCAGTACTATATGCGTAAAAGTATTCTTACACGTGTTTTCACTGGTCGCTGCCCGATAAGTACAATTGCAAAAAGATTACACCTTCCAGCAAACAAATTCTGTGGAAGTTGTAGGGAGGAAGAAACAGAATCCTCCTTTGTCACAAGGACAAGGACTTATTGATATCAAAGCAATATGTTTTTTCAAACCTCAGGGAACTCATAAAAATACAAATTTCTAAACTCAAGAACTTTATTTTAGATTAGAGTGGTTTTGGTAATTGTATGCTGCTACAGCGCCATCTGTTTATAATCACGCATGCTAACTTTACAGCCATTGGGTGCAATTGAATCTTTTGAAATTTAGTCCTTTTAAACATCATTAATCTATAGTACGAAACCAGGAGATGGAAATAAGGAGTAAATAAACTCCAACTTCATTCGAGGAAGTAATATTGCCTAATGGCCAAAATACCAGCTCCATATGCCCCATCCACCAAAAAGAAGACCTCGTACAAAAATGATCTGAAACATCGCCCATTAGATTACAAACTCCCATCCAGAATACCGTGCGAATGACTTAAGACTTTTCTTCATTGCTCTAATCGGTGGGTACCAATGCGCCTCGAATTTTCTGACAGGGGCAGGTCTTGGAAGAAAAACGATGTGAGATTTGGTGATCATGTCTGCCTCAATATCACGATATCACACGGAACATTATCCGGAGAATCGTAAGTAACCCAAGACTAGACGTCTCAGTAACTTAGGTTACAACTAAGGTCATACTTAAGGGACAATCACTTCAGCCATTTCACTTTCGAAGACCTGTGCCATTCTATGGGTCAAGCATCCGTTTGCAGTACAACTCCACACTAAGCCCGAGACGCCCCCATAAATGTCTGCTTTAAATCTATGGTTTGAACAATCTGACTGAAGGCAGTCAGCATCTAACCTAAGCTTTGCTTGTGATTTTGGGTATTAAACCACAGTCACTACGGCACTTTTACGTTGAGGATTGAACAAGTTCCAAGGACTACCAGTCTAGCTGTCACTATCAGTCAGGTTCCCTTAACAGCTGGGACTGATAGCCGCCATCGCACCAAATGGTCAACGGGCTCACCCGTTGAATCCGTTGACACCTATTATAGTCCTACGGATGTAAATTTGAATCATGAGATTCATCTCTGATGGAAAATAACAACGAAGTTCAACTCGATACATATACCCTCGTAATCGTCCTTAAAACCCCACTTGACAGCATAGTAAGACACAATGTACGAAATCTTGTTTCCAGATTGTCATAAGGCGCTAACAACAAGCTGTCCTGTGATTTCTTTAATTTGGTAATGCAAAGTGGAGAGACTTTCTTCAACAATCTGCCGGGTTGTGCAGATGGTAACGACTGCGGGTCCTCATAGAAGCGTGAACTGTAAAAGACGAACAGGCGAGACGTATGATTGTAGTCTAGATAAGGATAAATGAGGATATTTGTGCATCAGCTCTTACTGTATCGACGATGAACGTCATCTTTCAACAAGCTAACCCAGCCGTAGGTTATTTGTCTTCACACCATTTGGAAGCTTATTTGACTTGCAGCGGTGGCTCACTGGAAACCCGCACCATCTGACTGGAATCTCAGCTCAGTTGCATCGCGATTGTTTTAATCTCTGGCCACGAAACCTCAACAACAAAGGCAACATCTACACGTATTGACTGCCCATAAGAAGATTAAATGGCTGTTAAGATATCATTACAGCTCAGGGACTTCAGTCCCACGACAATAAGCTGCAAACTTATTTCACACCTCTTACGGCCAATTACCCGCAACACAAATCGTTCGTGAACTCCTTTCTTAGACAAAAACCCCATTTTTACCAGCATTAACACATAATGCATCGTTTCTGCCACCCCCCTCGACCACGAGGTACTAATGCGTCCAGTCAAGCACTCACAGGCGACACACCAAATGCTCGTCCAATGTGTCCACCGCTCTAGTGAGTTTCCTTTTGCAGTCAGAATCCACCGGAATGCAGTCCGTGCCAAATGCCAACGTTCCGATTTGACACATGGACAACGAAATTTCATATTTCTAGTCGCGGCTTTGCGCCGCATTACAAATGGTTGACAGTTATTAGACAACCATCAGCCATCAGCCATCGCCATCATCACCCATTTTTTTTTTGTTTTTTTTTTTTTTTCATTTTACCTTTCTCGCCACCTCTCGGCCGGGATAATGGGGTGGTTCTGTGGGTTTTTTGCCCAAAAACGGAAACCATACAAAGGTGTCACTCGATATGTTGCCGCCGCTGTCCGGAGGAAGCGGGCGCACATCACAACACCACACCGCTTCGCAGCCATAAGAGGACGGACGGACAGACGACACTGATGAGGAGAGCACATCCAATGTGTGCTGTGTATGGTGGTTGTGGTCTTCATAATGGCTGTCATGAAATTCAATCCAATATTGGATGTGTTCGGCGTGACATGCTGTTTGTGAGTGGGGTGGGTTGCTGGTTGCTGGTAGCGGTGATTCGGCTCACAGCGGGGGTTCAACGTAAGCCTTTGCGTATTGGCTGTGTGAGTTTTGCTAAGAACCGCAAATTACCAAGAATTCTGTGACCAGGCAGTCCTGGTTACCGATGGTCGCCTGGCGGTAGGAGGTGGCTTATGACGGCGGTGTGCTGTCGTTCATTTAATTATGGCGGAATGCCATTTTGTCGCTAAAGAGGCTCATGTGAAGTACTGCAGCTGGTGGGATTTTAATGACTGAAGTTGCGGTAGAGGGATCCAATGGGATTTATGGGAGCTACAAAATTTTATTTTTGTTTCTTGAATTATTGCAGCTGAAGCCGGTTTTAACTTCTTCCTGGGAATCTAACTTTTTCTAAAACTGTGAACTGGTTCTCATCGATTTGCAGTGAGGTGCCGAAACAAGTGCTTAATTTGCATACGAGGCTTCGTGTGTTTGGTCGTTTATTTGACAGACGAAATTATTTTTTTGGAACCACAATCCGAATGACCTTTCATCTCCAAATTTTGAACGCAAGCTCGTGGCAGGGTATTTTTGTTTAAATGTTGGTTATTTTAAATCTCCCATTAAACACCCGGATTTTTGGCAAACTGTATCCAACTTCAGTGTGATGTCCTCTGTTGTATTGTTCCAATCAGTCCGATTTAGAGACTCCTGGAGTTGGTTTCTATAAAGTTAAGCTGTCTTAAGAGTTTCTTGTTCTGGTGAAAGTTATAGTTTAGCGAGTGCACAGGTATTCCTGTCAAACGCGGATAGGTTTTTGGATGTTGAGATATAAATAAGAAACATGAATTTAAAACTCAACATTAAGCATCACCATCATCACCATCTTCGTAAACTCGCATGCTACTCAAGAGGTTGCGGGGGCATGGCACGCACATGAGACCTCAAGGCCGATTGGTCTTCCGCCATGGGCTCTTATTCATCGGGTGCTTTTCCCAAGCACCATCAGGCAAGGTTATGGACTTGATCTAACCACCTCGCCCTCCGGTCTGCCCAATGGTCGCATACTTGATGGGGTTCCAACTGAGACACGCCCCGGGAGGCGTGATGAAGGGGATATCCGTACCACGTGCCTTAACCCACTAGCCCTTCCCGCCCCAAAAAAGAAGCAGCTCATCATTGAGATTCCCCGCATTGTCGAATTTCTCAGCCTATCCTGGTAAATAACTTCCACAGTGGCACGGAGAAATCTTATCACGGCAGACTGTATTCGCGAATTTATTCTTTCGGTCATTACCTAAATTTCATGCTCATAGGTGAGTGTTGGAGCAAACACTGTGCTTTGACACCAAGCGTGGTCTTCCTTTTAACTGATCTTCCAAGCTGCTTCGAAATTGTGCCTGGCCAATCCTACAAGGAAGCTCATTGTTGCTCCTCTCATCACTCGTGAGAAAGACTCCGAGATAGATGCACTTTTGCACCTGTTTTAATAGGGCTCCACTTATTTGTGGAGTGCATTGGATAGGCGTTTTTGAAATGACGATGACTTCGGACTTGTCCACGTTAATTTTCATTTCAGCATCAGCACATACGATCACATACCTATCGAGGGCGTTCTGTTCTGTTGATTAGATTAGATTTCACTTTTTTTTATTAAATTAATTTTTTTTACATGGTAGACAAAAATACTTAAAACTAGCTTATAAATACATTCTATTGATCTTAATTCTAACCTACTGACTCTTCAAGAGTACTCTAAGCTAATCTAGGATATTTTTCTTTTTGCATTTCGGCCTCTTATATTTTTAATTCTTAGCTTAAAACTAATTACAACTTTTTTTTTAATCCTTCAAGAACATTTTTTTAAAAACTAGAAATTCAGTATTATCTTTACATCTTAACCTGCTTACAAGAACTACGTCCCTGGAGTTCTGCCTGGGAGGATGTGTGAACAATTAAGTCATCTACAAAACGAAGATGACTTATCCTCAAATATGCCAATGTTAAATATTCCTCGTCTCGGCTGCGCTGCAACATCCATGATAGGACGCGTCCTTGGCGAAGTCCAGTGCCCACGGGTAAAGTTATTGATTTACTACCATTTAGAGCTACTACTGTTGGTTTAAAGATATTGAATGGCAATCAACAATTGACCATCAATCCCATACTCTTGTAGATAACTCCAGAGTTTACCTCGTGGGACTCGGTCGTATGCCTTCTCCAATTGCAGACCAGTTATCATACTCCCCAGTATACTAAAGTATAATTCTTAGAGTGAACAACCGGTCTTTTGTACTTCTAACGGGACGAAAGCAGCACTATTCATCCCCCAACTTGGATTCAACCATGGCTCTAGCAGGGGCTTTCAACACCTTAGCATAGACCTTATCGCGGGAATTTAAAAGAGACAAGTGCCTGCAATTGTAGCACTCTCTTTGTGTCCCGCTTTTTTGAAAAGAGGCACTATTACTCCAGTCTGTTAACGGCCAGGTGTCTCGTAATATTCTTAGGCCATCTTAGTGGCGCAAGACTGCCTCTTTACTCATCCCCTTAAGCATTTCTGGACGGACTTCATCCGCAGCGGTGGACCTGCCAACTGTGTGGATGAAATCCGGTGACTTCTTCCACCGTTCGACTATTCTACGCTCCACTTAAGACAACAGGTTTGTCACTTTCAGTTCAGGATTGAGCATGTACATCATATTGTATGATTGTAAAAAAAATTGTAAGTAAATTCCTTCTCAAGAATAATGTTTAAAAGTCAAATGACAGTGCTGTGAGTTCATTACCGACCTTAACGGAGTACCAAGAGTTCCGCCATCGTCATGCTAAATAATCTGACAAGTTTGGTAGAAATGCCAAGACGAGACATGATACTGTATAGCTCGTCTCTATGCATGCTTAACGGAGTACCAAGAGTTCCGCCATCGTCATGCTAAATAATCTGACAAGTTTGGTAGAAATGCCAAGACGAGACATGATACTGTATAGCTCGTCTCTATGCATGCTGTCAAATGCGGCCTTAGAACCGACAAGTAGGTGGTGCGTGTCGATCTGTATTTTTCGGAACTTTTCCAGGATCTACCGTAGTGTAAAAATTTGGTCTATTGTGGATTTTTCAGACCTGAAACTATACTGAAAAGGATCTATTATGTTGATGACGAACAGTTTCAGGCGTTCACACAAAACGGCAGAGGGGATCTTGGATCTTGAGGAGACTTATCCCTCGATTGTTGGCAAAGTCGAAGGGGTCTTGTAAGCTGGTTAAACGACGCTGAGATTCTACTCATCAGGCATGCTTTCCTCCGACCATATATTACAGATGAGCTCGTGCATGCACCCAATCAGGTAATCTGCAACTGGTTTAAACAGTTCTGCGGACAGTTCGTCCGCTCCTTCAGCTTTGTCCGACTTAAGTCTCTGCTATTTTGACCTCGTCTAAGTCGAGGGACGGAATTCTTGTCTAACATTCTGCCTAACAGCAAGATTTGGGACGTCATCGCCATTTCAGAGTCTGCAGAAATTATTGTCAGCATCAATTATGACTCTAGTACCAGTTGTCCATTTTGCACTCGGCAGGTTTCGGCTTGAATCTTATATCTACTCTGTCACGCTTTGGTAAAACTTATCACTTCATTCCTGCCATAGCACCTCTGCATCTCTTTGACTGTGCAACTGGTTGAATTTCTTCACAAGTTAAAAGTTTTTCTAGCAGCCTTCCTTTGACTGTATATAGTGGAAAAGCCTTACTAATCGGGTTGAATTGTTCCAGAGTACGTCATAGGTAAATGAACTGGAATAGATTCAATATGACTGGCGGTTCCAAATTCAAATATACAAAATTGTAAATTTGTTTCTCAACATGCTTGCCTCTATATCACCATCAGGTACAGCTTCTAAAATCCCATACACACATACCCAAGCTCAGACTGCATTAAAGGCCAACTGCCATTGGGCATATTTTGTTCACAACTCTTGTCCTAATCAACCGCATTCTCACATTTACAACGTATTCCGTCCCATTTCTGATCTCGAACCAGCTTATCCACATTTAGATCACAGATAACACTTCCTCCGGCCGGCACTAATGTTTGAGCGAAATCGATAGAATCTCACTCACAGCCCGATGTGCATGAACTGGGCAGCAACGGCAACAAGGACACACGCGTATCCAGCGCAGATGGGATTTATGAGCACATTTAGTGTGAAAGGCTGAGCAAAACATTCCGAAGTCATTTGTCCAATGCGCTTCGCATTGCGCTCCATAGACGTGTTAATGTCTGAACTGTTCCCGGGCGGACATGGAGCCCATTCGTACGTCTTTTCCTGCGCGTGTAAGTGATCCTTTGCCGGAGAGCAGTTCTGTGGTTAAATTTATCGCTTAATCCGGCCTTCGACATGAATTGTTGGCGCAGCGATTGTGGGCTGTATGTATGAACCTCGCTTGGATGTAAAATGTAGACTTGCTTAATAAATCGCTTCCAGTCGAAGTGAATTTATTGAAATACAAATATCTTATGTCTTTAATGTTTTATCGTTGGGTGGGAGAGGGGGAGGGGCGTGTGCCAGCTGTGGCGCCAATTTTGCTCCTGCTCTTGAATTGTTAAAGTGTCATTGAGTGATACGTGCGGAAGAGTGGGCTAGTGAGTTAGTTCAGGCACTATGTGGGGTTGTAGTTTTTGTTTGGTGTTAGGCCCATCTGTGTTGTGCTGCTTAGAACCAGGATTAATTTCCGTTGTTATCTGCCTGCAATCTACAATCCCGGCGGTAAGCTAGACCGCAAATTCTTCTTAAAAGTAAAATACTGGAGTAGTGTGTACTTCGTTTTGAGTTCATTCAGTCGCGACGCCATCTTAGTTGCCAACCACTTTGCCACGAGTGTCTACTGAGGTGTGATATAGTTTCAAGCACTTCTGTGGAGGTAGTGTGCAGAGGGCTTGAAAAGGGTTTTTTAGACGCATAGAACTTTGAAATGGAATAAACTAAAATTTTTTTTTAATTATTCTTTATTTAAGAGATAATCTTCTGGCATTGTAATTAAACATGATTTCTGGCATATGACCGCCACGGCTGTGAATGTTACGCTTTAAGTGGTCATCCGCTTCAGGCTTATCGGCGTACACTAGCGACTTCACAGATCCTTCCAACAAGTAGCCAAGCGGCGTTCAATCGCATGATCTTGGAGGCCAATTCATGAGTCTGTAACGTAGGGCTATGTATTCACAAAACGTTTCCTTTAATAATTCAATTGTGACACTAGCTGTTGTAAAATGTTGCGTCGTCTTGTCAAAACTAAACCTCCAAAACATTATGGTTGCTCACATGATGAACTGTCACTATTGACTATTGACTCCAATGTTCTTGCCAGCATTGTTCTTAAAGTAGTCCCGACCAATTATTTCGCCATCCCTTAAAGCTCACCAAACAGTGAGTTTTTGTGAATGTAACGATGTCTCAATATACGCTTGTGAAATATCATCACTCTTCTTACCTCATTGAAGTAAGGACTCAAATAGCCTACCTGTTTTTACGGGTGTGCCTCAAGGATCTGTTTTAGGCCCTCTCCTATTTGTGCTTTTTATAAACGATATTTCCCAATGCATTAAAAACTGTGAGTATCATATTTATGCAGATGACGTACAGCTATATAAATCGTTTAAAGTGTGCACAAGAACAAATGCAGTTCATGATCTTAATAGTGATCTAAACTCCCTTTTCATTTGGTCACAAAGAAATCATTTATGCTTAAATCCGTCCAAGACGAAAGCCATCCAAATAAGTAGAGGAAACAGAATAGATATAACAGACGCACTCTGTCTAAACAATAATACCATAGAATATGTTTCTAAAGTGAAAAACCTTGGAATCATATTCAACCAAAGTCTCTCTTGGAATGATCATGTCTCTCAAATCGTGCGAAAAATTTACTGTGTATTACGAGGTCTTAGTCCAAATAAACGCTTTTTACCTGTCGACGTCAAACTGAAAATTATTAAGTCCTTCGTCCTACCTCTAATTGTATATGGTTGTGAAATTTTTTCAAATATGGATTACGAAAGCTCGCGAAAGTTAAATGTTGCATTTAACAACTGTGCAAGATATGTGTTTAACTTGGATCGGTATGCTCATGTCTCAGAATATGCTAATAGAATAATTGGATGTTCACTTAACTCCTTTCTAAAGTATCGTACTGTTCTGGCTCTTCATAAAATTATCCAAAGTAAGACGCCAGAATATCTGTACAATAAATTAAATTTTGCCCGCTCTCAAAGAACCCTAAATATAATACCACCTAGGCATAAATATTTGAATACAGAAAGGCAATTCTTTGTTAATGCAATTAATTTGTGGAATGCGCTTCCTCCGGAAATTAAAAGGATAAATACAGGAACCCACTTTGAGAAAAAACTTTTTGAACTTTATAAGGCGAATTAAGTTGTGTTTCTGAAGACAAGCATATATTTTCAACCTTCCTCTTTTCCTTTTTTCTTTTCCTCCTATACTATTCTATTTTATTCTATTTTATTTTTCCTTACTATTCTCCCTTCCATTAACTTCATTAAATCTAAGGAATAAAACTTGTTAACTGAATTTATTAAATATCCTGTACAAACGTAAAAGTCAATGTAAATTTAACTTAATTGTACAGAGTTTGCTTTGTAATAATAATAAATAAATAAATAAGTATTTGGCCACGTTTTTAATTAAAACATTAAAATTCGCATGCATCAGCTCATCTGTAAGAGAAAGCATGCCCGATGAGTGGAATCTCACTGTCGTTTGTTTGGTTCAGAAGAAAGGAAACTCCTTCAACTGCGTCAACTATCGAGGAATCAGTCTCCTCAAAATCGCGTACAAGATCCTCTCTGTCGTATTGTGTGAACGCCTGAAATGCTCGTCAACAACTTCATAGGTCCTTGTCAGTGTGATTTCAGGGCAGGGAAGTTCAATATCGATCAAATCATCACACTACGGTAGACCCTGGAACGAACCCAAGAAGTGCAAATCGACACTCCATCACCTATTCGTCGAATTTAAGGCCGCACATGACAGTGTGCATAGAGACGAGCTATACAGTGGCGTGTATAGCTTTGGCATCCCTCCCATACTCGCCAGATTGTGTAGAATGACGATGGAGAACTTTCGCTACTCCGTCAAGGTCGGTAACGAACTTACCGATACCTTCAATGTCAGAAAAAGTTTTAGACAAGGCAACGCACTGTCATGTGATTTCTTCAATATCATTTTTGGGAAGATCGTGCGTAGCTCCCAAGTCAGCAGACACGATCTTCCAAAAATCCGTTGAACTGCTAGCTTATGCCGACGACATTGCCGTGATTTGATGAACACAGCGAGCCGTAAGTAACGCGTGTTGGCATTGAAGAGGAAGCACCTAAAATGGGTCTGGTGGTTAATGAGGGTAAAACGAAGTACACGCTGTCATCAAGGAAAGACACACAAGTCAAGGACTTCGTTTTCCTCGGCTCCGCGGTAAAAAGGAATAAACACATTAGTACTGAAATCAGACGTAGACTCACTCTTGCCTATTGCTGCTTCTTTGGGCTCCAGAGGCCCTTTGAGTAACAGAGCCATTTTTCGAAGGTCTAAGCCGGCTTCGTACAACGACTTGATTATCTCAGTCCTCCTCTATGGCGCGAAAACTTGTACATTTCCAAAAGCGGATGAGGAAGCTCTTAGTCCTTCTGAGCGAAAAGTTCTGCGCGCCATTTTGACCCTGTTTGCATTAATGACGTCTGGAGAATCTTCTCCTCCATGGATGAACTTTATACGGCAGCCCGGTCAAGAACCTTCGGCTACATCGCTTAAGATGGCTAGGTCATGAAGAGGTATGGAAACCACCGCTCCGGTTAGAAAAGTCTTTGAATCCGAGGGTTAAGATGGCGCACACAAGCGGAGAAGGGCCTCAACCAACTTGGGAGAGAGATCGTACTAGCTGGAGAGGCATGCTCGTTGAGGCCCAGGTCCACGTCGGGCTGTAGCTCCATGGAGCCACCCCAATTAGGCTTTAAAACAAAATTTTGGTACACGGACAATGGTTTTTAGATCAAATGCATCTCCATTCGCCATTTCATGCAAAGTGCTTCATTCGTGTTGCAAATGTAAAGAGTGACGTGGCGGACGAACGTTCTTTCTTCGAAAATGAATGCTTAAGTACATAATGTTAGGCAAGTACCATAATTTTGACTTACTTATTATTACTCGATATGTTCCCCTCAAAATTGATACATCAATTGAAAACCTTAAAAACACAATTTTGTGTGTCCCTTGCATAATCAGTAAAATAAATCGAAGTCGCGAGGGATCATGTTACACCGACATCCGGCAGTTGAAGCCCATGTAAGATCCTTTTCTCAGCTTCTCCCGGAAACAGTCGCACCAAACGTGACAATGTTCCCACCAGAAAGAAGGTGTCTGAAGTTTTATGTCGCTCCTAAAGTAGAGGCTGTACATTATTGTGGAATACGTGAGGCATAGTGAGCGGCACGAGGTGAGTGATGCTTTGAAATCCGAAAAGAATCGTTTTATTCCCCCAACAGGTACACATGGAGGTGTCGTGAGCAAAATTTACGACCACACCACAATGACGATGGAATCGGGTTACAAGGACATATACCGGGATCATTACGAGTGCTGTAATGAGACCTCTTCATTAGCTTAAGAAACCATTATGATTTTGTTTATGGCTGGGGGTTTTATTTACAACCTCCGCAAGGGCTTGATCTCATCAATGAATTGAAGGTAAATTTTGGCCGTCGTCTTAGCCTCACATACGACTCTATTGAACACTACACATCCAGCAATAAGCTCGGAAAAATGCCGGTGAGTTAGGAATGCGCTCTCCCGGCAAAACCCGTTCGATTGGCTTCCAACTTGAATTTATTACAGCATCAAACTTCGCCAACGAATCCAACTCCGATGCAAGTTGCCCCTGCGTTCGGTCTTAAGTCAATTCCTTTCGATAGCCTTCATTAGAAATTAAAACAAATTGCATTTGACAAGTCCGCTGCGTCGACCGACACGCATTCGTGCTACACAGCGCTTCACCTAATGATCGGTTATTTATACCCCATCAATTATCAATCGACTACTATGTCCCATCATATGAGTTCAGAACCACTTTGGCCTTATCAGCGACACGTCCGACACCCATTCGGGTGTCATAAATCGTCGTAGTGGCCAGTCGGTGATTCGGTTCAGCGTCACACCTTATCCATTACCTCCTCTAACTAGTTCCTAAAATAGCATCTTACTTCAAATAAATAACAACAAAACCCATTTCGTGCTTCCATCTAGCCGAACTACTGTCGACACACACACACACGCTCGCACACGGTCGCCGCCGATCAGAACAAAAGAACTCCGAATAGCAGGTGAGAGGACAGATAAAGCAAACAGCCACCAGAGCGGTAGTATCATCGCCTCCGCGCTCATTGTGAGTTATTGTCCTCAGCCCGCTTGCTCTTCTCGGATCGAACAAATGTGACAGAGATTTAAGCAACATTTATCAGGAGATAATGATCAGAGGCAAGCCACTGAACCAGCCAGCCCATTCCAATTGACAACAATAATGAAGTTGACGAATACAGTTCGCCTGTCTGCTTGTACGCTTGTCCGCCTCTCTGGCGGCTCCCCAGTTGCCACAAATGAATTCGTTATAGCGTGGATTTGGGGGCGAGGAAGAGATGTTAATTAAAGTGTCCGTTGTTCACAGGACACACTGAACAAAGCCACCACCACTTTTCCTGTTTGTGTCACAAGCGCAGACTGCGCTTTTTCTCAAACTCTCCTCAAACTCCCCACATGGCAATTAATCAGCCTTAATTTGAAAGTAACTTCCACCAAACACACACACATACATAATCACACACAGCCACCTCGAACGGCTTAACATCTAAATTCAAATGCAGAGAGGATGTGAACGTTCGAGCATTTAGGCGGGTCGACAACCAACCAGGTAACGACAACAGACAGCAATTTAGTGTTTGTTCTGTTCGGCCGCAAATCACGTAGAAGTCCAGCGATCGTTTTGTTGAAAGATTTATGCTGATCATATGCGACATATTCCTCTAAATTAATTTATTGTGCGTGCCTCGCAGGCAAATGTTAATCGACGCACATGTTGAGGCGGACAACACAGGTTTGATCTGTGTTTCAGCATCTCTGACCGTTTCGGATGTGAATCGATGCACACAAAGTGTGAGGGAAAATTGACAGAACACCTTCCTCTAGCGTGTAGATTTGTTGAAAATGATAAACTGGCGGCAACAAGTTCTAGCGGCGCGTCTCTGTAAGATGTGAGATGCTGTAAATCTTTCTTGGGCTCGCCCATTGTTTCAGATACATTAGATGTGATCTGATTTTCACAGTTAAAGATCGTCGTCCGCACCAACTGTCGAGTGTGGAGTGAGAGATGAACACAAAAGAATTGACCAATATGCTGCTGAGTGAACAAAATCCCTAACGAAGACGATTATCATACACACGGTGCGATTACGGACATTTTTGGTTATTTATTATGTGAATTGATTAGAAGAATTTGGAATGCGTTTCGGATTTTCACCAGAGTCACTTAATTCAATGAAATTTGTCAAGTGATCGTGGCAGGGTGGAGGGGAAATCAAAAATTCCTAACGTTCGCACACCAACTCTTTTGTTTTGTAGTTTTAAATAGCATTGTTTTGAGGCTGGTTAGATGGGAGATGGAGGTTAACTGTTTTTATCGATGCTGGAAGATCAATCAGATTGTGTCAATGAGGTGAGGATTGATTTTTGTCAATTTGTCAAAAAAGTTTGAATTTACATGACAAGAAAATTGGTGGTGGTGAAACTGGGCGACATCTGGAATTCAGCTTGAGGGTCATAGGTATTTGAGTACCGTTGTTTTAGGGTGTTGTGTTTTGTTTCAAAATTTGTCAGATCTTAAGTGTGACGAGAATTTTTTTTCTCGATTTTTAGAAATAGGGTAAAATTTGAATGGAATTACACACAATGCGCTTGGACGTTTCTATTTTTTTGTTTGAATCTTAAATAGGCGATGACCTCTTGAACGTTTCGACCTACACAACAGCTACTTAATAAATCTCACCGTTCTACTGTTTTCTATTCTCAACATACTGTATTGGTTTCACGATCACTTAGCCTTTGGAGCACTGGAAGGTTTTCTCTTCGTCTGAAAAATAGATCTTCTTGGACAATGTATAATTTATTGCTGATTTTATAAGCAAGGCTTGTCTGAAAGTACTGACGTCTATCCATAGACAAAAATATAACAACGAACATATCTCCAAAAGTGGAATCGAATGCCATTTCAGAGGACTTGCAGTTAATTTCACAATCTACAAAAAAAAAATCATAAACCGGCTTCGCGCCACATTTGTTCTTATCCTCAAACTAGTCAAAAACTAAAACCCAGCATGTTAATTGTCCCTTTAGCCTGAATGATGCAGCCATGCACGACAACCACCAGATATGCATATTCCATAGTCAAACAGGATTGACTTCACCATAAATCACCGCAAGAAAAAGTTATGACTCCATTCAAGTCGCACTGTGGAATTCCAAAAAGCGAATCCGCAAGCGCTGCTTTCACGCCGAGCTCCACACCAGCTTAGCGGCATAAACAATACACATTAAGTTGATTTCTATGGACATCATCTATGCTAAATAAGCCAGCACTTTGTATTCTTCTCCCCACATTGTCCATCCATAATCGATAAATCATCGAAATATATCTGGTATTTGAATACAATACATATCCTACATTGTCACTCCAATAAATTAGTTAAATGTCACCGACCAACACGCCGCTGCGATGGCCGCAGATATATTTTATTCATGGCCGGGGGGAGGTGGACGAAGACGAAGAGTCGGTGATTTATTAGCACCACAATCTCCGGCTTCGACAAAAACCAACAAACTAATTAGAATTTAATTTCGTAAATAAATACGAGTTCCATATCCCGCCAGTCATGATTGATGTGCACCAATTAACGCGAAGCCATCCAAGCAATATGAGCTTGTCTGCCATCGGCAGCCCCCTCCCGGTCGCGTCTCATCGGTCTCCCATGAATTTGATTAACAACTGATATGCGGATGGCCGGGGTACGCGAGCATTTGGCATGCTGCGGGGAGTCTCGGTGGCGGCGACCCGCTTCTTCATTAGGCCGCGTCCCACTAGAAAGGGTCGACGTCTGTGGCTCTTCCTGGTTAATTGACTAAATTACCAAAAACAAAGATCGGTTTCGTACGGACTTCGAATTCATCTCGCAGCCGTCATAACTGCGCGCTGTCCACCGGGGGTATGTTGGCACTCGACGTCTGATAATCGGGAAATTATTCAAATCCGAATGCAGTGGTGATTTTTCAATTAAATCCTCGTTCAAACTCACATTCAATTCAATTAGGGTCTTTCACACGCACAGCGTAAAGCACACAAACAGTCATCATCATAAACCATCTCCCGGCAGCGCTCACACACTTCGTGGCACAGTCTGTGGGTCTGAGGGTCGGAGCAGGGTCACACATAATTTAATCGCAATCAATATCGCGTCCAGTGTCCGATTCCATGTTCGGACCGGCACCTGTTGTCGTTTGGTGTCGCGATCAGTGCGGCGATCGTATCGTCAGGGCTGCTCGGATTATTCAAATTTCCCCATCCAGCAGTACCGGAATAGGCGTTGAGGTGAACGAGACAGAGGCGGATTTGAGTCCGTTTCTGAGCGATTCACCGTTTCGTGGGCTATTGGAAGACGTCTTAATTAAGCCGATCTTTAGCGGGAACCATCACAGAGCGGTGTGAATGTAACAAATGCTCGTGTCTTGTTCATCGAATCGGTGTGCGATACATATTCATGCGCTGTGACGATGACAACTACTCAAGAAATGTAGCATAAGCCGATCGCCGGATATCTCGAGCGATCAGATGGTAGAATTAATGCTTTCGGAGAAGAAATTGTTGATTCGGTTGACTCGTTGGACAATGGCATGACCTTCTTTGGTCAAATTAATTGATTTGTGATGCCTCTTTGGCTCAGGTCAAGAGATCTGTGTGTCAGATATGATTAGAGGCAGTCATGGTGCTCGATCGGCTAGTACCCCACCGATTAACTGGTTTTCGAACAAAGTCGGGATGAGTCCTTTTAAGCTGAACGATGCATGCAAGATTCACTCATTGGGTAGAGGTATGATCGGTGATTTTTTCCGGCTCATAGTGGATCTTAGAATGTTTATTGATTAGTAACGCTGCCTACTGGTCTTTCCTGTGACGGTAGTGTTAATGGAATACATTTTGAGGAGTTCATTTATTGAGAAGACCTAGGGAACATTGAGGGCGCTGCCAACTAACAGTTTTGTCATAAACGGAAGCTTCATTTGAAGATGGCAAGAAGGCTAAAGCTGAGGTCTGCACATGGATTTTCTGCAACAGAAGCGAAGAAGGCACCACATGGCCTTACCAACCGTAATGATGAATGATAATGATGAGACTTTTTCGCGCAATGCGCAGCCTAAACGTATAAGTTGTAGTCGACATCATTTGGCATCAATAGTTGGACCTGGGATTAGAAGCTTAAAGTACTCCACACCCGTCTAGTCCCACCATATGCAGAGCATGACTTTGACGGTGATGGAACAGGTTCACTAGGCTTTGCATAATACGTATACATATAGAAGAATACTCTTGGGGTTAGCGAAATATGAAGAAAAATACTTTTCATCAGTAGACACAATGATGTCGCAGAGCGCCACCGAGGTAACAGCTTCTTTAACCGAACGGAAACTGTATGCTGGGCCCCGCCCAATGATTCTGCGCGTTTTAATGATTTATGGATGGGAACAAATTCAATACAAATTTCTGCAAGCTTGATGAACTTCAGCTGCACTTCTTTTCCAATTACAATAAAAAAGAAAATCAAAACATACCGCAAATGCTGTTTATTTAAGACAAATCCGGACGAAGTGATAAATGATGATGATGTTCCAGTACAGTGTATACCAAGTATTTCTTAATCGCAAGTGCCCTTGGACTGACTATGTTAAACCCCGGTATGATTTCGGAACAAATTTTACGATCTCTATACCAGACAGGCAGGATTGAGAAAAGCGGATGCTATCAAACGCACTCCAATCTTTACTAATGGCTCAAAGACAGAAGACTACACGACTATGCGCTTACTGACTTGTGCCACATCGTCACTTTTGCCACCAGTGCTTTTCAAATAAAAATCTTTGGCACAAGAAAAACCACACAGATTGCGCAACAAAAGGACCTTCAAGACATAGCCTTTCGTGCAGGCTTTGAGAGCATTGAAATCCCACCTCTTCAACTTCAAGTTCATCAGAGAATGCGTCACAAAATTATCTCCTGTTGGGCCGATGTACATTTCGACGTTATTGGACTAACATTAATTTTTTAATTAACATTAATATTAAACCTTTCGGTAATTTTTGTACAGTTCCATATTTACAGTGTCGGACAAAACAATCGCAGTTAATGGCACTTGGTTAAATTTTGCCAAGTAAAATTGCGAAACATTATTAAATTGAAATTAACTTTATTTGTGTGACATAAATGGACTGTAGATTCTAACATGCTCAAGAACAAATAATACTAATGTGAGATTTTCGAAAATATAATAAAAAATAGAGCAATAAAGCACGCTTTTCTTTTTAGTTCTTAAACGCCTTGTTTTTCAATATTTCGTGGCGAATCCATTATTTTTCTATAACTGCTCCACATCTGCGGGACATCTATTCAATTTCATTGTGTATAATTTCCGCAGGTATAGTTTTCCAAGCAATTTCTGTTTGAGCAAAAAGAGAATCCTTGTTATTGCTAGCTAAATCCTTCTTCCTATAGGAAGGGAGATTCTCTTTAGGATTCAGGTCTGATGATTGTGCTGGCCATTTCAAAGCTATGTGTTTTTCTCTGAAAGCCAGTCCTGCACAATTTTAGGAGCGTACTTTGGATCGTTCTCATGTTGATATATCCATTTCAAAGTCATCGCTTTTTATAGCAGCAGTGTATGGCAGCATGACGTTCTAAAGGATATCCTTATACATGAAATGATTCATTATTCCGTTTATTCTGTGAATCAGTCCAATTCCCTAACATGACAAATATTCTCAGACCAAACTCTTGCCTCAACCGTACTTTATAGTACTTCTTATGAAACGTGTGTCCAGCCAGCCCGAATTGCGAAACCGGCTAATTGTATGGGATATTACGGAATGATGTATAATGATAACCTCTCCGCCTGCATGAAAATCCGGAGTAATTGCTACGTACCACTTTTTAAACTTTTTGAACTCTTTAAATTATAAGCATACCGTGCTACATATAAATTGCAAATGAGGGAAGCTTACAAGATCCTGTAATCGTTTCAAATTAAATGAGCCATGGGATAATCTGGTGCAGCTGGTGCAATATGTTCTTGCTTTTGTTTTGTGGCAGTTGTTTTCATTGAATTGCTGTATTTTGTGGTGTATTTTCTTAACACTTGAAGTAGCATCATTTGTTGTTTGATATTTTAAAGCTTATTTTCTATTCAGGTTATTGAAATAAAAAAAACCTGAATAGCTGCAGACAACTGGAGTTTGATGAGGTTGTATCCACCAATAAAACCCTACTTTATACTACTTTCCGTTCTCTCGCGAAGAGCGATGGATGTACTGAACCGGAGGTCACCCGGACTTACTGCCATTAGAAAGTTCTCGTAGAGCAGCCGCTTGTCCACTGTCCTGGTTACCACGTGAAAAATAAGTGGACCTCCCTCCTCATCTTGGATCAAACCCATCCGATCAAGATTTAAGAATGCTTCCGGTGGAATGAGCCCCGAATACGAGCTCGTTAATTTTTCTCCTTGTCGGCTGGCTGATTCTCTTTAAGATTTGTCAGCTGATTTTTCAAAACGTGAACCAGTATTTTGTTCAGGGTGCGACGTCTGTCTAGTAATTGTCTGTTGTATCATCTTCAGGCTCCAGTGCAAAGGGCTTTAATGCTTTTTCATTTTCAACGAAGCATCTCCACACTATTATACAGTCAGTTTTAAAAGAGATTTTTGCAAATTCTCACATTGTCCAGTTTTGCCCCTATAAGCTTTGGTTGCAGGTCTATATCCTCTTGATAACTGTCTTACCTTTAGACCAATTCTTTGTTCGTAGAGCTTCCCAAGAGCTCTCGTTGCTTCGATGCAGCGTTGTCGTATAGGCCTCCTGTTCAGCTACATGTGCCTGCCTGCACCCGTCGTCAAACCGTGGGTTCCTTCTGGGTGGTGGCGTGAAACCCAGCACATCAGCTGCAACTTCTTTGATGGCTTCTTGACAACATTTCTAGTCTTCTTCTATTGTTAGTGCTAGCTGCGTCGAACGTTGAGTGAGTTTCAGAGAGACTCGGTCGGCAAGGATTTCAGCGATCGGTTGAGATTGACAGACGTCAAACCGTCTCAACTCCGTACTTCTCTCGATATTTTTACACGCAAATGTTCCAAGTCAATGTCGGCTCCTCGAAGCGTTCGAACATTGTCCAACGTCGATCAATCTGATAGACGGTTGATTGATCAGCTCATCGCCTTGTCCCCTTATGGAGGTTGAGGTGTGGTAACCGCGTGCTCCTCACAGAGAGGTTACGTCCCAAAGAAATTTACTAACCTGAGTCGGTTCCAGATGTGCTGTTTTACCCGTCTGTGTTTTCCGATAATACTAGCAAAGATCTTAACGCACGGCTGCGTGCGATCTTCTAGTATGATCTTGGTATTGTCATCCTTTTCCTCTGTTGGGGCTTCAGGCAAGCCAGGCTGGTGTGCCAGAGTAAAGCTGATTCTTATGAGAAGGTGGTTTACATACTCGATGTATAAGGCTGTTTGCTTAAGTCAATAACGAATCGTTCTCTCTCACAATCGAAGACGTAGATGTTGGAGATTCTCATATTCCTAGTGTACGGCCCATTCTATCGCACATCGTGGATAGCGGTTATATCTACTTTGTCTAGAGGTTTCTGTAAGTTCAACGGTTGCACGAGGTTTGTTAAGGGACCTGAGTGAACCGTACTTAGTTGTAATCTTAAGCCAGGCTTCGTGAAGGTATTAACTCTCCTCTCAAAATAAAAAAAAAACTACTTCCTTCTTCGTTCATTTAAATAAATTCTGCCTCCTTGACTAGTGGCATCCCTTCCACATCGCATGGAGAGACTAAAGCCAGTCTGACAGCAGACGAAAAAAAATCCTTATGACGCCATGCCTCGCTTCAACTTTCCGCACGTAATTTTAAAACGCGCATAACAAATAACAAATTCAGCCAATCGATTATAACATCTTTATGAATAATAAGAATAAATGTTAATGCGGCAAAATATGAGAAACAAATTTGTATTCGTTTCAGAAATCCACTTAATACCATAATTCACTGATTTTATGGGAATTCCTCTCACATTTTATGATAATCCACTGCCCCCTCTCCCCGCGCCACTGTCGGACTGGCACGGTTTCGAAAATTAATCAAAACAATTAGAATCGATAAATTCAGACAAAAACGTCACACAATATTTGCATACCCAGTTCGGCCAAGTGGCGGAGGGGAGTCCCTCAATTTGGCCAACACACCCATTGTGTCATAATGGATGTAATCGATAGCCGGAGCCAAGAAACGGCCAATCGCACACGGCATCTGCGTGGATCGGAACTAATTTGATAAAGCAAACACATCTCCGGCACTGCCTACGAGCACATTGGCGCCGAAGCGGCCGATCACCAGTGAAGGCTGTCAGTTGCGTCATCAGCGATGACGAATCGCGGTCGGGTACCAACTAATGCTGACCAAGCAACGCGTTGTGCCTCAATCTAATCTTCACGGGCGGTGCCCATTAGAAGTCGTCGTTGTCGGCAGCGTCATCGTCGTCAGTCCCGCAACGTAACATGAGCGGTGTAACCCTGAGGTTGAGGTGAAGGATCACCGCCTATAACTGGACGATGCGGGAAAAGATGCTAATGACCACAAATTGAACGGGCTCTCATCGCCGTGCACCGTCCGCGGGCATGGTGAGTTGCAACTTGGACCGTAAATTATGTCAACGTGAACATCAGTGCGCCAGAACAATGGGGCAACGTGAGTACAAGGAAGCGACTCCGTAAGACCGCCGACTGGCGCGGTACTGTAACATGTCAATTTGTTGCAGCCGAGTGCAACATTAAAGGGCATTCTCCTGTCCATCGGATGCATTCCACGATGTGTGGACACCTTTCGCGCAGCCACATTCCGGGTGGGAGGGGAGGACGGGCTTGTGGTAAATCATCAGCAAAACTGAAAGGCTGTGTGATTTCAATGAAACAAAATGTTAATTTATGACCCCATTTGGATGTCCAGGTTTCAGGGGACGCACCGTGACACAGTTGTCCGGAGTGGACGAGAAGATTTGAAATGTGGGACGTGTGTCTGCGGAGAGGCTTTTGATTTGAACCGAAATTGCAGTCGCTGATGGGGGAGACGATGGAATGGCAACAGAGTCGAGGAGATGGTTGTGTTGCTTGTGAAGAGCACGCTAGACATCTTTTCCTGCTTCAATATGACTAACTGTCGACCCACGAGCAGAAGGTCTAGGTTCGATTCCCGGACGGGATACCTCGCATTTTTTTCACGGCACCACCCCTCTCGAGTTGCTGGAAAAACTCAAAGAGTTTCAAAGAGAGACTCCGTTCGGAGTCGGGAAAAAATGTCTATTCATAAGAGAACGCACAGTAGTGTTGCAGAAAGTGTAGTTTTTGTAGGAACCAGCCCTTGGTCCCTTGTGAACTGTAGTGCTCACTCGTAGTGTACGGTCTTTCACGATTAGAGGGGACGATTGATGTTGTCACCAAATCGAAAGAGATGGTGTCTTGAAAAATGCCAAGTGTTCGGCGTGTGGTTCACTAGTAAAATACAATTTTTATGAAAGAACAGTCTTATTACGGTTCAATTCTTAGAGCTGGTTACAACTGGTGTTTTATCCAACTGGAGACAAGTCAATGAAGAATTTATTCCTATGACGGTGAGTTGCTTCAAGGTTATGTTGGTCCATAAGTCTTGTACCAAGAAGTATAAGTTTTAAGTTCCTTAAGACGATGTCGAGTCTTGTTCGTCTCCAGAGAATTTTTGGAGCCGTCAAACTCTCTGAATTGGAAGGGGAGTTCAATCAAATTTTGGTATTGGGGTGAAGTTCTAGTCACTTATATATTTTACAGTGTTGTTTCTATTATTTGTATATATACATTATGATTGTTTCGCTTTAAATTGGTGTTTGGTAAACACAACCAAAATGGCCAGTGGGACGATGACTGTGAAAGAACAGCTGTTTACGTTCTACACCTTTGCTATCGACTTTACAAAAGTGGTCAGGTGGGCTTTAAAATGGCAGAGAGAGAGAGAGAGAGAGAGAGCTTTGAAAACATTAAGAAAGTCGCTAAACTTGTACTTGAGAATTTCCGAATGAAGGTTCTACGAGTATTGGTACGCACCATTCTTCCTGACCACTTTAACATTTTAAATTTCGGTGCAATGTAAGTGCAGCGAATGCTCACAGCGCCTCAGAACGTCTGCGATTAGCGTGCTGTGGAGAGTTTTTCAAGCTTTGTATGGACAACTAGATAGGTATTCTTGGCGAACTGTTACTGGGATTCTGTATTATAAATCAGAAAAAACAGGTCAACCTGTCTGCAATCGAGCTCCGAGGCATAGAGTTTTGGGACTCATTGGGAATATTTAGTTTAAAAATAAGTGAACTCATATACACCACATCATATAAATGCACTATTACGGAAGGAAAACAAATTCGGTAAACTAACAACAGATGGTTTGCTTATTCAGGAAAATTCACACGTTCCATGGCTGCGGGTTTCCATGGCTGCTGTGCGAGATTGTTGTTTGAAAATAAATTTTCTTGAAAAGCGATCTTCTGATGATGATTAGCTCAAGAATGCAATAAAAATACAGTTCCCGAAGAAAAAGGAAATATATTTTTGGAGGGTATTAAAAAGCTTATCTTAAGATTTCCTCCACCACATAGTCAATAAAACAGAATGAATATCGACAGTGTTTCAGCTGATATTAGGTTGGAAAGAGAGGTATCGAGTAACCGACCAATCAGTGGATCAAGAATGTCGTTCTAATATGTTCTCTACAGGAAGTGTGTCGTTTTTATTATCCACAGATTCTTTCCTTCAAGGCGTAGCTTTTTCCCCCTAGTCACTTGTTATTGACAAACTTCTTAAGGAACTTAGGATATCTAGTTTCAACATCATAGGTTATGCTGGTCTGATCTACCGGCTCATATCTGTAACGGCACAGGAATACCTAGTTTTTTTTTTGCAAAACGCTTTATTACAGGTTATAGAATGGAGCTATTCTGAAGAATAGACTGTCATTCCTTGTAAGATCGATTTCAAGTCTTTAACTTGGAAAATGCATATCAACCTTGAACCCATTGTGATCAGTAACACATCACTAGTGGTTTCCAAGGAAGACAAATGTCTTGGAGTTATACTGGACTAGCGATTCCACTGGAACCCAAATATCAAGTCTGTCATAGAATGTGCTTCCAGAGCTCTATCAACCTGATCTTCGGATCACACTTCAAATTATTCATCAACTGTATACAATGATTAGGAAACCCACAATCAGTTCTCAGCCAATGTTTTGTGGCTTAAAACTCTCCAACATACATAAATGAACAAATATTTTATAGCAGCTGGCAATCCCTGCCTCACAACAGCTATTGAAGCTATCATTGGGCTTCTACTACTAGTGACCAACGCCAGAAAGACATCTGCAAGTTATGCTCTAAAACTGAAGTTTAAATACCTGATGACAAAGTGGGTCACCTCATGTTATGTCTTAATTAGACACACATTTCGTTTGGTCACAATTTCTTCTAGTTTCATCCTTTAACCGTTTATCAGTTTGAACCTGATAATCGAATTATAATCGCCTTCTCTCATTGGAAAAATCACACAGGTGTACATTTTTCTGTCAAAATCTGTAACCTATTTAAAGTTTAGAAGTGCCCGCTGTGAACTTAACACCGCGTTGCTTAATGCGACACAGCTGAATGAATTTTGATGGAGTCTCGAATTCGGTTATCGCATCATCTTAAAAAAAAAAATAGTGCCATCCCCAACAATCTGACCTTCCAAAAATTCACAGTAGTGTGATACTTGTGTTCAATTAGATGGTATTCAATATGTTCGAGAAGAAAGCAGAGATCAAATGAAGAACGATGTCAGAATAAAAAGTGAAGGGATAAAAGCGTGCAGATATGTTAGAGAAGAGTGTCAAAGCACAAAGCACCGTCATTGTTATGACATTCGAATATAATTGTTTTACATACAAATTTCTCACAATAGCCAAACAGTCTGTATTCAAATTGGCTAATCTTTGCCTTCAGAGCGGTTAGCATAGGCAGAGAATACGAGTATGAAGATTGAAAACACTTTTCGCCTCTTCCTCGTCCCTGCAATTGCCGTTGTCGTCGGGCCGAACCTTATCCTGGCCTCGTACTATCACGATCTGTCGCCAGCTGACTCCAATTTCGCATATCAAATTAGTGGAGTTCCTTCTAACTAGCTCTGTTGCATTGTGGCAATGACTACGAATAACTGTTTGCTGGCCATTGTGACGCTCTGTCTGAGACGTCGATGTAGTGCGTCCTTCCTTGATGATAACGTATATGTACGTTGTCTCACTTTCCTTTACCACCAGACGCTCTTTCGCTAGTTCCGTTTCAATGCCAGAAAACACCTGATTGATGGTTCGTAGTATTTGCCAAGTCAAAACAATGTCATCCGCGTGACTCTAGTGCGTGAGTAAGTTTCGTATGATGTTCCCGGAAACTATTTAAAAAAAACTCTCGGTGAATTCGTTACCGACGTTGATGGGCAGCGAAAGTCCTGTGTCGTCATCCTACACGATTGGACGAGTTTTGTAGGAATGTTAAAATTAGACAATTTGACATGTTACGCTCTTGCGAAGTAATTCTGTTATCATTGACTCTCGACAGCCACATCTCGTGTATATTAAGCATCTCCTCAGTCGTTTGTTTAAGGGAGAAAACATTACGAATACGAGTATTTTAAAGTGACGTTGTACACTAATTTGATAGCCACCTGACTGTTGGGACAAATATCAATACCTTTGTTTAAATGAGACGTCCAGGTGTTTGCTTCTTTTTCGTTGTGGGCTGAGACTATAATAATGTACAGTTTAAAGGATGATTTAACTATAGAGGGCTCGGTTAAGAAAAAATTGTCGACATTGAGGAGAAAATAGTCTTTTTCGAGAGTGTGCAGCAGGGAAATTCCACTCTTCGGGTAAACTTATCTTTGATCATCTTTATCGAACAAGATCCACTCTATCCTTTAAAGAGTTCAGCAGACAGTCTAATAATAATAATTGAGTGGCACTACAGCCCACAAAGGACCAGGGCTGAACTTCTACAACAACTACTCATGTTGTGCGTTCTCTTACCAGTAGAAGGGACCTTACATTTTTTGCCGACTCCGAACAGCGAGATTTGAGAAGCTTTTCATAGACAATTGGTACTCCTTAAGTGTTGTCAGCAACTCGACAGAGGTGGTGCCGTGAAAAATGCGAGGTGTCCCGTCCGGGAATCGAACCTAGACTTTCTGGGTAACCACGACGACCGTCTGCCTTGTTGTCATCTAAGTGAAGTAAAAGGACTTAACTGTATGTACATATGTAAGTGGAGCGCTTAAATGTAGCCCACAAGCCGATCTGGAAGGAATACTTCATATTCAACTGTTGCAACTTTTTATCAACAACTGTGGGTACTCAGCTTATAGATGATGAGAGCGTAATGTATTTGGAAAGCCTAAGATATTCAAGCCTGCTCGAATTTATTAGTCGCATGGGCCTTTAAACTTCACACTCTTTATACGGGATACGCAGAATTGTAAGCTTGACTTCATTAAGAGTACCCACATTTTCATTGATGAACTGAAGACAGAAGACAAGGAACATGGGAACGGTCTAGACACTTAAGATGCCTATCGGTTTACTCACTAATCCAGTGTCTCTCAAAATGCTTAAATGCATAAAATGGACCTTCCTGTTATGGAAGACACCTTTTATTCAGACAGCTGAAAGGCCCTGAAGATACTGAATTCTTGTCTAAATAACTCAGCCCAGACGTCAACAAATTGTTCATTACTCAGCCACTAGATATTTCGGCAGTTATAGAAATGACAGAAAGTAAGTATGAACTGACGCGAACTAGATTTAGTTCAGCAGTAGAAATGGCTAACATTGTTATACATCCTCCCATTAGCTCATCCATGGTATTCATTGAACAGATACCTGTGAACAGTCAAAGCAAAATTCTGCTTGCGTCATATTGTATTGCTTACAGCTCAAATTTGACCGAAACAGAACCAGATTTCTTTTAAAAACAACAGATGTTGCTAGTCGTGATTGCAGGATAGAAGCAATTTAAATTTGCAAAAGATATAGAATCTCCCTCTAACACAAGAACGACGGCTCATTAATTTGAAAGTAATTTTCAGACGTCGGGGTTCCTTTTATCCTGCCTAAGCGTTATCCACTGCATCCTTACAGATCATACACAATGAGCCTTCAACAATTCTGTGTGTAATTTCTTCTTTCGGCAGTAGCACCTTCCAATCTATCGTAACCTAGGTCAACTCCCCTACGTCGAGGAAAATGTTCATTAGCCACTAGTGAACGAAAAGTTTCAATCAAATTTGAGTCAACATCCATTGGAATGTACAAAATAATTAACTGCTCAGAGAATACCTTCACAAGACTTTGGCCCAGGGAGACTGACACATCTCTCGCACATGTGAGTTGTCGTTAAACTAAAGGAAGGGAAACAAGCTGTCAAAAAGCTGATCACTTGCTGCACAGCCTCTCAACTGGACGATTGATGGAGCACGGGGGAAACGACTCCTCACTTTGATGACAGTCATCACGCGGATGCACAGCCCTTGAGAAGCACTTTATGACCCCTTAATGGCTTATTATCGACTCCGAATAGCGCATTCTCCTCTTCACGTCACCGACCAACAACAACTCTATTAGTCGGGCCACATCACAACTTAGGGACAGGTCAATGGTAACAGCATCCACATCTTATCGACCGAAACATGTTTCCGTCTAAGACACATGTTGCCGCTACAGCAGTTCAGGCGCGCGAACGCACTCAATTACAATTCAAATCCCGCCAAACACGAGACTTGACAACTGCTTCTTCAGGCTTTCCTGTATCCAGAGCGTGGTTGTCGTCGTCGTCGTCGCCTTTGTTTATTGAGATTGCCTTCTCCTCCGGCCGAAGGTCCAACGCCAACACCGACACCAACACCAGAGCATTCCTCCCGAATGTAATATTTTACATTTAAATCGCCGGACTTCGAAGTGTGTATTTTTTCTCCGTCGTCATGTCATTTGGTTGAGAATCGAAAATGGAATCATTGAGTCGGGCGCTTCCCGCACAAAGCAAACAACTTAATTCCATCTGATAGTGTTGTTGTTAATCCTGCCGGCCCGGAACGGTCCCGAGCAACAGGTCTAAATTGATCCCATTTGTTATTATTTGGGGGCTTTCCTGATTCGGGCGGCTCTTGAAGAGGCTCAGCGGCATCAGAAGGCTTAGCGTTGTGCATTTTTATTCGACTTTAAAACGTTCCCCCCACAACGGTTGTGTATTTACATTTAAAATAATTTACGATTAGGACAGTAAGGCATTGAGTGGTTTGGGTTAATTGAATTTTATTTATTTCCCCCGTGTCGGTTTTTTTTGTGTGTGAATGGGCGAATGGGGCGGGGGAGAGGCGGTTCTCGTGAGAGTCAGAAACATAAAGATAGTGTTTGAGAGGCTTTCAATATGTTTAATTAAATTTAGTTATTAGCACCTGATGCACCTGAAGCGAGGAGAAACCGGTTATCCGGTGGATGGTATTCAGTGAATGTCGAGAGGAATTTTCGATTGAAATGGATGAGTAGTGAGTGGATGTTGGGACAAAAGGCTTCTTTGCACAAGGATTTAAATTCAGGGTTACGATTGTGGAAACAAATATGTAGGTTTCCTATGCAGAATGTGCATGAATTCATCACGGCTCCCCTCCCCTCTTCTATTCACGCGCCAACACAACACTTCAGTGAACATTAGCACACACAATAAAAGTAGCTTTTCAGCAGCATTTGGAATCTTACAATCATCATCTAATTACAATAATTTTTTTTAACCAGTCATATCTCGCTCTATCCGAACAGCTTGTTAGAGAGGAGCGTAATGCCGTCTTTCATCAGTGTTACTTATGGATTGCATAGAGTAGAAGACGTAACTGCTTAACCCTTAACGTACTGCTAACTTAAGGAATTTAAGCATAATGATGTGGGCAGACAACAATAGTCCAACCAAGAGGGTTTTCGTGTCCCACCCTTCAACTTGAGAAGAAGAGAAAAATCGAACACCTAGAACAGACCGAACCGAATCTAAAAGACCAAACACCTAGTACAGAGATCAAGTTAGCGCTACTAAAAATTCTTAAAATTCTTAATCGCTCGTTCCAGGCACGGTACCTACGTAGTTGCATGCTGCTGTGGTTCTTCCCTCAACCCTTGCCAGTAGAACAAATTAAAGTATCCAATCACGAATTTAAACAAATGTTGACCTCCACAACTCGACTAAACAAAAAGGCTTCCGATTCATGTACCTCGCGTCATTACGTAATATGAATGTCAACAGCAGTAGATTACCTTGGAAAGGAATCCGCACAGCAACCTGGAATTGTTGGTTTTGTCTACCAAAACGACTACGTCGAACATCCTTCGTGCTCAAACATTCAGAGGGACAAATATAGACTTTAAACATTTCCTTGTGGCTGTAGGACTTATACTTCGATTCTTTAGCAAAAGGATTTGCTACGCCTGAGGTTTCCAGGGTCGTCAAAGAACCGCACCTCGATAGACTTACCAGAAAACCTACGTCCAACGCACTTGAACAAGATGTGGTTGTACTGTTGCACTGTCATTCAAGAAGGAGCCGGAAAGCCGTCCGAAACGAAACTTGTGATATAAACGAGAGTACAAAAAGCACTGAAACTGAGAAATAGACAAACACACGATATGACAGAGACTTCAACCAGTTAAGTACACTATCCCGATTGCAGGAGTTCTCTATTTCGTTGCCTTTGATTAATGGCTATACGCCTTTACTGAATTTATTGAAGCTGCGTACTATGGTGAAGATTTTACCAGCAATGATGAGGTTGGTTGGAAGGTCAAAACTTGTCGTGCCATTTTTTATCACACCTCTGCTTCATTGCTTTCGATAAATGATCTTACACGCCCTAATTTTGGGATTGGCTCCTTGAAAACCTCACAAATTACACCGAGTTTCATGGTCATTTAAATTTCCTTGGGCAGAAATCAGTGGACTTTATATGTCAAACCTAATCTTTCTTTCTAATTGACCATCTGAAACCGCCATTTTAGGGTTCCAGTTTGGAGACCACATTCAGCATGTAGTGAGTGGCTCTAGCTGAGAGTGTACGCCAAGATCGTGACAAATCGATTTGTCGTCGTTTCCCGCAGCTTAAGGATTTCGGCCTAAACGCGTTCAAAATTCAAACCTATGCAATTATATGCAAGGCAGAAGACTTGAATTGGCGCCATATTATCAGTAAATGGGTTCCGGATAATCTTAATACTGTGCATTATGCTGAATACGTTTATACATTTTTTGGGCTAATGAGCACCAAGGGCTGCCATAACATCCATTCCAAACAAGGGTATGTTGTAGTTTATGGGCTACTAGACACATTGGAGCAAAGTTTTTCAAAAGAATGCTACCGTCAATGGTCACCATTATCGCGCCGTGTTAAGAACTACATGCTTCCTGAAATTCAAGCACTTTATCTCGGTGAGCTCTGGTTTCAACAAACCCGCTCTACGTGCCGTATGGCACCTACAACAGTGGACTAGTCAAAAAGTCCTTTTTGCAATCACTTAATTTACTTAATTTCACGTTTGTCAACAATAACATGGCTGCCTAGGTCATGTGATTCCTACCCTTGGACTATTCTCTGTGAATATGTTAAGTCTCAGGCCTATAGGAATAAGTAAGCTTCGATTGACACTTTAAAATCCAACATTATCTCCAAACATCAGTGTCTCAAAATTGCACCATTCGAAAGGGACACATTAGACGTTATCGCGGCCAACATTTACAGTTTATTTTTTTCAAAAAGTAAATGCCATGAATTCTATTTTACACCTATAGTTAAAAGTTTAAGTTCACTTTCAAATTTATGTGTTTTATTTTACATTATAAATCAAACCTCAGAAGAATTACCTTTTATTTGTAAAAAGTTCATCATTGATTCGTTCTCTTCAGATTCCTTCAACGCAAACAGACCCAAACATCACGCGCACAAGCTTTCTCTCGAAGAACCTGGAGTTTCCTCAGTCGCTTTCAACAAAACCTTTTTTTTTGCGGTTGACGAAGCCCTTGTAATGCTACGATGCCGTCGATGCTGTGCATCCTTTTGTGTTGACAACACTTAATTTTTTCCCCTCTTTGAATTCCAGTCATATTTTAGCCGTTTCCCTTTCAATGTCAAAAAACGCTTCGTTGCCGTGTTCGCCCAATGAAGTCAATGTTACCGATCTTATTGCTAAGCCAGGAGCTGAACGGAGTCTTCTAAAGCTGACCTCTTGTGGTGAATTGTTAATTTCGCACGAGCTCCTATCCACCACTTACCCACTACGCCAAGGCGCGACGGATACAAAAATGATGTTGAAAAATTCACACGAAAGCGTGTTACTTTGTCTAAAATAGTTTTTGAAATTTAGGGTCTTGGTGAGTTCTTTACTGATCTTGACAGAGCAGCTTGAGCTCTCCGTTGTCATTCTAAGCCATCTGACGAGTTTAGATATGTCACTGTATAGTTCACCTCTATGCACGCTCTCTATGCGTCATGTAGGTAGCGGGTGTCGATCTTCACTTCTTCGGTCTTAAGGCGTTTTGGTTTTTGAATCGCCATTTAATCTTGGAATCGTAATCGGAATTTAAATCTCTTCCTCCTCTTTTTCTTATGATACAAATCTTCGTAACCAGAAGACATTCCTGAAACTGCAACCATCAACTGAGGGGTGCCACAGACGGCCCAAAACACTTCTACATCATCTCAGAACAAGTCTCATAGACAAGATGCAGCCAGCCGCAGTTGTCCAGTGATTCTGCATCGCCACAACTCAGAATTGAACTTAACAGCCGAGCAGCCACTTAGCCACTCCATTCATTGTTCACATTCGCAACAATCGCTTAATCCCCGCATTCGAGCCATCAACATCAGCCGCAATGGTCGCCCTCAATTAATAAGCAATCAACGCCAGATACCGACGCGCATTCCTGCGCTCCAACCGACTCGATATCTTTAATTCAAAAATTATGCAACCCATAACGCGACCGTGGAAATTATTTGCAAATTCATTGGCAATAAAAATCAATGATCCTGCAGCACCCTAGAGGCATCCGCGACAACGACCATCACCGCACCGCATCAATTCCAGCGCACCTCCGAAATGTGTACCAATTACCATTTGGTCGACCCGAGCCATTTGTTTCCAACACCGCCGACTTCCTTCGGGCCCGCGCCGATGCCGGGACAGATTTAGTGAATGTGTAACACGTCGCCGGAGAGAGAGCTTTGGAAGATCATGTTCTGCTTCACCTCCTTGCGAAAACATTAAACCGGACCTGAAGCGCGCAAATTCGTGCGACAATTCCGCTGCCAGGAACGGATCGAAATAAATGGCGCGGCTGCTGAAAAGTTAAAGCGGTCGATGGGGCACGGTCCGCGCTCACCGTCCTAGTGCTTGTTGGATCCCTCGAAAACAAGTGCTTTTTCTTGTCGACTTGTCTCCCTGGGCTAATTGGATTATCTCTTTATGGTTGCATCTTCATTCATTCATAGGCTGGCTGCGCTGTCGTGGCGGCGGCGCTGGAGGTGGTGCTGGCGACGGTGGTAGTTTCTTGCTCTCCGGAGGATGCGTGGTGAAATAATGGAATCGCTTATTGCAGTGATACCATAATTTTTCTGACTGCGAACGATTTGCTTTCGGCTGTTGCGCGGTGCTCGCTCGCCCCAAAAGAGGTGCTGGATGGGTGTGCGGGAAATTTATCAGCCATCTCCAGAGGACGGCGGCGATTTAGATGCAAATTGTGAAGTCATAATGGTTATTGGACGGTGTGGCACTAAGTGGCACTTAATTAGAAGGGCATACAGCGAATATTCCGGACATTGATGGTTATAGTGCAGGCTGGTGGTGAGTTAAGTGCCGGCTAGATGTCTCGGGACGTGTCAAACAGTGTGAAGACACCTCTTGAGACACTCCTGACAAGATAAGTTTATGCAAATGGCAAACGGCCGAGAAGGTGCACTGGACGCAAGCAGAGACCACTATAAATAAGTTGTTTTATTAAACGATGTGTTAAAGTTGCACTGAATGCGGTGCAATGGGAACTTGGTTCACATTTGGTCTACTTGTTCAGAATTGCATAAATATTTATTTAAAATGTCAAACATAAAGTTACATATAACAATAATTTTCCTCACTACTGTTCGTACGCACCCGAAATTCATTTACTGTCTATTTCTATTTATTATGTATTCTTCTATTTACATCATTTTTTGCATCATACGATCATATCTATGTTATCGCGCAATTTTTCATACCAACATTGAGAATAACGAATATTTTTTGTTGTATGCACCGCTGCCCACGCGCGATGCCCTTTTTTGCATTTGAAATAAAAACCACACATTCATTCTGTTGAAGCAGTTCTAATCGAGAACATCGTCTCTTTTTTTTTGAATACTTTCTGTTTCGTTCATTTCGCAAATCCTACGAAGTTCTTGGTTCAAAAAGGCTTGAACCAACTAACATTGGCGACCGTGACAGGACTCGTAGTCCAATCATTTTAATATAAAGTAATTCATCGTTCGTGATCTTGCAAAAATCGTCTACGTGCGCGCTTGTTCATAAAAAATTGTTTGACCGTGGCTTTTCGGAGAAATTTCTTATCGCATCCCGGTCATTAAGCTTTAGTTGGAGTGCTGTGCGTTGCATTTACCTCGTGGGAGTTTGCATTGCTGTACTGTTGATTTGCTGTTGATTTGCATCGTGGAATACATGGCTGTGCTTTGAATTTGCATCGTGGGATTTGGGATTACTGTGACTAAGCGCCGTTGCTGATCGTGCAAAATTACTTGGACTTGCTTTTCATAACCCATTGATAATTGGAACACACGGATAAGTACAAACATAAATTTATAATTTTCTTTGGACAGTCATAAAATAAATTTCAATTTTAAAATGATTTGAGAGGGGCCTGAGTGTAGTACTGCAAATCTTTCGTCTTACAAAACCAAAAGGGCTTCAGTAAGTGGACAGCTTACGAAGCTTAAGAAATTCTTCGATAGTGCTGGTGAAAGGAGTGTTTCGTTAAATGAATTGGAGGTCAAATTAGGGTTGCTTGAGACGTATCTTCAAAAATTTGATGACGTCCAAACCAACATTGAAGTATTGGATGAAGCAGAATTGGAGAGTGACAGGCGTGCCAATTTTGAAGAAGTCTATTCTGATATCAAAACCAAAATTCTAACATACATGGATTCTAAAAGGCCTTCGACATGCGGATCAGTCACTCCTCATGAATCCACTTTTTTCTGCATGAAGCCAAAGGCGGCTCGACTGCCAAAGCTGGAGCTCACCAAGTTTTCGGGAAGATACACCGATTGGCCAGATTTCATTTCCATGTTTGAGACTTTGGTGGACAAAGACGAAGAACTAACCCCAATAGAAAAATTTCAACACTTGCGTTCTTGTTTATCTGATTTCGCCTTTAAAACGATCCAGTCTCTTGAAGTCACAAAAGAAAATTATAACAAAGCTGTCGAACATTTGAAAGCTAGATTTAGTAACAAACGTTTAATTTTCCAGGCAGACTCCTAAACGGCGATGACGACACAAATCCCGCTGTTAGGCAGAATGTTTCACTCAATTTGGACGATGATGGACAAGAATTCCGTCCCCCCGACCTCGACGAGGTCAAGATAGCAATATCGAGACTGAAGTCGAACAAAGCTGCTGGCGCGGATGGACTATCCGCAGAGCTGTTCAAAGCGGCTGGGGATGAGCTGGTTGGGTGCATGCACCAGCTCATCTGTGAGATATGGTCGGAGGAAAGCATGCCCGACGAGTGGAATCTCAGCATCGTATGTCCGGTCCACAAGAAAGGAGACCCCTTCGACTGCGCCAACTATCGAGGGATCAGTCTCCTTAATATCGCATATAAGATTCTCTCTGCCGTATTGTGTGAGCGCCTGAAACCGTTCGTCAACAACCTGATAGGTCCTTATCAGTGTGGTTTCAGGCCAGGGAAGTCCACAATCGACCAGATCTTCACACTGCGGCAAATCCTGGAGAAGTCCCAAGAAGTACAAATCGACACCCACCATCTATTTGTCGATTTCAAGGCCGCGTATGACAGCGTGCATAGAGACGAGCTATACAGTGCCATGTCTAGTTTTGGCATTCCTACCAAACTCGTCAGATTGTGTAGGATGACGATGGAGAACTCTCGCGAACTCACCGAGACCTTCGATGTCAAAAAAGGATTTAGACAAGGCGACGCGCTGTCATGCGACTTCTTTAACATCATTCTTGAGGGGATCGTGCGTAACTCACACGTCAACACCAGAGGCACGATCTTCCACAAGTCCGTTCAACTGCTAGCTTATGCGGATGACATTGACGTGATCGGCCGAACTCAGCGAGCCGTCAATGAGGCGTTTGCTAGCATCGAAGCGGAAGCGGCTAAAGTGGGACTGGTGGTAAACGAGGGCAAAACAAAGTATATGCTGTCATCAAAGAAGGACGCAGAACATCGACGTCTCGGACAGAGCGTCACTATGGGCAGCAGACGTTTCGAGGTAGTCAAGGACTTCGTCTACCTCGGCTCCGCGGTGAATAGGGACAACAACATCAGTACCGAAATCAAGCGCAGAATCACTCTTGCCAATCGCTGTTTCTTTGGGCTTAAGAGGCAATTGAGTAATAAAGCCCTCTCCCGAACGACCAAAGTGACTTTGTACAACACCTTGATCATCCCAGTCCTGCTTTACGGCGCAGAAACCTGGACGTTACTAAAAGCGGATGAGGAAGCCCTTGGGTCTGTTCGAGAGAAAAGTTCTGCGTGCGATTTTTGGTCCTGTTTGCGTTGATGGCATCTGGAGGAGAAGATTCAACCACGAACTGTATGGGCTGTACGGCGGCATGAACCTAGTCAAGCGTCTACGGATACAACGCTTAAGGTGGCTAGGCCATGTAGAGCGGATGGACAACACTGCTCCGGCCCGAAGAGTCTTCGAATCCGAGCCACAGGGACAACGCAACAGAGGACGTCCTAGATTGAGATGGCGCACACAAGTGGAAAAGGACCTCAACCAACTTGGAGTGCGCAACTGGAGGCAGCTGGCAAGAGATCGTACTAGCTGGAGAGGCATGTTGGTTGAGGCCCAGGTCCACCCCGGACTGTAGCGCCATCCGAAGAAGAAGAAGAAGTTTAATTTTCCAGGCACACATAAAAGAAGTTTTTAATTTACCCAATGTCGAAGGAGGTTCGGCGCATAAGCTACGTGATTTGAGTGATAGCGTCAACTCTCAGCTAAGGGCGCTCAACACCCTAGGAACCAAGGAGCAAATTTTAGACGGATTACTCATTCATCTCGTCGTCAACAAATTGGATGCAAAAAACCGGATAAAGTGGGAAGAAGAAGTGGCTGTCGACCTAATTCCCAAATGGGAAGAATTATCAACATTCATCGAAAGGCGGTGTCAGACGTTGGAAACTATGGACAACGCATCTGGTAACAACAAATTTGCAAACACATTCAACAATTCGCGTAAGTTATCAAAGCCAGTAGCCAATAGAACTTTTGTTACATCAAAACCTTCTTCCGTTGCTTGCCGATATTGCAATTCAACTGACCATGCCATATATTCGTGTGAGGCATTTGTTAAACTCTCGCCTGAAAAACGTTTTCGCGAAGCTAAAGCTAGAAACTTGTGCATAAATTGTCTCCGCTTCGGACACTTGGCACGAAATTGCAGTTCACATCACTGTAAACACTGCTCTCAACGCCACAGTACGTTACTTCATATGGGCTTGATTCCCAATCATTCCCCTCAATCATCAACAACTGAGCAATCATTAGATCAAGCCAATTCAAACTCGCACACTTCAAACACAACGTTGCTTTCGAAATCTACAGCAAAAAATGAAATCTCTCCTAAAAATCCAATGCTCGATCAACCATTCGTATTTTTAGGAACAGCGTTAGTACTAATCAAAGATGGCTACGATTCGTACGTTCCTTGCAGGGCTTTGTTAGATTCGTGTTCGCAAATGCATTTCGCCACGGAACGTCTAATTCAAACGCTCAATCTAAAACGCCTTCGGTCAATCAATGCCATCAGTGGTATTGGTCAAACCTCTACTAAATCGAAGTTCAAAGCAAATATATCTCTAAGATCTCGTGTCAATGAGTTTACTGCCAGCCTAGAGGTTCACATTCTATCGTCTATCACATGCCATCAACCGGAAAAGAACGTGCAAGTCGATGATTTTAATATACCTGCCAACGTGGAACTAGCAGATCCATATTTTAACAAATCACAGAGAATTGACCTGCTTATAGGCGCAGAGCTATTTTTTGACTTGTTATGCGTGGGTCAAATTCGTCTCGGGGAGAATCTGCCTCTACTGCAAAAAACTCTGCTTGGATGGATAGTAGCGGGGAAGATTAGCTCTGAAAATTCAACGCGGTATAGTTTCACCACTTCGCATCAAAATAACTTCGAAGAAAATCGTCGGCTAGAGGACATTCTAAGGTCGTTTTGGGAAGTAGAATCGCATGATCATATTTCGAAGAAACTTTCTAAAGAGGAGTTGGAATGTGAAAGCTTGTTTTGTAAAACTCATCGACGACTTCCAAATGGGCAATTTGCGGTTCGCCTTCCATTCAAATCCTCACCGAATACATTAGGTGATTCTTTTCAACTCGCCAAAAGGCGCTTTTGTAACTTGGAAAATAAACTTCTTCGCAATCCACATTTAAGATCCCAATATGTTGATTTTATAAATGAGTATCTTGAACTAAACCACATGACCAAGGTGGACTCTAAAATCCTGGATAAAAAACATTTTTTCCTTCCGCACCATTGCGTGACAAAGGAAGACAGCACTACAACAAAGTTGCGCGTCGTCTTCGACGCATCGGCCAAATCATCATCAGGTGTTTCGCTAAATGATATTCTTATGGTAGGACCAACCATTCAAGATGATCTTTTTACTATTCTTATTCGTTTTCGGATGCATCGCTTCGCCATTACTGCCGATATTTCTAAAATGTACAGGTGCGTACAAATTCAGCCACCCGATGATCATTTTCAATTGATTCTTTGGAGAGAAAACAGTGATGAAGATTTAAGTATTTACAAATTAAATACTGTCACTTATGGCACGGCCTCAGCAGCTTTCGCCGCTGTTCGCTCAATGACACAGCTAGCGATAGATAGATTTGAACAGTTTCCTATTGGCTCTAATGCTATAAAAAATAACTTCTATGTCGATGACCTACTGTCTGGAGGAAATACCCTAGAGCAAATTATTGAAATCAGGAATCAATCCACTAAGCTGTTGAGTGAAGCAGGGTTTCATCTTCGGAAATGGTGCTCGAATAACACTTCGTTTTTAGATGCGATTGAGGAAAAAGATAAGGAAACATTTTTGGAAATCAATTAAAGTCAGGTGACAAAGACTCTTGGGTTAATTTGGCAGCCGACTTCTGATGAATTTCATTTCTCTGGTGCACAATCAAATACTTGTCGAAACCCAACAAAGCGATCAATTCTGTCCAGCATTGCAAAGCTCTATGATCCCCTTGGACTCATTGGTCCAATAGTAGTCAAAGCGAAAATTTTCATGCAAGCGCTATGGAAGGAAAAGTTGCATTGGGATGAGTCATTACCGCAAAATTTGTATTCAAACTGGATGGAGTTTAATACTCAGTTCCCAGAAATAAGTAACATAAGGTTTCCACGCTACGTTTTGTTACCAAACTCGAAAATTCAGCTTCATGGTTTTGCCGATGCTAGTCAGGAGGCGTATGGAGCTTGTATATACCTGCGTTCTCAAGACTCGTCTAATAACATAAAGATACAGTTACTGTGTTCAAAATCTCGAGTAGCACCGGTTAAGAGTATCTCCATTCCCCGCCTAGAGCTATGTGCTGCACTTCTTTTGGCTGAACTTGTGCAACGTATTCGGTTGATCTTAGGGCTGGAAATCTCTCAAATATTTTGCTGGAGTGATACAACCATCGTCCTATCGTAGATAAGTTCTGATGCTTGCAATTGGAGCACATTCGTTGCAAACAGAGTATCAAAAATTCAATGCCTTTCTGAAGATATAAGTTGGCTGCATGTACCCACTAATTTTAATCCTGCTGATCTTCTTTCGCGCGGTGTCTACCCAAAGGATTTGTCACATTTGAAGATTTGGCATTCAGGTCCTAATTTTTTGCTCCTTGATGAGAAAAAGTGGCCCAAGTTAAATAATATTCAAGAAAATCTTCCAGAAAGACGAAAGATCAAACCAATAATCTTACTAGCAGGCACTAAAAGTGAAGATCTTACTCTAAATTGTAAATTTCTCAACTCATTTGATAAGATAATAAAAACATTCGCATACATTCACCGATTTTACTATAATGCACGCTCAAAGGCTCATAAACGCATATGCGGGCGGCTCAGTGTCCAAGAATTAGATTGTGGATTAAATTATATATTTCGAACAATACATGCCAATGAATTTCCAGAATAATATAAGAGGCTTTCGAGCAATCAAAACTTGCATGCAACGAGTGAATTGAAATCATTAACTCCTTTCTTGGACGCAAATGGTGTATTACGGATTCGTGGACGACTTCAAAATTCATCTTTACCCTTTTCTACTAAACATCCGATTATTCTTTCGAAATCTCACCCCTTTACTTCCACAGTTGTGAACCACTTTCACATTAAAAATATGCACGTGGGACCACAGGCCTTACTAGTAGCTTTGAGGATAAAATTTTGGCCAATCGGAGGCAAACATATCGTACGTAGTGTCGTCAATAAATGCATCCGCTGCTACAGAGCTCGTCCAGTTGTTATGAATCAGCTAGAAGGAAATTTGCCAGCAGAGAGAGTGAAACCATCTCGACCGTTCACTACGACAGGAGTAGACTTTTGTGGGCCTTTCTACATTCGCTCTGGAATTCGAGGAAGAGGACCCAGGAAAATTTACATTTGTCTCTTCGTATGCTTTGTCGTAAAAGCTGTTCATTTGGAGCTAGCATCTGACCTTTCATCGGAAGCCTTCTTAGCGGTCCTCAAAAGATTTATTGCCAGACGTGGAAAGCCGCATACTATTTTCTCTGATAATGCCACAAATTTTGTTGGTGCGAACTCAGAATTGAAGGAACTAAAGACATTGTTCGATTCGCAAAAGCACATTGATTTAGTTCATCGAACCTGCTTGAACGATGGTATCCAGTGGAAATTCATACCACCTCGTTCTCCTCATTTTGGAGGACTTTGGGAGTCCTCAATAAAAATCGCAAAGCATCATCTACGACGTGTTGTTGGTTATGCAACGTTGTCATTTGAGGAGCTACATACCTTGGTTTGCCAAATTGAGGCTATCATTAATTCCCGTCCTTTAAGTCCCGTTTCAGATGATCCATCAAATATAGATGTTCTCACCCCAGGCCATTTTTTGATTGGTGGCCCTCTTACTGCTGCTCTGGAGCCGGACAATAAAGACGTCAACGTCAGCCGAATAACAAGGTGGCAAATGGTTCGCTACATGATGCAGACGTTTTGGAGGAGATGGTCACGAGAATATTTGACTGTTCTTCAACAACGACATAAATGGAGACAAGAGCAACCTAATGTAGCTCTTGGAAGTCTGGTCCTACTGAAGGATGAAAATCTACCCCCATTGAAGTGGTCGATGGGCAGAGTGACTAAGGTTTACCCTGGAGCAGACGGCCTCGTCAGAGTTGTGAAAATCAAGACGCAGAACGGAGAAACAAAAAGGACTATCTCCAAGATTTGCCATCTACCTATAAACAACGATCAACATTCATTTTGAACGCAGAGCCTTCAACGCGGGGTGCATGTTCAGAATTGCATAAATATTTATTTAAAATGTCAAACATAAAGTTACATATAACAATAAGTTCAGTTCTAATCGAGAACATCGTCTCTTTTTTTTGAATACTTTCTGTTTCGTTCATTTCGCAAATCCTTCGCAGTTCTTGGTTTAAAAAGGCTTGAACCAACTAACACTACTTTTTATGAAAGTACAGTGGGGGGATATTTACTCGATCAGGGCTATGAGAGTCTTCGGTGGCTGCTCCTATGCCTGAACTATATTGCATTCTGGTGGCCATTGGAATGTACTGGCAATTCCCCAATTGTTGTGGGTCAATATACGACATACCCTTTTCATCTTGTATTATTTTTTTTAGCTATAAAGTTCCAAAAGTGATCAAATCGTCCCCAACCCCGTTTCCGACACCTACATAAGCCCTTAAAAGAAAAAAACTTCATAGGTTATATCCTGCATGAAATATTGGTCCTGTCTGCGTCGCGTTTTTTCAACCCGGAAAACCGTGAGTCCACATCATAACAGTGTTTCACAATATTTAAGTTGCTTTCGAAGAAGTTTCTGCGTCTTTTTGTAGCTGTCCACGAAACACAGACTATGAAGTAGCAGTCAAAGTAGTGGATTCCATCAGTCGAATACGCTCGAAAGAAGGACATGACTATCCCATCGGAAGCGCGCTAGTGTTTGGATTTCACAAGGTGTGATCTGCATCGACTACCTGCCAAAGTGGTCAATCCAGTCTACATTGCCAAATTATTGGAGTGATTCGATATGTTGGACAGCTCGATGTGGCGAAGAAAAAAGTGCTCTGACACAATGACAAGCCGCCGACTCCATGGGCAAACTGGTGCTAGACTGACTACTGTATATGATGCATGATGTAGCTAGCAGGTCATTCATTACAGCACCAAAAACAGTCATATCCTACGTGGTCGTCTCAAATCATATTTTGTTTCAAACTAATTACATAAATCGCCTCACAAACAGTATAATTATTCAGGAAACGCTGCATTGAAGTGGTTACTACGACTGACTTCGCAGCAGCGCATTCTGTCACCCCAACTTTTCAAGTCTTCGTTGATGGTTTCAGTTTGTAACTCAGGGATGGCTTGGATGATATTGTTCTTAAGAGCTCGAAATCTTTTTGGACTGTTGGCAAATTGACATCGTTCCGCGAACGATCGATTGCTGCATGGGCTGTGTGGCATGGTGCGCTATCCAGCATAAATCAGAGGTCATCAAAAGAATGTATTTAATTTTATTAAAAACACACAGTTCCCCTCACTTCCGAAGAGAAATGGTCCAATAATACCAATAATTTTTGTTTTACTTTAGCCCCAAATTTGAAAATCCGACATGTCAGAGGAGATGGTTTTCTGGCCCAAAATCATTCTTCGATTCAGGCAGCGAAGAAATAACAAAGTGAATGGTTCAGCGCCTTATAATTTTTAAGTCAATTGAATCGTGCTAAATGTTGAGCTGTGTTGACTCTCATACTCCCGGCCACATCACAATCACATTCCCTTCTGCGAGCGTGGCACGTTGACGGCGATAATAAGTTTTGGCACTAGCATGTTTATTTCGTTTTGTTTTTATTTTTTCAAACCATTCCATTGGTTGCTTTCGGTCAAGAAAAACTTTTCGAGAAGCACTGTTTGAGTTACATAGGACAGTCTTCGGAAAAAAGAAAGTTTTCAATATCTGTCAATGTTTTTCAACCGTAAAGCGATTCATTTCGGAGATATGTTTCTGACATTTTGTTAAGACTTCGTGTAGGATGTAGCTGTCAGTGTCAAAATAACTAATTAGAAAATCACTAGATGGGCCACCCTATATTTGATAGTAATAAATGAGTAGCACTACAGCTCAAATGGGGCCAGGGTCTAGATTCTTCAACTAGTAGTGTTAAGCGTGATATTGTTCTCTCACGAGTAGAGGGAGCCTGCAATTTCTCGCCAACTCCAAACATCGAGATTTGAGAAGCTTTTCATAGAGAATTCGTATTCTTTGAGTGTTGTCAGCAACTCTTAGGAGGTAGTGCCGCCGTGGAAAATGTGAGGTACACACCACGTTAAGGCGACCATGTCGTATAGTCGATAAGACCAAGAAATATGAAACTTGGAATCGCATTTTTTTTAATTTAGTTCCCGAGATGTAATTACAAAAGTAGTAACGAAGGCTATACCATTGTGAAAAGCCTTCCGGGAAGATAAGTTGAGGTGTCCGTACTGTAAAAAAAAGAAAGAGAAGGATTTTCTACAATAGAATTTGTGGATAATGAGTGAATTCAACTTTATTGAAACAAAATGTGGCTAAGGTCATCTGTTGATTTTTCTACTTCTTCTTCTTTTTCTTTTCATGGCGCTACAGTCCTGGATCGACAAGAGCCATATCTCTCCAGCTATCACAATTTCTCGCCAGGTGCCTCCAGTTGCGCACTCCAAATTGATGGAAGTCCTTCTTCACGTGTGTGCGCCATTTCAATCTATGCCGCCCTGTGTTGCGAAGTCCCAATGACTCAGATTCGAAGACTTTTCGTGCCGGAGCAGTAGTATGCATGCGCTCTACATGGCCTAGTCATCTTCAGCATACGCGACGCATGCTGCGGTACATACAGTACGTATATACAGTTCATCGGTATATCTTCTCCTCCAGATGCCATCAGGGCAAAGTGGTTAAAAATGGCACGCAGAACAGAGTTTTTTAATGATTTGTGTAACGACACAAATCCTGATACGGTAAGAGGCAACCATGAGCTATTTAAGTCTCATCGACTCCGTTTCGGAAATTTTAAGGTAAAAAATGAACAACGCTCCTGCTGGCCAAATTTCAAAAACGTTGTTAAAGTTATAGAAACCGTTGCAACTTCTACAACAAATCGTGTTGTGTGTACTACTGTTCTCCCTCGAGTAAGAAGGGACCTACAGTTTTTTGCCGAATCCGAACGGCGAAATTTGAGAAGCTTTTCATAGACAATTGATACTCTTTGAGTGTTGTCAACTACTCCCTAGAGGTGATGCCGTGAAAAAATGCGAGATGTCCAGTCCGGGAATCGAACCTAGACTTTAGGCGTGGTGGCCGACGCACTTTCGACTACGCCACGGCGACCACGTTGAGCTAGAGAAATTATAGGAATCCTTGATCGAAAGCTATAGAAATCGACCGTCATGTAAACAAGCTGAACATTGTATAAAAGAATCGATTTGAACCATTTGAATAAAGTCTCGATGTATGAGTGAGCAAGCAAAGCCGGATATAAAAAACAACTCCTCCACACGATATTGGAAGGAACAATTTCGTGGACCGAATTTTTATCTCTGAGTTACTACTGCAACAAAATCGATACATTTTCGAAGCAGAAGATTACTGTCGACGAAAAGTGGATCACTAACGAGAACATCAAGCGAAAGCTGTCGTGGTGTCTGATCATTCGGATTGTCTATCATTCGGAGAAAACGGTGTCCAAGACAGGACTCTCCGGCAAGAAGTTTTTGCTCTGGTTTTTGTGGGTTTGGCAAGGAAATTACGTAAACTCTTAATTCGGCCATTTACTGTCAATAATAAGATCTCCTGAAGGATCTTTCAAAAGAAGCCGTGCTTGGCCAATAGCAGAAGAGTTACCTTCCATCATGAAAATGGCAGGATGTATTTACTCGTTTACAGCTTCGGGAGGTTCTTATCCGTCATCCACATAGTCCGAACTTTGAACAAATTCCTACCTGCGGCAAACTATATTTATCACCTTAAGGGTGGATTGTGAAAATCCGTTGCTTCAGTTTTTTGATCATAAGAATTAGGGCTTCTAAGAGAGCGATGTAAAAAAATCACCTTCAAAATGGCACCAAGTTATGGAACAAAATGGTGCATATTTGACTTACATCGGGGCATTCCGTATGTACTAAGTTTAAGCTTTCAGTTTCATACAAAGCTAATAGACTTCATCTTAGGTGCATGCAGAAAATATTTAAAGCTTAATCCGATTGTCAATAATTTAAAATTAAATTTTTAAGTGTTTATCCGTAAAATTTACGTATAGTAGACTGAATCGAGCTCTTTAACCAAATGTTCCTTCGTGCTTACAATTTAGCGTAATCAAATTTAAATTATGCCGAGGACTTTGGTGGTGTCAAAAATGCATCTACATGGTCTGGTGCCATGGTTCGTTTCAAGTTTATAGAATCTGAAACTTCTCTAGGACCAAAATAAGCCTTACTTGTCGTACTTGAATTTTTTGCAATAGTATGTAAATGACTCGCAAATTCTAGGTAGCAGGCTAGGATTCAAATAAAATTAAACACTGTCCACCAAAACCACCACCCACAAAAATGAAACGGTCCACATCTGCTTTGCTTTTGGACAGCCTTTGTTCGCCGTCCTTTATTTCACCCAATTTGAGACACAGATATTCGGAAAAGAAAATAAGTAGCTGAGCTGTTCATTCAACAAACGCCTTCTGGAATGTCAACAATTCACGACTCATCTCCCAGCAAACCCACAGAAGACGAACCGACAATCAAATAAATAAGCCCCCCTCCGCATCCCACCGTCACCCCGAGAAGAAGGAAGGAAAACAAAAAGGGACAAACCAACAAATCACTAATTCATCCTCCTCCATTAAACCCTAATCCACCACTCTGCATTCAAATCGAGCCAATAAATTTCATTAAGTCAAACAATAAATCACCGAAACGATGCCCTCGGTGTCCGCGCTACAAACAGCCCGAAATGACTCTGGCCGGTCGTCACCGTCGTCATCGTCGCTCGATGCCTAGAACAAGTTAATTAATTCCGTCCTCTCTCACACAAAACCTCAGATCCGAATCCCGGCCCGATCTCAGTCCCCAGACTCTGTGCTCCGTGCTCCGTGCCCATCCGCGTCCAAGAGCAATTTAATTCACTTTGTTCGATGAGCATTATCAACCAGATAACAGATAAATTTGGTCAAATTCACGCTTAATAGGGACGCGACCGATGCCGATGCCGAGTGCATAAAATTGAGATGTTGCCCTCGAAACTGTGTCCCACAGGTCGGCCGCAACCGCTGCGCCGCCGTATCTCAAGTGTGGGTTACCCGCAGTCGTGACACTTCAACATTCTGAATCTGAATGCTGTGTGCCGTGTGCTGGGTCCAGTTGATTCCCGTTTACCTGGTGCGGAGGACCGATAGATAAATTACCGCGCCGAAGTAGATTTTGTCATAAATTCGGTTTTTTAACTCGCTCTCATATCAGACCGGGCTACGTACGCCTTCTTTACGAGGTGATAACCATCAATGAAGCCACTGAAATTGTTCGCGTCGATCTCTTTTTGTTTTTATTCGAGAATCATTCCGGAGTGAGTCCTCAAGAGCGGCTTAGATTGATTTGACTTGACGCTGATGACGGTGCTGATGGTGCTGATGGCGATGACGCTGATGACGGTGTGATGACTGACCGGAGGCCGACACTGGGGTGTGGGTCGTTTGTTTGTCGTTGGGCTCATCGGGATAATTAAATCGAATTTATTTTCATTTTTATTTCGCAGGATTGTTGAAAATTGATTTTTAACGCAGTTCCCGTTGGGAAAATAATTTTATGATTATTGATGAAACTGGTTCGTGTCGGCGGAGCGCTGCCGCGACTGGTAAGCGGTGGAAAATTGTCTAATTAGGAGCGCTCGAGAGTGGAAATTCATGCAAACAGGTGATAAGAGCTCCTAAATCGGCTTTTATTTAACCATAACTTTGGATTAGTCGACGGATTCGTTGATCGTTCGTTAACTGCGGAAACTAATGGTTGCAGCAAACTTGATCTAGATGTTGGCGGCTGTGAGAGATGTGTGTGGATGGAATGTTCATCGGAAATTTCAATTTCAAATGTCAACGGTAAAATGATGGAGTTACACGCAATCGTTCCTCATACGCAGAATTAGGTTGACGCGTCTACACGTCATCTTACTTGGATGCCATCCGAAGATGCAAGCATGATGATTCAGCAAAATTGAGTGAAGAATGTCTGGGTCATCAGTCTGAATCAATTCCTTTTGCCGGAGTATAGTGGAGAATTGCTACAAAATGTCATTCTCCAGTAAACAGCTTTGCGGATGGAATGGGTGCAGTAGACTAGTGGATGTTGTTAGAAATGCACTTAAAGTTGGTACATTCCTACTCACAAAGAAGTTCAATATAAGACGTGGGAGTGTTGGTTGCCGGGTATGGGAAAATCATGCTGAAGAAAGAACAGGCTTCGGAAAGAATCTAAGCAGTTGACTTAAGGCTTCGTTCTTGACACGGGCTTACAGATGAGACTCCAGTCTCCATTTGCAAAAAATGAGCTGAATAAAAGTACTGGAAGCAAAATTCGAAACGTAAGAAAGTCAAAACTAATGAAAAACAAACCAAGAGTATTCCTGGGGAGAACATTCAAAATCAATTTTTATAGAAACTTATAGAAACTGACAAGCGTTTGTGTTCTGTACCCTCTTTCAGCGCGACTTCGAAAAGATTCAGCTATGGAAGTTGAAAATCAAAGATCCTTTTTAGGACCCTTTATGAAGAGCTTGATGGGAAATGAAAAAAAACGTACGCTTGGCAGGAGGGGTTACAAGCTTGAGCACACTAAGCAATGTCTTTGATTTCGCTCAACATAGCGAGCTGCCAACATTATCCTCGCTTGTGTACATGTCAAGTTGATATACAGCCTCTTCGTGAAGCGCCATGTATAGCCATCATAACACCCGTTGTATGGTGAACAAATTTATGCAGCAAACACCTCAGCCCAGGAGCTAAATAATGGACATGGCCTAGCAGTTTATGGGTTGTGCGTGAGGCTTAATTTCTCACCACGTTAAAAGAAATTAAGTTCGAAGATAAATACATGCATTGGATATGGACGGGTCTACTGTTGATGACCACAGCAATCGACTAAAGGGCAATGATTTTTGGTTCTGCACGTAGAATGTGAGGCCACGTATAGACGAATAACATGTGGAGGCCTTGGACTGCTACAAAGCAGATAAAACTGATATCCAGGAAGTGCGATGCGATGGGCAGGGCAATAGGAAGATGAAGAACTGCGACATACATGTATACTACAGCTCTTGCTGCAGATAGAGAAGACATTTCCAATTTGAATGCGGTTTCGAGGCAGAAAGACTTAAGCTACGGCCACGTAACCGAACGCCTCATGACAATCTGCATCAAGCCTAGATTCGGGAACATCAACCTAATTTGAGTACACGTCCCGACAGCGGGAAAAAAGGATGACAACAGCACGAATGACTTCTATAATCTCCTAGAAAGAACATATTATCGATGCCTTAGATACAACACCAACATCTTTCGAGGAGATCTTAACGCCCAGCTGGGAAAAGTGAGTATCTTTGCAGAATCACTCTTACCAATCGCTGTTTCTTTGGGCTCAAGAGGCAATTGGTTAATAGAGCCCTCTCTCGATGGACTTAACGGGCTTTATACAACAATTTGATTATACCAGTCCTCCCCTAGTATTTTTCAGAGAACTGATCTGGGTGCGATTTTGTTTGATGACGCCTGGAGGATAAGATTCAACGACGAACATTCTAGGCTGTACAGCGGCAGGCGCCTAGTCAAGGGTCTTCCGATACAACACTTAAGATGGCTAGGCCGCGTAAAGCGTATGGACACTACTGCTTCGACCTAAAAAGTCTTCGCATCTGAGCCATTGAGATTAGGTTGAGATGTAGCATATAAGTGGAGAAGAACAATAAAAACATGAAATGTGGAACGGGAGGGAGCTGATAATAGATTATTTTAGCTGCAGAGGCTTGTTGGTTGAGGCTCAGGCCCACCCGGACGGTAGAAGAGTTCACTTTGTCACTTGTTATTTATTTTACATTATACTTTTACCATGAAGCACCCATATCACATAACTTTTCTTGTATAACCTGAATAGTGCTATAGGTTTCGCAAAACTTTTGACTGATAGTTTTTTTACATCACTTTCTTTCGCTAGCATAATGGAATTGAATGGACTTATTCAATTCCGGTTCATTCAATTATTAGTTCCTTCGCCATTTTGTCGTTGGAAATTTGAGCTATATGTCTGTAATTACGACTTTAGTATGTTCGATTCGGTTAAATATTCAGAAGTCAGTTTTAAGTTCCTAACATCCATATTGATTAAGTCCTACTGTTGCTGATTAAAACAAACTATAACAAACTATTATCTGAATTGTACATATATGGCTGCCGCGAAGATCATTGCACACAGCAGATAAGTACTTTTCTTGAGCTAATTTGTACTATTCTGATTATTTTTTATTGAACAACAAATTATACCTTGAGTTTTTACTTGATATATGTTTTTTATTCATTCAATCCCCAACATTATTTGTCCTTCGAGAGCCGGATTTTTTTGTGAATTAGTGCCAACATTTTAGAATGGAACTTTCGAAACTTAAACGGTCAAATGCCAAAGGGCAAATTACTCGTTCGGTCAGTTTCTTCGCCGCGATGACTGAATGCACCATAATCGGCCAAATAAAAGTGCGGTTGGACCAATTAAACGAAGCCCAGATTAATTTTCGCGAATTGCATAACGCATATCTGGGGTTACTCGAAAACGCTGACTCTCTCGAAAAGGCAGAGCGGGAATTCGCGGATTATGAGTACAAGTACTTTTATGCATATTCCGGGTAATCTCGGGCGCTTAAAACTCTACAGGCCGTACCTGATGTGGATGCGAATCAATCCATTTTGAAGCAAATAGCAAGTGACCACTTGAGTTTTTTAGAACTTTTGAACTGTTCATCAAGCACATGTTCCAATGTCAGTCTCCCCAACCTTTACTTTACCTTACTTACATCGTTTACATTAATCTGGCATACTAGGTATTCCGTATGCAAGACCGTATGCGCTGGTCAATGCAATGTTGCAGAGTTGCATTTGACCCAGTTGGCAGCGAGGTTTTTTTTTTTTGGATGCGGTAATTTTTGAGATGTGGTAATCTTCTCAAGATACTAGCAGTCATCTCGAGCTGTCAGCAAGCACGATTCGCAACCCGAAAAATTAGATTACGGAATACTGCCTAAGTACCGATTCAACCCCTGCCCACTTTTACCATTTCGCCCAGTGGGACTATCGTTAGTTATTACTCCGCCGGGTTGGATAGCGACTTACGATCTACTTTGGGAGACCTGCCTTAGTTTTAAATGATCTTTCACAATGAATAAGCAGTTCCAGTTCTGTACAGATTTCAACGTATAGGGAATCATATTATTGGCGCTTGGTAGAATTACCTTGTGTCTCTCCTGCGCAAAGCTCCTGCTCCTCGCCAATTGAATAATGTGGGCACAGCTGCGAGTTTTCGTGCCATGTCTAGAAGGAGCTGTGAGAGTTACACTCCCCTGCCGATCTTGATATCCAGGTCTCAATGACGGGAGGGGGCGTCCAACTACCTTTTGTGAAGGCGTCCTATCTGGCTTACTACATTGCTATGGATACTGCTCGTTTTCCTCCTTTTATAAATTTGGCTGATCCAGGGTGGTATACCCTTATTTCTGCTATGACGAACGCCGCCTCATCAGAAATAATCCTGAAACCACGGCAGCGAGAAGTGTCCTCAGTTGAGTGTTTTGTTCGTATTCACTGGACATATGACCAGTCCCAGATGCCGGAAGAGTATTCAAAGCACGGCCTTACCAACAACTAGCTAGTGGACTTATGCCTTATATGTACAAATTGCTGCTTTGTTCCAAACAAGAAAAACGAGCTCTTGAATATCTAAGATTCTGCATAAGTTGAATGAAGACAAATTTTAGTGGGAGGATAGACAAACAGGACAAATTAAAATTTCTTATCGCCAGTAGTAGTCATTCTCACATCCGGCAACCAAACAATGATGTCATCTTCCAGTCAATTACCACTACAACCGCTTCTGGTCGAATCTGTAACTGTCGCATTAAATTGACTCGGGTGCACTCAGGTGTGTCCACGTCCATCAACGTCTTCGTTGTGCTGAAAACAGTGCAAAGCAAACAAAAAAAAAAAAAAACTGCACAATTGTCCGACAGTCGCAGATAACAATCGCTGTTGACATGACATTTCATTTTGTGCTCATCATCATCAATTTCATGGTCCCTTCGGGAGTTGAAGTCGCATGGAAACGATTACTCCCGCGATAAGGGAGATGTCGCCAAGGAGGTCCCGACCTGGCGCACTGACAGTCGTATGCAAAACGAATTCAATTAACACCTTGTAGCACCTTCCGTCCATTAGTCGCTGTCGCCACCGCCAGTTGGACTGATCGAACTCACCCCAAGGGGTAGTTCTGTCGCAAGGGATTGACACATGTGCATAAGCGTGCAAGAACTTCATTTGCTACCGTTTCGCATGCAGCAGGGGTGCACATTTGTTTCTCCGTGTCGACGACGGCGCACACCGATCGCAGTGACAGGTGAACAAACCGCTGATGTGGCTTTTTGCTGGGGTCACCTTATTTATGTGACAAAATTTTGCAAATAATTGGACGATGATCAATGATAAGGGCGCGCAGTCACAGGGTCTGCTACCTTCGAGCCGCAGGCAGCGTTGCGGTGCGGTCATAGGTGATGTAGTTGCTGGCCGCCACCGCGCCGCTGTTAGCTCTTTCAGTATTCAAGTGGCTGGGAGCTCAGAAGCGGACTTCTCTTTATCTCATCAAATGGACCGTGAAATAGGATCAATTGCACTCAGTGCCTATCGTAATTGGATTAGGGAGCCCAAATACGATAAAAGCCTTCGCCATCAACGCAGCCGACAAATCGCCATTAAACGATCGTCCGGCTGGGGCGCACGAAAGCCTTCGCGGCGCGCGATCGTCGACCTTTGATGGGAAGAGCACAGCTCCTCCGATGAGATCTCGGCTTATGACAGATGCTTGGATATATGTCAAATCAGCGGTGACACGATTAAGTTGCGGTCGGTATTGATCGTGTCGATTGATCTTTTTGGATCTTCGGGATCCCAGTTCGGCGGAATCAATGGGCGGCGGATGGATTCCGTAGGCCTAAGCCGGATGGGCTGAGAACCCGCTGATCCGTGAATTTATCTGCGCAAAACACCAGCGGTGTGTAATCGGATGTGGATATTGTTGTTCTTAGCTTGGTTTGCTTGGGCGAACAGTCGCGTCGTCGCCGCCGTTTCCTAAATACCGTGGCCTATGGGGCGCCCTATACCTTCCCATGGATGGACAAGGGGTCTCTGCTTTCCTCGTCGAATCGCTTCGCATGACATTTACACATTTAACACGGTACCTTGGTAATTTTCCTCCCTCCAACAACCGTGATTACGGGCGTCTATGGCAGGGGCAGCAGTTAGTTTCGCACACATGCCACGCGAAAATCCATAAAAAATGTACTTGGATGCACTCGAAGTGGGCAGGCGACAGCGAAACAAGTCGAACGTCATCCGTCGCCAGTGGCAGTGCGGGCGCCATTGGAGTTTGTCACGCCAATCTTCGCTCCGAAACGAAACGAAATAATGGCCCGTGTGTGACGGTGAGCGTCACATAGTTTAGAAAGGGTGCAGGTATGCTCTTGGTGGCATAATTGCGGCTTGCAATTGCCTTCGGCCACGTACAGACGCCAGTGGCAGCAGGGCAGACCAGTGAGAGAGGGCTATCTGGGTTAAATGCAAATTGTTGTTATTTTTCGTAATTAGGGGAATTTAACGATAGTTAAGGTTTAACGAGTTCGGAAGAGGTGACTGAATGGTGGCGAATAGAATGCAGTAAGCTTACGTGTAGTTGGTTGACGGTTATCGATCGCGGGGATGGCGTTTGCACCAATCAGTGGTTTTGCTTCGTGGTTGCGTATCGGATAGGCGTTGTAGAATGCATTACCTGCTTATGTGATTCTGTGTTTTTTGCTTCTGACATGTGTATGGACACATTCGTTAAGCTTGAATGAAAAAATGCGCGAATTCGTTTTAGAGTTAGAGGTTCTTAACTATTGCTAGCTGATGAGCTATTCAGTCGTTGTTGCTTTCGAATTGTTAAAATAAAATTGTGAGCTTGCGCTGCCTGATTCGTACTGAGTTGGGTAAGGAACTCGCAGAAGTCATTAGTTGTTAGAAAAGTTAAGAGCAAACCGACGCATTGCCTTCGCCAAGAGGCTCCAAAGCCGGGTGCTAATGTAGGGTAAGATGGTTAGATTCATACTTATCCCCAACTCCTTTGTCATTAATGCTGTCAATTTGTACGTATGGGATCATTAATTTCTTGCTTTCAAAAGAAAAGCTAAAAAGAACGCCTAGAGCGATACCCTTTTGATAAAAATTTGAATTCATTATAAAGCTTGGGCCTTGCCATTTAGTGAATGAAAATCTAGGTTATTAATTTCAGCCTTGGAAATATTCAAAATATTGATGTAATTATTTACCACTCCTTCGTAAATATTTAGCGGTATCCCGCCACTAACTTGAGTAACTTTAAATTTTGATGTGTCCAGGGTGTGGACATTGTTCACGTCTTATGCTTAGCCCCACACAACGCTATCATAATCGCATGATCTAAGTGCCAATTGATGTCGCCAACAATTCTTATGCAACAAGGCCATAGTTTGTAGTGCAGCGTGGCTTATTCCTTCGCCATTTTGTAGTTGGAAATTTGATATATGTATGTCTGTAGTTAAGACTGTTGCACTTTTTATTGGTTTGAGTAGACTTGGTTCGATTCGTTTAAATATTCAGTAATAAGTTTTTATTTTCAAACATCCTTATTGGTTAGCTCTACTCTACGTTTCTTACACCATTTACATCAATATTGCATACTTGATATCCGCATTCGCTGGTCAATGCAATGTAGCAGAGTGTTATTTAAGCCAGTCGGCATCGAGAAGGTTTTTTTTGGGATGCACCATAGGATGTGGTGATCTTTCTAAGATACTAGTAGTCATCTGGAGCTGCACGTACGATTCGCAACCCGAAAAACTCGATTACGGGATAATGGTTAGCTACCCACCCACCCCTTCTACACTTCAAACATGTTCCCCCGTAGAATTGTCGTTTGTAGTGTAGCATGGCTTATGAGTCTGTCTCTTTAAACCAAAAAATGTGGCCGCCGTGGCGTAGTGATAAGTGCGTCGACCGCCACGCAGAAAGTCTAGGTTCGATTCTCGAACGGGACGTTTCGCAATTTTTCCTGGCACCACCTCTTTCGAGATGTTGATAACACTCAAAGAGTATCAATTGTCTATGAAAAGCTTTTCAAATCATGCCGTTCCGAGTCGGCAAAAAACTGTAGGTCCCTTCTACTCGTGGACGGTAGCGCCACTCAATTATTATTATTTTCATTATTTTTAACAAAATATCGTCCAAGTAATACTTTTCAATCGCCGGCCGACAAATATTGAATACAATCGTCCGCTCATAGGTATCGTCGATGAAATACGAACCAAGCACACTAAACAATTACTCTATCTGGATGCAAAGCTTTACTGAGCGACAGATGTGTAAATTTTGTTTGCTTACATACTCGTTGAATGTGAATGTGCCTCATCAACAAAGACAATTTTGTTCGAAAAAGTAGGATCTACCGTTTTTTGTTTCAACACCCAAGAAGCACATCTAAGACGTTGGGAATGATCGGGAGGCCCTCCATTAAAATGTACGTGTATAAGGATGGAAATGCAAATCCAAATGAAATGTACGCCGTTGTGAGGTGTGCCGCACATTCAATTATTGGACGAAGGACGGGAAATTAAGAAATAACGAACATCAGCCGAAATTGTAGCTATATTTTTAATGGACAGCACAATACGCAGATCTTACGACACTGTAACACTTCCACTTCCTTGAAATTTCTTTACAATTTTGCCAATCGCTCGACTTGGGCGACCATAATCATCGCATAATGCGCAACAAGTGTCTACCTTTGAAACATCACTTTTGTAGTAAGTTTTAATAACTCTAAATCATTATTCGACGATAAGCAATCATTTATCTTAAATGGAACAGATTCATCTAACGCTATAACACTTCAAACAACACCTGTGTTTGGCTGCTGTCATATTCCAGCGCAATCAACTTAAAATCACAAAATGAATGATCCTGTTAAAAGAGGGCTTGTATAGACAACACCGAAGAATACTAGCAATACATATTTAGATTAATTTAGAGCGCCCGCATAGGGCCAGCAAGGTTGTTTGAACAATAATTAAAAAATTTGTAACTAGCTTAATTATTTTTACTTCAAGACTTAAGGAATTAGAAAAAAATTTACAATAAAAAAACACATGTGGAAAACAAAGTGGGCTTATAATGTTCCACTCAACTGTTTTTATTATCAATTAATATCTAAATTCTGCGATGAGTTTCGCGGTATTTCGGGAGCTTCGAAACAACCACATACACAAATTAGAAGTCTATTAAAAAAAGGTGGGTTTTTAAATTTTGCGGACTATGTACGTACAATTATAGATTTTTTTATGCTAGCACACTAGTTTGAAATATTTGTTTACAATTTCAGCGCCTTCCGCTTTTTTACTCTTCATTCAATGCTTCATAAAAAGTGTTACAGTGGTCGGATTTAGTTCAAATATGCGCCGCTTTGTTCGATAATCTGTTTCCATCTAGACGGCAACTTCATTATAACCCCCCTTGTAGAAGCCCCCCTCGAAGCGAAAAACTCGGATAGCCACTTTTCACAAGCTTTTTTTTGAGTTGAACTTCACACCATCAAGAGCGTTCGAACACCCATCTCTTGGGCGATGGCACCAGATGCCACATGCCGGTCTAACTCAATGATTTCCATGATTCGATCGGTGTTCGTCGTAACAGGTCTTCCGCCGGCCGGCTTATCCATGGTGTCGTTTTCACCGGCTTTGAATCGTCGAGACCATTCCTCCGCAGTTCGAAGTTATAGAGTACCATCCCCCAAAACACCATTAATCTCACCTAAAATTTCTTTAGCGGATTTGCCTTTAACGAAGGAAAACTTTAATATAACGCGAATTTCAGCATGTTGACTACATGTTTACACGTCTGTTACTGTTCAACGCAATATCCAAACATGTGCATAGCGTCGTTTTGTAGGTTATGTCAAGACCTTTCAAATGATGTATAGTATTGCCAGATACGAGCTCTGTAGCGCTTTGTACATAGTCATAGGGATATTTGACAACCTTATATTTTGTTTGTTAGAGGCATATAAGTTAGGCGTATTCTGCTTTTTCGGCTATTTCCTGTTGTCGAAAAAATGGAGAATTTGAATTAAATATTGTGTGAAAAATGGAATTAAGTTATTAAAAATACTTGAAATCTTCAAAGTGGTGATTTTGGTCATGAAGGGTGTGACAGGGAAGTTCTTTCTAAAATTGCTGAATTTTCTCCATTGACTACGATTGCTTGTTCGTTTATGTATACGTCCCCGTATTATGTTTTGGGTCAGTAGCTTGCTGATATGAGTGAACTAATTGATATGAGTGAACTAATTGATAATTGCTTATATTATTTTAGCTCTAGTACTGATGATCGTGCTACACTGTCTTAACAGCATTTCTCACTTTATAGGCTTCATTTTCTCTAAGCAATCAACTCAAGCAGCCGCTTGTGTCTAAGAACAAAAAACATTTCATATGAAATCGGGAGAGTTGGTGGCGCATTCTGTCTGTTCCATTAGAGCTGAACCTCAAGGGCGTAAGCAAGGGAATACTCAACTTCCTCTCTTGAGATATGGCTCACTTCTTCATTTTACTTTGTGATTACTGTCAAAAAAAACTAAAAAAAATCCAGGGATCTCCAAAAATATAAATTTACAAAAGGTGAAAGGGGGTGAAAAACTAGTCGAAGAGGAATGTCTTTGGACTTGGGTAACAACCAGAATCTTTAGCCATCAGTCTCCATGCCAAGCTAATTGAGGTCCTTTTCTGCTTGTGTTTGCTAACAATTCAGTTGGCGCCCTCTATTGTGTGGCACAACCTGTTCGGCTGGACCTCTGTATCGATATGCTCTACACGATTTAGCGGTCTATGACAGGAAATGTATTTCGGTCATATTTGAGGATTGCTTTTCGTTTCTCAATTCTTGCACTAGCACTTGCACACACAATGTCTACATTGTTTGGGACATAGATAATAATAGCAGTAATTGAGTGGCACTACAACCCACCAGAGACCTGGACTTAGTTTCTGCATCAATAACTTGTGTTATGCGTGCATATAGACATGTTGGCACCGGTGTCCATTGTTCCGTCCGAGAATCGAACCTGGACCTTTGGCGTTTGAGACAACGCAGTTAACCTCTACGTCACGACGACCATAAGTGGGACAAAGACAGATGCATCAAAACCAGATCTTATCTCTTGATACGCAATGCGGTCATAAGTACATTTCGCTGGTTGTTTTGTATCCTCAATCACATTCTAAGTGTTGAGAAATACTTGTCCGCTAGGTATTAACCCTGCAGAAGAATCAAGACTACAATTAAACAAATTTCTGAACTGTAAGAAAATGAAATTTCACATGATTTCGTTAGTCCCCGTGCTGCACACACTCCTGCTCCTAGGAAAGTTTCCGTCAGAGCTTCTTATAAGGCTGGTGCTTACAGGGAGAGAGAAAAAGAGAGAGAGAGATTTCTTGCTTGTTCATCCTTCTACTTTTCCACGAAGGCAAACGAAAAAGGGCCCCAAGAAAAGATATCCATAGACGGGCAAGCTGGTGGCATAATATAAAAAATGGCTCAAGGTAGTCTTCCAAAAGAAAATCGAGGATCAAATCAGCAATGAGTTGGTATTTGTTTGTATGTCTTCTTGTCGTACTGCAGGCAGTTGTTCTCAAAATTATCGCCGTCATCACTTTTAATGCGTCGCATGTTCCACTAAGGGGGTCGCGGTAGGTATGCGCGCACGCGGGATCTCCAGATTGCTTTATACTCCGCCACCGAAACTAATTCATCAGGAGCTATTCACAAATGTAATCAGACGTGTTTATGGACTTGATCCAACCACCTCCCCATAGGTCTGATAAGCGGTCGCTTACCTGATGAAACCGCACCTTAGGCACGTCTCGTGATGAAAGGGACATACATATGTACCATGGCTAAGCCATCGAAGTGTAGTTCTTATCCGAAGCAGTATCTTGAGATATCTTTCGGCTATTCGTTAAATTTCATGACCATAGGCTGTTCTCTTTCTTCTGGCGGAGTTTCGTATTTTGGCCAATCAATGCTCCTCGTGCTGGGCAGGGTGGGTGGTGAAAATGAAGGCACAATGCAGCGTCACATTTAGGCCACCATCCAAGTCAAGCCATAGAAATAGATTAATTTTGTAAATCATAATCAATCTAATGAATTTAAAAAATGAAAGCATGTCTTTAAAAGCGGCCACTGGTGGCACTGAGTTACAATATCATTGCTTGCCTGGGATTTACCAGCAAAATGATCTTGTTTGCGTAGCAGCACATGAAAACCTCACAAATTGAAAACTCATCCGACCGCACTCCTCTCAGCAGTAGTCACAGCAAATTAGCCCTCAAACATTAATAACACCCTGGCCACCGGTCACAGCCGAACAATGGAAATTACTTAAGTGTGTCCGAAACCATTAATTTTCGGTCACTTGTGCCCGCCCGCCGCGACCACGGCAATTTGTGGTTGCACCAAAGTAGAACAAATAATGGGTTATCACAAAACGCCGTCTTAACAGTCGTCGTCAGCGTCATCTCGCTTTCAGTCGAATGACATTTGGCGAGTCGAATTGAGGAGACTTGAAGGCGTGGACGCACAGACCCTCGTTCGCTGGCTGCGTGGCTCATTAAAAAGTACCAGTGGAGCGCTTATCGCTCCAATTTATCGCGGAGTACTCCCACAGTCCGTTTCTGCTTCTGTGGAAAGGGTCAATTGCGCGTTTCCACTGCCGTCACAAGCACGACTGTCACCAGCTGGACGGCCGGTTGGCTGCGCGAATTAACCGAATTAATTTACGAGCTCAAATCAAAATTTTGCACGCACATTTCCGCAGTCGCCCTTAAACGCTGTCTGCCTTGTCCGCGCTGTCCGGACGCACCACTCCTCGTCGCCGCCGTCGTCGACTGGCTGTGGCTGACAAGCAGGCGCCCTCTGTTCCCGCAACGAAAGGGGTCAAGTGGATTCTCACAATTCCATTAGTGTCACTGCGCTGTGTGGTGGCTGCGGCCCGGTTGGTGTGTGCGCGCTTAGCGTAACAAGGACAGTTTTTGTGGCCGAGCTTCCCCACGAACGACTGCGTTGACCACTGAACGCGCCAGAATTGACTTCTGAGTGAGTTGCCCGCAGCGCGCCCCTCGCCAGCCTTGAGCCATCCTCCAGAGCCCCCAGCGAGGAGGCCATCTGCGCTAGGTTAGGCTAATTTATCGGTGCGGCTTTTCGCAAGCGCTCCTGCCCGGACGGAGGGAGCGAAACAAAAATGAAATAAATTCATGATTATGTTGTTGAAATGTGTAAACAGGGAGTCATGTCATGTAATGAATATTTTATGATTGCAATGGTCCTGCTCCTGCCGTTGGAGCCAGTGACGACCATGTTGCCACTGATGATTATGCTGACACTGACAATGATGATGATGACGACGACGACGACGATGGGCGAGGATGTTTTTTATTGATAGTGCTCCGCGAGGACGCCTCAGTCGCCGCCGTCGAGCGAAGACGAATGACAGTTGATGAAATTGATTGTGAGTGCGATGTGCGACGAGCAAAACGGACGGCGACGGCAAAAAATATCAGAGCGGTTCAGGGTCCGGTGCGTTCTGGTTTAATGATGTCCTTATGAGCGGCGCAAAAAATGCGGCAAAATATTCGCGCAGTTGGCTTCAATAATTCAATTATTTTTGGTTGCTTCCAAGGCAGGCAAGTAACTTGGCGTATAAAAAGCGTGTTCCGCTCCACAGGAGATGGGAAGCCGTGAAAGAAAACAGCGGAAGGCGATGGATAGCCTGGGGCCGGCATGTCCAGATGTTGGCTGAAACTTAATCTAGCTAGACAAAAATACCTTTGACTCAAGCATGCGTTTGTCGTGCGTCACAGTGCGAATGGTAGGCGGACACAGCACGCGGTCAAATATCCGTATGTCACGTATATATCACACGACTGAATAAAAAAATATCTAGACTTTTAAGGTATCAATCTACTGTTTTATTGGCATTGACCGGACGTCCTTAGAAATGAAAAAGGCATGGCACTACCCCCTTAGACCTCACTCGGGATATTTTTTGTGGTCATGGCTATGTGGCAATCAAAGACATACTTTGTTTATGACGTCCAGTTCATACTGAGCTTCGAAATAGACGCTAACGCCCCGCTTACGGAGTTTTTGAAGATGTTAGGATTTGTGACGCAGATTTTTGTGGTATAATTATTTCCTCTCCTTAAGGGGGCTTAAGAGTCAGGGGTTGACCTTAGCTCCACTCTCACACCTCCTCAGGTAAAACGGTCTCTCGACAACTGCCTCTTGTTTGGCACTACAGGCTGAAGCTCTTTTCTATTTATCTGCTCCGATCTCAGACGAGGATGCATGTCCTCAGTTGTGTTGTTCCAATGGGTCAGAGCCATGTAGTATATACTCCTTATATGGAATAGTTATCTTAAGCGTTGCGTACGTAGGCGCTTGACTAGGCGCATGGCGCCTTATAGCCGATAGAGATTGCCGACAGCGCCAACAACTGCACGCAGAAGCCTTCCCTCAAATAGATCAAGGACTCATTTATTTTGAGTAACGTCCGCGATCGTGTGCCACAGAGCAGGGATGGACAATAATGCTGCTGTATGTTCCAAGATACTCTTTCAATAAAAGGGATCTATTACGATATTGCCTCTTGAGTCTGAAAAAGAAGAAGTACCTGGAACTGCGGGTGTCGATGTTGTTATTCGGATTAATGGAGCCAAGAGCTGGAGGGACGAATGATGTTAAAAATCCCTTTTTCGATAAAGCGACACGCCGTCATGACACTCGGTGAATTTGCAACGGACTTTAATCGAGCAGCAATATTCCTTCGTCGTCATCCTACACAATCTGAGGAGTTTTAAAGGAACGCCAAAGGGTGGAGAGACTCGTATATCTCGTCTCAAAGCATAGGTGGTGGATGTTAAACTGCACTTCTGGAATTTTCTTTAGGATCAACCGCACTGAAAACTTAATTTTCCGTTGACTTCTCTGGCTTTAAGCAGATTGTCCGCGACCAGTTTTAGAAGTTCACAAAAAAAAAGGTATGGACCAAAAGTTCCACTGCAAAAGTTCTAGAAAACATTTGTGCACTTGGATTTTACTCATTGAACATACTTTCCTCCAACCATATGTATTTTCAAAACATGCGTTCAGAAGTTCATTTCCAGCCACTTTAAAAAAATTTTGCTGATAGTCCGTCAGCTCCAGCAGCTTTCTTTGATTTCAGTGTCAGTGTTCTCAACATTGCTGTCTTGACCTCGTCCAATTCGTTTGAGCACAATACTTGTCGACCGTCATTCATATTGCGGGGAACGTTCTACCTACCTGCTGTATTTCATTCGTCATCGCCGCTTAATAGTCTGCATAACTGATTTTTCCAAATTAACAAATAACAACTCTGACTCTACCAGAAGTTCTCTTCGGTTTGAAATTTGCCCCAAAAAGACAACTGTATGGTAAGACTGACTGATTTCCTCCAAAGCATCATTCAGTCTGCTTGACTGTGTGCTTTTATCCATTTGAGATGAGTTGCCCTTCTCACATCTTCCATTTTTGAGCTCAAGAAAAGTTCTCGCTTTTTGATGCAGCGTTGCGTTGCCTTATAGACTTCTTGAATGGTTTCTTGCGCCTGCGCGAAATCATCGTCAAACTAGGATGTTATGGCAGTTTCTTTGATGACTTTGTGAATGCGTTTTCATTCATCGATCTTCAAGAGGGTGTGTGGGCTCAACTCTGTCCTTCTGTCGATATCACCGTTCTTACCTTTGATGCAACAAGGATAAGATCTGAATTGATTTTGTCTCCCCGGAAGATCGAACGTCGAGATTGCTTGTGGTCAATCTATTTGACAGTTGATTTATCAGGCGATCCTTAACATCTCTTCGTGGATGCTGAGCGGTGACAACCGCGTATTTACTGCAAAGAGGTTTCACTCGAGATGAAGTTTATCAGCTTGAGTCCGTTTATGTGCTTCTGTGCAGGCTGCAATGACGGCTTTCTGTTTAGCTGGGCATTGAAATCTTTTAGAGCTGGGACATTGATCATTTGTTCTTTCCCGAAGATCAGTTTAGTCTCTTTTGTTGATGTCATCGTTCTCCTCTGTTGGGGCGTGAGCGTTGCAATCTTTTTCTTCTTCTTGTGGAGCTACAGTCCGGGGTGGACCTTGGTTTCAACCAACATGCCTCTCAAGCCAGCACGATCTCCCGTCAGCTGCCGCCAGTTGCGCACTCCAAGTTGGTTGAGGTCCTTCTCCACTTGTGTGCGTCACCTTAGCCTAGGCCGTAATCTGTTGCGTTGTCCCAATGGCTCAGATTCGAAGACCTCTCGGGCTCCAGAGCCGTGACTCTCTGGCCTAGCATCTTAATCGTTGTATCCGAAGACGCTTGACTAGGCGCATGTCGCTGTACAGCCCATAGAGTTCGTCGTAAATCTTCTCCTCCAGATGCCATTAACGCAAACAGGACCAAAACTCGCACGTAAAACATTTCTCTAGAAGAGACTAAGGGCTTCCTGATCCGCCTTTAGTAGCGCCCAGATTTCCGCGCCATAGTGAGCGTTGCAATCGCTTATGGGATCTTGCAACATTTCACTTTTTGCATATTCAGACAACATATTCAAAATATTCAGTGTGTGAGGGAGTAAGCCCACCTTTATAAGTTAGACGTTTAAGGCTGGCTCTAAGTCAATCAAAAAATCGTTAGCTAAGCACGTGTTTGGAAAAATATCATTTGAGTTCTTTGGTTTGCGAGGGTTACTCTATCGTTCCCTAGATTGGTACTCATCAATCATTTGCCAAAATACTTCTACAACTCAGTGAATACATTGATGAATCCGAGTGAACTAGAAGGACTTTAGAATTTAAAAATTGATTCCATCCATCCCAAGCAATATCCTAGTCCGGTGTATTACCAATTTGACTATTTTTAGACACAGAGCTGCTACAGCCAAACGTAACCTAGATTGTCTTCATATCTGCATGCAGTAGCAAAAAGCAAGATCACTCGCATTAAGGAACCTGACATCCTTTCAAATTCATTGTTCTTACTTCCTCCGTTGGGTTTGTCAACTGAGTATCAATTTACATCACAGGGCTTATCTGGATTTTCCACAGCTTCCAACTTAATGCTCATTTTTTTAACTCTGGAGTGGTTGCACTGAGCCGGCCGGTTCTTGAAGACTCTGTTGCTACAGTAAGCACCTCTGTTGGCCCTCGAGTTTAACGTTCATTCGCCTTTCCACAAGAGTTAAGTTTGAACATCTAGATTTGAGTCATTGTCTGATCAGCCCATCTGGCGCAATTTTGAAAGGAATCTTCTCCGCTCCACCTATAGATGAAAGTCCAGTTGCGTTATGGGTTTATGTAGCGAGTGCGTTAACTTCACGCACAATCTGCGCAGAGGTGTATCGCTGCATCATTGACCATAAGACGGTTGTTGTGATGGCTAACCGTTTTTTTCGATTTCTATTCAATAAGTTTAAATCTAGCTCCGTCGAGATCTCAGAGTTTCGTGACTATAATCGAAACGTCCAATGAACCGATGTCGATGTAAGCTACTTTGGATGTATTTTGTATTTAAAAAATATGTAAAAAGGGCGATGTATCTGCGTCTGTAGCGACAGCCAAATTGTGCTTCGTGGCTTACTCAAACCTCTATTAACTTCCAAGACGGTACAAGAGATACAAGTCCCTTCACTCGGTCGGCAAACTAAATTTGCCAAGACTTACCTGAACTCTGTTACACCACGGGATAAAAAGAACTGGGTTTACCCTTGAACTTATTAGGGAAGGATCAAAAGAGGCATTCGGCCGCTTCATTGGCTGATTTTTAAAAATTCATAAATAGCGTACTCGTTGCTGTTTGTTGCATCTGTCTTTCTGTTGTTGTTGTGTATTGTAGATTCAACTGAAGTTCTAAAGACCTGTCTCAGTTGAGCATTCATTTTCAGGGACAAGTTAAAAAGGACTGATATCTGACACATGAGAAATAAGATCACTGACTTCCCCACTTTACCTCAGTGAAGCTCCTTCTCCTTGTCCATCCTACTCCTTTCTTTCCAAAAACAAACACGATACATAACCCACCAAGAACTTCCATTAGAAGACAATACTCTTACGCAACATCACAGTCAGACCTACATTTTCCCACTCGGCACTTAGTCACCCGTTGCCTCGCTCCCGTCCACACACTTTCACCGGACATCCAGTAGACAAAGTTCAAACATAACGATCGTCACCGGACTCGTAAATATCCACACCACACGCAGATACATTGGCACCCCTATCAAGTTTATTCCTCCGCCAGAAACAACAAATCGTCAGCACACCCACGAGCCGGCGCACAGCTCTGCCGCTTTGTTGAATGACATATTGACGTTTTCGGTTGGCGCGGGAACAGCTTCTGAAGCAGTGGTCACCAGTAGAGCTCATAGAACTTCCACGCAGATATAGATACCACCCATGGCCCCGGAGAGGCAATATCTCACCCGCACAGCCGTATAAATCGCCGCCAGCACCCGGATAAGTGCGCGGCGCTGCCGCATGCTTTTGGTAGCTGCCTAGAAATTTGGCTGCCGCAGATAACCTAAATTTTTGTTGCGGCTACTTGTGGACAAATTTGTCACTCGCCTAGTGACTCAGTGACGAGGAATTCGCGGTGCTGTGCAGCATGCCGTTGCGACTGGAGCACGGGTGGAATGAACGCAATGATTATGTCATAAATTCTGCGGCTGCCGCCTGGTCCGATTGCACCTTATCGGCGACGGGTCTGGCTGTCTATGGTTGCGCCAAGCCACGAATCAAGTACTCAACACGTCGAGCGTCTCCTCGCCCCAATTGCGCACGAAAATAAGCGGTTGGGAAGCGCCACGCATTTGATTCATGGCATCTAATTGAATACCTTTTGTCTTCGGTGACGGGCCAGGGCGGAGAGTAATCGCCGTGGATGCGCATGGGCTCGTGATTAAGTCATCATCGTGCAAAGTGGAGGATTCAGTTTTCACTGTGCTCTCGCATGAGGTTGTAAATTATACGATGGACTGGTGGTGAAGTGGATGATAGTGAAGGATGTGGAAATTTGGACCGCATCCTGGGTGTTTATGAAATGATTCGTGTTTCCGATCCGCGACATGATGGTTTTCTGAAGAAAGGGGTCTTCGGGTGAACGTTGTTTTTATCAAATTGGCGTCAGAAAGTACGAGAATCTACGGAGGGTGAGAGCCTGAGCTATACCTGAAGATCACCCGTTAATGACCTAAGTCTCTCTTTAAAAAAGAAACAAAAACGAAGACTCATACGGAGATTTCACGACTAAGGTCATTCTGTCCGTGGGCTAGATCGATTTTCGGGCCCGGGTACCTTGTCCAAATGGTCATTAGCCTCATTATCGTGTTTCTGAAACACTGGCGGGAGCCTTCCGTCCTTTTAATCTTAGGCCGGCTCGATGTACAGCATTGACAATGAAAATGCCCAAGTTAAGGACCATGTGGGCGACCAAGGGACTGAATACTTGGCTACGATGCTACAATCTTGACTCTGACTAGCCAATAGGCTTACAGGATGGACTTTATGCTCGACGGTACTTAGCAGAAGGAGCATTCGAGCTCTCTGACTGGGAACATCACTGCGGACATGATCTTGACGATATATTGTAAATTGATACACATTCCTGGAAACTATTTCCTCCTACCGTAAGATTGTCACACCTCCGACGTCAATCTGTGGTGATCTTCTGGTCTACAGATAGCTGGCGCGACATATCCGGCAACAAATTGGTTTGGTTGCCGCATACATCGAAGGTCAGACTCGAATTCCCCCAGAGATTCCCCAGGATGTGTTCCAAAGAGCCATACTGCTGACTCACCGGCCGTTTGCTTTCCCGTGGAATCCTCGATCTCAACAATTACGTCTGTTTGCATTAAGTAGTTCTTGGCGTCAGAACCTCGCATAAATTCTCTGAGATCTAAGCACTAATAGAGTTCGCTAGAATTCGCTGTGTACTTGTAAGCCATCTCGCTTCTTAGACGTGACTGAAAGTACATTCTCTGCCTGCTATAAATGACCCTGAAACGTACCTCCTGAGGACCTGGCATCTCCAGATCCGCTGCATGTTGGAGAAAGGTAGAGGGAGGAAATAAGACCGCAGTCAGGGGCTTACCTACAGTCCAGATTTTTCTGTATGAAGTTGATCTACGTCAGTATTGAAAAGACAGTTTATTATAATAAAGAGCAGGATGAATCTGAGGATAAAGAGCGGTTTGACCACATGCATCTGAACGGGTTTGAGGGTGAGTACGGCGATGTCGCCCACCATTCATATGGCTGGAAAGTTCACTAACATCCAAAAGAGTTCAAATCTTCAGAAAGTCCTTGACTTTGGGCTGCAATTTGCTTCATCGTAATCAAGCCATGAGATTTTGTGGATCTTCTTCACAACCCATGACTGATTGCATCTCGCACTTCGATAAATCGAGGATCATGTTGCCCAAAGTTGGTTCAACATGAGGAACTCTTTGCCAGCATGACGAGGATCAACGAGTTGTTCATGAGAACCACCGGGACCAAAGAAGTGGGCGTTGGGACGAGAGACGGGATATTCGAGATCCGGCGTTGATGACAAAAAAGGAAGGGTTGTAAAACAGGGCCAGGTTTAACTGGTCTCCGCCAAATGTTAACATACAGCTAACAGCAGCAGTCCTATTATAACAATCACTCCTTTGACAGACGGGTTAAGGGATGACGACCGCCTCTGCAATTATATTCTCCACCGGCAAATATCAGATGATCTTGAAACAACATTGCCAGTCGTCAGCCAAAACCATCTCTTTCGGGAGGAACATGTAAACCAAACTGATGAAGACAATAAACAGCAGAGTAACCTGGTCGTCGCCGTACATTAGTTTGTTGGTGAGGCACAGCCCAAAATCATGCCCTTGCCATAGAAGTTTCTAATTCCATTTTCATTTATGAACACCACTGACTTGGAGTACTTCACTTGAGACGGCTGTTTCTACTTGCGTTTAGTACATTCCCATGTGGAGGGTTTTCCAGGTGGCCAATTTACATCGTCTCCTTTTGAAAAGAACACGCTTTTAAGAATCTGTAGCGTAGTCCTGTTGAAATGTCGTCGTTGTTTCTGTCCCCAGCCAAAGACAGTTTAGTATTCATGAACCTAAAGCCGGATGTGATGAATGACAATGGCCTAAACGGCGGCATTCTCTGAGAAATGATGAGAGATGATGAAGCCATCAGCCCAAAATTCAAACCGACTGATATTTTTTTCGGGATCTCATGGATACGTAAATATCTGACAGTTCTGTCTATTGATTCAGCTAGATATGGAAATTAACTGGAAGATGAAGCTTAGGGTTAGTTTCCTCTTACTGCCAAGCCCATTTACCGAACACAGTTCGGAAAAGACGAAGGCAGAGACGGAGTTCAGGGAAAGTCCGACTTCAAAGAAAGACAGAGTTCAGGGAAAAACGAAGTTCAGAACAAGGCGGAGTTCAGAGAAAGACGGACTTCAAGGAAAGACGGAATTAAGCGTAAAACGGCGTTCAACAAAAGATGGTTTTAAAAGAAAGACAGAGTTCAGTGAATGCTGGAGGGGAGTGCAGGGAAAAACTGAGTTCGGGGAAAGACAGAGTTCAGTTATAGACAGAGTTCAGAGCAAGACGAAGCTTAGGGAAAGACGGAGTTCAGGAAAAAATTGAGCTTAGGCGAACACGAACTTCAGGGGAAAATGGAGTTAGGGGGGAAGAATTGCAGATTAAGAAGGAGGGCAGTGATAGACGAAGTTCAGGAAAAGACTTAGTTTAGGCAAAGGCGGAGTTTAGAGAAAGACGGTGATTCTAGAAAGACGGACTTCAGGGAAAGGCGAAGTTCAGCAAAAGACGGAGATCAGGATTTGATGGCTTTCAAGAAAATATGGATTTCTTATGAGCGACGCGACTTAGGCATTCTCTGTGCACTCTCAAAGACAGCGCCGATTTCTTCGGCAAATCTTGCATTTCGTCGACAAAATAGATCGCATGAGTGATTACTAATTCAGTGGACTCACATTTACCCATACGTTGCCTCATTGGTAGGACATTTCTCAATCCAGAAAATGCCAAAAAGGGGCAACTTTTTCCAAATGGAATCAAACATCATTTGAATGAGGCGTGAAGTGGTCACAGTGCTGATGGTTCACGTCAATGTAAAACAAGTCGATAAAGCGAATTATAACTGAAATGTTTGTTTACCTTTATGCTGATTTTCAGCACAGATCACAGGAAATTAACTGTAAGAGGACGTTAGCAATCTAAACAATTGCAGTCGCCGAACATTGAACATTCCCTTAAACTTCTAATTTCAACGACAACTCAGCATGACTAGAAACTTGAAACTTTTCTAAATACCATGAAAGTACTCTTAATGACATCACAGCACATTCTGCATAAACTGTCTTCATCTATGCGCGTATCAGTGTGTCCGGCATCAGGCACGTTCCGCGGCTACTGTGCAACCTCACAACCAGACACTTAACAAGACTGAAGCGAAAAGCCAGTCCTAGGCGAGCTAAGCGAATACCCACCTGTCAGCGCTGATTTAAGCAGCCATTTGCCCGCAAGGAATTCACTGGGCAAACCAACCAAACCACCACTCTCCACTCGCTGGTGACATAAGGGCATTCAGTCGATTGAGTGGATACACATTAAACACCAAACAAAAATTTATTAGACAAGCACGTAGACCGGCAGTCTGCGGCCGCAAGTTGATACAGAAATCCGCTCAACCAGTGCCCCGTGTGTCTGCCGACATCATAGCGACGGTGACTGCTTAATTGCTCTACATTGTAACCACAATGTTGCAAGCTACCGTGTCGCCTGGACAGGGCGCGCAACGATTTGGGCAAATTGCCTTTTGTTGCGGAAATTCTTGAGAATGTCCCGTCCCGCCCGCGCCACTTCGTATTGTTGTGCGTTATGCATTCTGACAGTTGCTGGAACGATTTCATTTGTTCGCCTTTCCGCTGGACTTCACTCGACACATCTTACGCCCATCGCATCCGCGTCACCGCTTCGCACCTGCACTCGCTTAGGTATTCGTGTAATTTATGGTTCCAACGATGTGGTTATAAATATGACCAAATAAACACTTGCTCCTGTCATAATCATGGAGGAGCAAGCAGCGCTGGACGCTGGGCGCTTTGTTGACCACTGGCTGACGATGCGGTTGCGGAGCGGTGTCAGTTCTGGCAAATGGGCACGTTTCACGCGAAGATCGCAATAAATATCGCAGAACGTGCGTTGTCTGTCGTCTATCTGTCGGCCGCAACAGATGGCATTTTCTGTGTCTGACAGAATTTTTTTCGGCCCTCTTACGGCGTAAGCCACGATGGTGCAGCACGCTGGAGTGCAGCTTTTCACAACCGCAGCACCACTTGCCGGAGTGTGCCAGGAAGTCGTCCATTTGGGCTTCTCAATGGACTCCATGTGCTTAACGAAATAGTTACTTATGCAATTTATTAAACAATCGCCATTTCGGTCCGTGGTTGGTGTCGACCACAAATTGGCCGGGATCGGATGGTGTCCGTGTTTACGGTTTTTTTTTGGGAAAGGGAGTGGCTTGACCGCATTTGTTTGCCAAGAGATCTGCTGGAGCTGCGGCGGCGGCGGAGAATTAAGTGGTAAATTGGGGATATTTTCGAATTTAATGATAAGTTGGAACGGAAATGGGGAAGTGACGCCCAATTCATGGAAGGGGATGACTTATTTTCAGAAAGGTGAAATGGATAAGAATGTGTAAAATAAACATTTGCTCAGGCGTTTGAAATATAATGAAACTGGAGCCCTAGTCCAAATCTTCCATCAGTTTAGAGTTGTGCAAAAGGCTCCCTTCTCTGACGTTAACAGTGGGAATTATCTTCGGCTAGATCCACATCGGCTCTTGCACCAACTAACAGCTTTGATTTTTCAAATCTAGAGTGGCCGCCAAACTCACTGCTCATGTCCTTTAACCGCCAGGGGTCAAGGTGTATAGAGTATGACCGACGCCGGGACGCCATCTCGTTTAAGGCTCTGAAACGTAATTGACCTCTCTGCAAACTCATTCCTAAGCAATTCGATTCTTATTCAGCTATTCTGCCCCACGTTTGACTAGCTGATCTGCCTGCCTCAATAAACGGATTCCACTCCATGGCATACTTCCCAATGGAGTTGTCTTCGCACCATAGGGTGTGTCCAATCCACTGCCACATTTTCCTTCGCACTATGATGTGTACAGGTTCATGGCAAGTTCTCGTTAGAGATACTGTTCGGCCAAAAAATCCTTAGGCAGTTCATCATGTCCGTAATGTCGGAAGATCGAGCAAACTGTTGAACTTGTGGGCATGCATTGCCCCAAGACGTAATGTCGGTCAATGAAGATTATTGCAAAAATTAATGAAACCATCCATTCGCTTTTTTCTTTTTTGCTGGAGGTTGGGAAATACTGCTCTGGAGAACTTAGACTCGAAAACCAGTTTATTGGTTCTTCAAAAGAAAAACCAGCAGCGCTTCTATGAGCTTAGGTCTTCAGGTCCCACGACGTCCGCGCTAAACAGCCGCCATCTGATCCGAGCAAAGGCGGGACATTGATAGAGTGCTTCACCTTCTTTACAGGCGTCGTAGAGGGTGCCATCACTAAGCCCAAGCACACTTGAGTGCATAGTGACGGTGAAGTGTCCCGTGTGTACGCCAATAAGTCGTCTGCAGTCTTTCCTGTTTATAGAGAACGGAAAAACCGCCGATTTCTTGCTGACGTTTGGGAGAGTTGTACCATTTCTGGTTGTGCTTTCGAGAGACCCAACCGTCGACGGAAGTCCTTAGCAAGCAGTCCGAAGGTGGGTGCGGGCCTTATGGATACTGCATTTGATCCCTGCCTTGTTCATCATGATCCCGTTGTGTTTCGGGACCTAGACAAGCTTTAGCGAATTTAGTTTGGCGACCAAATTAAGGGAAGACTTGTGTACATCCTTCCTGTGTCTCTGTCTTAAAACATTAAGTAGCGAAAGATTACAGACTGTACTTGGTTCACTCTCTAACCCGAATACAGAGACGGAACATGCCCAGGCAATATTCGATTTGGATGACTTACACCGAAGGGTTGTATTGCTCAGACAGTGCGGTGTAATCTTTAAACTGTTGGGTCCTTCCCCTCATGAGAGTGCAATATCAGGCACAACACAAATTGTTGCTGAAATGGCTGAGCATCGGTTGTTTGCGAACTCTGACGCCATCCGATTCAGTTCTGTGCAGTCGTGCAAGTCAGCCAAGAATAAGGATCCTTGTAAGTGTTCGATAGTCTATTGAAAGGCTGCACTAAAACAAAATAGTCTTGACAACATTTACCCGTCAGGAAGTGAAACCGACAATTATTACAAATACACGCATAAACGCCATACACGCATATTTCCCTTCTTCGCCCTATCTTCGTCCACCTGTCAAAAATTCAATCAATTCCGGGTAAAATTTACGACGCTGAATTGCAAAAAGTGTAACCATCCCGAATTAATCCTCAAAACTTGTCCCATAAACAAAATTAATGCCACGTTTGTCTTCCTTTTATTGCGTCGAACATCCCGTCGCGTCCGCAGTCCGCAGCGGTCGATCGACGGAGTGTTTTGTGTGTGCCGCGCGAATTGAGACATTTTTTCCACCGCTCAAATAAAACATCTTCCCCTCGATGTAGCAATTTATCGGATTCACTTGCTATTCTGGGATAATCCTCAACAAAGTTCTGAAACAAGTTCTGTGCGACTCATTCACGATTCCCGCAACGGCACAGCGCAGTCCCACAGGAACTGGTCGCGATGATGCGGGACAAGACGACAAGCACAGACACACGAAAAAAGTTGCATCCTTCTACGGAATGGAGAGCGATGAAAAAGCGAATTGATAAAGCGGAGCATGGTCACATCAAGAAACCAATTAAGGCCACTTTATGCCAGGTAATTATGGCATGCTAAACGGATAAAACCGGGCCCACAGCATCTGTGAAGCCCGTGGAACCGCGAATCGCTGCGAAGACGCCTCTTATCGGAGGTGTGAGTTTCTACCTTTCATAATTACATTCGTAATTTATTTGCTATGGACGGTGGGTGCCTTTGGGCATGAGGTGCGGTGCAGGAAGTGTTGCGGACACATTTCGTGCGGGAGATTAGGGCGTTATTTGTTCACACTCATAAATCCTCTTATGGTCGGCGGATGACGACGAATGAATTTCGGCGATAATTGGATGAGTGGACATGACTGTTGCTTGGCACTTTTCACCGTAGAGGGATCGTAGTGATGGCGACTCAGTATGTGGACGCGAAGCTTGCTCTTTAGCTGGCTAACTCAGTAAAGACACATTTGAAGGAGAGAGAGAGAGTGACAGTTGCTAGTCAGAACTTCTTTTTGGGGCACCTTTTGTTTGATGGTTTCCGAAATTCTTAAAGCCCAAATTTAGAAGTTCCAAAATAACATCTGGCTGAAATCACGAAAAGCAATGATCCCGAAATATCCAAAATTGTGAAAGGCCCGGTAGCCTAAATACCTCAAATTCAGCAGGTAATACACAATGCCCGAATGCTCCGAAAATTCAACTATAGACATGCCTGAAGTCTCGACGAGCCCAAATCCAGAAGGTTCAAGATCCCATTAAGTTAAAATTCCAAAGAGCCAAAAACCCAAAATATCAAAAATCTCGAGAGCCGATTTGCCGAAATGCCCCAAAATTCCAAAAAGGCAAAAATCTCAACAATCTCCCGAAATCATAAGACTTCAGAATTTTGTGAGAAAATATTAAGAGGGAGGTTGTCACAAAACGAATTTAGCACCCACTCCAAATCTAACATTCTCTCGAGTAGAGGGGTTGCAGGAGATCCTTTTTTTTTGCGCCCCAGTTCTTCACCGGCTGAAGTCAGTGGGTTGTGGAGGAGGAGCAGGAGTGACTCTGCCAACAATTTCCGTTCGGATGAAGAAATTTGGACTTATTCAAAGGGAAATAAGTTGCGTGCAGTCCGAGTTGAAATCTAAAGATATCGAAAGGATATTTTTCACCTCGGAACTGCTTCTTGAAAAACATCAAAGGAATGGACTTTTGCACCGGATCGTGAGTAGTGACTGGTCTACGATAACAAAGCCTGGTGGACACTTTTCATCATAGTCTACATCGGCGCCAAAGAAAAGCATCCACGGCCTTACATATAGTGGAAGCAGATGGTTTAGGTGTGCTAAGCTAAGCTTCTAAAACCAGGCGAAGCCCCTTATGGGAAATGTTATCGACTGTAACTGAAAAACGTTTTTCGAGCACAAAAAAAGACGGATGAACGAATTTTTACGGAACTACGGCCATGCACAGTTTGCGACTCGAAATGCTGAGTAACCCAGTTGGAGTCCCAATACGACACTACCCAAAGGGTAGCCATACCGCATCTTATCTTACAATAACTTCATGGATAAGGAGGAACACGAAACTCTTACACTGGCTTCCATTACAAAAGGAATCCTGGGAGCAAATTAAATAAATGAACTAACGAATGTATCAGAAAAGGATGTCAAATCAATTTGAATATTCGGAAGTAACGGACAGTAACTGACTCAATGGTAACACAATGGACCCCTCGGTCTAAGCAATTTCATATCTCTAGATGGAAACTATATATCCTAACCTAACTTTACCCCGCGTGGTACAGCCCACAAGGGACATACAGTTTTTTGCCGACTTCGAACGGCGGAACGGTGGAAGCTTTTCATAGACAGTCAGTACTCTTTAAGTGTTGTCAGCAACCCGAAAGAGATGCCGTGAAAAAATGCGAAGTGTCCCGTCCGGGAATAGAACCTAGACCTTCTGCGTGTTTATCGACGCACTACGTCACGGCGACCACGAAAAGCTTCAAGTCCCTGATTTTAAACAGAGACGTGTACTATACACTTTAAAATTGAGGAATTCAAAACTAAAGAAATTTTCTTTGATCACCTTAATCTGAGCAATAGGCGATAACCCGTTTTTTTTATATCCATTACAGAGTAACACAAAAACACTACGTTCTCTCTGTGTTAACTCTCAGTATTGCTTTACACAGCAAATGTTTGCTGCGCGACTTAGGATCATCTACCGACTTTTCATCTCACAGATTATCTCAAATAAACAATATTAGTCAACAGACAACGAATAAACAATCATCTTAAACTCTGGTCGGGCCAAACTAATATCAATTTCGTTGCAAGGCTCATCAAAAGTTTCAATACAACTGGTAAAGGGTTCATTGCAACCATAATTAGTTCTATGTCTTTTATTAAATAGTAAGTTTCTCACCCGAAGATATCTTTGGGGAGCATATACATTCATGAGAAAAAGTAATTCTGGTGAATTTATATGGCAATTAATAACATCGCGTTGCCTTACGCCTGAAACTTAAGGTTTACAAGCCAATTGTTTTGCATCTTTCACCATAGCTAGGAAGTTCTTCATAGGAATATAATTTACGGAAAGCATATCTCGTGAAATTTTTTTGAACTCTTTCAAGTCTGAGTTCTTGTGTCTCATATGGCGAATCCCAAATGATGGATGAATATTCCAAGTATGGTCTAACTAATGAACAGTAGATAGACTTTAGACTAAATATGTCCCGAAAATCTTTACTATTTCTTTTAAGAAATCCCAACATTGCGTTAGACTTGGCAATCGTGTAATTATAATGTAATGAAAAATCCAACTTAGGGTCAAAAATAACTCCGAGATTTTTTATTCCCTCAAGCCGATTAGGTCTACGGCTATCAATAAAATAATCATTTACTATTTGAGATGTTGTTCTACATGCGGCGGAAATTTTACATTAAGAAATATTAAGATCTAAGGCATTATGTTTATACCACTTCTCTAAAATATGTATATCCGACTGAAACTTAATGCAATCGTTTATGTTATAAATTGATAAAAATAATTTAAAGTCGTCGGCGAGTGTTAGAATTTCGCAGTAATTAAATATATCATGAACATCGTTTATGAACAAAAGAAATAGTAACGGGCCCAAATGGCTACCTTGTGGCACGCCCGATGTTACATTTATTTAGCGTGATTTAAAATTATCGATTTTTACCAATTGCTTTCCCCCTGTTAAGTAATTAGAGAACCATTTCAGCATTGCTGAATGAATTCTCAGAAACTTAAGCTTGTTCAAAAGTAAAGTGTGATGTACTTTATCAAAGGCTTTCGAGAAATCCGTGTAAAGTACAACAACTTGTAATCGATTTTCTAAATTTGCGACTATGTAATTTGAAAATAATGTTTTGGTGGAACATATGTCATATCCAAACGCGATATCTGCATTTGAGCGGATAGCCTACCACGGACTAAATCTCTTCTTTCGTTCTCTAGAAGCTCAAAAACCGTCCGATCGACTGTCTATCATCTCTTTATGAGATGCCTGAGCAATTGTAAGTGTGCTGGGCTAGGTGCCAGGACATAGAGGTGCTACAAGAGTCTGCAGAGCCGACGACATCTATTGCCTGCCAGTTTGTGCAATGTAGAAAGCCCTGTAACTACCTTTAAAAGATCTCCAAGAAGTTGACAACTGATGGTCAACGGGCGTCACGTGCCAAATATCGAAAAAATTCCGGCCTCGATTTAATACAAAAAGATCGATCTCTGAAATCGTAAATAAGTTTCAAAAGTTAGCGCTGCAGTTGGAGTAATTACTGCACTCTGCCTTGTAGGTCTTTTAATAATAAAACTATTTTTAAATGAGTTCTAAAGGGTTTTTATCTTACAGGAGAAAAGGTGGAAGGCATATAACACCTTCTCTTAAAATGCACTTGTAGCAAAGGGGAGGACATACTAAGAGCTGTCTTCTTCGACAATCTAAGAAGCAGTAAATTTGTTAAAAAAAACCGGCCAGCTATTGCATCATAACTTAAATCTTAAAACTCTTACCCCACGTATACGTAAGACGATCTCTGGTCTTAATGTATAGAATTCACAATAACTTATCTACTATGCTTCGACCGTGTATAGTAGAGGTTTATTTCCTAGGGGAAAGCTGATCTCACATACGGCTGCATCATCACCTTAATGAAGGGTTTTATGAATTTTAGATTTTGTAAGCGTATCTCCCTTCGACTCCACATGGCATCTACTATTTGCTGGCATCACATCACTGACGTGCCTCCCACGCCATACTAAGCCCGATAGCCTTCAGTTAATCGCTTGGTATTTAACCATTGTCTTGGTCACCGTGGCGTAGTGGCTAAGTGTATCGACTCACACACAGAAGGTCTAGGTTCGATTCCCTGACGGAACACTTCGCATTGTTTCAGAGCACTATCTTTTTCGATATGCTGGTAAAACTTAATCGTTCATGAAAAGCTTCTCAAATCTCGTTGTTCGGAATCGGCAAAAAACTGTAGGTCCCTTCTAGTCGTGAGAGAAAAGTAGCACGCACAACACAAGAAGTTATTGTAGAAGCTTTGCCCGGGTTCCCTGTGGACTGTAGTGCCACTCCATTATTATTTATATCTCCCTTCCGCTTTTTTGCTCTTCATTCAATGCTTCATAAAAAGTGTTGCAGTGATCAGATTTAGTTCAAACATGAGCCGTTTTGTATGGTAATCTGTTTCCATCTAGACGGCAACTTCATAATACCTCCGTCGTAGAAGGCCCCCACCTTATTTGCGAAGAACTCGGACAAGCCTACAAACCTTTTTTGGGTTCAACTTCACACCACTAAGGGCGTTCGCCATGGACAGGAACAGACATGGCGCTATGTCCGGACTATATGGTGGATGCGATAAAACCTCCCATCCGAGCTCCCGTAGCTTCTGACGAGTCATCAACGAAGTGTGTGGTCTGGCGTTGTCCTGGTGGAACACTACACCCTTCCTGTTGGCTAAATTCGCTCAATTCAGTGGTCCAGTTGTTCACAGTAGATGGTAGAATTAAGCATCTGGCCATATAGGAGCAGAGCTCGTAGTGGATGATTCCCTTCCAATCCCACCAAACACACAGCAAATGCTTCCTAGCCGTCAATCCCGGCTTGGCCACTGTTTGGGACGATTCACTGGTCTTCAACCACGGCCGTTCTCGCTTGATATTGTCGTATGTGATCCATTTTTCGTCGCCAGTCACTATCCGCTTCAAAAATGATGGGTGGAGTTTATTTCGTTTCAGCAGCATATCGCAGGCGTTAATTCAGTCCAGAAGGTTTTTTTGCGTCAAATCATGCGGCACTCAAACAGCCTTTTCCAGGTGGTTTAATATGGTTTGGTGACTGACTCCCATCTCCTGGACGATGTCACAGCGATGCCACATGCAGGTCTAACCCGATGATTTCCTTGATTCAATCGGTATTCGTCGTCATAAGTCTTCCACCGGCTGGCTTATCCATGGTGTCGTTTTCACCGGCTCTGAATCGTCGAAACTATTCCTCCGTTATTCGAAGACATAGAGTACCATCCACCAAAACACTATTAAGCTCACGGAACGTTTCTTTAGCGGATTTGCCTTTAACGAAGGAAGACTTTAAAATAGCGCGAATTTCGGCGTTAGTGAACTCCATGTTTACACCTCTATAACTGTGGATTGCAATATCCAAAATAATCATCCATCATTTTGTAGGTTATGTCAAGACCTTTCAAATGATGTATAATATTACCCGATACGAGTTCTGTACCGCTTTGTACATAGCGTACCTTATATTATTATTCAACCATTGCACCATTGTGTACGAGTAGCGTTAATTGCCGAAAAAGTTGCAAAAAAGCCGGCTGATCGTAGCAGCTACTTAAGTCCAATTGTCCTCATCCACTAGATTGTTGTTAATCTTTGTGACTAAACATGAGACAGAGCATGGTTCTTGGGATCGTTTGAAGGTCAAATTGTCCGCAATAGATCAGATCCTCTGAGCGACAAAATGTTCCTAACCTCAGTGTAATGAAATCCGCACAGATATTCCCCAAGTTCTGTCCCCACGCCTATTTCTCTAAGCCCATTCACACCACTCTGCAACATTGTACCCTTAATACAAGCAATAAAACCCTTCGTCGGCCAAAAGGTCCGCTCCCGCGGTCGCCACCGTTGCGCTCCATTGCCTACGGCACCGCTTACAAACCATTCCCGCTGAAGCCCCATAAATAATGTTTAATCGATGTTTGCTCTTCGGTTTATTGCATTAATGGCGTTTTTAATGAGCACCTCGTTACTTACTTGCAACAAATTTAGGACCGGCCGGCAACACAGGTTTTCCGGCCGACGCAGGAACCGACGACTACCGACGCGACGGTCAATTAATTGCGCACACCCGCAACAATGTTGCCGATTTCATTTCCACCGCGCGCACACGCTCACACTGTGCAGCGGCAGGCAGGCAGGCATCGGCGGGAGGACGAAGGCGCTCGTCTAAGGTGGGCTCCGGCGCGACGCCCATCGTCCCTTTCGCCGTCCTCATTGTCTTGCTGTCGATTTTTATTGATCGTTAAAATGAAATTCGATTTGGAGCCGGGGCTTACCTCAAATGTGAGCTTGAATTACCGAACGTTATAAAAATGGGCACACAGCATTCATTTTTTTGTGTTTGCTGAATTTGCGGAATTCACTTGGCGCTCGTATTCAGCCAGAAAATTGGATGCGGTCTTTTACGACGCGCACAGAACGGCCGTATTGTTGGTGCGTTGCCACAAGAGGTAGAATGTTGCCAAATGGCTGTAAAATCTTCGCGTTTATGAGTCGAGTGAATTTAATTGATCGTTAAGTTGTTGTGATTTTCAAAACCGTAGGCACACCAACGACTGTTGGACGATCTTTACGACGGGACTGATTAGATGTGATTGCTGTGAGTGTATTCTATTTTCAAATGAGCAGGGATCATCTTTTCCTCCGCACATCCCAAATGGCAACAACTCGAAAGGGCGAGAACTGACAGACAGTCCAATCCTCCACTTCGCTTATAATCTTCCTGCCAAAACGGAGACCGTTATTTCATATATCAGCCCAAGATTAAATTAATCCCCATCAGCACCGAACGCGTATCTCATTAACTCAACCGTCAAGCAAACCATACGATTATCATAATCGGAGGTGACAACAAGTTGTTAAAACTCACGGTCCATATGAAAAATATCTCCATCTCTCTCTCCCCCTCTTGTTCCTGCTTTTGAGTCTGAACATTCCCATCGCCAATTCAATCCCTTCAGTCCACACAATCCTGGCATCGAAGTGAAAACTTCTTGATCAGCACAACACGCTGTTCCCACTGTCCGTTCGCATCAAGTCAGCGCGTTTTCGCAACAGCGACCCGCTCAGCAGTTTCCATTGTTCTCACACGCAGGCCCAGCACTCCTGGGCCTGCGGAAATCGTGGCAGGGCAGGGATCTTCGGCTAAAATGCCCAAGTGAGCTTTGTCAGTGTATCGGATTCCGTGACAGACATTTCACGTGCACACACAGATACGTTCCCAGGAAGGTGCCGACTCGGTGCCGGCTCTGAGGCGTTGCGATTTGATGGGCCATCTTTTTGGCTGACTGCCACACACACGCACATGCATTGAGCATTGTCCTGGGCGTTTAACAAGGTTCCTGCTCTGCCTCCCTCAGCCGCCCGAGCTGCTTCGGTGTATCGGTCGCCGGGTGAACGCCTTAATTCTTGTTGACAGTTTCTCTGGAGTTTTCATCTTTTCATCGCCTTCCTGCGATTGGGGGGATCAGGTTCGTTGGATAATTCATCGGGTGGAATTCGCCTGGGTTCTAAGAAATTAGGGCAAGTATCTCGAGATGGGTGATATCTGCAATCGCTCTAATGACGTTAATCCTATTAAACTGTGCTCCCTTTTGCCTGGAGCCTGAGAAATAATTTCGGGAACGATGTTGATGGTTGGGAATCACCAGCCGACGGTGTGCGAATTGTTTTTTTGGGTCGGCTTGAGCTTGGGTCTGCACATGTGAAACATGGCCCTGTAAAGCTAATCCAATTTAGCACGAATTCGTTGATATCATGACAATCCTTGGAATACTCTTCACGTGGCGCTATAGCTTCGGTTCGATATGTGGTCGTGAATAGTACGCGGTTCCCACATCTCAACATCCATAAAGGAACCTGGCGGAGGAAAGCATGCTCGATTAGTGGAATCTCAGCGTCGTCTGTCCTATCCACAAGAAAGAAAACCCCTTTGACTGCGCCAACTATCGAGGGATTAGTCTCCTTAACATCTCTACTATTGTGTGAACGCCTGAAACCGTTAGCCAAATATTCACACTACGGCAGATCGTGAAAATGACCCACGAAGTGCAAATCGACACTCACCACCAATTCGTCGATTTTAAGCCTGTATATGACAGCGTGCAAAGAGATTAGCTATACAGTACTCTTGGCCTTCTTTCCAAACTCGGCAGATTGTGTAAAATGAAGACGGTGAACTCGCGCTGCTCCGTCAAGGACGGAACGAACTGACCGAGACCTTCAATGTCAAAAATGTTTTTAGACAAGGTGACCCACTGCCATGTGACTTCTTTAAAATCATGCTTGAGAAGATCATAACTCACAAGTCAACACCAGAGGCATGATCTTCCAAACGTCAGTTCAATTGCTAGCTTACGCCGACGACATTGACGTGACTGGACGAACACAGCGAGCCGTCAATGAAGCGTTTGCTGGCATTGAAGCAGAAGCGGCTAAAATGGGTCTGAGGTTAATGAGGGCAAAACGAAGTACATGCTGTCATCAAAGAAGGCCGCACAGCATCGACGTCTCAGTCAGAGCGTCACACTAGGCAGCAGAAAATTTGAGGTAGTTAAGGACTTCGTCTACCTCGGCTCCGCGGAAAACAGGAACAATGACACCAGTACCGAAATCAGCAGAATCACTGAGCCAACCGCTTTTTGGGCTCAGTAGGCAATTGAGTAACGAAGCCCTCTCTCGAAGGACTAAGCTTGCTTTATATAACACCTTGATCATCCCAGTTCTATTCAATAGCGCGGAAACTTATTCCCCCTATTCTTTTCGAGAGAAAAGTTTTGCGTGCGATTTTTGGTCCTGTTTGCGTTGATGGTATCTGGAGGAGAGGATTTAATGACGAACTCTATGGGCTGTATGGCGGCATGCGCCTAGTCAAGCATCTTCGGATATAACGCTTCAGAAGGCTGAGCTATATAAAGCTTATGGACACCATTGGTCCGGACCGAAAAGTCCTTGATTCCGAGCCATTGGGACAACGCAACAGAGATGGCGCACACAATTGGAGTAGGACAGCAACCAACTTGGAGTAACTGGAGGCAGCTGACGAGAGATCGTGCTAACAGGAGAGGCATGTTCGTTGAGGCCCAGGTCTTCAACGTTTCTAAGTATGTTTTACCAAGCTTTCTTGTGCTGCCAAAGAACCATTCAGGAAATGATTGCTTTTAAAGCATGGCCCAGACGCATTAACTGTCGTCGCATATCGTTCGTTGCTTTCGGTAGTAGCAGCTCATAGTACACACAGTTCATCCCACCAAATATACAAGACATCTTTCGAGACGTGAATAGTTGACTATTGAAGCACGCCTTGCATTAGACTGTGGGGAAACTAGAAGAATAGTGCCAGATGTAAGTTCTTCAAATCTAGGTAAACCTATTATTTAAAAAATAGGTCATAATCTGTAAAAAAGGTCATCATCTCAATTTACAAGTTTCGGTCTTTTACTTCAAGAACAGTCCCGCAATACACTTTCGCTGGGGGTGACGTCTTCAGGCACATACTTATGTACACCTTGTCTTACTTTTAATTGGAACTAGTTCTATTGAGGCTTGTGGCCATGAACCGGTTGTGAGCATTGAGAGATTGAGGATTTACTTAAAAATAGTGAATTTAATTTCTCTGGAGGTGATGAAACTGAGGAATATATGGACTTTTTTCTGGAGGAGACCAAGAATCCCCTCGTCCACTTTAGTTGGTAACCCTGCCTTACAGTAGGATGGGCCTATCATGGTCATATATACAAATATCTCAGCTCTTTGAGAGAGGACCCTATTCCTAAATAGCGCTCCATGCCCAAAAACACAGCTCAGCGCGATTCTTCGTTTTGTCTCCGCGATGGTGTCGTTGATTGCAATAACTTTGGAAGTCTTCCACTATGTTCAAGATATGCTTTCTATAGTTTCGTTTTGTATTGGTGGCAGCGTATAATCTTTCTTAAACTCATTCGCTATTCCTCATTGGATCCTTACAAACGCCCTACTGACAGCCCGTTGTTTTCTTCCGATAATGTCATCGGCATATGCGAGTGATTGCATAGATTTGTGAAAGGTTGTGCCTTTGGTGTTGACTATTGAGTTCAGCACAAACTTTCCCAAAATAATATTCAAAATCGAATAACAACTTGTCTAAATGCTTATTTGACATCAAAGGTTTGCAAGGACGAATACTGGGTAATGTATAGGTCGTCTATATATATGCTCTAGCAGGCGGCCTCAAGGGCGATGAATTGATTCCCCCCAAAGCAACAACATTTCAACATTTGAAACGATACCATACCACATTAGACCTTCTATGGCGGACTCCAACGCGTCGTGCAAAAGTACATGTTGGCGTGAATTGAATTGAAGTGTGTGTTATCCTTGTTCCTTTTCCTTAATTAAGAGTTTCAGTTCTGCAGGAGGTTTCGGTTCAATTCCCTGTTCGAGTTGACAACTTCATGCCCATGTTCTCTTTGCTCCGCACAAGATCTATTTTATAATCTGTTTTTCTAGAAGCTTAGTGCTAAATTTTGGCTGCTATAAGATGGTAAAGTAGGTAAACTAGGCATGTTTGCGTACAAATAGGACATAGGAAAGCTGTCAGTTTGGGTCCATTAGTGATGTGATGGCTTTTCTCACCAAAAAGAGGGTTCCAATTCTTGTACAATTGAGAAGAAAGCGAAATAAAGGTTGATTTTTAAGGTCTTATTTTTTTGGCAACACTGGTTTAAACAACCGATGCACTTTTCGCGTTTTGTTTCACTGTCAAACATCTTCAGTTTGGTCTATAATTTAACCATGAATCGTCTTACAAACGAACAACGCTTGCAAATTATTAAATTTCATTATCAAAATGCGTGCTCTGTTAAGAAAGTTCATTGCGCGCCTCTTCCATTTTATGGTCAGTTCATTTTTGGCTTCATGGGTACGTAAATAAGCGGAATTGTCAATTTTGGAGTGAGTATCAGCCAGAAGCATTGCAAGAGCTACCAACGCATCCAGAAAAAGTCACAATTTCAGAAGAAGTCACAATTTCGTGCGGTTTATGGGCTCGTGGCGTCATTGGACCGTACTTCTTGAAAGAGGATGCGAATCGTAATGTAACTGTGAATGGTGAGCGCTACCGTGAGATGATATCCAACTTTTTTTTGCCCGAAAGAGCTTGACTTGCATGACATGTGGTTTCAACAAGACGGTGCCATATGCCACACAGCACGCGCAACAATGGACTTATTGAGAGGCGAGTTCGGTGAACATTTCATTTCGCCGTCGGGACCGGTCGATTGGCCGCTTAGATCGTGCGATTTAACGCCTTTAGACTTTTTTTTGTGGGGCTATGTTAAAGCTCATGTCTAAACAGACAAACCCGCTTTAATTGACGCATTGGAAGACAACATTGAAGCATTTATTCGTGAGATACCGGCCGTAATGTTGGAAAGAGTGTGGTGTCAAAATTGGACTAAGCGGATGGACCATTTGCGGCGCAGTCAAGGTCAACATTTGCATGAAATAATCTTTAGACATTTAATTATTTAAACCGTACTATCGATTCAAATAAAGATTTCATGCATATTTCTAAATTTTATGTGCTTTTCTTATAAACTTTCCTATAGCTTTTAAAAAATCACCCGTTAGTTGCATTTCATATTTTAAAGGCATTTGACAAATTATGACATTAGGCTGTGTTCGAAAAATGTCTGCGAAATGTCTAGGTTTCTTAAAGCGATGCTAAATATATTTCGCATTCGCTGTTTTGGCTACAAAAAATTAGGCATGTCTAAAATTAGACACGTCTTAGGCTTGAGTAAAACGCTCCAATCTGATTTGGTGCTACAAAGACCTATCATCACCTACTGGATAGAATCTAGTGGCGTGACAATAATTTTGCTAGGTCGATTGGCTCTAAAGAACACCGACGGAATGTCTCGTCCTTGTCGGCCAAAAGGTGTTCAAATGAATTAGCTATAGACATTCCTCCACTTCAAGAAGTCACCGACCATACAGGATTCGTTCGAAATTCCCAACAGTTCACCCTAAAGTCCACTGTTGGACGTACTTGTAATTGAATGCTCTTTTTCCTCCCCAACTACAATCCTGCGGCATATAAGACCAATGTGGATCTGGATCGGTGCCTCCTTTCTTCTTGACTTGTTTTCGATTACGTAAGGATACTCGAAGTAAGCGGAAATTTAATTTAAAAAAAACCCGATCTATTGGTCTAAATGAGTCACGATCCTATGGCATCCTGTCTACCTAAAGTCCAAAGAAAGTTTCAGACTTAAGCAACTTCAAATAGGTAGAATTTCATGCAGCTAACACTGGACTCCTAGTTCTCTCAATATAACTGCCGAGGCAAGAGAATCTTTGTCAGCGGTAGGGTCGATCCAATCTACGACACAAGAGTTGATGACGAATTGCATATAATGAGAAACTTCTCATTGCACACCCAGCTTAAGAACCAAATGGTGGACAACGAAAGTCATTCCATGACATCCACAAAGGGTAGGAGTGATGCCCCCATGCATCAAATATAGCGGCGCCTGCATCATTAAGCAATTAACACACAAAGAGTCTCGTTAATTGATTCACAGCCCCATTTCAGGGAATCGCCAAATCTGACTAATTGCCCCGCCGCATCGCGGGGCAACCTTAAAGACTTCCTTCCTCAGAGCTCCACACTCCACAATGCAATTAACACCTCGCTCTAGTTCATTCACCGATTGGACGCGTCGCTGCTGACCACAGGCCAAAGTGTCCTCGCACTCCGTGTGCTGATTAGCATCCTATCGGAAGGCAATAAATCTTGGCAAGTGAATAAATCTCCAGCGCGACCGGAATAAAATCCACATCAGACGAATCCGCAATAAATCAAAATTATCTCCGTTTCAATTGAAGATGCGGATGAGACTGAAACCGCGGCGAGTCCCTTGCGCACCTTTGCCGCTTCCCCGATCCGCGCGGCTCTGATTTATTTCGAAGCCAACACGACTTTTGTCTTCGAGCTTCGCCGCTTCGTCATTTGATGTGGCTGAGCTTTTAGTAATTTACGGGCGCTCGGGCGATCGTGGGACGCTGCCATTAACACCCACTTAGTCGCGGGGCGGCTGTGAATCACGGCCTGACATCAAATTACTCACCCCTTCACATTATGCAAGCGCACCAGCGCCATAACTCATCCAGCCCGCTGCCACAAAAACCGACGCCCGACCACACAAAAACCGCTACACAGCGCAACGCTCGCTCGATTGTGTATGAGCACGCATATGTTGCATATCCGTTTGCCGTGCACATGCAATGTTTACCGTTGGGGCGGACCGCGACCAACCGCCTCTCGCCCATATCGTGCCCTGGAATCAGCCCTAATTGCACACTGCAGCAGCAGCAGCCGTCCTGCAAAGGCCGAACAGTGCCCTACCAGGCCAGGCCTCGCATGGACATTTGTCAAAATGTAAACAGTTACGTTTGCAAATACCTCCGCGAGGACTGGAGAATAGGTCATGAGTTATGGCCGCTATCGCCGGGCTTGATCTGAGTGTTTGACCTCGGGGTGGCTATAGTGGATGGATGGTTGGCAACCCTCCTCGACAGCGGTGATTCACAGTGGCACAACAAACAGCCAGGACCGACCAAGGACATTATGGCGTCAACCGAGGGGTGGGTTTTCACCGCCCCCGTGGTCGGCGATGCCATAAAACACACCGCCGGCCAATAAAAACAGTTGAAGGGTGACTCGGCTTCGCTGCGCTCAGAGGGTAATTCAATTAAGGCACCGCAAAATGTCTGCTTTTTCTCCGCTGGTCCGGTGGTGTCCTGACGACCATATTTGAATTTTGAAGTTTTTCTTCACTCGAGGAATGTCAGCCAAGTTGAATTTTAATTCAAAATTCCCTTGGCAAAAAATAAGCTTTTTGCGACAGTTCCGGGCCTCGATGATTTGGTATTCTGAGGCGCTGCTTGTTCAGCGATAACGGGATATTAATGGAACACAAGGAAGGACAGTGGGCTGTCGGCCGCTAGGCAAGCATGATTTTCAGGCATTTTTCGTCGTTAATTTCTCGCTCCTGCTCGTGGAACTTTTTTGTGTGCCTCGATGGAGGACACCGACTTGGGTGCATCTCGCCTGGACGAGGTGAGTGGTGAGTTTTGAATTGATCGGCACATCGTGCCGGCTCGCATGTCGAAAATAATTTCACTCCACTGCACCCGAGAGAAGCGATTCGATGGCCTTCCGAAGAAGTGAGCAATTACACATCAGGGCCATGGGCACGCAACTTTCTGACGTCGTCTCGTTTTTCTGCATCTCGGTCCTCATTACCCCGGGATCGACTGGGCAATTGGGCTACTGTACCGGGAGAAAAGACTGGGAGCCGAGAAGGCACATCACTCAGAGCGTGTCACGCAATAGGGAAACATTTTAAATGCGTGCCTAATTTCCTCGCCAAATGAAGTTGAGCACGAGGATTTTGGGCGACTGGCGGTCGCCTTCAGATGAAAGGAAACACGAACAGATTTATGACGTGTTGAGCTGGAATGCGGAGGGCTCTGCAACAATTATGGGGGCCACAATTGCTTGAAACTTCCGATGGACGGGTAATTAGTTGTTCGTGTCTGAGTTGTGATTTCGAGGCATGCCCTTAGTGACATGAGAATGTTGTTTACTTTAAAATTTTTTTTGTGAGCTGTTACTGTCCGGTTTTGTGCCAAGGACCTCAATATTCTGTTTGATCGCTCCACTTATTATCCCGTGCACTTCACTTCAATCGTGGGAGGGACTTGATGGGTCATCACTGGTCTGTCATATCACAACTTTCCTTCAAATCGCACTCGTAACCAAGACCAAGTCCTTTCCCCTTTACTTTCTACAGTTTCTATGATCCTTCAGAGAATGACGGACGTAAAGGGAAAAAGTTTGACATCCATTCTCCCTTCAGCTGGCAAAGATTTGCATATTCCCAAAAACACCACACTTTAGCAGGTGAATTGTTAACACTCACGCTGTCCGTCAAAGTGCAACCATTCGCTCGCATAATCATGCACCTCGGGACATGCGTCTAAATGCCTGCCACGCGATCAATCAATTTTCTTCATCTAACAACCTCCACCGGCCATCCTTGATCCCAGAGTTCATCTGCAAAGCATGCCAAGCGCGACCGTGTCCCTCATTCCATGCCTCTGTGTATGTGTGTGTTTATTCTAGCTTTGAGCTTAGGGCCAATTTATTGTATCCAGCAGAGGCTACACTTAATTTGAATTTCAAAACATCACATCACATTTTTTGCGCGCTCCTTTGATTGATTGGACGCGGCATGTGGTCAAAATGATAGGAGACGATCCTGGTGCGTGGATAACTAATGGCTCTCAGGATCGGTTTTGATCCGAAATATGCTAATCAGAGTTTATGTTGCACCTGCGCCTATGGGTTGCGGCAATATGTGTTGGCTGAATCGGAAATTCGCGCAGGGGGTAATTGGCGCCACGCTCGGGCAAGTGTTTATTGCGTCGACAAGACCACCACAGCGATTTGGGTGTTTGATGGAAATAGTGCTGTAAAAAAGGACTACTTGTCTGTTCTAATTTTATTTTGAAAAAATTAGGTACACTCTACTAGATGCGTTTCTTAAGTTTAAGTCAAGTGACGAGCAGCACTAAGGACTAAACGTAACTAAAAGACCAGATTAAAGGCATCGATGGGAATTGATAAGACGGCTGCGCTAGACAGATTTGGAGTAATAAAGGTCCATAGCCCCACAGTTCTTGGTCGAAGGAAACATCCGAGGGAGCAGCTCCTTTGGAGCAGCCATAAAACTGTCAATCGGAGACTTCTAGATGGTTAGGGTAGGCAAATGATGGATTCAACAAAAAGAATTATTCTGGAATATCTGTCCACTATCCTTAAATCTGAATTTATGTCGAAGCGCATCTGCATCAGGCGGTGCGTTGGCTTTTGAGCGTGCTTATAGCCGAGAGTTTCGTCAGAGCTTAAATGAAAAAAATGCCCATGAAAGAATTCTCAAACTTTCTTTATTTAAAATAAGCCATCGCTTCAAGGTAAACTTAACTAATGCGTGGTTCATCGTAAGGTTTAATTTTCAAAACACTTTTTTGACAGATCACGCTACACTCCTGTCAAACTGCTTTGTCATTTCTGTTCAGTATTCTTTGGCAAGTCATCATGGAAGGACAGCGTCTACAAACTTTTCAGATGTATCACAAAAATCTAATTTCTGTGAAAAATATTTTTCATGCCAATCGAGGAACGTATAATTGACTGAAACTACTACATCATCACGAATTTGAGTCCGTGTGTACAGTTGTGTATGATAGTTGACATATAGACCATAACAGCACGAGTGACGAGACTTTAGCAGCTTTAGCTAAGAGTGTACGTGAAGAGCGCTACAACCGCCATTGAAGTGAATTTGTGTCACTTTTTCAGTAAATGGACTCTCAGAAAAAGCTCAATGAAATTTTGTTCAGTGATGAAACAGATTTTTGGCTCAACCTCGAAGTGAATTAATCATTTGTGTCTCGTTAATGCTAGCAGCGTTGCAAGACGGCATGGAGGTGGCATTCAGCGGAAATGGTTCAGAAGTAAGGGCTTAAATTGGACCAAATCCGCGTTGAAGTGGAAGGAAAATGGGTTGAAATGGATGCATCGCATATTGAGAAATTAACTTGGGCTCAAGCTAGTGAAGTACCATAAAGCAAGCTATCTTACACAGCAATAGAGTCTCGAAAGCGTAAAGGAGTCGCTAATGGCGAGTTGGTTGGCATCATAACCGCCTATGGTCGCTCTGCACGCCTATTTTTGAACCGTGGCTTTAAAATGAGTGTGGCCTTATACCATGAAATTGTCTTAGAGTCAGAATTTAAGCCTTGGGCAAGCAAACATTTTGGTCGGAGACAGTGGAAATTTCAACAAGACATTGTCTCACAAAGTGCGAGTCAACCAAGAGTGGTTAGAAAACAATGATTTCGAAAGTGAAGGCTCGAAATGACCGAAATCAGCGTCAAAGTGAAAGAAAAATTGCTCATGAACTCAAGTTATTGTTGAAACGGATGCAAAGATTCACTGAAAAATGAGCTTAGACTCAGACCATAAAAGTTACAAAAAGCGCATGATCTTACACTGCAACAGAACAAAATAGAGTTGCCAAGTTTGCACGATATTGGTGAGTTGCTGCACTTATTTTTGTTTTCGATGAGTAGCCATTCGTTATTGAGGAATATGACAACAAACGAAATTACCGTTTAATTGCCAGAAAGAACCTTTTAAGATTTACACCTTTGGACGGTCGGCAGAAAGCAGGCAACAACACTGGTGAAGGTTGGGACCGTTTGACCGCCGATGGTCGCTCCCGGCCCGTATTGTTAAACCGTGGCGTCAAAACTAATGCGAGTGTACACCGCAAAACTGACTTAGAGGTAACTGACCACGGTAGTGAAGCCTTAGGTAAGCAAACATTTCGGTCGGTGACTGTAGAAACTCCAAAAAGGGTCAACACAATCTCAAGAAGCACACGTTAACGAAGAGTGGTCAAAAGACAATGTTCCACATTTCATTTTTTTGATACAATAGATTCCAAATTCTCCGGATGCAAATCCGTTGGACTTCACTGTCTATGGTATTCTCAAGACCAAGATTGGCACTTAAAATACCAAAGTTTGGGCTCAAACAAGCCGGGAATACCAGAATACCACAGAGCCACTTGAGTTTCTACGTCCGCCTTAAGGCTATTCGTCTGATTCAATTCGAAAATTGATGTATTTTCCATTTTTTTTTTCTTTGGCACAATAAAGTTGTCATTTTAAGAAGTTAGAGTTCGAGTCATTCACCCTGTATATGCGTGAAGGACTTTCAAGACTGTTTCAAAAATTATGATAGCAGCATCTCGTTGTCCCAGATCAAAAAACTGTAGCAACCTTTTTTCGCAAGCCTCTCTTGAAATTAACCTTAAATCGGTTGCCATTGGCAGGAAGAGGTATTTATCACTTGTGGCTAAGTCTGAACTATATGGTGGATGCATAAGAACCTCGGAACCCAACCCCCCAAGCTTCTGTCGAGTAGCTATCGCTGTTTGTTGCTCGGTGTTATCCTGATGAAAGACAACACCTCCTCCATTGTTCAAAGCCGACCGTTTTGGGAGATTGCTTCCTTCAGAGGTTCTAATTGTTGACAGTGGACAACAGATTTATAATTTGGCTGTAGGGCAGTAGCTCGTAGTTGCTGATTCCCTGCCAGTTCCACCGAACGGTGAGCAGAACCTTCCTGATGGTCGATCCTGGTTTGGACACCGTTTGCGCCGACTGATTGTTATTTGAGCACGACCTTAATATAAGTCATCCATTTTCCGTCAACAGTTGCATTCAGATACAGAAATTCTTTGAAATGTATTGATCTTTGCAAGGATTCTTCTTTGACACGTGCCAAAGGACGTTAATCAATCAAAAGAAAAACTGTCAGAAAAACATTTTAAGTTATAACTGCCATTCTTGCAATGATTGTGTGTTTGTTTCTCAGGCCTGTGATCCATGAAGTGTCTAAGCCTGAGCTATGGCTTCCTTCCATTCTTGCCTTCAGTTGTCAAGATCAAGCTCTCTGGAGTCCGTGCTCATTTGGTCTCCGAAAGTTCGGTTTTCCTATCCTCCCCGAACCCGGAGGTTGGGATTCGGAGACCCTCTTAGCTGTAGCGTTGTTATCCATTTGCTCGATGTGGCCTTATCATTTTTGCCGTTTTTTGTTTGTCTTTCGATTGTAACTTCTACTCCATTCCGCCTTCCTCGCAGGATCATATATTCGACGCAGATTTTTTCTTTCGAAGTTACCAAGAATCTGTTCTGCCTTATCGTCCAGCAGTTGGCTCCGAATAGGAGTAGGGGTGGGTAAGCGTCTTGTAGAGCATTACCCTTGTCCTTCGAGTCAGGAGTTTTGATACTAACCGTTTCGAAATACTGAAATAACAGTGGTTGCCATGGGTGATTCTGGGTCGCATCTCCATCGAGTTGTTATTTGTGGAGTTGTAGCTATCTTCTTCTACTTCTTCTTATGGCGCTACAGTTGGTTGAGGTCCTTCTCAACTTGTGTGCGCCACCTTAGCCTGGGCCGTCCTATGTTGCGTTGTCCCAATGGCTCCGATTCGATTCGATTTCGTGCCGGAGCAGTGGTGTCCATACGTTCTACATGGCCTAGCCATCTTAAGCGTTGTAGTTGTAGCTTTCTGTTGTCATTTAATCCAAGCTATTGAAAAACAATGGATTACTTACCATAAGGAAAATCGATCGAAGTTTCCTTGTTTCTCGCTTACCTGTTCAAGTGAATTTCAAACGCAGCCCAACAAGGTGCACCACTGCGCATAGTTCAGCTCTGCACCCCATGTCACAACATACAAGTACACCACACCTTCGGATGATGCAGCTCGCTGCCCCTGAGATACACATCTTAAAAATTATTGTTACGATTTTCAATAATTAATTGCAGTGTAATTTGTGAGCGTTTGCGTTTTGCTTCGATAAAAGATTTAATTGCTTCACAAGTGTGGACGTAACAGATTTTCACACGTTCGCCACCACAAACCGCTGGCTCAGGGCACAGATGCATTTTTAATGGGACTTCATTACAGTTGTAATTGTGGTCGTAATTTTCAGGTGACAAGGACATGTTTCCATAAATGTTTTGTAATAAAAACTTTTAATCTCGGCGAGGCAATGTTTGCTTTGAGTTTTTTTTTTATTTTTGTGAGTTCGATAGAAGGAATGTTGCATGAGTGCGAGGGCGGCCTGGAGATTTGAAAGTTATTTGTTGTTTGAAAATTTATTTTGTCAAATAAATATTTCAGTGTACAGTGACATTCCAACTGGGTTGGATGTCCTTGTCCCCCTTTGCATCGTGACGCGGTCTGGGACAATGATGAGGTATGTGTATGAGGTGACAAGAAGTTTTGTCAATTCTAAGACTCTGCTTTGAAGGACCATGTTGACGATCATTTGACATTTGGCGGGTGGTGCCACATGACATTTGTTCTGTAGGCTTTAAGGGACTGTCAATAAATCAGGAGTTTACTTTCTGTTTGAACTAACTTCGCACTTGACACTTAATCCGTCATCGATGGATAGGTTTTCGGGCGACATTGAAAGCTAGGCTTATGAGCACTTACAGCTCTCTGGGCACTCCGGTAGTGAAATGAAGTGAATATACAGACTGATGCAAGCTGATCACATTGATCGTATTCAAGTTGTCACATTGTGTTGAACAGATATTTGTTTCCTAAGCATGTGCACCATGAAAGCATCACTCTGACTGTATCCGGTCGTTCATAGTTAAGTTAGGACTAAACAGAACCAAATCCCTTTACTATCTTGAATTTTTTGCCGAGGCCTCGTTAGTGTGCGTCCTTTCTCGTTAACAGCACATGCTCTCTTTCCCCCTAGTTTTCCTTTTAGTTGCTGCAATGAAAACAAATGCTTCATTGCCTGCTCTGTTTGTACGATCAATCACGTCAATGTTGTCCGAGTATGTTAGCAACTGTACTGAGTTTTAAAAGATCCTGACTTTTGTGCTGATGATTGAGTTTTGTACGCACTTTTCAAGAATGATGTTAAAAAATAACAACAAGTCGGCATGTAAAAAACCTTTTTAGCCATTAAATGTGTTGTCGAAGTCCTTTTCGACCTAGATGGAGCAGTGAAATTTGTCCATCGCTATTTTCAATACAATCTGAAGAGTTTAGCAGGAATGTCAAAACTAAACGTGGAGTTTTATATTCAATCCCTATTCACGCTGTCAAATGCTGCTTTGAAATCGACGTCGGTCTGCACCCCTTTCGCCTTTTCTACAATCTGCCATATTGTACTAATTTAGTTGATGATGGTAAGGTCCATCAGCACTGAGAAGGACTTATCAAGTTACTAACAAATGGTTTCAGGCGCTTAGATAAAACGTCTTTTCTACCGTCTTATATGCGATGCGATGTTCAAGAAACTAAACTCTCCTTAATTGGCGTAGTCGATGAGGTCTCCGTTTTTTGTGGATCGCACAAAACATCCCAGATGGTTCCTCTCTTTTTTTTTTGCGAATTTATCTTGCAGATGGGTTCATCTTTAGTTGCTTTCAATTATTCGGCAGAGGGTCCGCCTTCCTCAGGGCCTTGATTCGATTTTTTGGTGTGGATGCCGGTTTCTTGACTTCATGTAGGTCGTAGGGACATGATACACTTCTCTCACGGTCCATTATGTGGGGTGAGAAACTCTGTCTTCTCTAGGTATGGGTGCTTGCACCGACGTTTAAAAGTCTACAGAAGAGATCTTTCCAAGATTCTCAGCATTGATAGCGAATCTACCATACTTTCTCCATCTTTGTTCTGACAGCCTTTAGTCCGAAGTTTTTCAAAACTTTTTGCTCAAAACTTTTTTCACGCTTCTTATGCTCTTGGAAGAAGTTTTCAGGGGTTACTTTAATACTGACAATCGTTTCCAAATCAAAATCTCGGCAGAAAGTCGGTACCATACCTGTGCGGAATGAAATAAATGTTAAACTTATTCCAAAATGACTCCTGTTCCTGTGCGTTGTCACTTAGCTGCGTTGTAGCTACGATTTGGGCTTTCTTGTTGTGGAGAACCACAAAGGACCGATATTATGTTAACAATCTGGAAAAGATTAAATCACTTAAAGCCAATATCGTCCAAGCAACATTTGAGCCCAAAATCATCAACAAGGTCATTAATGAACAATTCGTTGATACTTTTATAGTCAAAAGACCAGAACCAGTTTTTGACACCTTTCATAAATATATTTGTCACTCTCATACATCTTAGGGAGCCAGGAAGTAAATTAAACAGACGGGGAGCAGAAACAAGAAAGAATAGTCCAAATATTACTTTATGAACAGTCTGTATAGTAAGAAGATTTCTGGAGTTGACTCGTAAAATATAATTTCCTGTGTTACGAACTGTGTAAAAACCCGTGTTTTATATTATATATTTTAAATACTTTATAAGAATTAAGATGTCTTAACAGAAGAGTTTTAAGATTTTTGAACAGATTAAAGCTACTAGTTCTACGATGGGTCTTGCAAACAATTCTAATTGCATGTTTTTGTTTAATCAGTAAACGTCCTGTTTAAAAAGTATCCACCTCCCCAGCAAGTGATTCCATATTCTAATTTTGACTTAAGTAAGCCAATATGCACTGACATTAGTATAGAGGAGGGACAATACAGTCCAAGATGATACATTTGTCTTACTACTTTATTGAGATGTTATCTTAAGTACTGTGTGGGTTTATCCCAATTGAGTTTGTTATCCAGCATTAAGCCGAGGTACTTAAAGCTTTCAACACATTCTATCTTAAAGCAACCGGTACAACAAAGTGATTTCCATCAAATGAAGTATTAGTACAATCAATATTAAATAACTGAAATCGTTTGCGTTCATGTGAGTGGTAAATCGTCAATATTCGCAAAATTGGTGTTAAAAATCATTAATTTTGTCTTGTCACTAATAATGAGCTTATGAACAGCGCACCAATTTCTCAGTAAGTCAAGATCATGGTTTATATCCAAAAACACTTACTTGAGTAAGAAATAGAAGTGTCGTCAGGAAGTGCAGTAAGTTCAACCTTAAATGGCTAAGCAAACAAGGAGTTCACATAAATCAAATACAAAATAGGACCTAGAACTGATCCTTGCGGAACGCCTGACCCAAGTATTTTTCAATCTGACCATTAGCTAGGAAACAAACCAACTATGAATATTCCCTCGAAAGCCAGAAGGAAATAGTTTTTCTAATTGTATAGAATGATCCACCATATCAAACGTTTTATTTATGTCAATAAACAATGATGCCGGTAACTCAAAAGAATTGAAATTATGGTTAAGCTCATCTATTAATTTTACAAGGCATCGTCAGTAGACATACCACTTCTGAAACCAAATTGGCTGTCACTAAAATGTGTGTTCTCTCCAAAAACGATACAATTCAAGCCTTGCTCAAAAATGTTTGAGAATGGTGAAAGCAATAATATAGGTCTATAGTTGTTAACCATCATCTTATCGCCCTTTGTAATAAGAGGAGTTACTACAGCCATTTTTAATGAACTAGGGAAGATACCCTTTTTGATGCTTATATTGAAAATATGGCATAATACTTTTTTCATATCATTTTTAAGCTCATTATTAAGTAATTTATAATTCCGCTTCAGTCTGGGATTCTTTCTAATTAGAAGACCGGGTTTATGTTTTCTTCTAACTTTTTTCAGAAGTGAATCAGTCATCCATGGCTTTATGCATTTATTCTTGCATAAAGCAATATGAGACTTTAGCTTTATTAAGAAGAAATCAAAAGCATTAGAATGGTTCGAGTTGCAAATAACGTAATTCCATGAGTTTGAAATTAATCTATTCCTTAGAATATTGTAATTTATTTTGTCAAAATTACCATATAGGAGTGGTTCTGTTCGTGGAACATTGTTATTTGAAGTAAATTGAAGTTTTGAATAACGTTTTATTTTTTCTATGACCCCTCACATGTTTGTTCTTTTCAATAACGTCACAGAACATGAAAAAAATCTTTGGCCCATCCTTAACATGCTCCTTTCGGCTTGCATTACTGCCTGACTCCCATTCATGAACTCGTTTTGTGCCCAGTTTTTAAAACTCAGAAACTGATTCATCTTAAAGAAATCTACAAATTGCATTGTTTTCTTCTGCCTTTCTTCAAAACAAGTCACCCAGTGAAACGAATTGCACCTATTACTCAAATCTTAAGTAAGATCTACACTCTTCTGATTGAGATAGGTCCTTATCCAAGGAGAATAGATGACTTTGATCACTCTTAATGGATGTATTCTCACTCCAAACATTGACATGACATGACTAAATGACATCTAAATTCACCACCCTCCCTCATCGAATCGGAGAGTTCTGAAATATTGCCAACACTCAATCTCAGCAACAGCAACATGACCTGTCGAATATGTCATTGAATACCCCTTGGCTCAGGGTTGATAAATAGGGATGATGTCGAAAGAAGTGAACAAAAAAGGAGGTCCATGAGGTGTTTATGATTTATAAGAATATTTTTTCGTCTGCAATTGTCTCCAAAAATTATTTTCCCGGTTGCTGCCTTAAAATTTGTTAGAATATGACTGAAGGGCTGTTTTTCAAGTGCCATTTGCCACAGTCTAATTGCCGTCACCCCGCGTATCCTGTGAGAACTTCCGTCTGTTGCATGTGCAGAAAAGAACGCAATTGACCACAATTCAATTTGAACCCATTAGTCAGAGTTTCAAATCAATTTCTGATCCCTCGCATCGGGTAAACCGCAAACATTTAGCAAAATTTCAAGCGTCGTTTATGCTCATGAAACTCTGAGACCCTCACAAATCAACAATCTGCCGCAATTGACTGGAAAACTGAAATCCTTCCTCCAGCGGATGCCGCAAATGTGCATTAAATGAACGTACTTGATTGGAAACGTATAATTAGGTGGAGTCATTCAATAAGAGCCCTCCACAGTCGAAGCACCTAGCCATGCTTATCGTTTATCTCACGAACCGAAACGAGGTATCCTTGAGTAGGGGTCGAGCAGCACTGCTCCGGGTTCATAACCCCAAGGAGAGCGAAAAATTCACAAGAACTACAAACGAAATGGTATCAGAGAGGGTGAGGCATGATAGTTGTGATTGCTACCTGCCCCGGCGAGAGTTCGAGTGCACATTGCGTGACTTTTGTTCAACTGAACAATCAACTGGAAAACAGACAGATAAGTGCCAAGCTCCCGAACCCGAACAGGGAGGTTGCAGTGCACTGCGCAAAAAAAAATCAAAGAATAAAAGAAACAGACAAACGTAACCGTGTAAGAATGAGGCACAACAATGCGGTCAATTCGTTTTGGAAGAGCCTGTGCCGGAGTGCTGCGCCAGCGGCAATTTACTGAATTTATATCTCTCGTAATATTTCTGCATTGTTATGAATTTTTTAATGACCACTCTGTGGTAATTACTCGAAGGCTTCGAATTAAGTTCACGTAACCAAGGAATGCAGCTATCGGTTCGGGTTTCAATTGAAGACCCATTCACTTGGAATATGATGGTGTGTGTGGGGGAGGGGGGACTGTTTGTAATTGGTCTTCACTTTAGTTGCATTCCTTTGGCTGCTTCAAGGATTTCGGCAAAGTTCCGATTGTGAATTTTTTGAATAATTTATCGACTTCCGCATGCAAAACTCAGGGGTGTTCGGGAAAAGAAATTTATGGAAATATTTTGTTAGAAGGATAACCGGAAATGGTATATGGATTCGAAATCTTTCGAGAAACGGTTGATACAGACCCAACAAGTGTGGTGAGCGGCGTTGCATATAATACATGACAAAAAGTCAACACCTTTCCGAAGTAGGAAAAGTGAAGTCGGTCGCCCATGAGACTAAGCAAAAACTACACCGCTTTGATATCTGTGCATCGCAGGATCTAAGACACCGTAATTCACACTCGACCGTAAGAGAACTGAGCAAAGGTTGAATGCAGACGTAAACTCAAAGTACACCCCTAAACTAGGTCTCCATTCAGAAAAGGTTGAAGAGTGGTGGACATCGATAGAATCAATCCACCTCTGATTTCTTTAACTATGGAAGACGAGGAAATCGAAATTAAATCGATAAGTATACAACATTGACCGAAAGGAACCTGCGTTGACTTGGTCTGCTCCTGTTGCATGACAATTTCAGTGAGACCATCTGTGTCACACATAACCGTGCAAAATCTATTCCACTTGGCTTTCGAAACTCTTACGTGTCCACCGTATTCTCCCAATGGTTCTCCAAAAGATAATCAGTACAGTCTGGCATAATTTTCTAGATAAAACGTGCTTGGAAATCGAACAAAAGTCATAAAAGCCAATGAAAATGCAGCTAAGTAAAGGGTGGTCCAATGAAAACCGCTTGTTGATAATTGTAAATGAAACAAAAAGAATGTTAGATTCGTTAGCTTTTGAATCATTCTTGGCTTATTAACGTACACATTTTCTTCTAAATATCCCCAAAGAAAGAAATCCAACGGTGTCACACAATCGTTGTGGACAATAAACATTGCCATGTGATATGAGATAACATGGCCATTAAATTTCTAGCGCAAAAGAGTCGTTGTTTCATTGGCTGTGTGGCAAGTGGCACCATCCTCTTGGAAGCACTTATCGTCCAGGTCAACATACTCAATTTCTGACCACAAGAAGTCAGTAATCATCTCGCGATAGTAAGCACCATTCACGGTAACTGCTTGGACGACCTTATTTTCGAAGAAGTACTTTCCGATAATGCCACCAAACAATAAACTGCACCAAACAGACACTATCTATGAATGCTTCATCTTTCCAGCAATCACTTGTGGAAGCTCGTTTGCCCAATTTCGACCGATTGTGGTCAAATTTGGTCGACTTGTAATTAAATGGCACATACAGCCCACAAGGACCAAGGCTTAGCTTCTACAACAACTACTCATGTTGTGCGTGCTACTGTTCCCTCACGAGTAGAAGAGACTTTAATTTTTTTTTGCCGACTCCAAACGTCGAAATGTGACAAACTTATCTTGGACGACTGATACTCTTTGACTGTTGTCAGCAACTCGAAAGAGGTAGTGCCGTGAAAATATGCGAGGTGCCCGTCCGGGAATCGAACCTAGACCTTCTGCATGTGGGTCGACGCACTTATCCGCTACGCCACGGCAACCACAAAAAGTTGGTCGATGCTGACAAAAAAAAAGATCGCGAAGTGCACGAAACGCATTTTGACTTGAACACCCATTTTCGTAAATGGCTTCAATAATCTTAACACACTGCTCAATTGTGTACCTCCTGATTGAATTTGTCCCACACTGAAACAAAGAAATGTCAAATTCAGTTTGGCAAAAAAAACATTGAGGTATGACTCACAATTAAGATCGTGAATTATGGTTGGACCAGTCAAGGTAATAACGAACCTTGAACTTGAAGGAGGTCATAGACTTCAAGGTTTAAGACTTAAACTTTTTTTGGATGTCCCCAGGCTGGCTTGAGCCGAAATCTCCAGTCACGATCCAGTGCGAAAATTCATTCCTTTCATGTCCTTAAAGAAGCAGTTCCGAGGTGAAAAATCACTTTTTAAGTTAGTTTTACCTCGTACGGCACCCAAGTTCATTTCTTCTTTTTACCAAATTTCTCTAACCAAACGGATATTGTAAAGTCACTCCAAGCGACTATGCATGTTCACTTTTTATTTTTCATGGAACTTTATCTAGACTCCAATACCTCATATTCAGACTTTTTTCTTCTGGTCAAGACCCTCTTTGCCTTTTACGCTAAGATCGAAACTTTTGAAGCATCTTTTGCACGTTTTATCGGTCGATGGAGAGTCACCAAAAATTTCTGCAAGCATTCGATGGACTTCAACCGTACTTTTCTTCCAATTAAAGAAGAAAATCGAAACTTCCCGCAAATACTATTTATTTAAGATAAATCCGGACAAAGAAAATCTGTTGTCTAAAACAGACGCTGATGCACTCTAATTATTGCCGACAAATGTCACACCTTTCCAATGAAGTGGGTAACCGCTTCTAAGGTGAGCCACAACTTGCGGGTGGCGCCATCTTTTTTGAAAACGGAATTTTAATTTGTAAAAAAGGCAAATAAATTGTGTTGTGGTCGCCGTGCCGTAGTAGGTTAGTGCGTCGACCCCACGCAGAAAGTCTAGGTTCGATTCCCGGACAGGATACCTCACGGAACACACCTCTTTCGAGTTGCTGCCAACACTCAAAGAGTATCAATCCAAAAACCATAAAAAAACTTCTCAAATCTCGCCGTTCGGAGTCGACAAAAAAGTGTAGGATCGTGAGAGAACAGTAGCAGGCACAACACGAGTAGTATTTGAAGAAGCTAGATCCTGATCCCTAGTGGGCTTTTTTGCCACTTAGTTATTATTATTATTATAAAGTGTCTTATCCTTTCTTTATCCATACCACGAATCTGTTGCTAGCTAAGCAAATATCATTCCAATAGGCAATAAAATAAACTCGACCTTGTCGCATAAGAGCAACTACGGGCTGTAAGATGTCGAAGAGAGGATCGCCTTGAATTCAATGTTCTGCGTGTGAAAAGAATGAAACGATTGGTGTTTCCAAAATGGCTTAAATCTGAACTAGCAAAACTTACGTCATAATTTTTAACAAATGAATAACTTTTAATCCTAAGTTACTTGGCTTTTATCCCGCCACAGTTTCACATATCGTGTATTTTCACTTTATTTCTTATAACAGAAAGTGAAAATTTATTCTAAACTTAAACTAAAAAATTAACACAACTAATTTGTGGAGGGGGCAGTGTTATCTATCCGCTCTACTTGACCTAGCCATCTTAAGCGATGAAAATGCACCATTATATGCATTCCGCCGTACAGCTAATAAATATTCAATGAATGCGTACAAAACCAAAAATGTATGCGTAGAACTTTCCTCTCAAAAAAAATGAAACAAGTCCTCCCTCATCCGCTTTCCTGGTCCTTTAAATCTGAGATATTGGGACAACGCAACAAAACCTCCTCTGAAATGCAGCACATAAGTGAAGAAGGACATCAACAAACTTGTAGTGCAAAGTTGCAGGTAGCTGGCAAGAGAACGCAAAGTCTAACTTGTTTGAAACCTAGGTACACACGCGACTGTAATGTCACTTGAAGAAGAAAAAAACTTTTTTATTTTCGGTCGTTGTTCCCACCTGGTCACCGTGGTGAAGTGGATAATTGTGTCAGCTCATGCCGAAAGTTTCAGGTTCGATTTCCGAACTGATCGCCTCACATTTTATAACGGCACCACCCACTTTGAGTTGCTGAGAACACTAAAGGATAACTAATTGTCTATGAGAAAGCTTTTCAAATCACGCCATTTGGATTCGGTAAAAAACTGTAGTCCTATAAACTTGTGAAAGAACAGTAGCAGGCACAGCACGGTTAGTTGCCAAAGAAGCTAGGATGTGGTCTTTTGAGGGCTGTAGTGTAACTCATTCAATTCCACCTTGCGTGAAGTAAAACACACAGTGGACCATGTTCCCGGGCTTAGTTTTCTGCACCGTCCGATCCTACCCCGAACTGTAGAGCCACTCAAAGAAGAAAAGATCCTAAATCAAATATATGAATATGCTTTGTATGCTAAACGTTTGGTAGGAATTGTGGAGACGGGGATGAGAAGGAAACAAACTGGCTTAGCCAGTTTAAAAGTTTTTTAAGTTTAAAAAGTATTTTTTTTATTTTGAGTTTCATTTGCATTAAATCTAGATATAAAATACTTAAACTAGCTATAATAACTTTTATTTTAATTAAAACTATCTTACTGGCTCCATGCGAGCACTCTAAGTTAATCTATGAATTTTTTATAATTGCCTTTCAGCTTCTGTGTTTGGTTTTGTATGTATATTCAAGTAAAGAACTAAACTATGTTCTGTAAAAACTTAGCAATCTAATTAAATTATTTTTATTTTAACCTACCACTAAACAACTAAACAAACTTAACCTAACTACAACTATTATTTTTTTTTTTTTTTTTTTTTTTTTTTTTTTTTTTTTTTTTTATGGGCTATATATGAATATACTACACTAACTTAATCTTAATCTAACTTATACTATATGTAAATTATCCGTAGGGGGACCAATTTCTGCAGCAGCTGACGGCAGCTGGGCCACCAGATGTGGCTCTAGCCACCAATAAAATTGCCTATCCTTTTCCCGATCTTTAATGTCGCGAATGGGGATGGATGTGCTGAAGCGGAGATCACCCGGCCTTACGCTTCGTACATTGCTCTCGTAGAGCAGACGCTTGTCCACCGTTCGTCTTACTACGTGGTAGAGAAGTGGACATCCCTCCGCATCCTGGACCAAGCCAATGCGGTCCAGATACAAGAACGCTTCCGGTGGAATGAATCCACTTCGGCGTGCGCTCTCATGATATGCGTCGTTCGGGTAGTAAGCTCCGAATATCAGCTCGTTTTCTGAAGTCATTGCTCGTGCAACGTGCCTTCGAATCAGCTTAATAATAAAATTATCCAGCCTATTCACGTTTGCTGCGTTGTACAAGATTTCATTAGCATAGAACTTCTTGTACTCAGACTCTGGGGTTCTGTACATCTTAAGACAAGCTCGAAGACATTGCCTTTCGAACACCCTCATCTTTTCCATCTGGGAAGGACTCAAGTTGAACCACACCGGACAACCATACACCATGATTGGCCGTATTAGGGCCGTGTAGCAGATAATCTTCACTCTGGAATCAAGTTGGCTGCTATAAAACAGCCTACTTGCTATAGCGAAGGCTTTTCTGGCTTTTGCCAGACCCGTTGCTGCATGAATATTACCATACAGAAACTGGTCCAACATAATGCCCAAATGTCGCACTACACTCCTCACAGCTAATGGCTGCCCCTGCGGGTCCAAAATGCCGAACTTACGCCAGTTTTTACTCGTATCTCTTGAAGCCCTGCACAACGGAGTTCGGAACAGGATGGTTTCACACTTCTGGTAGTTGATCTTCAACTTCCAGTCGTCGCAAAATCGCTGGATTTTCTCGAAGTCACGCTGCAAGAGGATATTAATGACCTCAATCTTCGGTGCCGTCCTGTACGCGATCAAATCGTCAGCGTACGCGATCAGGTACTGCATGGAGCCAATTAATTCACTGGGGAAAACAGTGAAAAGAATTGGTGAATTCACTGCACCCTGCTGGAGCCCATTTTCAATGTAAAAGACATTAGTAGAAACCTTGTTGCCACTCTTAACTACAAACTTTCTACCTATGACCATATTGTAGATCGTGTAAAGTAGTTCTTTGCTTATACCCAACCTCGTCAACTTGAGGAAGAGGCCTTCTAACCAGACGGTGTCGAATGCCTTTTCCAAGTCAACAAGGCAGGCCCCGGTGCACTGGGTTTTATTTTTATTCCATTGAATGTCCGAAACCAGTTTTGACGCGGCATGTACAGTATCATGCCTCGCCCTAAATCCAAACTGGTTGTTCGGTATAATTTTATTGTCCTCAGTCCACTGGATCAGGACCCTGTTAACAATCTTTTCGAAAACCTTGCTTATGCAGGGGAGGAGGCTTATCGACCGAAGATTTTTCGGAAGCGAGGAATCTTTGTCCCTTTTGGGGATGGGTTGCACTACCGCCGTTTTCCAATGCTCTGGGTAATGTGCATTACTCAGAGCATTGTTAAACAGGATTGTGTATATCTCTACCGCCTCTTCGGGGAGATGACGCAACACAATATTCGGTATTCCGTCTATTCCGGTGGACTTTTTGTTTTTCAGAGTGTGAAAAATGCCTTTGAGATCCACCTTTGAAATGATTATGGCATTAGATCCATCTTGGGCTACGGCATTAAGTGCCTTATTTTCATCATTGAATCTGGTGAAACCATGATTCTCCGAACGCCATTGCTGTATTTCATTTCGAAGGGAGAAATGGTTAAGCAAGGCTCTGTTCTCCAAGTCGTGATTCGGCCTACGAGATTCGTTGACCGTATACACTTCCTGGAAAACCGCTCCTATTGCTTCATCCTTCTCTTGGGCGTCCTCAACAATGAAGAACGCATTGTCCAGCACGGCCCCGTCCGGATCGATGCCAACTGAAGTCAGTATGTTTGCGTTGTCGGTTGTTCTGTCAAGTCGAACAGCCTCCAAGTCGTTATGATCCCTCCTTCGGAAGACTCGGTTAATTTGGGGAAACATACCCGGACAGTTCGAACGAACAGCCCGAATCTTGTCTCCCCAATAAGAATTGATAGCAATTCTGTAATTTATCCGAATCAAACTTTGGAGGTTTTTCATCTGTGACTTGAGCGACCGCAGTTCCTGGTCGTCTCTGTCCGTAAATCTTCTATAAAGTGTCTTGATTCTCGTCAGCAATCTGCTTTTTTGCACGTGCAGTGCGTCGATTGTATCATTCCGAAGCGATATCGCTTTGTCCATTGTCCGTTTTATTATAGTGTCCATTTGTATGAGGTACCTGTCAACCTCTTCGTTAGTTAGGTTTCTGTTCGAGGGTGGTGTCATGTCATTCGAACGCAGTTCTCTGGATAGGATTCTGGAAAAACGTGGCCAACGAGCCTTACAGTAATTGTAAGGATACGCCTCCACAAATTCCTCCAGTTCCACCATTTCGTTCGGGATCCTGATAACAGCGGCAAGCCCACAGTGATCACTGTCGTACTCAACCGTTGTTAAGCAGTTCCTAGTTTGTCTGTTTACGTTTCGTATCATTAGTCGTCTGTCAATTAGCATCAGATCAAGATAAGACCCACTTCTGGGAAATGACGGTCTATCGGTTGCAAGCAAATTCAGCTTGAACTCAATAGAGTGCTGCGTCAACCACTCAAGGAGTGAATTCCCCCTGGTATTTGATACAGAATTACCCCATTCCTCATGCTTCGCGTTCAAATCACCGGCGACAACAAAGAAGTTATCCTCTGAGCATAAACGCAGTTTTCGAAAGAGAGATTCGAGCTCTGAAATGAAATTTGTGGACCGAGGTGCATCTGGTGCATAGACCGCTACCACGTACAACTTCTTTCCACCTTGGAGAGAAATGCACGCAATATACGCTTCCAGCACACCGAAGCTTCGCACTTCACTGCAATACACGATCTTATGGCGAATGCCTTTTTTAATGAAGAGAGCGACCCCACCCCCTTGTGTGGAGTGGGGGCGGTCCCTTCGAATAACTGAATAGTCTTTGTACCTGATTGTGTGCTTCCGGTTTAGCTTAGTTTCGCTAACCATTAACACATCAGGCTTATGGGACTCCAACAGGTTAAGTAAAACCAACCTTCTCTCGATCCTAACAAGTGAATTTGCATTCACCGCCAGGATCGAAAGGTCTCCAACTGCTGTCGTATCCATTAAAACGGATACGCACCTGACCCAGCGGGTCTTGACGAAAGGACTCGGTCCATTCGCAGAAGATCTTTCTGGAACCGCTCCATTTGGGCTTTCATTGAAGCCATCATGGAGAACAGTTCCGCGAAGCCCATATTCGGGGCCTCCACCGGTACTGGTGCCACTTTTGGCACTGTCTGTTGTGCCGGTCGCCTACCAGACGCCATCTGGGCGTAAGAAACCACCGGCGTAACAGGTGTGGCTGGAGTTCTTGGCATCGGCCTCGAATCCACCACTCTTGCTTTCTTTTGCATATCCTTCTTCTGGATATTTTTAACACTTGGACAGCCCCTGTAGCTAGAAGGATGTCCACTCTCTCCACAATGCACGCATTTTAAACGCGACTTGTCTTCCACTTTCCCCTCTCCAAGGGAACAGCGCGCCGACAGATGCATCTCTGCGCATTTGCTGCATCGCGGCTGCCTATTGCAGTTTCCTGCAGCGTGACCAAAAATTTGGCACCTTGCGCAGAGAAGCATCCGTTTTTCACTCCTCAATTTCTCCCAGGAAATCATCTGAGAGCTGAGGACCTTTATTTTCCTCAAACTCTCGAGTTTGCTACCCGGCGTTACCTGTACGAGAAAGAGAGGAAGCAGGCATTCAGGCGTCATCCTTGATCGAACAGTGGAGAAGCGTCTCACGGCAAGAAACTCCACGTCCTCAACGTTCAGTCGTTTGAGAGACTCCAGGATGCTCTCCGGCTCAGCCGAAACATCCAACCTCCTCAACAGAACGGTTTGCAACTTTTCTCCCTTTGGCGTAAATGTGTAAAATTCTACACCAGCTTCCGTCATTTGTTGCTTTACTTTTTTAAAACTATCCACTGATAGGCAGTGAATAGTCTGCTTCTGAAAGCCTTTGTTTTTGATCTTAAAAGAATCCCCTACGGACAACTTACATACCTTGATTGTGTCGTTTGTGTCCATGCCGCTTACGTTTATTGGCGGCAGTCTCTTTTTCATCTGCTGCTTTCGGATGATCTGGTGTTGTTGCTGCTGCTGTTGTTGTTGCTTTTGTTGCTGCTGCTGTTGTTGTTGTGGCTGCTGTTGTCGCTGCTGTTGTTGTTGCTGCTTCTGTTGTTGTTGCTGCTGCTGTTGTTGTTGCTGTTTTTGCTGCTGTTGCTGCTTGGGCTTCTGAATCAGTTGCTGCTTGGGTTGTTGTAGCTGTTGTTGTGGCTGCTTTTCTTTTTGCAACAGCTCCTGTTGCCTCTTTTCACTGGCCAGTTTTTTCCTGGCTTCCAGCTTAAGCTGTAGGGCTTTTATGAAAGCTTCCAGCTCTTCCTTTTCCTTTATCTTTTCCTCCAGCTCACGTTCTTCTTCGTCCTGATCTTCTACTCTTGATGAGGCAAGGTTAGCGAAACTGTTTCCTTTACCACTATACGATGCCTTATCGTTATTGTGGTTAATTTCATAATCTTCACACATCTTCATTCGCCTCGTCACCACATTTGGCTGAGGCTTCAAAATTTTCCGTTTTTTCAACATTTCAAAGTTTTCTTTCTTTGAATTTTCTTCATACTTTAATGTATCACTATCCTCGTCCATGACGAGAAAAACTCACTTCACACACTTTTTTGTCTATTTGCTGCCTTTTTCCGCGAATTTCCGATCTGAATTTTTGTTCGCGGTCCCTTTTTCCGGGAAACGCTGATTTAAAATTTTTCTGTTTTGGGTACTTTTTATTCTCCGAATTTTAAATATTATTATTCAGGCACTACTCCGCACAGCCGATGCACGGCCTTCCTTGATGAATATATGTGAGCGACGACTGGCTTAGCCAGCAGGGGTTTAAAGGATCCAGAAAAATTACAATCTTTCGGCCGCGAAAACTTGTCCAAGCAGCCAACTAAATCATACCTTATCTAACCAACAATTAAAAACAATAACATTTTAGAATATTGAATTTAAAAATTAATGTAAACACACTTAGTGATTAATAGGAAAGGAATTCCCCACAAAACAGGCGAAAATCACACATTGGCTTTGAGGTCTGGTGACACAAGTTTCGAACAGGTTCTTCTCCTCTGAATTCAAATGATTACACATTCCAATTAGTTAATGCGAGACGAATGAGTCGTCTTTAATTAAACCTCTGAATATTCAATATCAATGTTCCAAATATTCAAAGCGGCATGCGCTTAACTAAACTTAACGCTTTAATTTTAATAATTTATAGATAAGTTTATGTGGTCGCCGTGGCGCAGTGGTAAGTGCATCGACTGCGGCGCAGAAAGTCTGGGTTCGATTCCCGGATGGGACACCTAGCATTTTTTTCACGGCACCACCTCTTTCGAGTTGCTGACAACACTCAAAGTGTATTAATTGTCTATGGAAAGCTTCTCAAATCTCGCCGTTCGGAATCGGCAAAAAAAACTGTAGGTCCCTTCTACTCGTGAAGAACAATAGCATGCACAACACGAGTAGTTGTTGAAGAAGCTAGGTCCTGGTCCGGCATGGGCTGTAGTGCCACTCAATTATTATTATTATAGATAAGTTTATGAGGAATTGCCTACATGAAAGCTTTTTTTGGATGCAATATCTCCTGATGGCGTTTGCTTGATCTGTATTCTTCTACTCCTCTTATTGGACTGGAATATAGTTTCTGTTTATCTAAGCCAACTTAGAGTCTTAAAGTACTTTTTTGGAGTAAACGGAAACCAGAAACGTACGCCCACAGCAGCACAGACAAGGTTCCAGGGCTTAAGTAAGATCCATGATTCATGTTTTAATTGAACGACAAGGAACAAAAACACGTCCTGCTCTGCTCTGCAGCTATCAACAAGACAACTCAGCAACTAGACAACTACTTTCTTAGTGGCCTGCAACACCCCTCTCACTGATTTTTTGAATTTCTTTATGGATTGAAAATTATTGCAACTTCCACCAAATGGTGGGAAACCGACACCTACCTATCTACCAAGCTTAGTAGCTTATCTAATAACTTGTATTTCTTGATTAAGGAAAGTTGGGCAGATAGGTCCCAACTGAAAGTCCCTTCTTATACCGTCAATAAAACCAGATCAACCAGCGGTTTCCTTCCGACGATAATCGCGAATGTTACGGAGGTTACATGATCTTCTGTGCGGGGCTTACAATTTTAAGTGAAGGTCCTAATTAAGTTTCGAAATTAAATGCCACAACATAAGGGACTGTGGCCTAGCTTTTTCAGCAACTACTCATGTTGTGAATGCTCACGAATGGAGGGGACCTACAGTTTATTGTCGACTCGAAATATTGAAATTAAAGAAGCTTCTTTGAGTATGGTCAGCAACGCCAAAGAAAGGGCGCCGTTAACTATTTCGTGCTGTTCAGTCCTTTGTGTCTACCCAAAGCTACTACTCAATACTTTTTGACGAAAGTCCTGCGACTAACGTCGCTCTTTCTTTCAAGCACATGGTTGGATCATCCATATTATTTTCTATATTATTTATTGACGCCGATCTCTAAAATTCAAGTGCTGTTTAGTAGTCAATACTTACGTTTCTTAACTGGGGTTTAGATTGAAGAAGTTTATTGTGAATCTGCTCCAATCGATAAGTCATGCAGAGAGTGGTTTGACGGCTCAAAATTGGTGATGATTGATGATTGGTGAATCGGTGATTTAAGCGTCGAAGGACAAGGATCCAACTCAAACGCAAAGTGAACTCACAAGCTCGTTGGGAGTGACTCAGGGTATAATTTCCGTTCGGTAAAATAAATTTTGATTTATTCAAAGGAAAAGAAATTGCGTGCCGTTCGAGTTTAAACCGAATGATGTCGAATGGCGATTTTTTACCTCGGAACTGTTTCTTGAAAGACAATAAAGTTAGGGATTTTTGCACCAGATTGAGACTGGAGGTTTAAAGTGGATATACTACGATAACTACGCAAAACCTGGTGAACCCGTTCCATCATTGTCTACATCGACGCCAAAGAGAAACATCTACAGTTCACATACGGTGGTACCGACAGGTGCGGTGGACTTTGATTTTTTTTTATAATTGGCGCGACTTCGCATTATTAGTATTGCTATTAAATTTTATCGCTCGCTGCTGAATTCTATCTAGTAGGTGCAGGGAGTCCCAGGCCAGGTAGGAGCGTTATAGTCAAATTTTTGGCGGATCTACGCCTTATATATTGTAGCAAGATCAAAAGGGGGTTTCTTATATCGCTTTAAGAAACCTAGACATTTCGGTGCATTTTTGGCGATCTCTTATATATTATCGTTCCAACTAAGTGTGAGTTAGTACACATGCCGAGGATGGAAAGTCTGGCTGGTTATTTTGGGAACGCTTAATTGGCAGTAGACAGCACTTTGTCCTCGAAGCATTAAATATCACTCTATTCTTCTTACCCCAATCAATTTTTCCGTCAAAATCGGAATTTAATAAGCTTAACATACGCTGCCGTTCCAAGTTTATGGCCGAAGAGTAGGGTCGAGAGAAAAGGAACGAATATAAACAGTTGAGTGCACTGTCATCAGCGAAGGAGTGGTTTGGATTGGATTGACAGACAGGAGATCATTTATAAAAATGAGTAAGAGTGGAGACGAAACGGAGCCCTGGGTAACTCCAGCACTAATATGGTGAATACCAGACTTGAACCCATCCAATACGACTTGTATTGATCGGTTCGAAAGGTCATTTCTAATCCATTGAACAAGAGAAAGCCTCTAGGCTTCGCAGATCTTTATTTGTCTTCATGTAAGTTAATGTCAACCCACATCTTACATGGATTGACTTCTACCGCTTCAAGGCATTATCCAGCACGGAAGGGATAACTCTATGGGGATGTTGAAAGGCATTAGGATATTAATTTTTGTATCTCAAACTCGCTTATACATATATTTATTTGGGACAAATAAACTCAAAACTCAAACTCAAAAGATTTATCGACGCCATAAGCACGCATTTTCGAAAAGAGACCCTGATGCTAGACTCTGTAAATTCTCTTGCATTCTCCTACATTGTGCCAAGTTTGGTTCCATTTTTCGGTGAGATATGCTATCAAATCACCAGTGAACTTGTTTCTGTGAAAGTCGTACTGCCTTTCATTAAGAAGTTTCCGGGTTTCAAGATATTTCATAAGCTGACAGTTTATCAGCGTTTCCATGATCTTAGAAAGTAGGGACTTAAATACTATTGTTGAGGGACGGGCAGGACAAATTCAGTTTTCCACTTTTTTGGGAAAAGCTTACGCAGTGGTTTTGCCAGCAAAGAAGGACACCTCTTCAGAAGAAAAGGGGTATACCATCAAGGCCAGCGGATTTGTGCACGTTTAATTGGCAAGACCAAGCGAAACCTTTGATGAGGCACGTTTTCGATTACAATTTTGAGTTTGAGCCTTGCCCGAAAAACGGCCAGAAATTATAGAAAAACATGACAATATAATTTTGCAACATGATAACGCTCGGTTACACGTGAATGTAAATGCCAAAAACTGCCTAAAAATGCTGAAATGGGAGGTCTTAACCCATCCGCCGTATTTTCCAGACGATTTTTGACTTCATTGTTCGGGTCATTTGTTCGGGTCTTTTGCAGAAATCGATAAATGGCTCAGTGATTGGATCTATACTACAGAGAACCCGTTTTATAGAGACGGCATTCAAATATTCTCAGAGAGATGGAAATATGTGACAACTTTGCCAATAAGTAGGGAATCACTCCCAAAATCAGCCGTAACTTGCAGGTCTCGCCATATTTTGAAAATGGACAGAAATAATCGAATACATCAGAAATGAAAAGAAGAAGTGGGGAACTGGGTAGAATGAACAATTTTAAATATTTTCATTTATTAAGTGTCAAGAACAAACAATCCTATGAAGCATAAAACACAGTATTCCTGCTTATCTATCGTAACCAAAACCTCAACTTACAAGAGTCAAAAGTCACAGAGGTGAATTTGCAGACTTTCTGGACCGACTGTAGTTTACATTGGAAGAGTAATATGGGCCTCAAGCCTTGAATGGTTTCTAGGTTGTTGGTATAAACAAGACGATTTAAGACAGCCCATAATAAGAAAAGTCCAACAGGTTCAAGTCCCGCTCCGAGGTAGAGAGCATCGCCTCGATGGCTGTATTTGGTTCGCAAAGGATCGTGTGTGGCATGATGTGTGCATATTGGCGCACCATCCTGCATAATTCGGAGATCGTTCGCATCCATGTTTTTAGTTTCAGTAGGGAAGTCGGTCATCATGGCTCTTTAATATTCTCCGTTGACCAAAATCTTGTCCCCAACCTCATTTTCAAAGAAAAATAGTCCACTGATCCAACCACTTCAAAATCCGCAACAGGCTATAAGTCTTTGCGAATGCATTGTCCTTTCGCAAATAAATTGTAAGTTCTCTGTGCCTCAGATATGACAGTTTTGAAAATGCATCTCCTTAGAAAACCTCATTTTCACCCCAAATCCCCCAACTTGACTTGGCAAGGTTTTTGGACCAAAAAGTCCTAAGCTGCGAAGCAATAGCAAAGTGGATGTTTGCTTTGTATTGAGAGTTGTTAGGAAAGAAGAAATGTGGAGGTAATGTTCGTGAATTGAGTCTCACACCCTCGGCCATGATAGTCACATTCTTTTCTGTTCGTTCTGAACGACAACGGGGAATACGAGTATTATTGACTGTCGGGCTAGTCACACAACCGCGGGGGCAGCAATTGCAATGGATGCTACAAAAACGTTTGGCTTGAGCTACGCAGCATTCACCCTCGATATAACTTTTCTATATGCCCCAAGCTCAATCGTAGAGCGAGTCATTTTTTTCTACACTAGTATGATCCTGACGATAGACGATAGACGATATAATAATCAGTAGATGACACATCCCTTACACGCCCCTTTACCCCTGGCCAATGCCCAAAAAGTTGCACAAATCAAGATCTACCTCCCTTAAAACAGGTGCCACCAATTAGTCAGTACTGTAGCTGACAACTCTTTTCCGTGGAACTTTCCAAGACTTTCCAACGCGCCAGTCAGCAAACTGTTTACCCATAATCCCCAAAGCTTAACATAGTTTTGCATGATGATGCCGCTTATGCTAATGAAATTGTTCCCCGACAGAAAGATCGCTTGCGCGTGACTGCCTTTGAAGTGGCCGGCCGTTCTATTGTCCCCACATCCGCCTGCCCTCGATTGAAGAGGAGAAAATGCCGCCCAGCCGCACCGGTTAGCTGATCCAAAAATTTGCGCATGCACCAACTCAGCCCACTCACACATCCATGTCGCGTACACACGCGCACAATGAAGGCGATGTGATGCTCTAAATCAAACGCGGCCTCCAAGTCTGCGCCGCAGGTGGAATGAACCGCCAACAATGTGGCCCATTTAGGGGGTTTCCTTTTACGGCCGCTTTCATTCATCAAACACTTGCCGGAGAAAGAGCTCGCCCCGCATTTGCATAAGAACAATACAACTCCGCTCACATTGTCAACAATTAGAAGAACAAAACCGCAGCTGTCTAATCCTGATTTACACGCAGAAAATTCAAATGCCGTGCCCACGTGACAACACACGCCGCTTTATTTATGTGGAAACCAATTAATTTTCATTCGATAAGAACTGAATCGAAGATCGGGCAACAGTCAGTGGCTCGCGCAACAGTCAGTGGGCTTGGACGCTGGACGGCGAGACTGGTGATGGGAGATTGAGTCTTTGCAATGGGCGCCTAGTCTGCCGTGCGGCGAAGCTACAAAGGCACTGGGTTCCCATATTGCCAACGCTCCAGAGGCGGGGAGGCTGTAAATCAAATTTTGGGATGGGAAACGTCAGGAAATCAGCAATGCCATTAGATGCTTGCCGCCTCGTTGGCCGTCAGAGTGTCTCCATTCAAGTCAATTTCGCAGACTGGCATTGATTCAATGGACTACAGGTTGAATAGCTCTGAGGCCACTGTGGGCGGTGATAAGTTTGAGATGTGACATAATGGGCATCATATTGAACCCCGCTTTCACCGTGTCAGAGACGCAATCGCTTTTATCCATGCACTCCTCTCTAGCAGTGCACCCAATCTCGAGCGAACAATGCTCCCATCTAGGCCGCACTCCATCATAACTTGAAGACGTTGTCGTTATCGGCAACAACTCTTCATCAATCCACTTTCATCGGGTGATCTTGCACTATCGGGACCATGTCGCCAGCGTAGGTTTCTCCCGGTTCCCCGCATCATCCCGTTGCATCATAATCAATGTCCGCTGGAGCTTCTACAATATATTGCCCCGCAGCAGATTGCCGCAATGCAGCGGCCTCACCAAAACCGAGCCTAATCAGGCGCATATATTCCACGCCTAGTGACACCTAACTGATATATTCGCCACGGTATCTTGGGATTTTTAAGTAAGAAATCACCTTGAATTGCCGCAGAACGTCCACCGTCCACCGCGCACACCGCTTTGCCGCCTCAACCAGCTTAACTACTAGAACCACCGTCGTTACATTAATTTTCGACACGCACTCAAAGCTGAAGTCAAAGTGCCAAGCACGTTATCTTTTGTCCCTGGAAACGAGCCCCAAACAACGCTGACCGTGTAAGCATCCAACTTATCTCTAACTTACACTCTAGACGCATTCAGAGACACTCTAGCCAATTGGCGGCATCTCGCCTGTCCGGCCGTGCGTCGTCGTTGTCCACTGAAGAGGCGAAAATCACTCTTGACCAGACGCATTCTCATAGATACCCAGATACGGTCCGACAAATAATGGTCACAGATTAGAGAAAGTATGTTCCGTCGTGCTCTTAACATCTTCATTTGGGACGACGACGAAAGCAGCACTCCGCCTCATCGGTGACTTATGGCTTCTGGTTGGACGGTGCTGATGAAGGAGGAGGAGGACGGGGGAGGAGTGTCTCAACAGCAACCGACAGGCAACAGAGATCACTTTCTCATTCAGAATCATGCGGTAATTAATGATTCCATTCACGAGCGGCCCAAAAATTTATTCAGCAGGTGCGAGGCAGTGGCGGTGCAGCGACAGCAATGTGTCCGTCCATTAGGTCGAAGGAATTTCGAAATGCACGCTCCAGCATAACAATCAGCTTCGAGGAGATAACACGCAGAAGGATGAGCACGGCGGAGGAGCAGAAAGAAAAAAGGGTTCAAAGTCGGTCGGCCCGTCGACCGAGGTGATTAGAAGTGGGTTCTAAAACTGGAGCGCTCACTATGGGACGACTATCCCCGGTGGTGTGGTGAGCGCTTCTAATGGCCGGCCTGATGGAATCCTAATTTAATAACTATGTTTGGTTATGCCCTCCGGCAGTTAAGGGTGCACTAGCGAAGGCGAAAAGTTGACGCGCGTCGCGCGGAACAGGTGAGTTGTTGACTGGAAAGATGTCGGTTAATCGCGTGCTTAGGATGGAATTTTCCGGCGTTTCTTTTTTTGTGAGGATCCTTTTGGTCGGATCACCTGCAAGAGGTGGATCTGGGATATCAAGCGGTAGTGCTACTTAAGTAGGATCTAATGGGGTCATTTCCGAGCAGATGGCTTGGACATAGGATGGTTGCTGGGAATAGGGTTGTGTTGATCTGGTGAGTTGGGGATAACTTTAGAATGCTTTAGTATATGCGTAACGCATCGCATCAACTCACTCTTGGCACTGACTGAGTTTAGGTAAATGAATTCATTTTAGGATGTTTTTCTATTTTGGGATTATTTTTAATGATCTTTGCTAATTTTGGGCAACATTCTGGATTGGGGGATAATTCTTGTAATTGGGGGAACTAGTAAAGGTTGTATAATTTGCGTCAGCACCTGTTTGACACGATCGGTCTGACTAGTGGCGAGCAGGCGAAGGAGAAGTTCATCTTTCCTCTCAAAATCGCAGCTGAGGTTGATGTGTATGTGCAAAATGCAATCTAATTGCGTGCCGTAGTGACGCCGACCATTTTTGTCACATGGAATGCACTGACGATTTGATGTTGGGGAAGAATTCCTAGATGTTGCAAACATTCCTTAAATGGACAAATTGTGATCTTCTGGGGAAGCGCTGGTTTTTAGTGTTGATCAACCCATATCCTTGCATTTTTGCCAGAATCCTCATTATTTTGATTTGGTAACTTTTGAGATGGCAACTGCAGACAAAATGGACCAAATCATGTAAAATACACAACACTGAATACCGCCGCACAGTCCTTCCGTGGTATGGGAAGGTTGGAAAAGAATATGTATCTTTTGAATAAATATTTTATTAACTTGTATGGCTATTATTTTCGGCTCAAATTAAAGTAAAAATCTTTATAAAGGTTTATAAATAAATTAAGTTGTTTCTTACCTAACATATGTCTGTTTTAAAAAAAATAATAAATCTGAAACTCGGAGTGAAAACGTATCTTCTTCAGTAGTTCATGGATCAGATGAAAGCGTCGTCTTGATCTTTCTGAGCTTCCTCAGGAGCATTTGAAAGTGTTTAAAAAAATGCTCGCCGTGTTGGTTTATAGTGTTTTTTCGCCATCGATAGAAAATATAACCACTAAAAAAATTAAAAATAAATGAATGAGTGATCTGTTAGCTCTCAGTTCTATTAACCTGATCTCACTTTTCAAATGGTTTTAATTGAAAGCCCGGTCGAGAATGTTGGTGGTAAAAACGAAAAAAAAACTTATGGATGTATCCCTTAAAACAAGTACTACATAAGCTTCAGACTGCCTAATTGAGACAGTGAGCTCAAACTTGACAAGTGACTTTGATTTACGTCTCAGTTCTTTTGAAAAATTTGTCTCTGCGATGGAGCCCTCCAGCATCTCAACGTGAATAAATCATTTCTACCATAGTTCGTTACCGTGATACTGGCAGCGTTGCAAAACGCCGTGGAGGTGGTCATGAGAAAACAACAACATCAGCAGAAACGGTTCGGAAAATCAATACTCAAATTGAGTGAAATCCGCTCGTGAGTTCAACAGATCGTTGAAACGGATGCAACATACACTGACAATGAGGTTGGCCTCAAGCCATTGAAGTTCTAAAAAGCATACGATCTTACTTAGCAACCGAAAAAAGTAAAAGTTGAAGGAGCGAAGCCTTTGCTACGATTGTACGAAAATGGTGAGTTGTCAAATTCGGATTTCTTCCGCTGAGCCGCCATTTGTTATCGAGCAATATGTCAACAAACAAAATGACCAAATTAACTTGCAATAGAGGTTCTTTGAAACATTAGACCTTTGGTCGGCCTCCAAAAAGCAAGCAGCACCGATGGTGATGGCTTGAGCCACCATAACCGCCGATGTTCACTCTCCGCTCGTATTTTAGAACCATGGCGTGGTAATGCAGCCACAATCGTATACCAAGAAACTGTCTTAGAGGCAGTATAAAAGCCTTGAGCAAACATTTCGGTCGGAGACCATGCACATTTCAACAAGACCCGGCATTGTCTCATAAAGCCCGCCTCAGCCATAATTGTTTAAAAAAGAATGTTCCACACTTAATCTTTTCAACACAGTAGATTCCTAATTTGCCCAATGCAAATCCATTGGACTTTACTTCGGTGGTTTTTTTTTAAGGTGAAGCTTGGCACTAAAAAATACCAACGCTTAAACCACCTCAAGCAAGCACTTTGACGGGAAAGAGCCAAAATACAGCAGTGCTTCCTTCCGCAGTCGGAAGGCTATTATTCGTGCTAAAGGTATTATTCAAGGACGTATTCAAAACTAGCGATACAGTTTAAAAATTGATGTATTTTTCAACATTCTCTGCTGTAGCAATGTAAAATTTATCAAAAAACTAAGAAATTAAAGAATATTAAAAAGTGCGAGTTCGAGCCGTTCAACCTGTATACTACATCAAATGTTGAAGCCTTAAAAAGTAAATTTTTATAAACTTTACGCATACGATACAATAAAACCTACAAGCCTATTTTATTTAGTCATCAAAATTATTTCACATTATGTAAATTTTTCCACTTTGGAATCACTGTGCGTCGTGGTGCAGTGGCTAGGTACGTTCACTGGCACGCCAAGGATCTTGGTTTAATTCCTGGACTGAATCTGCGTCTCGCATCACAATCGTTTCGTGTTGTTGACAACACTCGTTTCAAATCTCTCCATTTAGAGTATGTCCCTTCAACTTTTGATAGAACAGTAGAACGCAAAAAATGAGTATTTTCTGAAGAAACTAGGTCCATGTCCCTTGTGGACTATAGTACCACACATATAAATAGATTTAACCTTATTAAGTTATCGTTAAGTAAGTCAAAAACATAGAAGTAGACGTGACTCCATGAAGGCTTTAAGGAAGTGTTAATAGAACGTTGTGTAAGGAGTCCTGTCAAGGTGCTTATACTTGCCGAGTTTATTGTTTATCTTACCCTTACGGCGCTGTAGTGCCTGCAGAAGTTTTCCCATCAATGTAAGTTTGTGGGCGTGATATCCTACGAGATAATGTATAATTAAATTATGTGGATTTTAACGGCACAGCTTCTTCAACAACTACTCGTGTTGTGGGTTCTATTGTTCTATTATTCTCAAATAGAGTAGAGTAGAAAGTCGACTTTGAATGATGAAAATTGACAAGATTTTCTAAAACGATGTACCCTTTTAGTGTTGCTAGGAACTGGAAAGAAAGTCTGTACGTCTTTTCGAGGAATCGCAGCCAGCCGCCGTGGCAGCCTTCGTTATTTTTAAAAAACTAGATGGCGCTAGTTTGAAAAGATCTCCATGCTACTCTGCCATGAACCAGTGACTTCCTGCTAAGATTTGCTGGTATGTCCATGCTCTTTCTCCATAGCCTGTCTTTAGTTAGAACATGGTTGAGATCGATTCCTTCTGAAATCCAATAAAGGGCCAACATTACATTACATTATTAGAGCGTCGACGGCCTCGCATTTTTTTACGGCACCACCTCTTTGGAGTTGCTGACAACACTCAAGGAGTATCAATTGTCTATAAAAAGCCACTCAGATTTCGCCGTCCGGATTCGGCAAAAAACTGTAGGTCCCTTCTACTTGTGAGAGAACAATAGTACGCATAGCACGAGTAGCTGTTGTAGAAGCTAGGTCCTGATCCCTTGTGGGCTCTAGCGCCTCTCAATTGTTATTATTATTAAAGGATCCGTACAGCAGTGCGGAGTTTACTCTAGATTGAAATCCGAAGCTTGAGATAGGTGGAGAGCTGTATGGATCTCCAGACGTTGGCAAGTAAGAAGTACTTGAAAGTGTTTAGGGCGTTGTTCATACAAGACAATACGTCAGTTTTGGCATATCCATCTACAATCAAAGTTCTGCCGAGGTAGCAGAATTTATTGTCCGCCTCAATTCGACAGCTGCCTAGCAGAGGACTGTATGGAGTCTAATGATGAGTAGTACATATAAACTACTCATGTTGGCTTCTGCTAAGATACTCGTAACATCCTACTCCATACCTTCAAATGATACATCGCGTGCACCGAGAAACACCCAGGGAGACTGCGTATTCAACCCTTTTGAAACTGGGGATCTATGAAGAGGTTTCATTTAGAAACATGTATTGGATGGAAGCGTTTGTATAATCAGTGAACAGACAAACCAGTGCAACTGACGCGCTATCTGCACGCGCATGAAGGTCCTCATGTAAACCTTAAGCCCCAACCGAAACTTCCTTTAACGGAGGCTTCTCGTTGGCCTGATAAGCCGCAAATTGCCAAATCAGTCATTAAAAAATCCGAATAGACAGAATTTATCTGGAGTACGACCCCTGAAATATAAGAATATTCTATTTTCCTTCCATATGGCTGGGCCATTGTTACAAAGTGCTCCACCAAACGAACTATGCTCTCCTTGGCTCTTTCCTCACTTATCTCTAGTCTGCAATCTACTACCTCTGAATATTCCATTGGAATGTTAGACCAACGAAAAATATGGAATATTTCAATTTTGTGACAACAATTTGAAATCCATATTTTTGGCGAATCAATTCTGTCAAATCATACATGGCTTCCCTTGCCGTCATTCTTTCATTTTAACATCATTTAGCCTCCCAGTTACTGTCGCACACACCTCTGCCGCGCAAGCGACGTGGAAGCCACAAAGTGTGAAGTGTATATCGATTCCGACAGTTTCGCTTCACTGGGCAGAAATGCTTCATTGTATGCGTTATGTCCGAAAAAAAATTCCCACGTTTCTATTTCCATACCGTACTGAACCTAATCACTATTGTCAAGACTGTGTGAAGCATTATACGCACTGGTGGCATAAACAAACGCGACATAATCTGCAAAATGTAACCACCCGCTGCGCTTGAAGGTGTAGGGTTTCAACGCGCCGTCCGCGTCGACTTCTGCATCTATGCTTCGAAGGGACACATTGTTGCCCGCGAATGCGAAACAGAAAAAAAAAACTTTGCCCAGTGTGAGGATGGCAAGTGGGGCGTAGAGCAATGCGCATCAATGTTGCGTCTATTCCAATAGTGATGAATTTGCACACCATGAGCATTGCCCGTCGAAACCTCATCGCACACCTCCCACCGCCGATCCACGAACACCGGTTTGACACATCCCACTTAAAGCAATGCTGAAACTCTAATTTCCTGAAAAACGCATTCCCCCGGACGTGTCACGCATAAATCTCACCACCCCGAGCTCCGCGCTTAGATAAACCCCGATGGCACCTGGAAGCTTTCCCCAAACCAACCGCCCATGTGCGCGCAATTTGTGAACGAAATTAACCGATAAATTAATTCGTTCGCACAGCAAAAGCGGGAGAGAGCAGCCCATGCCACAAGGACCAACGAGCGACGTCGGCGGTGGCGGCGCGGCAGCAGAAGCCACAGCAGCGATCCTCCTCCGGACTCGGACAGAGCAAAACTTGTGAATGGACTTGGATGTTGTGGCCTGGTCTTTCAAGTCAAATTAAGCCATAAATTCAGTATTTATCTCTTCGGTGTAGTTTGTGGACCGTGTGTGTGTGTGTGAATGTCGTTGTTGTCGCTGCACTCCATTTCGGACAGCGCGCCTGCCCCGAGAAAAATGGTCAGCTCACGCTGCCGCACAGTCCAGCCAGCGGCGCGGAGGGAGATGTGCCAATAAACGTAAATGACCACTTTCATTATATCATTGGAAATTGTGGTGGCACCCTTGGGCCGGTCTCTCTATAAACTTCAGCCAGTGTGCAATATTTATTCGCGAAGTCGTAAAACCCGCGATAAGTGCCCGTATCGATCGCAGTCCATCGCGGCCGAAGCCGGCCCAGGCCGGAGGGCGATTCGAGATGACAACACCGGTAATGGATTACCTCGGGATCGATAAGATCTCTTAATGTCTTTGACAAGATTCCGTCCGGAGGTGATAGAGAAGCATCGCGACGGATTTTAATCATCGACGCCCCGAGCCTGCGCTCTAAGGTTGAATGCTCTTTGATTTCGATGTGATTCGATTGAGATATGAAATCGAGATTGGCTCCAAAGGCGTTCCACGAACAGGTCCACAGACTGCGGAAGATATCAAAATAAGTTGACATGTCTCCAGTCGTTCGTGTGTAAACAGTCATAAAGATGTTAGCTGGAAGCAAATTGAAACTTAGTCAAGTCACTAATAATAATAATAATTGAGTGGCACTACAGCCCATAACGGACCAGGGCCTAGCTTCTACAACAACTACTCGTGTTGTGCATGCTATTGTTCTTCACGAGTAGAAGGGACCTACAGTTTTTTGCCGATTCCGAACGGCGAGATTTGAGAAGCTTTCCATAGACAATTAATACTCTTTGAGTGTTGTCAGCAACTCGAAAGAGGTGGTGCCGTGAAAAAATGCTAGGTGTCCCGTCCGGGGATCGAACCCAGACTTTCTGCGCCGCAGTCGATGCACTTACCACTGCGCCACGGCGACCACTGTCAAGTCACTATGAAGTGATTTTTGGGGAAGAGGGAACTCGGGCCGCAGTCTATCCCATAAGAAGGACACAGAATAGTAGACAGGGTTAGTGTTTAGCAGAAATGCCATAGCAAAGTGAACTGTCGCGTCTATTATGATGGTTTTGATTGAGTATGACCTACAATTCGAATACCCACGTGTCTAAGGTAGATACTGTGAGCAAAGGGGTACACTTCAAAACAGGTTGACACAACTCTTATTCATCTCCCGCAACGTCTTGACTTATAATGAGGAAGACGGTAGATTCATTCAATGATCTAAATAACCACCCGCAACAGGCAGTGGCTTACAGGATGTTCTGAAGTCAGGATTCGATTTTATGAAGAAGTACTAGAAGACGAAGACATTTTCAACTTTTTGTTGGTTTGTTGATGGGTGGCTCCCCATGCCGGCACCATCTTATTGACTTAGCCCCAGTGTAAACCTCCATGATTAGGTGCGAAGGAGTTTCCTTACCGACTTGTCCTTTGAATCTTACTTAGTCTACCCATATTTTTGATCTAAGAAACCGGCAAATAGAGTTTGAAATGTTCTCAAACAGGAAAGGATCCTCCTAAGGCTCGAAGTCTCATTTGACTAAGACTTGAACAGTGACAGAAGTAATTTTTCTCTTCATCACCACACCCTCTGCATATTCTGCCGTCAGATGAATTCATTACTACCTAAAATGACTTTCCCCTCTAGACACTTCAACTAACATCGAAAGCAGGAGTCCGATGATACCTGCACAGTCCAACAAGATGGCGCTCCTGTAAGTCTGTGTGGATCATGCGGCTCCATATCTTTATGTTAACCTTTCTGCTCAGATCAGCTAAAGGTGGACTGATCAATGGTGATGCCAGCGATTGAGCGATACTAACCCTGTCTTCCGCAAGAACATCAGCCATCACATTGCCTGTTATATCAGTACGTCTAGGAACACAGCCAATGCCCAGTGCCAATTCTAAATTTTTTTCTTTGACTGGCACTACAGTGTGGGGTAGAAATGGACCTCTGCAAACATGCCTCTCCATCAAGCCCGTTGTTGTTCTACTTGCTTCCAACCACGCAAATGTTTTTCAAACTGCGAACGCCACAAGCGGTGTGGTCTCCCTTTATAGCACTGTTCCTTGGCGTTGAAGTCAAAGACTTTCCGGGTCGAAACATTGGTGTCCATTCGCTCTACATAGCCTAGCCATCTGGACTTACTTGTAAAGTATATGCCAAAGCACAGCGCGAGCAGTTCATCAGCTAAGCACTATCAAAACATACGGAATAAAAAATAATTTGATGAATTTTCCTCTTGAAGCGATCACGAATCCCATCGATCGTTTTTGTTGGCATTCATGCTTCTGTGCCATAAAGCAGGACTGGAGATATCAAGGGTCTTTTATAGGGATATCTTGATTTTTTGACAAAGGATTCCATTCCTCGATGGCAGTCAACACAAAAAGCGAATAAAGATTTTGGAGCTGACGGAGTAGCGTCTCTCCGTAGCGTCTCTTCTAACATAATTGAGCGCATTCACTGGGTGATCTGTAGTTATCTGCACTTTGATTAAACTAAGTCTTCCTCACATAGCTCTGTCAGGGCCTCTCTCCTGCTTTGTGTAAGCACCTGTAATCTTTTGTCAGCAACACATGTTCACCATAGACACTGCGATAGCATTCTAAAATCAACCATTAGACAGTTATAAAAATAAGGACAACAACATCAGTACCGAAATCAAACCCAAAATTGCTCTAACCGATAAAGAAGTCTTTAGTCATTTCGAGAGAAAAGTTCTGCGTTCTTTTTCGTTTTTTATCCTGTTTACGTTGATGGCGTCTGGAGGGCAAGAGTCAAAAACAAACTCGAGCTAGGCTGTACGGAGGTAAGCGCCTGACTTGTATATAGAGTGTGTGAACACCACTTCTCCGGCCTCAAAGTCTATGAATCGAATCCATTTTGACAACGCAACACAGGACAGCCTAGGTTGAGATGGCGCACAAAAGTACTGGCTGGAGAGGCACAATGGTGCAGGACCTGGTCGATTACGAACGAGCGCCCTAAAGAAAAGGAAGTGTAAGTAGACACCCACAACCTGTTTATCGATTTCAAATTGGAATATAAAAAAGGGCCAGACCGTGGCATGTCTACTTTCTACATTCATAACAATTTTGTCAGGTAATGTCCGATGACACGGAAAAGAGCTCAAAACTAGATGCTCTCAAGGCCGGACGTGAACTTCCCAAGGTCAATATCAATAAAGGCTTCAGACGGGACGCCGCTCTGTCTCGTGCAACTGGCATTTTAGTCATTTTTGAAAAGTCATTCTTGCGGAACATACAGATGCCCGTCACGATCACGATCTTCCAGACCTTCATTCAAATTCTTAAGAAATCAACGTTGGAATAAATTTTGCAATAGATAGATTTATAGGAAGAAAAATATGCACTGGCATCAAGGACGAACAACAGGGACATCTCCAACAGAGCTTCGTATCCACACATCCACGCTTTTGGGGCGTTGAAGAATTTGCCATTGCATCAGAGGCGGACACCAGTATCAGGAACACATGGAAATAGAATGTCTCTCCACCCCAGAATCACCTCAGAAGCCAGCTTTCCCAAGATGTTAGCTCTACTCAGCCATACTGCTTCCATAGACCCCTAAGAACGACGCCATCAGTTCTAGCCCCTATCACTATCACGTGTCTCGTCACATCACAAATTGTCACATCTTCCACCCCAACCGCAGCAACATCATAACCGTCTGCATATTGTCAACCAACGGTTGTTGCGCTTGTCCCCGGCTATCATTCGGCTTTCTCCCGCCGGCGGTCACATCAATTAACCCAAAATATTTCGAAACGCATCTATCCAACCGAAACTCGCTCCTCACACACCCCCTTCTCCCACAACCGCTTCTGCGCAGAGTTTACCTGCATGAACGCATATGTCCGGGTAGCGCCCACTTCCTTTTGTCGCCGCGATGCCCGACAGTTGACCGAATTTTCCCGCGCCATCTTTTCGTTGGCCGCTTTAAAGGGGAGAAAATCTTGGAGTCGACATCTTCCCCGGCCAGAAATTACCATCTGCGGGATCAATCAAACGAAAACATGGCGCAGGCTACCTAATTTCACTTAATTCGTATCCACTCGGCCGTCCCGCGATGCCCAAAAAATGACTTCACTTAATTTGCCGCAGTCACGACATCCATTGTGTGGATAATTGTTTTCTGTTTTCTATTTGCCCATGATCATAGTTTTGGCTGTGGCCGATCAGAGATACAAGGGGACGTGGAGGCACACACCGGGAACAGGGTTTTGTTTCCGTGGCTCGATTTGAGGGCGAGTGACGCCGGTAATTGTTGTCACAAACCCAGTTACCGCGAAGTATTGAATTGAGTGGCTCTCGTGTGCACCCTGTGCGGGGCATAAAGGTGAACAATTAACAGTTGCGGTTAAATTTTCGGGGATTTCTTTGAATTTTTTTTTGTGTGGCGCTGTTAATATTAGACGTGACGGGGAAATCGCGTGTTGCGTGTTTTTTGAGCTGGATGAGTTGTCGTGTATTTTATTTGGAGCATCTGCAAGTGAGGACTGCCTACGATTAATTTAGGGGATAACAACTGTATATTAACACATTGCACGTTGATTAGTCTTTGTTTGTGGTCTTTGTTAGCTTGTGACTGCCATTTGGGAAAAAGGCAAAATTCTACACGGTTGCTGCAGAGGTGTAGAATATGCCACAGAAGGGAAACTTCGAAATACACAAGTCTTAGAGGGGTCAAATTGCAGCTTCAAAACGGCTAATTGACAACGTCAAGACAACTTATAAGAAGATGGGGGAATAGAGGGCGCAAAAGATCGGTTGTGGCTTGGATAGTGTGGCATCGAGCGCCTTCCTGAGTGAACCCGAGGTCGTCCTAAAACATGGTTTCTGTAAAACAAAATCGACTAACGAGAATCTTTAATGCTGAGCAAAGGCCGAAATGTTCTTGACAAACTCAATTTTGAAGAAAAACAGTCCAATGATGCCAACAATCCAAAATCCGCTCCATATTGCTACTGTCTGTGGATGCATTGACATCTCAACGAGCTGATGCGATCTCCAGGTGCTGCAATTTCATGTATTAACCTAGGCGCTGAGGTCAAAATGATCTTCGCCAAAAGAGACAATCTTTCGCACAGACGCGTGATCCAATTCAGGCTGCGGTAGGGCTGAAAATTGAAAATTCGAAGCGATAACGAGCCCCTTTCGATTGCTGACTCACTTGAATATTCTTAGCGAATAATCCGAGATCCAGAATTCTCCTCACACTAAGCTTTTGAAGACGACGGCGAATTTAAATTTATCAATTGAGTGTCACACTTTTGGCCAAAGCAGCAACATTCCCTGGGTGCACTATCTGCCCAGAGCACCGTTAGCGTCGTCAAATAAGATATACCCGTCTCTGGAATTTATTGTAAAAACTAGCGCACAACAGTCGCGGTGGTCATATCGGCCTTTCCAAAAATCAATTTTTTGTACTAAGCAGGGCTCATTTTGAAAAAAAGTTTTTAATAATCCCCAAAGCTGATCATGTGTAAAGACCTTAAAAGGCAGTTGCTACTCTTTGGATGTTGTCAAAAAATGGAACAATGTGGTACACAAAGTATAAGAGATGCTCATCCTGGGAATCGAATCAACAACCTTCGGTCTGTGAGTCGACTCACCACGCACGGCTGAGACCTTGTTACAATATATTTCATCTTTGTGGTACTAACTAATCTAACTGGACCCAAGTGGGCCCTCTAAGTTAATCTATTCTTCTTCTTGAGCCTGGGCCTCAACCAACGTGCTTCTCCAGCCAGAACAATTTGTCTTTAGCAGCCTCCAGTTGGTTGAGGTTCTTCTTTACTTGTGTGCGCCATCTCAACCTAGGCCGTTCTCTGTTGCGTTGTCCCAATGGCTCAGATTCGAAGACTTTTGATCCGGAGCAGTGGTGTCCAAACGCTCTAGATGGCCTAGGCTTCTTAGGCGTTGTATCCGAATACGCTTGACTAGGCGCGGGTCACTGTACAGTCCATAAAGTTCGTCGTTAAATCTTCTCCTCCAGATGCCATTAACGCCAACAGGACCAAAAATCGCACGCAAAACTTTTCTCTCGAAAAGACCAAGGGCATCCTCATCCGCTTTTAGTAGTGTCCAGGTTTCTGCGCCATAAAGAAGGACTGGGATGATTAAGGTGTTAGATAAAAAAAAGCTTAGTCCTTCGAAAGAGGGCTTTATTACTCAATTGCCTCTTGAGCCTGCGTTTGATTTCGGTACTGGTGTTGTTGTCCCTATTTACCGCGGAGTCGAGGTAGATGAAGTTCTTGACTACCACGAAGTTTCTGCCGCCTAGTGAGACGCTCTGTCCGAGACGCCGATGTTGTGTGTCCTTCCTTGATGACAGCATGTACTTCATTTTGTCCTCATTAACCACCCAGACATTTTAACCGCTTCCGCTTCAATGCCAGCAAACGCGCCATTGACGGCTCGCTGTGTTCGTCCGATCACGTCAACGTCGTCGGCGTAAGCTATCAATTGAACTGACTTTTGGAAGATCATGCCTTTGGTGTTGACTTGTGAGTTACACACGATCTTCCCAAGGATAATGTTAAAGAAGTCACATGACAGCGCGTCGCCTTGTCCAAAACCCTTTTTGACATTGAAGGTCTCGGTGAGTTCATTCCCGACGTTAACGGGGCAGCGAGAACTCTCCATCGTCATCCTACGCAATTTGACGAGTTTGGTAGGTATGCCAAACTGGGGGAATAGCACTGTAAATAAGCAAGTCTCCATGTACGCTGTCATACCTCATCGACGGTGAGTGTCAATCTGTATTTCTCGGGTCTTTATCAAGAGCTGCCTTAAAGTTAATATTTGAACGATAGTGCAATTCCCTGGCCTGAAATCACACTGATAGGGACCAGGATCAGGTTGTTGGCGAACAGTTTCAGGCATTCACACAATATGGTGAGAGGATACTGAACGCGATGTTGAAGAGATTGACCCCTCGATAGTTGACGCAGTCGATGGAGTCTCCTTTCTTATGGACCGGACTGACGACGCTGAGATTCCACTCATCGGGCATGCTTTCCTCCGACCATGTCTTACAGATGAGCTGATGCATGCGCCCTACCAGGTCATCTCCAGCTGCTTTAAACAGCTCTTTGGGTAGTCGGTCTGCTCTAGCAGCTTTCTTCGCCTTCGGTCTCGATATTGATATCCTGACCTAGTCTAAGTTGGGGAGACGTAATTCTTGTCTATCATCATGCAAATTGAGTGGAACATTCTACCTTAGAACGCTATTTAGGTGGACATGACAGTTTAAGTGACTGCAGAAATGATTTTTCCAGGTTCTCAGCATCGATTTTGACTCTACTACTAGATCTCCGTTTTGGTCCCGACAGGCCTTGGTCCGAACTTTACACCCACCGGATAGCTGTTTCACCATTTAGTAAGACTTTCGGACCTCATTCCTGCCATAACATCTCTCCATCGACCGCGCGCTTCTCATGCTCTCTCTTTTTCCTACTGAGAAGCCGGTTCTCTTCCCTTCTTTTCTGTTCGTAGAGCTCACGAACAGCTCTCTTTGTCCGATGCAGTGTTGCCTGGTAGGCCTCCTGTCGTCAAACCATGGGTTCCTTCTGGGTGGTGGCGTGAAACCCACCACATCCTTGGTAGCTTCTTTGATGGCTTTTTGACAACGTTTCCATTCTTCTTCTCATGTCAGTGCAGGCAGCGTCGAACTTTTGAAGAGTTTCAGGGAGTCTCGGTCGGCAAAGATCCCAGCGACCTGTTGCGATTGTAGCTTTCCGACGTCAAACCGTTTTGGCCTATCTCGACTCCGTTGTTCTCTCCATATCCGGGTTCTTACCTTGGTTACAACAAGGTGATGATCCGAGTCGATGTTAGCGCCTCGGAATGTTCGGACATCGAGAATATTGGAGGAGTGTCTGACGTCGATCGCAACGTGATCAATCTGGTTGACGATTTATTGATCAGGGGATCGCCAGGTTCCTTTAGGGATGTTGAGATGTGGCAACGCTGCCCATCAGTGGGAGCTTTTTTGATGGTTTCTTGACAACTTAATCTAATACAATTGCTTTTGATAAATTTATATAAAGGAACTCTTCCAGTGGAATGAACCCACTTCGGCGTGCGCTCTCCTGAAAGCTCCCGATATCAGCTCATGTACCGAGTTCCAGTATACTTTCGAATCAGCTGAATGATAAAACTATCCCGCCTATTCACGTGTCCTCCATGGCACAGGACTTCATTAAAATAGAACTTCTTGTACTCGGGGTTCTGTACATTTTCAGTCAAGCTTAAAGACACCCCCATCACGAACATGAACATCTTTTCCATCTGTTCAGCCACACCGGCCATTCATAAACCATAATTGGCTGGACGAAAGCTGTGTAGTAGATAAACTTCGCCGTGGAAAATTGCTACTTGAGATAGCGTAGACTTTCTGCTTTAAGGGTAATGTTCCTAAGCGCTGTTATAAAGTGTTGCAATTGAATATTTATGCCAAGACCACAACTGTATCAGTCGTGGCATAACTTGAGTCAGCAGGACCTTCGAAAGCCAGAAAAGTTTATTTAAATGACAAGCAAGAACAAATGCCAAATGAAATCTAAATACTTACTGCATCAGCAGTGACACATCGAAAAAATATTGTACCACGTCCAATGGGAAGCAATAAGTCAGACGATTTCTTCTCTCTTGTTTATCTTTCATTCACCGGCGGCGGCAGAATACTCGTAAATCTCGTTTCTCACTTCTCTGACAAACGTCACACCGAAATAAAAAGCCCGGCAATTTAAAATTGATATCTCACTCATCCCAAATGAATCGTTCGCCTAAAGTGTGTCACATCGTTTTTCGATTCGTCAACGTCTCCCCCAGAACTCTGTCAAAGACGTCCGACACCCCTCCCACACCGCGGCGCGCTCACAAATCTGAATGAAATTCCAAAGCGAGACAAATACCCAAATCCTCATGCATCAGGCCAATTAATTTCATCATAAAACCTCCCCCGGCCGCTTCCCAATCATCGATTCTCCACGGTTCATTGAAACGGCTACCAGGTAGTAGCCGTATTGCATCATCATTGCCATCATCAAAACTCCATAAATCTCTCCGCCCGCACATCACACACTCCGCCGCCGGTGCCGCAGCGCGGAGCAAAGATGAAATGTCAAACGATGGATGTTTTGACAAATCGCCGCCACTTAATCAAAACCACAGAGGCGGTCTATTGATCGCCCTAGGCATGTCATCGCGATGGCTCACCGGAGGACATGCATGTGTACACAAGCATCCCACACACACACATGCGCGGTCTCCTGCAGCCGATGACAGATTATTTGACATTAATTTAGGACTCATCAGGCTGCGGGATGACATGTTCTTCGAAAAAAAAAATTATCGATTTGAACGATGCTGCGGGACAGCGTCACCTCAGGTGCACAAACCCCCCCCCCCCCCCCCCCCCCCCCCACCCATTCACATGTGCTCTCATCTCGGCGATGATGTGTGGCCAGGACGTGCATGGAGAGTTAATTTTTTCCCTTTTTCCCCGCATCGTTCGATTGTCACATGCACTCAATAAGGACGTCAGCGTAGTCGTCAGTTTTCCCAGCGCTAAGGACGAGGTGTATCGCTGAGATTACACGAATTGATAGTGACTAATTGTATGCTATCAATATGTTTTAGGGAACGATACGTGAATGAGGTTTGAAAACGGTCGAACTCGATAATGTCCTTGACAGGTTTTCCAAGTCAAAAGCAAATGAAATCAGTCAATCCTGCTGCTCATGATGTTTCATGTTGCTTGTCGACTTGGTGACGAAGGGATGTCTCAATCAGTCACGTGTGTTGTACTTTGGATCATCATCCATTACGCTGACATATGTGTTTGGGTGTTACTTGCAAGGATACACAATAACGTCGCTGCGTTGGATGCAACTTCATTTACTTGACGAATTCCTTGGGAATCAATCTTCAGATTTGTGCAATTCAGTGATTATTCGGGAACGATGGAAATTAAACGAGTTGTGGAATGACATCTGTCAAATTGGATACGAATCCTTTAGACTGAATGTTCAGCATCGGGCTAAAAATATTTGTATTCCCACGTTCCGCACACTTCATGGACGTCATAAGCGTCCTACCGAGAGGACTATTGGCAATGTGATTGAAAAATTTAAACTCTCCGACTAAGTTATTACCAAACCAACATCCTTACCTCCAAAAAAAAAAAGATTTGTCGACAAATATTCGTTGTTGTGCAGGAGAATTTAATGTAATCGAGTTCAAGACGCTCAGAGTATGTTGACCCGAGACAGAACAAAACTTTCCCATCGTGAAACTCAAGAGAGTCCAATGCATTCGAAAGTTCTCCAGGCTTCCAGCTGCCCCTGGATAGCAAGGATTATTGAAATTTCGGAAGAAAGGGACACTTACAGATTTTCAGGATGTGTGTATTTGGATTAACGTGATCACCTGCCGTGAAGTCTTGATACCACAGGGTCCATACACCCATAGTCAGGAAAACGCTGACTAACGCCTTGGGAGTGATCCCAAGTACCAATATGAGATTACGCCGTAAGGGATAGTCACTCCTCCTTGGTAAGGAAAGAGGCCCCCGGTTGAATGCAACTCCACATCGAATAAGAAGTTAATTCCCATAACCATATGACCCCATTCGACCCAGGTGACTGGGGCAGATCAGATCAGATAGTACGGCCGAATACTTTCAACACTCCCCGCAATGCCGCCACGATACTCCCACAAGGGTGCCAAACGCACGGTCAGGCTGAACCACTCGTGGTACCAGAATATACCTTCCGGCCGAGCTTCGCCACTGTGTTGCTCTCGGTAGGATTCCTTAACATCCAGGACCTATGGCCTATAGTCCTACTCTAACCTAGCTTTGCGCTGTCGTGATGGCTGCCTTCACTTCTATTTCTACGTCTACTGAAAACTTCCCTAGCAAAACCCCTGATGGTGTCTGTACCCTGTCTGGTCTGGAGAACCAGGCTGACGTCGTAAGTCCCATCAGTGATATTTTCGGGATGTAGGCTTTGATCAATATAAGCAAATCCTAAAACATCTGGAGCAGAGAATCAGAAGACTTTCAGTAGAGTCCAGTGGATTCTGCTGTACGCTGTACATCCTCTAAATGACAACCAAGTTACAGTGGCTTGCTTTATGGACATCAAGTAGGCTTTCGACAATGTCTTCGTCGAAGAGGTCAACTTCTGATAGAAGTCATTGGAAATCGATGGAACAGCGAATATTTTGATGCTCTCTGATGCGATGATGGAGCCAATGTCCATTTTGTGGAGGACCGGCGGCTACCACATCCTTGTGTTGAGGGAAACTGACTGGTAGTAACAGTTTTACGAGGGGCTTCATTCTGGTGCCACGATAGGTCAGGAGCCCCCTTCAGCATGACCGTGAGGTAGGCGACCTTGTAGGAGTATCATGGTGGCTGCGATTGAAAACCCAATATCGCGGGCATAGTCGATGTTAGTTTACGGTGTTGACTGGTCTAAATCAGATTGTTTACCCTACTGATGCATGCGAGATGGTTAGGGGACTTTCGCGGCTCAGTGTAAAGTTGCATTCTCAAACGGGTACTGCTAACCCGAAGAGGGGTAGAGGTTTTAGAAAGGCCTCGCTCCAAACCAAGCCGCTGTGATTATCAACCAAGCATGATCTTAATTGCTATTTGAGTAACTAAGGCGTCTAGTCTTGTGTTATCTCTGACTCTTAAGAAAATGGACCCAGTGATTAAGCCATTATGGCAGGTAATCATGTAAAACCAAATCCCCCATCTGGTCTCTGATGCGATGGATAAGTAATTCATATTTACCGGCTTATTATGGTACCACCAATCCTGAAAAGACACCAACATTGCGACAAATCTCCTGTCGGTATGATCTTCTGTACTTAATTAAAGTCGTTGAAAAGGTAGTATAAAACTCTAAAAGGAAAAGAAAATTATACCGGTTGAGGCATGATACTACACAAGCCGTGTTCGAATCGGTTTCCGACATTCCGAAGGAAACCCCTGTCTCATCCTCAGTTGGAGCATTAGTACTTCAATCACAGTGTATCACACATGGGTTCAATGCCTAACATCATAGCGTTTGATCACAGATCAGGCGACCATCAATCAGTTCAGATCGTTTCAGTAATAAATTCAATTATTTGTACAGTTTCACTTGCTCGTATTGTTTCATTTACTTCTCAATCCTTAAACAATTTTTTTCGCCGTGCACAGATCAGGTCCGAAGGTAGAAGAAATAAATGGTTTACTACAGAGCGACTTTGATACAATTCAACGATTTTGAGACGACTGGAAGTTGCAAATCAACTACCAGAAGAAGTCCAGGGCTTCAAGGGACACGAAGATGAATTTGCGCAAGGTCAGCATAGTTGCCCCATTCGGACAGCCATTGGCTGTGAAAAGTGTAGTAAGATATCTAGGCATCTGGTTGGACCAGTATCTATATGGGGTATCCACATAGATACAGCTCTGATCAGAGCTAAAAATGCCTTCGCTAGGGCAAGAGGTCTGTCTTACAGCAGTCAACTTGACACCACAGTGTATCACAGGATTCGCTCTACTCACTAGCTTTCCTCACTGGCGATCTAATATGTTTCATGCCGCTTTAAATAGCATACACAGATGAGCTTCTGATCAGGTCTTGTTGTTGTTGATAGAATTGAGTGCCCTTGGGACGACTACTGAAAATTGATAAACAACTTCCGGAAATGAGAAACGATTTTCTTTAGAAACCCACTGTCCACTGCCAAAAGGAACAAATGAAAGAAAACTGGCACAAATACGGCATACTTGTTCCACAAGGCCGACCAAAACGTAGATTCAGCATTTGAGTGAATCTGTATTTGTATTCCAGTACACACGAAGCTACTGCATTGAAGACAGGTAGGAAAACCTGTGGTAAGACGTCGCCAAGCGACTTCATGATGAAACTGACGTGGCTCATAGCCACAAGGATCGTCTTCGATTCAGTGGGGCGATCTCTGCCCGTAATAGGGAACAGTCCACTAAAAGTTGGCAGGTCCGCCGTTGTGAATGAAATCCAGCCAGAAATGCTTAATGCATAAGAAAGTCATAGGACTTCTTCTTAGCTATCAGTCCTGTAACTTTCTCGCCAATCTGTTTTAAGTCTGCTTCGTAAGGTCTCCATTAAGGTGTTGGAGGTCTGTTCTAGAGCTGTAGATGAGTATAAGTTGATGGAGGAACAGTGTGGCAGTCGTACCGGCAGAAGTATAACCGCCCAGATTTTTACTCGAAAAATGTTGCTTGAGAAGGCTTGGGATCTACAATTGTCTTGCGGATTTGAAAAAGGCAAACAACCGAGTCCCATGAGGCAAATTCTGGAGTGTTCTACAGAAGTATTGGATCGATGGTCCCCTGTTGAGTGCCATTCAATCATTTTATGTTACCCCAACTGTAGCAGTTGGTCATCGCCAAGTGTGCATCTTGTGACCTTCTTTTCATTATATAACTAGATGTAACAGTGCAGTTGGGGTGAGGAATATTTCGCATTGGAAGATTTGAGGGTAAGTCAGTCACTTAGTTGTCCTAGACGGAACTCCAACGCCCGCTCGATATATTTGTGGCCGTATATTCTGATACTATAATGCAGATGAATGTGGAAGTCATAAGTTATTGTAATTTTTAATAAACCTGCCCAATGCACTCTCCATGCACACCCCATTGAAACAGATGGAGAAGTTTAAGTTTCTCGGAGTCTTTTTCGCGAGTGGGGTGGGGTACGACAAAACTGATCTCACTTGTAGAATTGGCTAAGCTGGATCCATTCTTGAGCAGCTTGGAAGATCAGTAATAAGAATTGGTATCAAAGCCAAGCTTGTTCTAACACTCACCTAAAGCCAGTAAATTTGGCTAATGACCGAAAGAATAGAAACGCGGATACTAGTTTCCGAGATAAGATTTCTCCACGCTGTTGCTGGAGTATAACTCGCCGGGATAGACTGGGAAATGCGCTAGTTTGGGGTCACCCAATATTGATCAGTTACTTCTTCGGACGAAAAGGCCAAGTTGTATGAATGTCGCAGTTATTATGACTTCCGAAGCGTGCCTTAGATGTGATTGCATCAAGTAAGCACCGCTCGCCAAACCCAGGACAAGGTGGTTGTATCAAGTCCATAAACTCGCCTGAGTGCACTTAGGAATAGCTCCTGATGAGTTAGACTCGTTGGAGGAGAATTAATGAGCCTGGACGTCTCCTGTGGAATCGATGAGCCTGCAAACCCATTTGTGGAAAATGCAGGTGACCGAAAATTTTGATAATGTTTTGAAATGTGTGTTGATGATTAGACTATATCGCTATACTGACGTACGATATTCATATCTTATCCATGAAACATCTGCTATAAGGCTACTGCTTAGACTCGGACCCTCCATGAGTCGCTGAGGTCAAGGGAACTATTGCTGCCACGGAGGTCTATTGGCATTGACATCTCGGAGACCTTTCCGGTATCTTGAATGAGACCCTCTAACAAAAAATGGACAATCGGAATGGATGGTGTCTGAGCTGTTTCCAGGCAGTAGATCCTGTAATGCGTGGTCGCCGTGGCGTAGTGGAAGCGAGGCCCTGGTCCCTTGTGGGCTGTAGTGCCACTCAATTAATGTCCTGTAATGCAACTCGTCTCTTTTAAGGAGTGACAAGTCTATGCAGCATTCCCCTCGTGTATGTATATTTCACAGCATAGTCTTTGTAACAAGTAAACAAACATCACATTTTCGAATGTAAATTCCACTAAAACGCAGCACCTTGTTCAGCAAATCCAAGTTTGCCAAGTTTTCGAACTTCTCCTCAATACCCCACTAGTCAATATCTTCCACCCAGATTTCAAACAAATATTCATCCAAACAGCAGCTCAATTCATCTGCAAGACACAGCGCCATAAACAGTTGCAACGTGTCACATACCACTTGCCATCTAAGCCAACCGTTTAGGGTTAATCAAATTCAGTTCAGCAAAGCATACCAATCGCAAAGGTACCGCCTCTGGGGCACCTTCCCGTTGCCACTGGAGGATGGACGAAGAGATGAGATCTTCGCGAGCACCGTTACATCTCAAGTCACCCGAATCTATGGCGAATCGAGCCGAGGCATGAGGCATTTAATTGCGCGAGAGGTCACCTTCAAATGAATGTACCGTAGTCAAGCGTCAGCTCTTCGCCGTATAATGAGGCGAACCGTTTTCTATTTCAAATCCTCATAAATATAAATGGCCGCAGAGACCCGTTATAATTGCCCAGTGCCACCACCATACGGCCTGCATGCAAATGTGCACACATGCAAGTCGCACTGCATTGGCTGCAACAAGCAAACCCCACTTCCCTCCAACGAAGACGACGGCACAACAATGAGAGCGAGATCCTTATCGTCGCAGGTAATTCTGTTCGGGCCATGTTTTCCAATTTTTTCGTTCGCTCCCGAGCTTTGCATGCCTGCCAACGATGGACGGCTAGATGCAGGGTGACTGAATGGATGGGAATGGCTTTCTCATTGTGTTGCTGTGACTTGCGGCTCGTAGTTGGCTGCGCCTGTAACAGTGGCAGTGGTGTTGCCAGAGGATGGTGATGGTAGGTAACCAGAGCGCGAACGTAATTAACGTTTAGAAATGCATTTTGATGAGGAACAGGTACTCACACGTACACAAGGCATTTCTTTGTGCCGTGTTTGCGTTCGTGGAAATTGTGTTTCAATTGCGCGGTGCGGGGATAGATAGACAGCCGCGGAATCGGCTTTGGGAATTTTTAGCAATGACGCTTTAATTAATTGAACCTGGTTGTGGGGAAGCCAATCAACAGTCCAATTGTGTGCCAATAGGTCTGTTCATTTGACGCAAGCCGTGTGTGTATTGTTGTGTTAGGTTGCCCATAACTGCCTCTCAAGACAGTCGCTTCTGCACACCGGTCCGTACATGCCCTTGACTAGATAAATTAGCCGGCAAAAACCCACAACACAAAGTCCTTAAATTCTCTTCTGCCCATGCAGACAGTACCCAGCAACGCGTTTACACTTAAAGCCACCGCTGCCGCCATGCCACCGTCGAACGGCGACCATTTCTCGTTTCGTGACTGGTTATCACCACTCTCCGATCGGAATCGGAATTGAATTAATTTGTCATGTCAGCACTTCCACCAAAAATGTGTGCCCCAAGGCTACAGCACTCCACTCGGCGCAATTCATTCCCATTGCCGGTCTTCTTCATCCTTGAGAGCCGCACAACAGGCACCGCCAGATAGACTCTGAGTGCTAGTGGCGGTCGCGGTGGAATCTGTCGCCTTGCCCCTTGCTAGTTGTCAACAACAAATGCCTACTTAGGGCGACTTAACCTATCTGCAGATTACCCCAAAACCAAGCCAAACCAGCGAGCAGCCAACCACCAGCCGCCACCGCCCCCACCACCGCACACAGGAACCTCCCGCCTCGCCGGCATGTTTCGCCGAGAAAACGAACAAAATGTTCGGCACTGTTTTATGTGGTTTTCGTGATACCAAACTGACAGGAGGACTGGAGCAGCAGTGGCAACAACAAAAAAAACAGCGAAAACCCCTCTTGGAACGGTCACGTACCGTGTAAGTGCACAGTCGTCCAATAGAATAGTCGGCGGCTCGTCCATTTGGACGGTTTAAGTATCTGCTAAATGGCAATCGGAATTTGGTGGTGCGGCGTGTGAGTGCAATCCCAAACGTGGCCGCCGCGCCGGTGACGGGGGTGCTGCGGATGCCTTTCCGCCGAGTGTCCGTATATGGAGGTGAGTTAACTTCGTTTGTCCACTGTCGATTGCAATCAGTGCGCCGTGCTCCTGCTGCTCTCTGCTGTGGCGGGCAGCAATCGCGCCGCGATGCGTCGTGCGCGCAACAGCCTGGAATGCCCCTAACAAGATCGCGCGCAATGCTGTCCCTCCAAATGGCGGGTTGTCACTTTGCATCAAGCGTAAATGGCGGTGTCTACGCGATAGTTCGAAGGCATCATGTCGCAAGTAATCGAAACTCAGCAGGACGACCACAGACGGCACTCTGCCCCGGACAGATGCGATCATCGAACTCGTGTTTGTGTGAGTGCCTCGCGCTCCTGTCAGTCAATATTGCACGCCAATTGGTGCCGGTATCGACACCCAGTGCAACTACTGTCGACGAAGATATACGGGCTGCGCTGTACTGCCTGCGATTAGGATCTCCACACAATTGGCCGGGACTGTAGTGGACTAAACCAGTCCCGGCCAGGGGTAATTACGATGAAGTTCGTGCTGGTAGGTAGCCGTACTTGTGACGTGCGGTCGCTACAGGTCAACAAAATTGGTTAATAACCACCAGCGAACTGTTCGGGGGCTGTCCGAGGAGTGTCGCCTGCCAAATTTGGCACTTGCACGAGAGAATTGGTGTCGGTTCTACATTGCTGAGTGATGTCTTGAAAGGCTAACGTAGAGCTTGTCACCCTTAAAAGTACTCTTAGAACGTCCAGAATCGCATACCCCCCGCCCCACTGAACTTGTCACAGTCTTTAGTATTGATGAGAAACAGCTTAAGCAGCCACAGCGTTGATGGAACAAGTCAATTTGAATGGTTCGGCTTGGGCGTTGGTGGATTTTGTGTGTCTACTATTTCACATGACACATTTTATAGCGACAATAAATTTGGCAGCTGGTTTGCTTTGCAAATTTGTGCAAATCGATGTTTGTTAGCAGTCACCGAAATTGACTTTGTGACCAGTTTGGCCATTTTGTTCACAACATTAGCATCAAGTCGACCAAACCAATCCCATCCACAAGAAGTCAGGGTGTCATACGTTTTATGAGCCGCCTTCGATCGTATGTCTTGAAAAATACATTCATTCAAATGCTTCTGCTAACTGTATAATAAATTGAGTGGCACAACAGCTCACAAGGGACCAGGTTCTAGCTTCTTCAGCAACAAGTCCGTGTTGTGCGTGGTATTGTTCTTTAACGAGTGGGTGGGACTACAGTTTATTGTCGACTCTGAACTATGAGATTCGAGAAGTTTTTCGTTGACTTTAGAGTATTGTCAGCAACTCGAAAGACGAAAAAAAGCAAGATTAACAGTCTAGGTATTCAACTTTGAACCTTTGCGGATTGTGTCGATGCACAAAACCCACTATGACATGGCAGACACTAACTGAATGAAGTGGAACAGAGTCAACCGGATTTAAATTTCAAAAATTGAATTTTTACCTCACTTGTCAAGCTAGAGCTCTGCCATAGTGCTTACCAAGTCGGAGGACTCTGATGATTCAATTTGGGTAACAGTTGAAAGTAAAATAGGGCCCTTACCAAGAAACCCAAAGCCGACATGATGTTGTGACAGCTGCCTTTAGCTATATATCAGATCCTTTCTGCCTTGTTTGCGCTCATCGCAGTCAGTGAAGGTATCTGTTGCATTGTTTTAATGGATCGGAATCGGAGACTCCTCTGATTGAAGACGAGGTTAAACCACCTTAAGTAATGTATCCAAATACTCATAACCGAGTGCATATCTCTTGTACAATCTAAGTCGTTAATTTATTTCACATCCGCTTCTACATCCGCTTTTAATACTCTTCAAGTTTTTGAGCCATAGATCATGACATGGATAATCAGTTAGTTGCCCTAAATCAGCTTGTTTCTTCAAGGGAAGGTTCTTTTACACAATTTTCATTTGAACCCAAAGAAACAACAATTGCCAAGAGTCAAGCTTAAAATCTCAACTTCAGTACTGACATGATATTTTTAGACAAAGTGTTTGACTCAAAGGCTTCGACTAGAGATTGCGAGTAGAGACAGAGAGACCAAAGATAATAATTGAGTAGGGACCTAAAGTCTTTTTGCCGACTCCAAACGGCGAAATTTGAGAAGCTTTTCTAGACAGATAGTACTCCTTGAGTGTTTACAGCAACTTTAAAGAGGTGGCGCCATGAAACAAAATACGAGGTGTTCCGTCCGGAAAACGAGCCTGGGACCTTGGTGCGTGAGTCGACGCACTCACACAATACGCCACGGTGACCACAGGGACCAGAGATACTTTTACAAAAATTACGTTTGCTTCTTATAAGACACGGGCCGAAGCCAAACCGTGTCGTTGCACTTGATGCTTAGAATATGGAAAAGTCACTTCTGCAGACTCCGAAATGGCGATGCCAAACCAAATACCGCTGTCAGGTAGAATGTTTCACTCAATCTGGACGATGATGGGCAAAACTACTCTCCTGGCAATATCGAAATGGCAGTCGAACCAGACTACTGGCGCTGAAGGACTATCCGCAGAACTCTTTAAGGCAGCTAAGGATGAATTAGATAGGCGGATGCACAAGATCTTCTGTAGGATATGATTGGAGGAAAGTAGAGTGAAATCTCAATGTCGTCGGCCCGGTCTGCAAATAAAGGAAACCTCTACGACTTCGTAAACTATCGAGAAATCAATTTCCTTGGCATAGCGTTCATGATCCTCTCTGCTGCTTTATGTGAACGCCTAAAAACGTTTCTGGACAAGCTGATAGATCCTCATCAGTGTGCTTTCATCCCAAGGAAGTCCACTACACATTAAATTTATATAGCGGCTAGTCCTGGAAAAGCCCCAAGAAGTGCAAATCGACACCCACCACCTATTTGTCAATTTTGAGGCAGCATAGGACGAAGTTCATGGAGGCGGCTTGTCTGATTTTGGTTTTTCGCAAAAAAACATTCAATTGTGTAGGAAAATAGTCGTTACTCAAAGTCCGTCAACGACACGTTTAAGACGAGGTGACGCTATGTCGTGTGGCTTCTTCAACATTCTTCTTGAGAACTCCATACCCGTACTACTGTTGACATGGATGACATTGCTGTGGTTTGCCGAACACAGCCAAGGGTCAATAAGGCTGGGTTTGAAACAAAAGCGAGTAAAATGGGTCTGACGGTAAGGGATGGCAAAACAAACTTCAAATGCAGAACTTTCCTTTCGAAAAAAAACTTAAAACTTACCAAACAGTCCATGCTATCCCGCCATGCGGCAAGACTGCCATGACTAAAGTACTATGCATGAATTGAAGACAGACAAGGAAGAAGCATTTGGGAAAATGGACTTGTGTTGTTTTTTTTTTCTTTATTTAGGGAGCAGGAGAGGAAGACTGCACATTGTGACACCGTGACTGAGGCGTCGATCAGCTGGAAATTAAAAATCAATTTCGAGAAGTCGGAAACCATCCCGTTCAGGACGCCGTTGCATAAGGCTTCGGCGGACACAAAGAAGAATTGGCGTAAGCTCGCTTTCATTGGATAACACGGGGAGCCATTGGCGCAGAGGACTGTGGTCAGATACCATGGGATCTGGTTAGATCAGTATTTGTATTTTAATTTAACATATAGATGACCTCAACCAACTTGGAGTGAGCAATTGGAAGCAGCTGGCAAAAGATCGTGCTAGCTGGAGAGGCATGCTGGTTGAGGCCCAGGTCCACCCCGGACTGTAGCGCCATCTGAAGAAGAAGAAGAATAGATGCTGCTCTGGCCAGGGCTCGAGGCGCCTTTTCCTTTGCAAAGAGTTGGGAAAAACTCGAAGCTGGGGTAAAGGTGATCTGCTACATGGCCCTAATCAGGCCAATGCTCGCATATGGCTGTCCCGTGTGGTTCAATGTGGGAGCTAGTCTGATGGAAAGGATGCGGTTGTTCGAGAGGGCATGCCTTCGGGCCTGTCTTCAACTTTACCGAACTCCTTGGTCCGAGTACAAGAAATTCTACTCTAATGAAGTCTTATACAATACAATAGGGCGAAAATGATCAGAATGGATAACTTCATCCTGAAGCTGGTTCGGAGACACACTGCAAGAGCGATGGACTCCAATAGCAATCTTATTTCTGGGGCCTACTATCCCAACACACAATACTATGAAAGGGTGCGCTATAATGGTTTCGTTCCTCCAAAAGCATTTGTCTACTTTGATAAGTTAGGTCTTATACAAGACAAGAAAGCGGTACCGCTCATCTTTCAATCTCTGGCCAACTTCCATATTATTCTTAGGATTAGGTTTTAGGTTGGACTTAGGTTTAAAGGTAATAAAAAAAATACAAAAATACAAAAACAAAAACAAAAAAAATGTTAAAATATACATAAATACAAAAAAAAATAAAAAACAAAACAAAAAAGGAATAATACATATTAGTGTATATTTGATTATACACAAATATATATATATAGTTGTATATAGACGCACATGCGCATGTATGCACGAACGTATATTGATGTTAGTAGTTAGTTAGTAGTAGTATAGTCTTAATTTTAGTTCTAGTTCTTAGTTTAGTTGTAGGTGTAGTTTTAGATACTAGTTTTTTTTTTGTAAAAATGTTAATTTGTTAAGTGTTTCGTCATAATGTAGTCGTCTAAGAAGGAATAAATGTTCCTATATATATAATGTCGCTAAAAAGCCTATTTAAAATAAGTTTATCCTAGAGAGCCTGCGAAGGGCCAGAAAGATTATTTTAAGACAGTCAAATGAAGTCCGAAAAACTAGTTTTAAGCATATTTTGTCTAGAATTTAAGTGTTCCTTATATAAAAATAAAATGCACTAAAAAAACTGAGGCGTCGATGGTGTGAGTCGTTACTTCTTGGGCCAAGGATCCCTCTTACAACGCATTGATAATTTTTCCTTGCTCTGTGTCATATAAACTTAGACATTATTAAAAGCTCTCGCTTTTTGAGGATAAAGTTGTGCTTGCGACATTCGGTCCTATCCTTTATGATGATGGCATCTGGAGGGGAAGATTCTACGACGAACTCTATAGGCTCTACATAGGCGTGCAGGTAGAAAGCAGGCCATCAGGCAGACCTGCTTGTTTGTGAAATTAAATTTATCGTGGATATCCCTGACATCAATGATGAAAATTTATCCTTTCACACAAGCTACTACTGTGATTTTGTTTTTTGTCAAAGCAATCTTAAACGAGAACCTGAAGTATTTGTTCTCGGGCACTGATCATTCAAATTTAGAGCTGAACGTAATATTTGTATTCAAACTGAAGTATTTACATTTTTCAGTGGACAAGGATTGGGGCCTATAAGTAGAATTTCCTTCTTCCATACGAAGGTAGCCAGATACCTTGTTTCACTGATTGAGGTGCTAGAAAATTATCCGTTCTTGAAGATGATCTAAAGCTCCCCCACGTTAAAGATCATTTTTATATACATTCCACAGAAATTTCACATCGATGCATTCATTTCGGAGAAGAACAAAATGAGTTGATCGATCCCTCTCCCGACACATTGTTGCAGCAACATTTCAAGTTGTGTTTTTTTTTTTTTTTTTTGTGTTTGCCTCCGCAGCTTGCATCTTCCAATTAACACCACTAACGGAAACTAATTGACTACTGGCTGCGCAACATGGCGGAATGCCTCCTTTACTCACCCAGCATCTGCATATTCCATTGGCACCGCAAGAATCAAACGGCATTCCATTAGGGACTAGCTATTCACAGAACCAGATGCATAGACACGAAGCATTTGCAGTCAATTGCCGGCTACTATCTGCGCGAGTTATCAAACACAATTCATTTCAATTTCAAGTTACAAAATTTATTTCGTTTAAATAATGCACCAAAATTATTTTTAACAAAAATTCAATGTTTTAAGGTTGTTTTCCTTTTGAGGTTCGTTTTTTAACTGACTGTACTTTTTGCCACTTCCAACCATTGCACCTCAACCCACGCTTTCAAAACCGCGTTTTATCAGAGAGCCAGTTCAAGAGAAAGTAACATTTCACTACTCTTTTTACTACACGTGCCTATGCTGCTGAGAATGATATTGGGCAGAGCACATGCCGATCTTTTCAAGGCCACTGGTAGTACCGTAGGCTTAGACCATGAATGAAAGCATTCATATTTACTCAGTACATGAGCACATAGTCAAATATGTCAGCATGAATAATGTTGCAGTAATTTGTGTTGTAGTGCTCTGACTTTCTCTGTTACTCTCAGAGAACGTAACTCCTCCCCCCGTAGTATGGGGAGAGCTTGAAAAGTGATCCCCATTTGGTAGGGCAGTATGTGGAGTTCTTTCTTAATGGCATCTCTGTGAACTAGATAGATATATATATAACCAATTTAGGGATGCAATAGATGGAAGTTGCAATGCTTGATTTTTTTGTTTGAGTATCAGTATTTACATCTCTTAGTTGATTTTGTACATTTTATAACTTTGTAAGGTAAAATAAAAGAAAATTGCACATAATTCATTTTTAACTCGTATTCGAATAGCTTAGATAAATTATTATATATAAGTGTATGCTCTTATATGCCTATTACAACTTTGCAATTTACAATTTTATTCGATTACTATTTGTTAGTTTTATAAAAACTTAGCATGACTTGTGCTTCGTTAATCAAGATGATGGTGATGATGGATTATGATGCATTGTACATCAACAGAGTGCATCCATTCAATTGCTTGAACACATCACACACATACATATCATAGGTACGAGGGATTAGGGGATAGGAGTTGTTTGCGAAACTTTCGAGATAGGAATTTTATTTAGATAATATTTAAATTGTGTTTAGTTGTTATTATTTGATTTATTCTTAATTCTTTTCTTGTGTACTTTACGTTTGTTTGTGTGTACAGTGACTTTATTATTATGCAGTACGGTGTGTTTTGTGTATCTGGGTGCGAGTTTGTTTCGCCTATCATCCTGTTCATATATAATCTTGGATGGCATAAAATCAGGTGGGTCCTTACGATGTTCATTGAGCTTAGAGATAGTATTTAGTTTTCTTCTTAGAGTTCTCTCGTGTATGATTTTGCATAAATTCTCATAATCCTCTAGGTGTTGTTTTAGATATTCTTCTTCGGTTGCCGAATTCCTATTTTTAGGGAACGGTTTTGACTTACATATGTGACCAGAAAGCAACTCGAAGGGCGTAAGTTTTGTGACCGAATGTACGGAGTTGTTATATGTAAGGACAGCCTCATCCACTACTTCTTTTATAGGTTTATTCTTATTCTGATCTTTGATAATACGAATGAGCTCAGTTAAAGTGGAGTGGAATCTCTCCACTGGTGAATTGCCAGTTGAGCTCTTTGCACAAGTAGTGTGCATCTCAATGTCATAGATATTCAAAAAGTCTTTAAAGAGTGTCGATACAAACTCACTACCATTATCTGATACTATTTTTTTCGGGATTCCGTGATGAGAGAAGAGATGTTTTAATGATTGAATGAGATTTACGCTGTTTCTAGCATCGAGGAGGTAAACAGAAGCAAACTTGCTAAATTTATCAATGACCGTTAAAAAATGCTCTTTATGTACTGAATAAATATCTAGGTGGACTATTTCAAAGGGCTTCGAGGGTGTTTCGGTCACTTCGTACTTAAGTTTCAGTTTGTTCCTACCATACTTATTTACGCTGCATATTTCACAGACATTTACCAGTTTCGTTATCAAGTTCTTCATATTAGGGAAATAATAATGTCTCTTTAGATGTTCGAAACTTTCTGATATACCCCTATGATTAGACTTAGTGTGGTAATCCCTAATTAAACGCTCCTGCTCATCTCGCTCAGTAACATCTGATAGCAGAATATGAGATCGAACTAGTTTTACACTGTTATTACTAAAGTACTTAGAAAATACTAATTGAACCTGTCTAAAGGTGTCGTCATCAGTACAGATAGCAGTTACTCTCTTCGAATTCAAATAATCCCTAAAAATTGAAATTAGTACGTCTTCGCATGAAATATCTTTGTACTCGATTGTGTATCGCTTCTTCCTCTTAAACAGAACTTGAAATCGAAACAAAGGTTTAGTTTTGTTTGGATTCTGCTTTAGAATAATTTGGTTTGAAAATTCGTTAATACTGCGCTCTGTAATTGGAATACCATCATCAATGTTTTCGAAAGCTGAGTGGATAGTGTCCAGATCGTCATTGACATTGTTCACCATAGAAACCGAATCTAAACTTCTGGTTTCTCCTTCATCGACTGGTATCTCATTCATATTAATTTCAACTCGTGACAAAGCGTCGGCATTTAAGTTTTGTTTCCCTTTTTTATAGACTACCGAGTAGTCAAATTCTTCCAACTTAAGCCTCCATCGCACTAGCATGGAATTTGGCTCCTTTAGCGAAAACAGATAAGTTAGGGGTTTGTGGTCTGTCACTATCTGAAACCGTCTTCCAAACAGATAGGGGCGAAAATACTTCGTTGCCCATACAATTGCCAATAGCTCTTTTTCAATTACGCTATAGTTTTGCTCAGATTTTGACAAAGTCCTACTTGCATAGCAAATAGGTTTATCTGATCCTATAGAGCCTTGGGATAGCACAGCACCTATAGCAACGTTACTTGCATCACAAGTAAGATTGAAAGGTTTTGTGAAATCTGGGTACTGAAGTAAAGGAGAATTGCAAAGAAGTGTTTTGCATCTTTCAAAACAAGCGACGTATTTCGAATCAAGTTTTATAGTGTTTCCTTTTCGAAGACACTCAGTCATCGGTTTTGTAAGATTAGCAAAATCCCTAATAAATTTTCGGTAATAACCGAGTAGCCCTAGAAACGATTTAATTTGTTTTGAAGTTTTCGGAATCGGGAAGTTTTTTATAGCACTTATCTTATCTGGGTTAGGTTTTATGCCCATAGGTGTTATAATGTGTCCTAAGAATGATACCTCTTTTCGCAAAAATTTTGCCTTTTCGACCTGGATCTTTAAATTGGCTTCTTTTAGTTTGTTGAATACCTTGCGGAGATTTTCAATGTGCTCTTGAAGTGAAGTAGAGAACACAATTATGTCATCTACATATACTAGACATACTCTACCTATCAAACTACCAAGAATGTTATCCATCACGCGTTGGAAGGTGGAAGGCGCGTTTTTCAGACCGAAGGGCATCCGAACGAATTCATAATGACCGTTGTCTACCGTAAAAGCTGTTTTTTGGATGTCATCCGGGCTGATCTCTATTTGGTGAAAACCTGAAGCTAAGTCTATTACACTGAAATACATACATTTCCCGAGTTTATCTAATATTTCTGTGATATTTGGAATAGGGTATTTGTCTTCAATTGTCTTCTCGTTGAGTTTGCGATAGTCTATGACCAACCGCCACCTCTGCTTACCGCTTTTGTCCTTTTTCTTTGGTACAATCCAAATTGGAGAGGACCATGGGGAAAAGCTCGGACGAATAATACCCTGTTTCAGCATATCGGAAATTTGTTTTTGAATCTCAGCTTTATGTATATATGGATAACGATATGATTTACGATAGATGGGTACCTCGTCTTTGGTTCGTATTTGATGTTTTATAACATTCGTAAACGTTAAGTTCTTCCCATCTTCAAAGAAAATATCTTTAAACTCACTACAAAGACTTTTTATAGCTATTTTTTCCTCACTACTCAAATGATCTATATTGATATTTGGATATTGAACTTCCTTCGTGTCATTAGTTTGTTTAATTGTGAATGTATATGCTTCTGCAAACGATTCTTTATCAAATTTCGTAGCTTTTATTGGTTGTTCCACAACAAACTTTTGTGGCTGATTTGATGTGTTGGTTACTTCAAATAAACAAAACCAATCCACTGCTTTGTAGATACCTTCTGGGATTAATAAATTATTCGATATAGATGTTGGCTTGATGTAAACATTGCCATTCTCAATATCGACAGGTAGTCTACAAATTCTTTTGCTAAGGCCCTGGATTTTGTATGTGGTTGATATGACATTTGGCTTAAATAATAAATGTATCTCAACTTTATTTGTTTTCAGAACAGATTTTTCTAGGTTAATCTTAATAGCAAGCTCTTTAAGAATATCCATACCAATTAGTCCTTCGAAATAATTATGAAATTTATACACGAGAAAATGTAGTGATTTCTCGGTCTTCAATTCTGGTATGCCATTCACAACAACTTTCCTATCAACAAAATCGGTACTAAAAATTGTCTTTATTTCGACGGGTTCAATTGATTGAGGTTTAAGGTTTGTGGCAATTGATGGACTCAAGAAAGATCTGTTACTTCCCGTGTCGATAAGAAATTTGCAGTTGCTATTATTAATACTTTTTATTATGATGTATGGTAAGAGATTCGAGTTGCAGTTATTAATGTCTATGTACCCGATCGCTGTTTCGAGGCGTTCAAAGGAAAATTTCGGTCGTCTAGCTCTGTGGCATAGTCCCTTAGAGGAGGGGTATCTGAATTGCAATGGTTGTCTTGGAACTCGAAATGAGATGATGTGGGCATATTTGGCGGATCATGGCGGATTTGATTTTGGGGAGGTGAGGGGGCCCTAGGCTCATTGTCCCAATAACGATTAGGACAACGGCACTCAACATTAAACATCTGTCCAGAACCCTGGGGGATTTGTGATCCACGGGTAAAACTACCGTTACTCCTTCTTGTATTTGCACTAGACACGTCCATAGGTTCTGGGGGTGGTAGGTCATTTCTTCTACTTTGACCAAATCTGCTAGGCTGGGAATTCGGGTGCTGCGGAGAGTGTCGGTATGACATAGATGGATTGTTTGGTCGTTGGACATTCGGAGTTCTAGAAGTTTGTTGATAACGATTGGAAGAATAGTATGGCCTTTGTTGGAAATTGGACTCTTGAGTTCTCGGTTGAGAAGAGCTTCCTAAGAAATTTTGAGGGCTTCTGAGATAAAGAGAATTTTGCTCCTCGAGACAAAAATTGAAAGCTTCCAAGATACTCCGTGGTCTCATTGATCTAATGGATGCACCTAGCGGTTCTCTAAGACCGGATACAAACACATTCAAGCACATTCCGTTATATAGTTCCTGCTTGGCCACAACAACATTAGCTTCACCTTCATGAACCCTAACATAGTTCATAAGGGTTGACAGAATCTCAACTACTCTGGCATAAAACCTTTCAATTGAGTCCTGATTCTGTCTCACTTGATGGAGGTCCCTAATTAAAGTCGTCTCATTCCTCTTATCAGAATAATGGACAATGAGGTTTTGGCGAATATCTGTCCATTTGGTAATCGTGCCATACATATTAAGCATTTCATTAGCTGGGCCCACAATTTTATTTCGGATAGCCCTAGAAATAACTTTTTCGTAGCTCGACCCGATGATTTGAGGAATAACACTCAGCACTTCATCCACATTGTTTATAAAACCGTAGAGGAGACGGGGGTTTCCGTCGAACGTTGGAATATCCTTAACGGCATCAGGGATTCTGAGTGCGTTAAAGGCATTCATAGCAGCCGATGATTCATCCATACTTGAAACCTGTACACTACTTTCAACCGTTTCGAATTTTACTTTTTCGTGTTCACTTGAAAAGTGCAAAAGTTCAGAAATTTCACTTCTACGTATATCCTGCAAAATTGTATTACCTAGTATTTTATTTTTCTTAGCTCGATTGTTCCTTGGGATAGTTGGGGACATGAGGCAGTAACCGATTTTATGTATGTGTATAAATATGATCAGCAACGAACGGACTTACCCCAGTTTTTTGTACGTTCATAGAAGTCCTCGTTCTCGTGACTTGATTTTCTTCTTGATGAAATGTGGAGTAGAGAGTTACTTGAAAAAATGTTACTCCACGTGTTAAAACTTCCTCGTCGATATTCCTTCGAACGGAGCGAATTAGCTTTCACGCGATTAATTAAGCTACTGTTTTTATTTCACTTAAATTTCTCGCAGAATAAGCTTTCCCGACTGCGCCAGTTATCAAACACAATTCATTTCAATTTCAAGTTACAAAATTTATTTCGTTTAAATAATGCACCAAAATTATTTTTAACAAAAATTCAATGTTTTAAGGTTGTTTTCCTTTTGAGGTTCGTTTTTTAACTGACTGTACTTTTTGCCACTTCCAACCATTGCACCTCAACCCACGCTTTCAAAACCGCGTTTTATCAGAGAGCCAGTTCAAGAGAAAGTAACATTTCACTACTCTTTTTACTACACGTGCCTATGCTGCTGAGAATGATATTGGGCAGAGCACATGCCGATCTTTTCAAGGCCACTGGTAGTACCGTAGGCTTAGACCATGAATGAAAGCATTCATATTTACTCAGTACATGAGCACATAGTCAAATATGTCAGCATGAATAATGTTGCAGTAATTTGTGTTGTAGTGCTCTGACTTTCTCTGTTACTCTCAGAGAACGTAACTCGCGCACCGACAGCGACAGCGATGAGACCAGCAGTCGTGGCTGCCATTTTGATGAAGTCAACCAGCAGTGGCAACCGTGGCGTGGCATAGTGTGAAATCGTCGTCATCGTCGTCGCCAACCATACGGCCGAACAAGCAGGAACACTTGACTGGGCAATTTAGCACCACGCGCGCGCTGTCCGCTAGAGGGTTGGGGAAGCGTTGCAGTTGAACGGCAATAGATACATGGATGCAATGCTGTAAGCTGATAATAGTTGAGATATTCGCTTTAATTACTTTGGAGTGGTGTGCAATTTTTTTTTTTCTTTTAGGGCGGGGACTTGCTTGATCTTCTGGTTATTCGCAGAGAAATGGGTGCCAGTTAAATGCTTTACAGCGGTGTTGGGAGAAGGACTTTTAAAGTTTGCTTATGGGAGGGTTGACTGTACATAACGAGGTGCAATGTGGAATAACAATGAAGAATGAAACACCTTGTGAATATACTGGAGGATTAACTGTCTGCCAGTTGACAAAATAAATCCGTAAAAGTAAGTCTGTCGGTAAGGTAGTTAAGGTCTGTGGCAATCCTGGGTTGAGTTCTAATTGTTGTTAAAATGGGATACTGAAGACCACACGCACTCTTGAAGGAGACAAAAAGTGTTGCTTAACCTTAAAAATTAATTCCTTTGACAATTTAGCACAACAGGCTGTTCTTGGAGTCTTAAAAAGTGTTCAAAGTTTTTCTTTGTCTGTTTGTCTTTTTCCCATTGTTTATTAGGGGGCATCCATTACGGTTTCAAGTTGAAAGCATTGGCACTTGACATCTCTCAAAATTATTTGTCATTTGAAGTGAGACAGCATTAGCTGAATGTTTGCCATCTTCGACAATGAATAGCTTGATGATCAAAAAAACAAAAGTGGTGATCTGAACGTACGCACTTTTAGCGCAGTTCGCACAGATTTTGGTGCGCATTATCGACCGCCTATTATCAGCCTCAGTGTCCTGTTTGCGTTGATGGCATCTGGAGGAGAAGATTTAACGATGAACTCAATGCGCTGTACAAGGGTCTCCGTATACAACGCTTAAGATGGCTAAGCCATGTAGAGCGTATGGACACCAGTGCTCCGGCACGAAAAGTCTTCGAATTTGAGCCATTGGGACAACGCAACAGAGGACGGCTTAGGCTAAGATGGCGCACACAAGTGGAGAAGGACCTCAACCAACTTGGAGTGCGTAACTGGCGGCAGCTGGCGAAAGACAGTTCTGTTTGGAGAGGCATTTTGCTTGAGGTCCAGGTCCACCCCGGACTGAAGCGCCACAAATAGAAGAAGAAGTGCATCCGCGTAATGCACCGTTCGTTAAAGATATTGTTGCTGTAACTGCAAGCACCAGGGATGATCCACATTTATCGATTTTCTGGAGTTCACAACAATTGTGCTTGTCGTCCACCAGACTATGATAGACTTTGGAAATGGATTTGACGCCTTCAGACTTTGAAACTAGCTGACCATTCACAGCGCCGTAGAAACGCTCCCTGGGCATTGGACCAACAGACAATGAACACCGATTTTTTAGATACATTTTTTAGGAATAAAGCGCATTTCTCTATCTGTGGGTATCTAAACAAACAAAGCTAGCGTTGCATCCAGACAAAATGTCTGCCTAGACGTGTAGGCCCACATCGTTATATCGTATTCTGAGCAAATGTTGTGGGGAAGCAAGGAAGTGGATGCTCATGGGAAGAATTGAATTGTCTGCTTGGACAGTACAATTCCATTCCCAATTCGTTCCGATTTGCTAATTTTTTTCTTGTCGTCGAGGTGAAAGGTTGCCTGTGAAGCATTCAAGCGTTTGCCCATTCTTTTGCATTTTTTTTTTGTTTTTTGTTCTTTTCCTTGCTGCAATGCATATTGCATTTGCCCACATTATTTTATTGTTTTCATACATGGTAATAAAATAAATGAAAGAAATAATAAAAAATAAATAAATCCGTCCGTTCAAAACTTCAACGGAAACAAATGATAAATGTTTCCATTCTATCCTTCAGCAAAATAAAATAGAAAAGTGGCCGTGAGAAGTCATAACATGTGTGGACACAAAGTGTTGGGGCTTATCGTTGTGAGCACAACACCTCTATATGCTCTGCATTTCTTTAAATATGCCAATATGCCGGCGGCTGCAGTAAATTCGGAGCGATATGATTTTTGTATGCATTTTATTCATATATAACAGAATACTTAAATTCTAGACAAAATATGCTTAAAACTAGTTTTTTAAGGATATGTAATCCGGCCAAAGATTGCAGCTGGTATTTGGTCCGTTGCAAAACAGTAGCCGACTAAACCGCATTGGGTTCCCTACACAGTGTTTAGAGGGTTCGACGAGTGAGTTTTATTCGCTTTGTAGCCACCAGAATACTTATGCTGAACGGGCGAAATGAAAGATGTGCGGTACCGCTTGTCTTGTATCAGACCTAACTTATCAAAGTAGACAAATGCTTCTGGAGGAACGAAACCATTATAGCGCACCCTTTCATAGTATTGGTGTCGGGATAGTATGCTTCAGGATGAAATTATCCACTCTGATCATTCGCCCTATTGTATAAGACTTCATTAGAGTAGAATTTCTTGTACTCGGACCAAGGAGTTCGGTAAAGTTGAAGACAGGCCCGAAGGCATGCCCTCTCGAGCAAAGGAGCGATATAAGATGGGGAAACAAGTTATATAACACAACCAATTATGCTTTCATTGTGTGCGCAGTTTCCTAGTCGCAAAGTTTCACGGTTTGGCAACGTCAATTTATTCACCAAGATCATACAATTCGACACTAAAAGACTTTTTACTGTGAGGATAAGGAAAAGGCCAGATTTATGTGAATTATCTATGAAATCACGACGTATGAAAAGCTAAAATTACTCAAGTTATGGAAAAGATACAGTCTGAGATGTTTAAAGGGATGAAAAAGAAAAAGACGCAGTGAGCCTTTATGTGATGCTAATTTGACTGATATTGCTCTTTACGCTAAATGGTATGTTTTCAGCTGTATAACGACTTGACATTTTCATCAAATATGTTTCGCAGTGAGCCCAAATAAACCTCTGAGTTATTAATTGTCCGTTTTAAAGTATCAGTTCTTAAAAGGCTACACTTAGTTCATTTTGTGTGGTTTCAATATGAATTCAGTACATATCGTAAGTTATGCGCCACAATGAAGATCAAATTGTTGTTTATGATGTTAGATGGTGGGAAAGAAATTGGAGTTATCGACACAACTGTAACTAACGAACCTCTTACTTTATGATTCAAAATTTAAAATTGACAGAAAATATAACTAGCCTCATCATTACAAATTTTCTCATTATCAGAGAAATATTGACATATTTCAGGCTTCGTGTCCAGTGCCTAAAGTTATTTGCGAAGAGCTCGGACAGCCACTTTTCAAAAGCGTCTTTTGAGTTCAACTTCACACCACCAAGGGCGTTCGCCATGGACAGGAACAGGTGGTAATCACTTGGCGCTATGTCTGGGCTATATGGTGGATGCGATAAAACATCCCATCCGAGCTCCCGTAGCTTCTGACGAGTCATCAACGAAGTGTGTAGTCTGGCGTTGTCCTAATGCAACACTACACCCTTTCTATTGGCCAATTCGGTCCAGTTGTTCGCAGTAGATGGTAGAATTAAGCATCTGGCCATATGGGAGCAGCTCATAGTGGATGATTCCCTTCCAATCCCACCAAACACACAGCGAAACCTACCTGGAACTCAATCCCGGCTTGGCCACTGTTGGGGACGATTCAACAGCATTCAACCACGACCGTTTTTGCTTGATATTGTCGCATGTGATTTTTCGTCGGCAGTCAAAATCTGCTTCAAAAATTGGTCGAGTTCGCTCCGTTTCAGCAGCATATCGGAGCCGTTGATTTGGTCCAGAAGGTTTTTTTGCGTCGAATCATGCGGCACCCAAACATCAAGTTTTTTTTTGTATCCAGCCTTCTGCAGATTTAAAATGATTTAAAAAGGTTTAAAATGGTTTGGTGACTAACTCCCATCTCCTGAGCGATGTCACGAGATGCCACATGCCGGTCTAACTCAATGATTTCAATAATTCGATCGGTATTCGTCTTCACAGGTGTTCCGCCGGCTGGTTTATGCATGGTGTCGTTTTCACCGGCTCTGAATCGTCGAAACCATTCCTCTGCGGTTCAAAATGATAGAGCATCGTCCCCCAAAACACCATTAATCTCACGAAACGCTTCTGTAGCGGACTTGCCTTTAACTTTAAAATAGCATGAATTTCGGCGTTAGTGAACTCCATATTTACACGTCTATAACTGTTGAACGCAATATCCAAACTAATCGTGCATAGCCGTTTTGTAGGTAATGTCAAGACTTTTCAAATGATGTATAGTATTGCCAAATACGAGCTCTGTAGCGCTGTGTACATAGCCGGAAAATTCAAAGGACAAAAACGGCGGAAGGAAGATATATGACAACCCTATATTAAAATATTACAGAGACTTCAGGCTACGTGTTCAGTTGCCATGCACTCAGCTCTACTCCTCTAGCCTCTAAGTCATTCTGTCTCAACAATTAATCTAATGTTAATTTCATGCCTTATGATGTGAGTAATACCACCATTATAGCCTGTCCTACCCCAAGAAGAAAAGATATGCTCTGAGGGTGGTATAAGATGCTCCATCACGACAATATGTTCTGCAAAGGACGAAAGGGTGATTTTTTAAAAGTTATAGGAAAGTTTTTCAAAAAAAACACATAAAATTCAGAAAAATGCATGAAGTCCTTATTTGAATCGATAGTACGGTCCATATAATTTAATGTTTGAAGATTATTTCATGGAAATGTTGACTTTGACTGCGCCTCAAATGGTCCATCCGCTTAGTCCAATTTTGGAATGCGCTTTTCAACATTTTGGCCGGTATCTCACGGAAAAATGCTTCAATGTTGTCTTGCAATGCGTCAATTGAAGCTGCCTTGTCTGTATAGACATGAGCTTTAACATAGCCCTAAAAAAATAGTCTAAGGGCGTTAAATCGCACGATCTAGGCGGGCAATTGCCCGGTCCCGAACGTGAAATAAAATGTTCACCGAACTCGCCTCTCAATCAGTCCATTGTTAAAACCACATGTCATGCAAGTTAAGCTCTTTTATTTTGAGCAAAAAGTTGCGTCCAATGATGCCACCAGCCCATAAACCGCACCAAACTGTGACTTTTTCTGAATGCATTGGTAGCTCTTGCAATGCTTCTGGCTGACATTAGTTAGATTCTAGACTAAACTGAAGATGTTTGACAGTGAAACAAAACACGAAACGTGCGTCAGCTGTTTAAACCAGTCTTGCCAAAACGATAATAGCTAAAAAATCACCCTTTATTTACTATTTTCTTTTTTGACGGAAAATTTCTCGGGCAAATCATCCTCTGAATGTTGAAAGATTTCTTGTTTGTTCTTAAATTTATAACAACGCCAAAGGTACAAATTTAAGATCATTCCAAATGAGCTGAAAGTGTATTTTGTTGCAAGATCCCTTCATTCTGCTGCAGATATGTGAATACCGACTTTAAATTTACTGTGACAAACGGAGATACACAATTATTCTCCTTATAAGCGGGATTAGTATTCCAAACAATAGAACGCATGTCGTAGTGGGACATTCGGAAAAACATCCTCATCAACAGCTTTATAATTTGAGGGATATCGGTGGTTTGACAGTCTTCCGTAGTCGATTTCGCCTATTTAGATACACAAGACACACACAAAATGTGTAATTACCGACAGTTTGGCATCACTGGGACAGGGTTCGTTGGGAAATAGTACAGGAAACATAGTCACATAGAAACCGTGATAAGATGTGCGGACTGTCAAACTCAAAGAAAATTGACAGAAAGGATAACCATTTCCTAGGAATTTCCTCAACAAATACTTTCCAGGCACTTAATTGCCGGTTTTAAATGTTTTTCGTCATGCGCGCGTAAGGAACATTCAGCAGGAACATTTCTCATGCTCTCGGCCAAAGTTGGCAACGATCTCACTGTTACGTTCAATCTGAGAATAAGTTCGTTGTTTAGGAACATTCCGCACAACACATGTGTATCAATCGTATGAAGTTGGACAGATCTTTTTCAATGTTGTCCATTTTCCCAAACTCTTAAAACTATATTAATGTCTCGAGACAACAAACGCATGTTTAACTATTTCTATTTGGACTTCTTTTCACATCTTGCGACTTTCCAGTACTCAACTGAGACGTGAATTTGAATCTCGTACCCCGCATTATTTTTTAAAAGAAAAATATGCCTACAATTGAGCGTGAGCCTCATAGAAACAGCTCTGTCATAAAGAAAAACGAGTTCCACGATGTTCAGCAATATTTACATAACTTAAGAAAGCACTTGTGACGTAGCTGACATAACTCAAGCAAACAAAGCCTCCGGAAAATGATTTATTCAAAGACGTAATCAAAAGTTAATGGCTCGATACAATAAAAGCAGCCAAAACCTCAAGCGGAAGTCGCCGTAAACACGCCGCCGTCGGCATCGGTCTGCCAAGACCACGCATATGCCATTTAACGAAATCTCGTTATTCGTCAAGCGTGAAATATCAAACGGAGGCCGCGCACAGCTCGGCCCGTCCAATTGCTTTTCGACAAAAACAATTAATTCGCATGAATAGCGCCTGAAAATGGTGGAAATCCGACTCAGTGGACAGCTAAGCCGTAAACATTTATGAAGATTTACGACGAGTGTAGCTCACCGCTCGCGTCCATGTGTGTTCCGCGGCAGCATGTCGTTCCATCTCAAGCGCGGAGACGCAAAACAAAAACTAATTGTAGCGCGGGTCAAGCGAGGTCATGAGTAGCGACGGTCTTACAAATGGACTACGCCTCCAGAACATGATTTTCGGCGGTCCCCTTTCACGCAACCCCAAAAATTCCACCGCAGCAAAATTATATCCGATCCCTATCTCGGAATGAATTATTCATTCGAACATTTGCTCCACACTGGGGTCATAATTAAAACTGCGAACTTCCGAGAGAATTCCGAAATGAAGAACGTCCATCAGCCGTCCAGGGGACGCGGTGTAGAACACTTCCCTACTGCGTCGGCTGATCGACGCAACTTTGACCACCCTTTCACCGAACGACAGGGGTTGCGTGAATAATTAAGCACGGCTGCGGCGGCAGCGACGGTGGTGAGTTCTCGCACCCGTGTGGGTGCGCGCTGGCAGCTCATTAGGTGGGGCAAAGAGGTACAACATTCCGGAAGGCTGACAAGCCTCTTCGACCCGCCGTCGTCGTGATGTCTCGTTCTAAGTGCTTGGCACTGCTCACGCTACCAACGAAGTGTGCCCCTTCCCAAGGTGTCTGTAACTCGTTTCTTACCCAACTCACTTAATTGGCGGTTTGGCGGGCGAACAACACGAGAGAAAGAGAAGAGTTGCATTCAGCAACTCGCACCTCAGCGGTGAGCAAAGGACACAGCAACATGGACAGCCCACTGCGTTGGACAGTACATAAGACAACTGGAAGAGGAGAAACTGAGTGGTGTGTGTGCCTTCGCTGGGGGAGAAATGAGTGAGTTTCTCACGTGGGAAACTGGTTTCAATTTCCGTGAGTGCGGTCTCAGGTTGTTGAGTTTTATTTTTTTAAATCCAGTTGGGAGTCACGCCACGCCCCTTCTGAGTGAGAAAAGAAAACTTTGTAATGAAAAAAAATTATTTTATGATCAGAGGGGGATAATTGCTGTCGCGTGGTCGTGGTGTTGGTGGGACACACGTTTCTTTTTGTTTTCAAACTTTTGAATTTTTTTCACTGGAGGATGACTTCGTTTTAGTTTTGAAAAGTTGTCGTCCTCTGACATGTGGAAAAAATGTAATTAAAAACTTTACTTAAAATTAACTGTCATTAAAAGGTTGCTTGAAAAAAAAAAGAAACGCTCATCAAGTCGTGTATATTTCATTAATTTTAACACACTTTTAATCACCATCCCCAAGAATTCGGTTTGTCTTTGAGTTTATATATTTTGTTCTGTACCGTTAAGAGTTGTCACATGGTTTGAAACTATACCTCTACGACTGCGCCAACTATGGAGGAATCAGTCTCCTTGGCATTTCATACAAGATCTTCGCTGGTGTTTTGTGTAGACGACTGACATCATTCGTGAACACTCTGATAGGTCCTTATCAATGTGATTTCAGGCCAGTAAAGACAACGATGGATCCGATTTTCACACTTCGGCAGACCCTGGGAAACACCCGAAGAAGTGCAAATCGAGATCAATCACCTATTTGTCGATTGTGAGGCCGCATAGGACAAGGTTCCTAAAGGCGAGCTATACTGTGCCATACCTACTCTTGTATCCCTATCAAACTCATCAGCTTGTTTGGAAAATTCTCTCTGCTCGGCCAAAGTTGGCAACGATCTCACAGTTGCGTTCAGTTGAAGAAGACGTGATGCACTGTTGTGTGACGTGTACAACATCATTGTTCATGAAGATCCTGCGGAACTCACCGGTCAACACCAGTGGCGAAATTTTTTAAAAGTCCGCTTTGCTGCGGGCTTACGAGATTGGACGAACGAATGATGTCGTCACTGAGGTGTTTCCTTGCATTGCATCTAATGGGGCAAAAAGGGGCTTGGTTTCAAACGAACGAAAAATAAAGAATATGGTGTGGTCAAGGAATGAGGCACAAAACCGCCTTTAAATAAACACTTTGAAGGAGTAAGGACTTTGTCTACCTTGGCTACGCAGGATATGGGGACAATAACATCAGTACTGAGATCAAGCCTTGAAGTACTCACTATGTATTTGCGCCCAAGTAGATTCTTAGTAATATAGGCCTCACTTGAATAGTCACCTTGTCTCTCTCTCTCTCTGCAACACTCTATGGCCCAGAAATCTGAACGTTATTTAAAGTGGATGAGGAAACTCCTGGTGCTTTCGAGGGAAAACTTCTGCATGCGATTTCTGATCCTGTTTGAGTTGATGGCATTTGGAGGAAAGGGGTACAATGGTAAATGGAGCGACATCCGCCTAGTCAACGAATACAACCCTTAAAATGCCTGGGCCAAGTTGGTTGGATGAGTAACATAGTTCCCGTTCGACGAATCTTTGAATTCGTGTCATTGATTAAGTCATTTAAACAAGGCAACAGAGACCACGTCCTAGTCTAAGATGACACCCGCAATCGAAGAAGAACTAGAACTAACTTGAGCTGCTTAATTAAAGGGAGCCACTTGGAATCCCAGCCCACCCTGGACTGTAGCGCCAACTAAAAGAATCTCCTTCCAGCTCGATATAATCGAACACACACGACACGGTGATAAAAAATACCTTATCTGACGGTCTGTAAATAAGTTTCTCCTTCGGCGAGAAGTAAATTTTTAAATTTTGGAAAAAACGAAGTCGCTTGAGGTCTAGTCAAATTCGACTCAGTTAGACGTTGCGACGACAACAGGTTTGAATTTCTCCAGGTAGTCGGTTCCTGATTTCATCTTTTGAATCCAAAAATGGTGGGCGTCACCAATCCGGCTGAAAGGACAACTTGTTCGGACTGCGCTTATACAGCACTACACTGAAGTGGTTTTACGGTTGCGTTCTGAGTGAGCAAGCGTTGGCAGTTTGTTTACGTAAAATATTTTATGCAGGACGAAACTCTGCTATCTTGCTTAACGTGAGATCGACCGTTCGTGGTCGTCGGCAAACGTTAGGTCTCCTTTAAGTGGTGATTTTTTAGCTCTTATCTTTTTGGCAACACTAGTTTAAACAGCTGACGCACGTTTCGTGTCTTGTTTCACTGTCAAACATCTTCAGTTTGGTCTATAATTTAACCATGAATCGTCTTACAAACGAACAACGCTTGCAAATTATTGAATTTTATAATCAAAATGCGTGCTCTGTTAAGAAAGTTAATCGCGCGCTTCTTCCATTTTATGGTCAGTGAATTTTTGGCTCAATGTGTACGTAAATAAGCAGAATTGTCGATTTTGGAGTAAATATCCAACAGAAGCATTGCAAGAGCTACAAATGCATCCAGAAAAAGTCACAGTTTGGTGCGGTGTATGGGCTGGTTGCATCATAGGACCTCACTTCTTTAAAGATAATGCTGTGAATGGTGAGCGCTACCGTGAGATGCAAGGGGTTGACTTGCATGATATGTGGTTTTACCAAGACCGTGCCACATGCCACACAGCACGCCCAACAATGGACTTATTGAGAGGCAAGTTCAGTGAACATTTTATTTCACATCCGGGAACGGTCAATCGGCCACAGAAGTCGTGCGATTTAACGCCTTTAGGATATTTTTTGTGGGGCTATGTTAAAGCTCATGTCTATACAGACAAGCCCGCTTCAATTGACGCATTGGAAGACAACATTGAAGCATTTATTGGTGAGATACCGGCCGAAATGTCGGAATGAGTATACCAAAATTGGACTAAGCGGATGGAACATTTGCATGAAATAATCTTCAAACATTAAATTAAATGGACCGTACTATCGATTCAAATAAAGACTTCATGCATTTTTCTGAATTTTATGTGTTTTTTTTAAGTTTTTCTATAGCTTTTAAAAGGTCAGCCTTTATTTGTCAGAGAACAATAGGACGCGCAACACGAGCAGTTAATGCCAAAGCTAGGCCCTGGTCCCTTGTGGGCTCTAGTGCCACTCATTTGTTATATTCTTTTGTCGCGCACCGTCAATCGCCTTTCTTCCAATGCAAGATTGTAAATATTTGCTACAGCTGTTATCGAGGTAATTGGGTCCGACGTCCGCCCATGTTAAAACTCGTTGAAGAACATTGACAGTCGCTTTCGAAGAAAAAGACCCGTGAACCAACACAGCATCCAAGCGCTCTTTGATTTCGATTTTCATAATGTCCTTTTGGGCCGTTAATATAACGAATCTACTCCAGTTTCACCATCGACAAGACGTTTCATCCCGCCCTAGTAACAAAAAGGTCTTCGAAATAGCGCGTGAAATCTCTTGCAGCAATACTTGGTACAACTGTTACAGGAGCTACAGCTACAGGAATCTTGAACTTGTGCTAATCGATCCTTCAGCAATTTGAAGAATTCAGTTCCCGAGGATCGATGAACGCACCCAATATGCTGAAGGAGGAGATTTTTCGTCCGACATCCACCGAATGCGAGTCGTGTTACTTCTACTCCAGCAGTGATACAAACTATTATCGAGGCTGACCTGAATATATGCTCATAACCACATACCACAATCGACACACTGATCTAAGCCCTCCTATGTGGAAAAGTGTGGAAAACAAAAAAGCAACACAAACGTTTAGGCACGGCTTAAACGCATTAGTTAAAGCCGACGACACTTCCCGTCAAATGTTTGGCCTAGCTTTAGCAGTTGATAATATGCCACAACCGTCTGGGCCCATCATATGCACTGCATGACCTTGAAACCGTGGATTTTTATCTTTGACGAGAATGTAACTGGTTTACCAGGCTTTGCATAGTATTTTTTTTTCTTGGGGTTATCGTTGTATTCCTTGATGTCTCTCAAGATGCAGTGCCGAGGTAAAATATCGCCTTTCAACATCTCTCGGTTTCAACTCGAACGGTACTGCGAGTACACTTTGCTTTCGACATTGATTTTGATCCAGGAAAGCCACCCATTCCTCATCTTCAAACTTTTTGGGCTTGTCAGATGCTTTTTGTCTTCGACGCTAAAAGCACTACTTATGCAGCATCGAAACGATTCCCTGCGTGATTTATCAGTCGAAGCGAATTCACCAGTAAATTCTATAAGTATTCCGGCTTCAGCTGAATATTTTTTCCAACTAAAAAAAAGAAAATCAAAACTTCCTGCAACTGATTTTTTATTATTACTGACAAATGACACACCACTTCCAAGTTCTAGGTAAACGCTTCCAAGACCAGATACAACTAGCAGGAAATGCCATTTTTTGAAAACGAACCGAATTAATGTGTTCCCCTAATATTTTGGAGAGTTATGCCACCTCCACTTGTGGTCTCAACATGAAAGTCCTGGAAGAATGCGAGTGGTTGAGCTTGAGCCGTAAGACTATCTCCTATGATCATTGTCTGAAAAGTTTTAATTATTTATTCGTTAATAATCCGGGACACAAACAATTCTCAACAAATTAAGACTACCGATCGAATTATGAGAAAATTTGCAATTCCAAACTCGGGTTAAGGGGCTCATCAAAGTCTTAAGTATAACTTGACTATCGCCACAAACATAGATACTCCGCTCCTTTCGCCTATTCTTCGCAATATAGACAATATAAAGTATGACCACCGTTAACTGAGACATTGTTGCCAACCTCAATTTTAAAGGAAAATAGTCCAATGACGCCTTCACTCCATAATCCGCACCAAACTGTCACCTTTTATGGATGCATTGGCATCTCAGACGCAACGTGCGGCTTTTCCGAGCTCCAGATGCGGCTGACTTTTTATTCACAGTCCTTGTCGAATTCAAGCTTCTGAAAGGCACAAACGGATCGCGAGCCTTGGGCCTATTAATCGGATACTTTGAGACATTTGTGCTGTGTTCTTCTTAGGCTCGTCTGTGAAGGTTTAAGCTGTTGCGATTGATGGCGATATGATATTCGATTCGGATTACACTCTCGGCAACAGGAAATGCTTTCTCATCTATACATGAGTGTTGTCTACTAGCATACCAGTCCCATAAAACTTTCGCACAAGCATGAGTACTTCAGTTCGCGATGGGTGCCTCACTTCGACTAAGATATTCTTTTCAAAAACACGCTGTTTGGGCTACACAGCACGCACTTTGGAAATACGTTTTTAATATTTCCCAAGTAAGACACAAACTCTTCAAGATTTTGAGTGGACAACAGCTCTCGGTGTAAACAAAAATACTGCGATTAAAAAAGACATTCTGCCATTCTGCAGTTCGTAGCAAAAAGGATCCGATAGGTTTCCATTTTGACAACGACGCATTATTATCTGACAAAGGATGCAGACATGTTGACGATGTTGTCGTGCTTTGATTAGGTGCCAGGGTCAGACACTTCCTTGTTCTTGATGTCATCTTCGTTCCAAAGACTACTCCACGCTCAGATTCTGACGAGAGGAGGTCGAAAATGCAGACAAAATCGACATTGAATTTACACCGCAACAAAAATACTGATATTGTTAAGGCACATATCCAAACGGTGGGTCAAACGAATTGAGGCGTACAAGGACCTCGTTTTGTTGTAGGTAAGTGTGTCGCATCACGTGCTAAAGGTCTCAGTTTCGATTGGAGACTGGAAATATTTAAGTTTTTTACGGCACAACCTCTCGCGAGCTGTTCATAAGGTTCAAAGAGTCGTCAATAGTCAATGATAAGGCTACCCAATATCGACGTTCCAAGTCGGCAATAACCTGAAGGTCCCTCCTACTTGAGCACGCACAACACAAATAGTGAATGAAAAAGCTAGGTCTTAGTCCTTTGTGTGCTGTAGTGGCACCCAATTTTAATGCCCGCGAAAATTCAGTTTATGTCGTACCAAGGAGCCCTTGTTTTAAGATGGAAGGATGAATTGAGAGTGAATATCACAGTGAGCAGACGATAGACGAAAATCCATTTTTTCGAGGGTTCAAAGGAAAGGCAATAGAGGCAGCCCACACTAAAATGCAAACATTTTGTTCTTCCCATTTTTGGAACTCCTGTGTCATTAAAGTGCTTCAGTTATAAGAAAAACGTGGTTAATAAATGATTATCTTTGACCATTATTTCATCTGTGCTCTTGTGGAATCATCCCGCATGTCTGAGTGTAGACTCGAAAAAAAGGAAAAGCTTGTACTCTTCTTTACAAAAAATTCAGTACAATTTTCTTACTTTTGTAAAACCTAAGGGAATGTGTATCAGTACACGGCCGGTATGCTGTTTCAGAACTTCTACTGAAATCACAAACGTATTTTAAAAAAGCATCCGTGGTGTTAAGGAGCTCTTAGCTTCATGCAAAATTTGAACTGTTCATGCTGCTTGTCTTCATCACCAGACACTTACCACAGATCTGTTTTTAAGCAAAATGTCCCTTCGTCGACCTAGAAGACTTACAAATGCTAAGTTTCCTGAAATTAAAATCGAATAAGCCCGACGATGAGGTTGAAGGTGAATTACAAAACCTGAAAACAGCTGAAAATTAGGTTCACCCGATAAATGAATGTCGTTGACTAATTTACGGTCTTGGTTAAAAACAAAGGAGTTGCAGGAACTTAAAAAATTTGGTCGGCTTTAGATATTCGTTCAAAAAACTAAAAAACTCTTCAACGGCAATCAGTTGTTGCTGTTGTTTTTTTCATGAACGTGGCCACGCTGGGCAATGAGTTGAAATTACTCGCCGAAGGTTTCAAGTTCGATTCTTGCCCTGTTCGTCTAACATTACTCTTGCTGACTACACTCAAAGGGTAAATGGAAAACTTACGCTATTCGGAGTCGACATGATATCCTAAGTCTCCTCTCCTCTTGGATCACACACAAAATATGAGTAGTTGTTGAAGGAGCTAGGTTCTGGCCTCTTGTAGAGTGGCACTGATACGACATCTGCAACTTTCTTAACTATTGACCTCTTTCGAGATGCTGACAACACTCAAAGAAAATTAACTGTCTATGAAAGGCATAAGAAACTGTAGGCCCCTCTGCTCGTGAGAGAACAGTAGCACGCACAACACGAGTAGTTGTTGTAGATGCTAGGCTCTGGTCCCTTGTAGGCTCTAGCGCCACTCAATTATTATTATTAGAATTCGTAAGACACTTCAAGCCCAAAATCAAGAATTTGTACATTTTAGTTCCTGTAGAGTGTGAACTGCAAGATTCACCGGCTTGATCAGAACCATCCTTTGACAGCAAACTTAAATATGTCAGCCTCCTATAACCAAGATGCAGGTTTCCGTCCTTTTTCACGGATTTAATACTTTTCACTGTTCACAAGCAAAGGGGATGATTCAGCACGAGTTTGCCGAACCAGAAGAGTACTGAGTGGTCTTCTAATTCTAAAAATTACTTTAACTGATTTCGTGCCTAAACAAGCCACAATTAAACATGTCCTTTCATTAGTCCTAGACGTTGCTCTCCTCCAGTTAAAGTCAAACATCCGTCACAACCCCTTCCGCCGGCCAATTAACTTAACTACGAAACACGCCTTTTTCGAAAACTCTAAAGTAACCCAATTGTATTTTGTTAATGGTTTACGAATCGCTGACGATTTTAAACGCCAAAAAGGCTCTCAAAATATATCCAAAAACATTTTTGCCAAAACACTATCCGCTTGAAATTGCACCTCTTCTCCGGCACACAGTTTTCCAGTTTTCACCAGAAAATCTCACTCGAAGTTCCAGGCACTTTCCAGCTCTAGCTACCGCACTGGTTCTCACTCAATTCCATTCTCTATCCCTCTCTTTCTCTGCATCTTGCCACTTCTCGCTCACCCCACCACTAGTCATCTGCCTACCAACAACAGCCGCGTTCTCGTTCCCTCTCGTCAGACATCTCACTCCAGCAACCGGCGCAATTCAAGGCACACTCGTTCACCAAATCAATTACCCTTAATTTCCTTCCGTCCATCTCGCTCCTGCGCGACAACCGGCCTATCGCCCATTTCGCTTTGCGCCGTTCTTCTGTGCCAATGACTGTTTAAGCTTTCGCCGATTTGCTTTGTGCGAACAATTCCAGCCCCCACTCCCCGTTGCGGTGGTTTTATTTGGTTCATGTTCCTCTTTTTCTTTTTCCAATGGGGTGGCAATCATCTTGCTGTCTCCCTTCCTCTGCCTACTGCACAGGCGATTCCTTCCCGTTCTTCTCATTTTTCTCCCTTGGGGACTAGTCTTAATTCTCGCTCTGTGCGCGCTCACTGCTCGCGGTAGCACCGTAGCAGCGCCACCACACACCACACCAGCTCAAGTTGAGCCGCATGACACGGCTGACAGTGCGTTGTTGTTGGTGTTGCTGCTGCTGACGGTAGTGGCTGGCTGTTGTGTCGCTTGTTGCCACACCATGGGCGCCCAACTGGCCAACTTGAAAGGGCCCCGCACAACCACTGGCTGTGTGTGCTCTTCAGTTCAGCGATTGAGTTTTACGTGTGTGCTTCGCGCGTACTCACGTCGTTGCCGCAGTTGCCGTCGTTTACGCCGTGTTCTGCGGGGTTGGTGTGCTCGCTTCAGACCCAATCGGACCCAAAGCATAGCGTATAAATTACATTTTTCTGCACTCCTCCGTTTTACCTACGGTAAACTGTCACATGCGTCTCGCTTGAGGGCAAGACCTGCTCGGCCCGTTGACAGCTGTCAGTGGAGATTTGACGTACTCTAGCCAGCCGAAGTGTGTGTGTGCGTTCTGAATCCGTTTTTAGTTTCTGTTGTTCTGTTCTGTTTGGCTTCTGTTTTGTTTTAACTCGAAACCACCTCCACATGTGCAGCAGAAGTGCAGCGTCAGTGTGCTGTCATGTTGATTGGTTCGAATATCGGTAGTGAGTTTGGACAATTGCCAAGTGCTCCTTGGAGTATGGAACCTCCAAGGCCGTCGCTGACGATAGCGGGCGCTGCTGCCGCTGCCACGGCTGCGGTCGGTGGCAGTGGCGGCGGCGCATCCATACCCGCGCCGCCTACGCTGCCGCTTTCGCCGACCGGTGAGTAGAATAATTAATTGACTGATTAGTGCGAATTGTCAAACCGCTTAATTGTGTATTGGTCGTCGGCTTGAGAGCTAAAATGTTTCTGAGTTTTATTGACACTTCTGGGAGGACCGGTTTGTTGCGCTTAATGGTTTGCACAAATTTCTCAAATTTTATGGGCGAGGGAAAACCATTTGGTGGCACCGTCATCAGCGACTGTCATTTGCCGACGGTAAAGACGTTTGACAGCGAAAGCAAATTGTTGCGAAATTTTCTGATGATGTGGTCGTGCGTACCCGCGAGCTAGTCGATCACAGGCCAACGCCTGTGTGACAGCAGGGCAAATCGCTTTCAGGTTTTTTTTTTGTTCTTTGCAAATCCGTGGCGAATATGTCATTCGATCTGAGGCCGTGCGTGCAAGTGCGACTAGTGTCGCAAAGCTGCTGTCACCGCAGTGAGGTTGCAATGATAAGTTGCTTGCTTGGTGGAATTGTGGAGCTCTTGACAGCTCCCGCATATCGTTAGACGTGTGCACTCCCGGCTTATAAGGTTAGACGCAACTTTTGTATGGTGTCTGGCTGTTGGCGGTGAAGCGCTGCTAATGCGCTGCCAATTATGTAAATTTTCTCAAAACTTTTGTGATTTATTGCATTTTTTAAGCACAAGCTGAATAATTGTTTGAACTGCTTTTGCATTGGGTTTCACGTCTGACGATCGGAGATTTATTGCAATAATACTTTAATCTGACAAATCGACATTTGCTGGGAACGTCATAAATTTAAAAAAATTAACTTCAGCCAATTGATGTTTTTTCATTAATTTCAAGTCGGTTTAGCGGTACAGTTCTGTGCTAACTAACTACATACGTGTTGCAGACTTGGGGCCACATTTGGGTCTCCCAAAAGTTACTCACAATTCGGGATTCCACTGTGTTGCGATCTAGGTTCCCTAGTGCTGTCGAAAATGTCGTTACCTAGATGCCGAGACATTTCCACTCAAAGTTGGGCAGAAATTATTTATAAATTTCATTTCGAAATAATTTTGAGAATTTTGACAGATTCTAGAGTGCGTTCTAGTTCTACATAAGTTGTCAATCCACATTTAGAGGAAAGTCAGGAGTTAAGCGAAGTTCGTTGCTTTATTAATCTTATGTCAAAGCCTAAATTTGCCAATTTGACAATGACAACTCCGATGTCAAATATCTTCTGTTTTTAGGGGGAGGCAAATAGATTCTGATGCAACTCTGCTTGCAGTCAACGTCAAATATAAGAACACAGGGAGTGCCAGAGTTCTTCTTGATTAAGAAAGAAACTGCTACATGTTGACGTGAAGGGCTTCTCTGGTTTAATGGAATCAAAAAACCGACTACTTACAGCGATTTTGCTAAATTTAGAGCTACTACCGTAGGTATAAAATTAGACGAGGCAGTTATTCGGAGCCTTAAGCCTTAAAATTTCAAACGCCTTTCTGTCTCAAAACTTTGTTGGTTAACTCCAAGTTTATAGGCTCAACCCTGCACCTACAGACGCACGTACACACCCTAAAACTTGAAATACTTGTTAACAAATTTTTGAATTTAACTTTTTGACAAATTTGAAGAAAATACATGAAATTCGAATTTGTTTGTCTTGAAATTTGTCGAGACCATTTTTTTCTCAATCTCTGGTATTTAAAGTTACATAACCTTTAGCTAGTAAATCAGCTAGTTTCAGAGATGCATGTGTTTTCAGGGCGCTGCAACGTTGGCTTGAATTAATATTTTGAGTTAAAAATTTATTTGTATGCGGGAAGGACAAAGTACACATTTTTTAAATGTTTCTTTTCAAAAATACAAAAACTACACAAATGTTTTTCCATAAATAAGTAAGAACAAAAATTGCCAAAAAAATTTGTAACACAACCTCTTAGTTGGCTTCAGCGTTTCCTGTCACCTCAATTCCCAAAGGTTTTATTGAATGTCTCTGACTGAGGGGTAACGGAGTACTTCAATGATATTGGCCTTAAGTGCTTAAGTCATTTTTCTCCACAAAAATACTCCAAAATGGTCAAATTGTAGCTCGGAGGAAGTTGGTTGAGGTTTTTCTCCACTTGTGTGCGCCACCTTAGCATAAACCGTCCTCTGTTGCGTTGTCCCAAAGGCTCAGATTCGAAGACTTTTCGGGCCGGAGCAGTGGTGTCCATACGCTCTACATGGCCTAGCCAACTTAGGCGTTGTATCCAAAGACGCCAGATGCCATCAAGGGAAACAGGACCAAATATCGCACGCAGAACTTTTCTTTCGAAAAGACTTGGGGCTTCCTCATGCGCTTTAGGAACGTCCAAGTTTTCGCACCATAAACTGGGATAATCAAGGTGTTATATGAAGCAAGCTTTGTCCTTCGAGAGAGGGCTTTATTACTCAATTGCCTCTCGAGTCCAAAGAAACAGTGATTGGCAAGAGTGATTCTGCGTTTGAATTCGGTACTGGTGTTATAGTCGCTGTTTACCGCGGAGTCAAAAAAAAAAAAATTGTCAACTTCTTGAAGATAGTAATCACTGTATTGAAATTTAGAAAACTGAGACGTTTCAGACATATTCGTCGAGGCCGCATATGTCAACATGCATGGGGACGAGTTGAATGACGTCATGTCTAGTTTTGACAATCCTGGGAGAATTTTTGCTGGTCAAGGTCGGTAACGAACTCATCGAGACCTTCAATATCAAAAAAGGCTTAGACAAGACGACGTGAAGTCATGTCACTTGTCGAACATTGAGGACCTGTTGCAAAACTCACTCGCCAGTGCAAAAGGCAATTTCTTCCAAAGGTCTTTAACTCGCTAGCAAAAGCGGACGACATTGACTTGAACACAGCCAGCCATTAATAGAGCATTTGCTGGTATCGAAGTGGAAGTTGTCACAATGGATTTGGCAGGGAACGAGGGCAAAATAAAGTATAGGCTCATAACATGGGCAAGTCAGCCAACGTCGCCATATGCAGCTTAACCTTGCAAATAGTGAAGGACTTCATCTACCTCGACTCCCAACAACATCAATACTGAGATGAAATGCCAACCGTTGCTTCCTTGGGCTCAAGAGGCAATTAAATAGTAAGCCCTCTTTAAAGGGACCTTGATTTATGACATCTTTACTTTCGCCATGGTGCAGGAGCCTAGAACTGTACGAACTATACGGCCGTACGACGACATGAGCCTAGCCAGGCCTACACGGATTCAACGCCTAAGATGGCTAGACCATGGACATGAACATCACTGCTCCAGCTTGAAGAGTCTTCAATTCTGAACTAGTGGGATAACTCAACAGTTGTTGCCCGCAGACCCCAAGGCGCACACAAGTTAAGAGGCAGGTGAACTAACTTTACGAGCGAAATTGGAGGCAGCATAGAAATTCGTAAGAGTTCAGTTATTGCATGAGCCGCGGTGAACAACGCACTCCAGAGCAATGCCGCCATCGCTCCTTTCGTCAACTTCTTGGGGAAGGCAATACCTATGTACATATATTGAGATTCAGAACACACTGTGGGTTTCTGCAAAACTGATTGAAAATTCGAAAAAATACGAGGAAATCAACGAAACACGAGGAAAAAAGAACGTTTTGTCTATAAAAAAATCAGCCAATAAAGTTATAAGGTGTTTGAAGACTTATCCCATATACGCCCGCTACAGAAATTAAAGAAAAATTGTAAAAACGATATTGGAAGAAAATAATCTTCAAAAAAATGTAAAGGAATTGTATTGGCCAAGCCTCATTATGAAAGGCATCTTCACAAGTGGCGAAATATACCATTCTTTCCGGTTCTTCCCTCTTATGCTTCTTTGGAGCATGCAGGGGACAGAGAATCCAGTTCCTCAGATTCGAAGGATGGGTGGAACTCATAATTTGTGATAACTTATCCTCTTGTATGGAGTTCTTGATAGTTGTTTCCCGTTGAGTGGTTTAGGCAAATCACGAATTATTCGAACCTGGACCTTTGGCGTATGAGAAGACGCACTTACCTACTACGCCATGGAGACCACAGCAAAAAATGTTGGAAACTACACCAATTTTCAAATTGAATTGTTAGTTTTTAATATGTCGATTTTTGGGGCGAATAATGGTCTTCCAGGCCGAAGAGAGCATCGCATGCTGCATGGAAGCAGCTCTGAGGTATTTTGGCTTATATCCGTCGAAGTGGTTGTTTGTGGTGATCCAAATTTTGGTACCAACTTTCGCCTTCAAAATACCTCAGATAGAGAAATCCAACGGATTTGCATTCGCAGATGTGCAATCCTTTGTGTCGAAGAAATGAAGTCAACCCTGGCTGACGCGTGCTTTGTGGGAAGGTGCCGAGTCTTGTTGAAATGTCCCCGGTCCTCGATGGAAATGTTTGCTTGCACTAAAGCTTCAATAATGCCTCTAAGGCTGTTTCGCGGTATATGGTCACATTAATTTTCAGGCCACTGTCTAAAACTAAGTGCGGACAGCAACCATCGGCAGTAATGCCGGCCCATCACCATCGGTGGTGATTCTTTCTGGTGGTAGTCTAAAGGTGTCAATTTTCAAAGGACCTCTTTGGCAAGTTAGCTTGGTCATTTTGTGTGTTGACATATTGCTAATAACAAATCGCTACTCATCGGAAAAAACACATTAAGCAACTTATCACTTTCGTGCAAGCGTAGCAACTCCTTCCCTCTTTCGACACAAACATTTTTCTGTTGCGGTGTGTGAGAGAGTGTGCCTTTCGGGGCTTTTAGTGGCTTGCACCTAATCTCATGTTTTAGTATGTGTTGCAGCCGTTCCAACGATGTGTTGAGCTCACGAACCATTTTTCTTCCAGATCAACGTAAATTCCACCCAGATAACTTTCCGATCCGTTTCTGCCAATGTTGCTATTTTTTATGACCACCTTAAGGGCGTTTTGCAACGCTGCTAGTATTACGGTAACGAACAATGGTTCGAGGCACAAATAAGTTATTCAAGTTGATTTGATTCATCACTGCTGCCCAGTGTGACGCTCTGTCCCAGACGTAGATGTTGTCAAACGCGTCATTGACGGCTCGCTGTGTTCGCCCAATCGCGGCGTAAGCTAGCGATTAAACTGACTTTTGGAAGATACTGCCTCTGGTGTTGACTTGTGAGTTACGCACGATCTTCTCAAAGATGATGTTAAAGAAGTCGCATGACAGTGGGTAGCTTTATCTAAAACACTTTTCGACGTTGATGGTCTCGGTGAGATGGTTCCCGATCTTGACGGAGCAGGGAGAGTTCACCATCGTCAGCCTACACAATCTGAAGAGTTTGGTAGGAATGCCAAAACTAGACATGGCACAGTATAGCTCTGCTCTCTGCACCCTGTCATATGCGGCCTTGAAATCGACGAATAGGTGGTAATTGTCGATTTGCATTTCTTGGGTCTTTTCCAGGATCTGCCGTAGTGTGAAGATTTGGTCGATGGCGGACTTTCCTGGCCTGAAATCACACTGGTAAGGACCTATCAGGTTGTTCAGAGGATCGTTTACGCTATTTTAAAGAAACTAATCCCTCGATAGTTGGCGCAGTCGAAGGGGTCTCCCGTACTATCCGACCATATTTTACAGATGAGCTGGTGCATGTGCCCAACCATCTCCAGCTGCTTTAAACAATTCTGCGGACAATCCATCCGCTCCAGTAGCTTTATTCGACTTCAGTCTCGATATTGCTATCTTGACCTCGTCTAAGTCGGGGAGGGAATTCTTGCCTATAATCGTCCAAATTAAGAGGAACATTTTGCCTAACAGCGTAATTTGTGTCGCCATCGCCGTTAAAAAGTCTGCAGAAATGATCTTTCCAGATTCTCAGCATCGATTGCGACTCTACTACTAGGTCTCCGTTTTGGTTCCGGCAGGCTTCGGTCCGAATCATATATCCACCGGATAGCTGCCATAATACCTCGCCATCTCTTTGACCACGCGCTTCTCATGCTCTCTCTTTTTTCTTCTGAGAAGCCAATTCTTTTCCCTTCTTCTCTATTTGTAGAGCTCACAAACAGCTCTCGTCGTTCGATGCAGCGTATGCTTCTTGTTTGGCTGCATGCGCCTGCCTGCACTCATCGTCAAACCATGGGTTCCTTCTGGGTGGTGACGTGAAACCCAGCACATCAGCGGCAGTTTCTTTGATGGATTCCTGACAACGTTTCCATTCTTCTTCTATTATCAGTGCAGGCAGTGTTGAACTTTAGGAGAGTTTCAGGGAGACTCGGTCTGCAAAGATCCCAGCGGTCTGTTGCAATTGCAGCTTTCCGATGTCAAACCGTTTTGGCCTATCTCGACCCCGTTGCTGTCCATGCATGCAGGTCTCTACAGGTCTCAACAGAGGCAACAAGCACTCACTACCACCACGCAACTGCCCCTACCAGCAAATACAAAACAGACTCGATCAGAATTTAATTTCCTCGAACATAGGTCACAGGAGCCAGTTGCCTGCCGCAAGAGTACACTTTTGCATTCAATGCAACTTTTTGCAGTTGCCCCCCTCAAAACCACGATTATCCCGGTGCTACCCTGTCAATCGCAAAGTCAACACTCAAATCATAACCACAGTCAGGGCACACCAAAAAAAAAAAAACAAAGAAACAACAATTTTACCGCATCAGCTGTCACCGCCATGCGAGTGGTTCCTCCCACCAGCATTCTACGTCAGTGCGTACGCAACGCAATGCGTACGAATACGCACTGGGGAGGACGTGCAGCGCAAAAGACAATCGAGAGAACTGAAATAAAATAACAGCACCAACACCACCCCCTTTTGATTTACGAACGCATTTGAGCTCCGCACAGAAACCGCAACCATGTGGACGGGTCTCAGATACCTACTTGTTGGGGTCGTCATTGCGACGCTGTTGCCACTGCATTTAGCTTTGTGTCTCGGCGTGCAACGGCACACAGACAGATTGAAAACCTCACCAGTCAGTAGAGCAGGTTTGGGCCGTAGTCATTAAAATTCGATTACGGCAACAATCGTTTGCATTAATAAACATTTTCTGCTCGGATTGCGTGTGCCCGGGTTGACAATTCGTCATCACTCATCGAATAATTGAAAATGCAAGAACACGACAAATTACATGCGCAGGTACAGCGCAACCACAAGAACGTCATGAAATTTATATTCATTGTAAGTGTTGCCATTTATTTGAAAAGGATTAAATGTGAGGATAATGGCATGGTCCCTTTGTGGGAAAAAAATTGAAAATTAATAAAAGGTGTTGATTTCAACCAGATCATATAGATTTTTATCATCAGTTAAAAGAACAATTCAGGGCGCATCACGTAAATGTTGGGCACGACTACGTCTGTGGTGGTCCATTAGGAAGTTTCAATTTTGGGCGACACTGTACCTCCAAAGCGTCATTCGTAGCTGTCTCATTTCCACAGAAGAAGACAGACCAAAGGCGTGTTATCGCACGATGTAGGCAACTAATTTACCTTAGGAAAGGCGTAGGAAGACGTTAAGTGAAGTGCTCAAAAAATGATCAAGAAATCATATTACCACAAGCTGTGTGACTCATAGTTCCATCTTGTCGTAAACAGAGCTCCTTGAATATCAGGAAGCACGTAATTCATCGATGCTGAGAATCTGGAAAGATCATTTCTGCAGACTTTTAAACGGCGATGATGGAAGTTCCACTGTTAGGCAGAATGTTCCACTCAATTTGGACGATGATAGACAAGAACTCCGTCACCTCGACTTAGACGAAGTCATGATAACAATATCGAGACTGAAGTCACATAAAGCTGCTGGAGCGGATAGTTATCCGCATAACTGTTTAAAGCAGCTGGAAATGACCTGGTTGGGCACATGCACCAGCTCATCTGTAAAATATGGTCGGAGGAAGGCATGCCCGATGAGTGGAATCTCAGCGTCGTCTGTCCGGTGCACAAGAAAGGAGACTCCATCGACTGCGCCAACTACAGAGGGATCAGTCTCCTCAACATCGCGTACAAGATGACATTCTCACTTTAAGGCAGATCCTGATACCCAAAAAATGCAGATCGAAACGCACCACCTATTCGTCGATTTCAAGGCCGCATATGACAGTGTGCATAGAGACGAGGTATAAAGTGTTATGTCTAGTTTTGGCATTCCTACCAAACTCATCAGATTGTGTAGGATGACGATGGAGAACTCTCGCTGCCCCGCCAAGGTCGGAAACGAACTCACCGAGACCTTCGATGTCAAAAAAGGTTTTAGACAAGGCGACGCACTGTCATGTGACTTCTTTAACATCATCATTAAGAAGATCGTGCGTAACTCACAAGTCAACACCAGGGGCCCGATCTTCCAAAAGTCAGTTTAACAGCTAGCTTACAACGACGACATTGACGTGATTGGACGAAAACAGCGTGCCGTCAATGAGGCGTTTGCTGGCACTGAAGCAGAAGCGGCTTAAATGGGACTGGTGGTTAATGAGGGCAAAACAAAGTACATGCTGTCATCAAGGAAGGACACACAACATCGGCGTCTCGGACAGAGCGTCGTACTAGGCAGCAGAAACTTCGAGGCAGTCAAAAACTTCATCTACCTCGGGTCCGCCGTAAATAGGGACAACAACATCAGTACCGAAATCAAACGCAGAATGACTCTTGCCAATCACTGTTTCTTTGGGCTCAAGAGGCAATTGAGTAATAATGTCCTCTCTCGCTTGCTTTATATAACACCTTGATCATCCCAGTCCTACTTTATGGCGCGGAAACCTGGACGTTACTAAAAGAGGATGAGGAAGCGCTTAGTCTTTCCGAGAGAAAAGTTTTGCGTGCGAGTTTTGGTCCTGTTTGAGTTGATGGCATCTGGAGAAGAAGATTTAAGACTAACTCTATTGGTACAGCGACATGCCCCTGGTCAAGCGTCTTCGGATACAATGCTTAAGATGGCTAGGCCATGTAGAGCGTATGAACACCACTGCTCCGGCCCGAAGAGTCTTCGAATCCGAACCACAGGGACAACGCAACAGAGGACGTCCCAGACTGAGATGGCGCATACAAGTGGAAAAGGACCTCAACCAACTTGGAGTGCGCAATTGGAAGCAGCTGGCAAAAGATCTTGCTAGTTGGAGAGGCATGCTGGTTGAGGCCCAGGTCCACCCCGGACTGTAGCGCCACTTGAAGAAGAAGAAGAAGAAGCCACGCTGCTGAGAATAACGACGAATCCATTCTTGACAGTCTTCTGTAGCTTCAGCTGTTTTATTTTCTTCACAACGTTCTGGATATGGTCTAACCGGCGGAATGTCATTCATTCAAATTTTACAAATTGTCTCTGTGCTTTCCCTAATTTACACGTACAACATTTCTCACAGAGCAATTTGGAGACGCTGTTCTATTGCACGTCTGACCATTATGACTTGCCAAACGATACAGAATGAAAATGACAAAAGGAGTTTTGATCTGTCAAAAACATCCAATAGAAAATCAAACATCACAATGAATCACCGTTTATTTCTTGTTATAGTCTGCAGGAAGATGATTTCTGCAGACTGAACTAAGAAAATCTTAACAATACCGTTGTCAAGCAAATAAAGGGTGCGATCAATTTGGGCTCCAAAAGAGTCAACTATAAAGCGCACAAAATTTGCTGAAACTGTTACTGATGTAAAGACAACAACGCGCCTTCGGCCAGGTCGATCGACCGAAAATGTCGCAGCAGTACGTGATGATGTCGCTCACGCTCCATCCACCTCAATTCGACACCGAGCTCAGCAAATTGGTGTTTCCAAATCCACTAGCAGCGAATTTGAAAAATTTGCATCTTCATGCATACAAAGTTCAATTGACTTAGGAACTGAAGCCAGCTGACCATGCACAGCAAAGGGAGTTCGTTAATTGGGTATTGGAGCGATCACATGAAAATGCTGATTTTGCCGATAAAATCATCTTTAGTGACGAGGCCCATTTCCATCTTGATGGCTTCGTCAAAAGGCAGAATTGTCGCATTTGGGGCGAGGAAAATCCTTGAGTGATTCACGAGAAGCAAATGTACCCTCAACGTGTCACTGTGTGGTGTGGATTTTGGGCTGGAGGAATCATTGGAACGTTATTTTTTATGATAATGAGTCAGGTTAAGGGCAAACAGTCAATGGTGTTCGGTATCGTGAAATGATAATAAATTTGTTCGTGACTAGAATTGAAGAAATGAATGTGGAGGGGATGTGGTTTCAACAAGACGCCGCCACATCTCACACAGTCAGAGAAACAATTTAATTGCTGCATCAGTCATTTCCCGGTCGTGTTATTTCGCGTTTTGGAGACCAGAATTGGCCGCCTAGATCGTGCGATTTAACAACATTGGAGTTTTTTCTTTGGGGTTTTTTCAAAGTTGATGGCTCATGCGAATAAGCTGACGACGACTCAAGCCTTAAAAGAGAAAATTGGACGCTGCATTAATGAAATATTGCAGCATTTATGCAAAACGGTCATTGCAAAAGAAGCGGCGGCCATCTGGCCGATGTGTTATTACACACCTAACCTCATCCTGTCTACTTTACGATATAATAAAAATTTACGTTTTATTTAAAATTTAAATCTTGCGTTCTTGTTGGGACACCCTTTAGTTCCATCCAATAAGGGCGGGCTTCTTATTCGAAGTTATGACGGCAATAACCAAAGTAAAGTTAAAATAGTCAACTAGGTCCGATGTGCTGACAGCTTAACTCAAGGCAAATGGCGATAATTTGGTAAGATGCATAAAATAACTCATTATTGAAATTCGGTCAGACGACCATAAATGATGTCCAATGAATGAAATCTTAGGATCATTTGACTCGCATTAAGGAAGGGAAACCCACTTAACTTCAACAAGCCAACCACAAATGAACACGTCACATGTTTATAAGGCTAACCATTTTGTGTAAGTACGGCAACTGGCTTTTTGTGCAACAACAGAGCCTATTCTGACTCTCAGGAAAGACCCTACCTAATGTTATGGACCCTATGGCTTATGGATATTAAGAGTTCTTTTGAGACCAGCAGTAGAGTTAATTTTGGAGCTGATATATAATAATATTACTACTGGTGATTTATTGGCCGTTCTTTTTTTAGAACCATGATTTCCAACAAATTCGCAGAAAATTGCGATCGAAGATAAATTGCTCTTTCCTCAAAGATCACGGTAAAAGGAGCGCTCAAAAAGAAAAAAGTTATTCGTTGTCAGCTGCCAGGATTCACAACAAAATCGAATTTAAGTTGTGACTTCAACCACCTACTCCAATCATACAGACTCGGTATGGAGAATAACTATCCAGGAAGCCACCTATTTGATCGATTACCATATTTTTAGAATCTTTTTAAAAATATTGAATTCCAAAAAGAACTTGCCTGTCTAGCGAGACGTTGAATCAAAACGTACGAATTCTGCTTAAAAATTGCAAAAAAGTTGCATTTTCAAATTTCTCGGGCAACGTTCATTCGAATATCGATTTTTTTTAAATTGTTTTGTTGGTACACTTGTCTCGAATATATGTTTAGAAAATAGCCATTTGAATGATGTGCTGTTCCGTGCATCCTTACCAACATATCATGAATCTGAACTCAAAATGAACCCAGTATCAATTTTCTCACACCGCTGTCGGTTTATTGAATTTTGTTTTGCAACCATTTCTATGTGGTCATGCGGAATTTAATTTATTTGGGCTATCGAAGACAGGTAACTTAATATGGGTAAGTGATTGGGCATACGTGACGCCTAGAGTTCAGGCGGATTCCGTGTTCATCCACTTCAGTCAAGAAATAAATAAACATGGCAAAAGAGTGGTTCCACAGGTCTACACTGCCTGTGTTTTCAGGTGTGGAAAGGACTTACACCTTTTGTTTGAGACAACTTGTATTACTAGAGCTAATTTGAGCTATTAATATGTTTGAAAAAGAATTTTGTCATTCATGGCACTCAACGTTATAACTTAAACGAAAGTTCTCAAACGCCTTTTGATTGCATTCCGGCGGACATCTATTCAACGAAACTTTGGTAAAATAAATTCTTCGTCATCCCACATATCTTTTGTAGTGTCATATAACCGTATAGGAATAAAATAGAGAGACGGATTTTCGGCCAATAATCGCCAATTCGCTAAACTTCTCACTTAAAAGCTCAATTTTCCACTAATTCGAAAATATTTGAGCTTCTTTTTACATAGTTATTAGCGCTGTCTTCTCCGTCGACAATATATTTCCAAGTCGACTCTACGAAACGATAGGAAATTGGTTGTAAACTAATTGCACATCCATTTAATTCTGGTAAGTCTTCTCTTGTTCCTCGCAGCAGTATACTCTGGATATACTAAAGGTATGAAAGAGGGCATACATCTTAGGAGTCCTCTGAAACTTATTTTCTTCACTAAGAAATACGAAATTTCTCCATTGGACTTATCGTTATCTGAAGTGCAGTCCTTAATTGTATACGAAGCTTCAGGGAATTCCTTTAAGAATCCCCCACAGCCCTGCAAGGTCAAACCTAGAGGTTAACTGGGACTATAGTCCGGAATGATTCAGTAGATCTGTAGTGCAGCAATTCAGCTGTAAGCAAAACAAATTTTTGCAGTACCGTCGTAGTTCAACGCGCATCTCATGTTAGTGTCGGGATTCAGAGGGAAGTTCAAGTCTATCGAATTTTCTGGGCATGGTGAAGTGCTCCTATCATACTTGAATGAGACTCAACATTAAAAGCAATCACTTACAAATATCGCAATGACCGAATGTGCTTCAACGTCCGTTATTCTCTCATTGTGTGTATCCTTAAGCACGATGGTATAGAGGATGAGAAGGAGTGGAGATTAGTCTTAATTGTTTCTGGATGAAAATTGGACGAGAAAGGGAAGTGGGATTGAATTGAGGAGTATATTTCAGTGCAGTAAAATAAGAGTGAGGCACCCGTTTTTGAAAAAACAACAATTACAAGGTGTGTTTCCTCCTTTTGCTGCAATAAGTTCTGCTAGGCGTCTGGGCATAAAATTTATTAACCGCCGAGATTGCTTTAATGAGACTCCACTCTTAGTCGCAATACAGTTCTCCCAAGTCTGATCTGCAGTTCTTTCAATCTTTTCCGGCTTTGTGGAATTTGCGAAAGATTTTCAATTAAGTTTACGTCTGGAATTTGGGGAGTTTTGATATATTTTTGCCAAAAATATTCATAGTTTCCGGTGATGAGTGCATCCATTCCATCCATTCCTACAGTAAACGAAGGTTACTGCCTAGGGGTTGCCTTATATATTTCGGGATTGGAGAACAAAAACAAAATAGCTTTATTGTTTTTCAAAATATTCCCCATTAAAATCTATACACTTTTGCCATTCTGATTGAGGTATCTCCAAAACATGCATTCTGAACGCATCAACCGCTTCTTCAGGTATCGAAAAACGTTGACCTCTCATTTAATTTTTTACGTACTGGAATAATAAGAAGTCATTCGGTGCTAAGTCAGGACTATACGGCGGATGACTCATCAAATCGATGTTTTGAGTGCTCAAAAATACAGTTGTTTGAGCCGATGTGTGAGAGCTCGCATAGCCTTGGTGAAGAGTGATCCGCCTTCGGCGGTTGGTTTTCCTGAATTCTTGGAAGACAGCTTGCAAACAAATGGTTGTGTACCACTCAGAATTGGCTGTTCTGCGTTGTTCTAGTGGTACGGTTGCGACATGTCCAGTTTTTCCGAAAAAACAGTTGACCATTTGCTTGGAAGTGCTTCGTGCGCGAGCAACTTTTGTTGGATCTGGCTCATTTTGAAACATCCATACAGTCAACTGGTGTTTACGCTCGGGCTGTATCACGATGTCATAGACGCGATGTCGAAGTACAGCGATCGTATTTTTGGAGCATTTCTTTCGACCAATTGACACGAGCCTTTTTTTGAGCGATTGACAAATTGTGTGGGATCCAACGCGAACAAATTTTTTTGACGGTCAAATGTTCATGCAGTATTAAATGTATGCTGGTCCAACTTATGCCTAAGGTTGTCTCAATCTCACGACAGGTCACATGACGATCTTGCAATATTAGTTGGCGCACAGCATCAATTGTTTCCGGAACAACAACTGATTTTGGACAACCTTCACGAAGTTCGTCTTGGAGGGAACTTCGACCTCAGTTGAATTCACCATACCATCGATAAACACTGGTCCTTGATGGAGCTTGATCGCCAAAAATTGAATTAAGTTTATCGATGCACTGTTGTTGAGTTAATCCACGTCGAAAGTTGTAAAAAATAATCGCACGAAAATTTTCACGATTTAATTCCATTTTTTGGAATGTATGTCTAAACGTTTTGAGTACGTATAACCTCAAAAATGTCAAACTTTACATTAAAGCTGGCAGTTGCCACATTGCAACACTAGGGTTGCCAAATCACGAAATATAAAATTCAACCTTCGTAGTACAATGGACCAGTTTTTAAGTCTGAGCGCTCCAGTACAGTGTTTCCCAACCTCCAACAAAAAAAAAATAAAAATAAAAAAATGGATGGGTGCATTATCCAGCTGTAACTCAAAATCGCGCCCGATAAACCTCAAGCCTGAAACATCATTTGAAATACTTAATTCATGGTACTGGGTTATTGTATGATATGCAATTCCATGCCATAATTTTACCACCCGTGGAGTGCCTCGTGACTTACAAGCAGCGTTAGTATAGTAATGCCTGCGCCTATTAAGTACTATCTAAGTCACGAGCAGTTTCATCTCTCCGTAAAATCTTTCTCTAAAATTCAGGCCTGTTTATTCAGGTAGTCTCTAGCAAACTGTAGTGTTACATGTTGGCTTTTTTTAATGACGTAGGCTTTTGTTTAATTTTCATTTAAACTTGGTTGTAATTTTTTTTGCTCTTCTACACAGATGTCGGTTTCGTTTTGTTTTTTTCTACCACATTTTGGATGCTTTTTCATTCACTTCTTTTAGATGTTACTCTTTTGCTGCCGCTTCCACTTTTATTTTGCACTTCTTAACATTCCTTAAGCTTTGAAATTTAATACGCAATGTAGTCTGGTCGCGTTAGACGCGACCGAATATGACGCAATGACGTCAACGAATATGCCCAGGGCAAACAAGAAACGCAAGAAATTTCTCGCTGATAAGCACGTTGCATTTGAGATAGAGGGTGTATCCGAAAAGCAGTTTGCGCGAATAAAGTTCAACCAGCCTCTCCAAGCATGAAGACAGTAAGACTTGTAGGCCTGACGTTCTTAGCGAGTGAAGAGCCCTCCTACAAGAAATGTGCGCCTGGAGTTTGGAATGTACAACAGCGCAATGCTGGCAGTGAATTGCTCTTTTGTAGCAGAGTTGCGTATATAGACCCGCCGGCGTACTTTAAAACTTCCTCTGTTGGCACAAGTGATGACAAATACCGGCCTCAGCGTGTGATATTTATAAGCTCGTCCCCAGTTCCGATGGTTGGCTTGTTTTGAGTCGGTTGTGATCTGGTTTCTGAGGGTCTCAGCATTTGACTCAGTATAGGTACTGTCGGGTTTTTTTTTTAGTGTGTCCAGCGTGACTGCTTACCCTTTTCGAGAAATTTCAGAAATCTGCTGGTTTCACCGAGTATCTCTATATATTCACAAAAATCTCTTTAGGAGGCACTTTTTGAAACCCGAATTAGGGGGATTCACAGGGGGTATTCTTGATTGGACATGTCAGATCGAAGTATTTTGGTAGGTCGTCGTTCAGACCCTGAATTATCTTCTCCACCTAAAGCCTCGTTCTGAGCTTAGGGAGAGGTGCGATGTAGTTTTCTAACTCTTTCCTAGACCATAACCAGTTTGTTTTTCCTGTTCTTCTGCAAAGTTGTGCTTCGCATTGGATTTGCAACTCTATGTATGTAAGGTCTGATATAGACACATCCGACAGAATTTTGAAATTTAGTGAAAAATATATTTTTGCACATAAAGTTGATTCTCATTATTGGACCCATCGGGGGAGCGTTAGATACATCAGTGGCTCCCTTAATATCTTCTAAGAGATGCCAAAACAGAGCCCTAACATGACATGATGATGTGTCATGATGAAGTGGCTGTCCTCAAAAATTGAATGCTATTTAAATTATCCATGAACCGGTGAGGTCTTGATCACATAGTCTATATAGCCTAGCAGTCTATGATCGTAGAAAATAATTTGAATCTCTTACTTTAGGTGCCAACAACAACTTTGGGAGAACAACGTTTCACTCGAAAGGATCATGATTCTCCTCAACCTTGTGAATGCTATTTATGTGACTCTGGCTTACAGCGGGTATAATTTTTGAGTGCTTTAAGTTTATCATTCTGTATCTCCACAAGTCTCGTCGTAAGCCCTCTTCAAGACGGAGGATTTCACTGATTTCATATCCGGTGCTATGCCAGTACCACAGTGATGGTTGGACACTGTTCTATCTAGTGGATTTACTGTGAAGAATGACCAAAGCACTTGATTCATTCCGGCGACACTGAAGATGTTTTAAATGGACGTACATTGCGGATATGTTCTCGTACATGTTCAGTGAATTCATGCCCTAAACTCCTCCAGTATGTGTCCGTTATCAGTTTCCCACGAACCCTGTGTTGCTTACAATTTCTTTGCATCCGCCAAATCAGATCCGATCTGATCACAAATCTCCCAAACTGATCCTCAAATCGACTTAAGAGTCTCCACTCCCCAAAAATTCGCCACTTTCCGTCCAACGAAATCCCCAACCGCCAAAAAATCAGTCAAGAAGTAAAGCACCGTCAGAGAGGGCGACAACGCCAAGACTGCCGTTTTCCTTTATTTCTGTTTCATTTGTTTTCTCGCCTCATTTTCTTGCCGTCATTCCATTCTGCCGTCTTTAGCACATCGCACCCCCTCTGTGCACGCCCCTAGCCAGCTCGAAACAACAACAATCACAAAACCCAAAGAGAAACAAAAGAAAACAGAATTAATAATCATCGCGCATAAATGTAACCCAATACGGTTTCTGTTGTCATGAGCCTCGTCCGTCCTCGTCGCCGTCGTCTGTCGTCTAGTCGGTTTATTTCAGCTGGTTCCTTGGTTCTTGCACTGGTTCGATATGCACATTCACACCCTCCGAACTGGTTAATTCGATCATAATGTCAACTGGTCATGAAGCGCGATGGAAAAGGGTTTGCAACACGGCGTTCGGAGCGCAGCTCTGTGTCTCTGTTCTGCTCTCTGTGTATGGATTTCCTCCCGCCCGCGGAGCCCATCGGGACCGTAAAGTGCGTCATATGTTGCAGTCGTGGTCGCGTTGGTCTCCGCTCGAAGTGATGTCTCCATTATCGTGGTGGTTTCCATAAATTTTGTATACGACTCTGTCGGTCGTAAGTAAGTTGCGTCTGCCAGAAAGCAAGTCGAAGAGATAAACACCTAAATGAGGTGCGAAAATACCTGTGGACACACTCATGAACAGGCATTACTGCAAATCGCTGCAAAAGTGACGCGTCTTGAGTGAGTTCATGTGACCGAGTGGGCACCGTCAGCGACCTCGTCTGGCGGAGGGGCAGCGGAATCGTAGGAGACGAAAGCAGTAGAAACAAGAATTATATGCTTTGTGCGCTTTTTTTTTTGTTTTCGGAAATTTGTTCATCCAGAAAAATGTGGATGAAGTGGATAGGAGTTGGTGGGTGAGATGGAGGTGATGGTTAACGGAGGAGAGTGCCTTTCATTGGATTCTGTCGCGATGGTGTTCGATACCTTATTTGGAGGATACCGCAAAGAAAGAAAATATTTATTTAAGTTGCTCACTATTGATAACTCCTAGATTTGAAGACATAGACATGATATCCTACCTAGATATGAAGACCATATTTTCTTGAGAACATGCAAGAGCCCCGCAATCGACCCTTCCCTACCGTCTGGTGCAGCACTACATCTGAGCAGCAGCACTAAGTTCTTGGAGCTCATCATTGACAGATGACTTCGTTCAAGTTCGTCAACGGTCCCGGAAAGCCCTAATAGCTCCTTGTTAATGTACTTACTTAACCTGGGCCTGGACCTCAACCAACAAGCGTCTCCAGCTACCCCAATGTTTTGTTAGCTGCCTCCGTTGGGCAAGGTCCCTCTTTACTTGAGTTCGCCAACTGAGGCGCTGTCTTCATCTACTGAGCCTAGACTTTCAGGCCTGGATCATTGGTGGTTATCCGCTTTATAGAACATACGAGTAATCATCTTAGTCGTTGGAGCTTTAGTCTTCTCCCTCTGTCTTCTAGCTGAACAGCTCGCATCTTCTCCTCCACCGAAGGTTTTCCTTTTAATAAGTCAGGAGCAAGACGGTACAAGAAAATTTGATGCCCCCGCGCTATAGGAGTGATTAAATTCTTTATTTATTCAAGTTACTTGTCAAGATGGAGCGGTTAGCAAGAGTTATCCTTTGTTTTATTTTAACTCCGGTGACGTTGCCTGACTTTGTAGTGGTCCATAGGTATACAAAAGTCTACCCCCAAGGGTATATGCGTCCATTGCGATATTCTGAACAAGACATCAGTGTTGCGTGTCCTGGGCTTTTTTTTGGAGGTTGGTATACACGGCACTGGTGCGCTCAGACTCAAAAACTGGTCCATTATACTACCAGGCAGTAACATTCGTTTACTGTAGTTTTCTGGTTTTCCGAAGAAAAGCCAGGAGGTGCTTTGTGATAAAGAGCTTCAGTTTTCAACTCCTACCACATCGGCCCCAAACAGCCGCCACTTGATATGAGCAAATGCGGGACATTGACAGAGAAAGTGCTTTGAAGTATCTTCACCTTCGCCACAGGCGTCTCCAGCCTGCTGTCGCTAGATGCCCTTGACTACCTCGAAGTTTCTGCTGCCTAGTGTGACGCCTGTCCGAGACGCCGACTTAGGTGCTTAGCGAGGGAAAAGTGTCCCGTTTGTACGCCTACAAGTTTTCTGCACTCTTTTCTGTCCAGAGATAACAGGAAAGCCACGGATTTGTTGCTCGGGAGTATGCACTTGGTCAGCCTGCATCCTGGAGAATCATGCCATCTCTGGTTGTGCTGTTGGGAGACCCAACCCTCGACGGAAGCCCTAACCAAGGAAGCGGGTAGTCCCAAGGTGGGTTCGGGCCCAACGAATGCCTCTTTAGAACCTTGCCTGGCATCAGCAATCTTGTTTACCGTGATCCCGTGATGTCCCGGGACCCAAGTGGTACCACGTAGACCTATTCTTATCTAAAAAGTGTTGAGACTGACTACAAAAAGAGTTTAAAACGCATACGGTGCACACAAATGTCTTTTAACAGCTTCAAGAACACCTCTATGCCCACAATAGAGTGCTCAATGCAAGTGACCGTTAATTCAATGTGGGACCCCACACATGGAACGGCATATTATCATCTCATTTTCAATCTCAATCAGATCGGAATCGAGAACGCACATGAAATACGAGCTCGAGAAAAGCAGTTATGTCAATAAATCTGTGAAACAATGGCAGAGCCACACGTGTATCGAAAATTCACCGTTCTTCCGAAACAGATCCACGCGGCCAATATTATCCAGCCCAATTCAAGAACACTTCAGATAATGAAGACGATTGTGACGCCCAGTCGCACAGTTTTCACTCATGTCATTGATGTATCCAAAACCGATCTTTTCCCGCCGCTGACTGGGTCAGCAGAAACCGAAAACTCGTCTTATCAGGCATCTGCCTCGTCTGCAATCCATTCTCAGGCGCTAATATCTCCATCGATCAGGTTGCGCCTAACGTTTCACGCGTCCGACGAGTTTGTGTCTCCATGATTTAGCCATCTGGGAAACGCTGAAATGTTTCGCCATTAGAAATCCACACGAGCCCACATAGAGGAGCCATCCGAACGCAACGTTCCATAACTCACTCAAAACTCGTAACACAATACCTTGTTGCGTTGCGCTGTAGCGCTGTGTGCGGAGTGACTATCTCATTAGTGTGCGCTTCCATACGACAGATTCCTTTGTTTCGTGTCACAGAACCTAGACAATTCCACAATTCCACGATTCCATACCGCACCGAGTACCCGTCACCACCGGGCTGGACACACAAAAACGTTTTTGATTTCTGCCGCGGTGTGGACACCGGCGACAAATCGATGGAAGGCGGAGAGAGTGTGTCACATAACATGCGGAGACTGTCGTGCGCTTTCCCATGCCTTGTCAGCGGGTAATTAAAACAATGAACGCGGACGGGTGGCTCAAAGGACTGCGAATTATTTATGCGATATGGCAACCGCACGTTTGGTGTTTTGCTTACGCCTCGTGAGCAGGCAGCTTCAACAGCAGGTTCAGATCAATCGATTTGTTGTATAATTAAATTCGAATTAAGGGCAGCAAGCGAGAGCGCACTCACGCCCTTGGCTCGATAATGCGTACTGGAGGGGGGGTAGGTAGTTCGGCGACGGCTTGAGGGGTGAACCGAATGAACATTTTTCAAACCGAACAAAATTGCATTATGGTTACAGACAGTGGCGTGCATCTAACTTTAAACCAGAGCTTGACCAGCTTTCTGTGTAACTTTTGTGTCTCTCCAGCTAAAACTCCGAAATTTTGTGTGTCTTGTACATACATTGTACACTTAAGAAAAATGTACCATTGTCATGCGACTTTGCAACCAGAGCGGTCACTGTAGAATATTACAAGACAGGTACTTCTTATGGAGAGATGCAAAACTGCTTAATTGCTCAAAGAAGATGGTTCCTGATCCCGTTCATTATTTAAAAAAAATTGAACAGTGAAGAGACCCAAGAGGAAACAGATGGCTCAACAAGAACAAGAACTCATGAAGATATTGTGCGTTAGAGTAAGAATGAGGTTTTGGCGATTCTAATAGTGAACCACTGCGATCAACGCAAGGCACTCCTCCAGTATTATAGATGTGCGAACGTTCCGAGGCGCCAAGATTGGCTCGGACCAACACCTTGTTGTAGCCAAGGTAAGGTGGCGGATATCTCGAACACCGCCAAGACAAAAAAATTCTGTGAGGAAGTTCAACGTCAGCCGGCTACAATCGCAAGAGATGGCCAAATCCTTCACTTAAGATATCCTACGCCGCCAACATCAAGTATTGATGACCAGTGGCAACATTGCCAAAAAGTCATCAGAGATGCCGCATCTGATGGGTTTCAATCCGCCACCACAACGAAACCCCTGGTTTGACAACGAGTGTCGGCAGGCGAATGTAGCCAAGCAAGAAGCATGCAAAGTGGCACTGAGCTAGATGGGAGCTCTTCAAGTCGAAGAGGAGAGACGAACACCGGCATCTCAGGAGAAAAAATGGAAGGAGCATGAGAAGCGCGCAATCGGCAGAATAGAGGTAAGGAAGTTTTACCTAAGGGTAATGTTAACCAGTCAAGGTTATAATATCTAATCCGAAGCCTATGAGGATGATCAAGGGAACAACGTAGTAGAGTCACAGTCAAACCATTTCTGCAGACTGTATAACGGCGATGAAAAACCAAATCCCGCTGTCAGGCAGAACGAACCATTCAACCCCAATGAAAGGGGCGATGAAGATCAACAATTCCGTCCACCCCACCCGGATGAAGTGAGAATTGCCATATCTAAACCGAAATCCAACAAGGCTGCGGGAGCTGACGGCCTACCCGCCGAGCTTTTCAAAGCCGCAGGCGATGATTTGGCAAGGAGCATGCATCAACTAATCTGTAAAATATGGTCGGAGGGAAACATGCCTGATGAATGAAACCTCAACATTGCTTGCCCGATCCGTAAAAAAAGAGACTCTTTAGAACTGTGCCAACTACAGAGGCATCAGTCTTCTACCTATCGCATCGAAATCTTCTCTGCTGCACTGTGTGAACGCTTAAAGCCATTCGTAAACAACCTGGTCGGTCCATACCAGTGTGGCTTTCTTCTTCTTCTTCTTCTTGTGGCGCTACAGTCCAGGGTGGACCCGGGCCTCAACCAACATGCCTCTCCAGCCAGGACGATCTTTCGCCAGCTGCCGCCAGTTGCGCACTCTAAGTTGGTTGTGGTCTTTCTCCACTTGTGTGCACGACCTTAGCCTAGGCCGTCCTCTGTTGCTTTGTCCCAATGGCTCAAAGTCGAAGATTTTTCGGGCCGGAGCAGTGGTGTCCATACGCTCTACATGGCCTAGCCACCTTAAGCGTTGTATCCGAAGGCGCTTGACTAGGCGCATGTCGCTGTACAGCCCAAGGACCAAAATCACACGCAAAACTTTTCTCTCGAAAAGACTAAGGGCTAAGGAAAGCATTATGTTTTATTGGATATTAAATTTTGTTTTGAAAGAACGGAAGGATGAAAAGACGGAGAAGCAATGACTGCTACATCAGCGAAAAGATTAAGAAGGATTCCAATTCGTCTCGTAATCGACTGGGCAATTTAACCGAACGACGAGCAGAGAATTGACGAGATATTCAGTATCGAGTAAGGCCTTAACCGTTTGAATGAACTTGTTAATTAATCTATGTCATGATGACGGTATCAATGAGTTGTCATGGTTAGTGCGTCGGTTTTAACATTGTTTTTAACCATATTGTAAGGAGACCAAGGTGTGTTTGTTAGTTTTTCAAAAACGCTGCCATGATGTCGGCTTATGATATTGTAGGCGTCTTACAAAAAATGTGCTTCTTGCTTTTCGTCCACTTTCAAATCATGCACGTACTGTATTTCTATAATAAATAGGGGCCTTAATTCGGTTCTATGAGTCTTGAACACTGCTCGCATAATTCTCCCGGTTGCCCCACTTCCAACGCACACTGCTTTGCTCAATAAAAAATATATTACGCACAGAGTGAAGATTTTTTTCTTTCTTTTCCTTCCAACAATATCATTCCATGACTGTTATGACATATTTCCTTAAGCTCCTATCGCAACATGATAATCTACTTGGAAAAGTTGAAAAAAATTGAAATACGTTCCTGGCTGCAAATAAATGGTGCCCCAACAAGAAGATTAAAGTTTTAAATAAAACGCAGATATTTAAAAAAAATCATGAATTCTGTATTATATCGTAAAGTTTATGTGTAGAATAACACATCGGCCAGTTGGCCGGTGCGGCTTTGCTGGCACATACGCGATCTTTTAATGAAATTTTCAATGACCGTTTTGCATAATTGCTGCGGTATTTCATTAATGCAGCGACAAGTCGAGTCAACTGAGTCGTCGTTGGCTTATTCGCATATGCCATCGACTTCAAGAAACCTCAAGAAAAAAGTCCAATGGTGTTTAATCGCACGATCTAGGCGGCCAATTCTGGTTTCCAAAACGCGAAATAACACGACCGGGAAATGATTGATGCAGCAATTGAATTGTTTCTCTGGCTGTATGAGATGTGGCGCCGTCTTGTTGAAACCACATCCCCTCCACATTTATTTCTTCAATTCTAGGCACGAAAAAATTGGTTATCGTTTCACGATACCGAACACCATTGACTGTTTGCGCTTGACCTGACTCATTTTCATAAAAAAGGTCCAATGATTCCGCCGGCCCAAAATTCACACCACACAGTGACACATCGAGGATGCATTTGCTTCTCATGAGTCACTCAAGGACAATTCAATTCTGCCTATTGACGAAGCTATCAAGATGGAAATGGGCCTCGTCACTAAAGATGATTTTAGTTGTCCCTCCAATGCCCAATTAACGAGCTCCCTTCGCTGTGCATGTCCAGCTGGCTTCAGTTCCAGAGTCAATTGAACTTTGTATGCATGAAGATGCAAATCTTTCGTCAAAATTCGCTGCATAGTGGATTTGGAAACACCAATTTGCTGACCTCGGTGTCGAATTGAGGTGGATGGAGTTTGAGCGACATCATCACGTACTGCCGCGATATTTTCGGTCGATCGACCTGGTCGAAGGCGCGTTGTTGTCTTTACATCAGTTACAGACCCAGTTTCAGCAAACTTTTCCATTAATGGCTTTACAGTTGACTCTTTTGGAGCCCAAATTGATCGCAATTTGCGAACTGTAGCCGCAAAACTTTTACCATTTTGGTAAAACAATTTCACAATGAGAATGCGTTGTTCATTCGTGAAGCGCTCCATTTTTGTTAACCTTCTACCTTCTACTAACAAACAATAATAATTGTTCAAATGTCAAACAATGATGATTCGAATGGCGCCAAATTTAAATCTTGCGTTCTTGTTGGGACTCCCTTTAGAAACAAATAAATGCCACCGGAAGTCGGCAGTTTTGGGACGATAGAGTGGCAACAAGAAAAACTGATCCCAAATTCTTTTTTAATAAAAGATTGGCATCTGATCTAACTACACTGAATCTACCCTATTTGGCAGCCTGAAACACTGCGTAAGGTCGACTTCTGACAGTTTGCCCATGGAGAGCACTAATTTGCCATTGTCTGCAATATATATTCACTCTCACCCACAGAAGTACAATGAAGCTGCGAAAAGTCAAACGGTTTTTCAAAACCTGAATGAAATTGAACCATAAGCATCGTAAAATTCCCAAGCGCCCAACTTCTATGAAGTTCAGCTGTCACATGAATACACCAGGCATCATTCGAGGCCTCTTACATTTCTGCGTACCACGGCAACAAAAATTTGCCAAACTTAGACAAGCAGAGCACAGCAGTCAATACCGTGTGTATTGACATTTAAGTCTTCAAAGGCTCATCAGTCCATCGACATTCGATGTTACCCACCCGCCTGCTCACGGTTCATGGGGTTCTTTTAATATCCTTACAACTTTGTAGAGTATTGAAGAAAAAAAAACTGGGATCACAGTTTATTGATTTCACACAACACCGGCAAATGGCCCGCAAAGATTTCCAAGAATTGCTGACCCCTGCTATCACATACCGCCTCCGAAGGACAGAAGCGCGCTGCATAACCCACTTCTTTTCACTTCCTTCAACACCAATCCCCGATAGCAGTCTGGCCACGTGAACGAAAAACAAAACAAACCAACGGAACACCGACGACGCCCGGCTACCTCTCGGCACCAGCTCTACGCCATGGCATGACCAAATTGTAATTCGAAACGGGATGTTGACTTTTTTGCTTGGGGTTCAGTTGACAGCGTGGGCCTCTGAGCAGCGTTTCCCGGAATTTCACTTTCAACTTCACCTTCAACACCTGAAGCCCAGCACTAAACACTTGAGTGAGCTGTGGCCGGGGGGAAGGGGAGGATTAACCGGGGAACAATTCCTCCTGATAGCCCGACCAATTCTCGCCTGATTGGGCGGCTCGATCGTGTGTCTATGATTCTCAGGCGTCCTCTATAATTCCATGATGGAGTGCCTCCAGTGCGCTGTCCCCGACTTTGGCCATAAATTAAAGATTCGTTTGGGGAATTCCGCGCATCCGTGCACTGCCCACGTAGTTGGTGGGTTTTTAATCTAGTTTGGGTGGAAGAAGCCACCAATGCACACCGGGACTCGATTCATTAATCAATGTGTCGTCGGTCCGTGTGGAGGCCAGCATCTGGATTGCGCAACTTGCTGCGCGACAATTTGTTTGATTTAGGAGCGCGGTCCCTAAGGAGATTCCATGCGTCATACTCAGCATGCGAACGGAATTGGCATTGTACGCGGCCTGCGGTGCTTAGCCAAGGCCAATGATCCCACGGTCCGGATCTCGGGATGCTGATGCAGTTGTTTTCAAGGGACGGCTCGCTTTCTCAACCTGCGGGTCGGTCATCTTTCGTCTTCGAGGCGCTGACATGGATATTTATCGCCTGGCACGCCCTTACTTAGACTGGTCGTTAATGAGTTTCTCTTGAGACAAAGTTTGTGGGCAAGTAATGCTTGCCCAGACTACGTGCTGACAATTCACCTGTCCTCGGCGGCAGCACATTTTCTTCGCTCCACTGTGCAGAGGAGCCAGAGAAGAGGCGGGCGCTGGACCGTTCCTTGCTTCCTCACATAAATCATCTCATTAATGCCGAATCCCAGAGTGCAAAAATTTATTGGCAAGCCCACTGAAACGGTGGTAGCCTTAATTTATTTTCTCCTACTGATTCTGTCGTCCATTCTCTGCCCGTCGCAGCCATTAACTTAATCGGCCTAATCGGTTACGACGCGTCTCTGCATTTTAAGTTGAATCTTCATGTACCTGGATGCCCGCAATTTTTGCCCTGAAATTATAGTCGCTGCTGTACGAACCTATTCTTCTGTCCCCCTTTGTCCCCCTGCGCTCTCTTCACCCCGTTTGGTGGTGGTGGAAGATGGCATTGTGTAATTCCTGGCAATCCACTTTGCAGCTTATGGAATTTAAATTAAGTATTGGCATGGAATTCCTTTCGGGAATTTCGCCACAAATTTCTGCACTGCACCTCCTTCGAGGAGGTGGCGACGGTGGTGCTGATGGTGGTGATGGCGATGTTGGTCACAACAATGTGCGCAGCGAGTGAGAGATACCATCGAGCGACGAGAGCAGTGGCATTCGCTGCCACGGAGGAAAAAGAATCCAAAACAGACAAAAAACGGAACTCCAACGTAAAAGGCGGCGATGAAGCAGTCCCATGATGTTTTGGTGCTAATTTCAGCACTCCTGTGGAATCCACAGAATTCAGGACAACGAAGACCACCGCCAGCAAGTGCAGAGTGTGTGTTTTTTTCCGCTTTCCATCACTTCGCTCTGTGCCCGGTTTGGGGCTACTCCGCCACTTTGATGTACCATTTGACACTTGTGTGTTTTGCGAACAAATGACGATTTTGTGATATTGATTCCTTTGGACCGTGGATCGACGAGAGAGGGAGAGAGATGCACCGCCGAGGCTGTACATCGTCAGCGGTTGTTTTTCTGCGAGCGGTGGGCCTGCTTTGGAATTTCCCTCTTCGCGGGGATTCTTTCGCCAGTCGGATGTTCGCGATCGAAGATCAACCTTTTGAGTACTATTATGTCGCTGGCCGATCATCACCAGCGGCCACTGAAGAGCTATCAACATCACCAACATGTCAGTCTTTCCCGCCAGCAGTGCTGCCGTGGGGACAAATATGTAGGCAGCCGATGACGACGAACGGCGAAGACAATGACGATGATGATGATGATGATGAGGATGACGAGGACGCGACGGCTATTGGAGGACAGAAGAGCGCGATGGTATTGTGTCGCGGTGTCCAGTTTGGTGTCATGACTGGGGAACACATTCAATTTGTACCTATCACGTGTATGCTCAATTGTTGTACCTCGCCGCGGTGTATCTGTCTAGTGTGTGACGAGCCAAACGTGGCGATGTGCGGCGGGGAATCTGCAAGGAATTTTGCAGTGTCGACCGCTGTGCTGCTGTGACCAAGATTGGTGATCATGATGTGCTGATGGTGATGCTTTGATTTATTGCTGCCGCAGTAAATTATTCCTTTGGCGATGGGTCTGATGATTTTGGGTGACGGACTCACGTAAGCCGGTGCTTGTCTGCGCTGATGGAGCATAAAACATTTAGGATGATGAAACTTTCAACCGGCAGTTGACGGAATAAGGGAATTGAACAATTAGCCGATAAGCGCTGAGTTTCAGCGATGAGAGTGCTTGTTGAAAATGGCAGCTATTTCCGACAAACATCATTGCGGGCTCTTAACTGTCAAAAAAGAAATGATTTTCTATTCATTGAGTTTTACCGGCAGAGAAAATTGATTTTGTCATCGAACTTGGCAACCGGTGGCAGCTCTGTGGGAGGGATCAGGGCTCAGATACTGTTCTGCCACACGGAGAGGGGGCCTCGCGTTTTGTTTCGACTCCAAAGATTTAAAAAAGCTTTTCATAGACGGTGTGAGTATCAACAATTCGACAGTGGTGGTGGAGTGAAAAATTCTGGGTATAAAGTCAACTTATCAAACTAGGACTTGGGTACATAGACGCAGTTACCCATTACGTCATGGCGGCTATTGACGGTAAATACAATCTTGTAAAAACCGTGCTTCTCAAATCTCGCCGTTCGGAGTCGGCGGTCCCTTCTACTTCATAGTTGTTGTAGAAGCTAGGCCCTTGTTCGTTGTGGGCTGTACTGCCACTCAGTTATTATTATTAAAAACCGTGCAGAATGAAACCCTGACCTTATTTAAAGTAAACGAATATTTTCAACTTATTTGAAACTTATCCATGACCTCTAACCAATTTTCTGTTAGTTTCAAAGTGAACGCCGTGACGAGGTGGATAAGTGGGTCAACACACTCGCTAAAGGTCCCCGATTCGGCTTCACTTAGTCTCGCAGTTCGAGGTTGGAAAGAAATATAGGTCCCTTCTACTTGTGATAGAACAATGACTTGCGCAAGAGGAGAACTTTCTTATCTAGCTCAAGCTTCGTGCCTTGTGAGCTTAAGTCCCACCTTTGTGGTTTTTTTCAGTGTAAAACTTGGGCCAGTGGGTTTCAGTGACTCTTGGTTTGATGATTTTTTTTCATCAAGAGAGTATTGCAGAGAACGACAGAAATGGTAATCGGAGGGTGGTAAGGTCTGGGCTATACCATGAATGCATGAGAACTTCCCAAGCACGCTCCGTCAATTTAAAAAAAAATCATCCCATGTCTGTGCCATAGCATTTTCAAGACTGGTGAGAGAAGACAGGTCTGTTCGGTCTTTCTAAATTCCTTCTTTCGAATAATCGAGTTTCACACAGTAGAGAATTAAAGTGTTCATTTCGTTCTGTTCTAGCCGCTCATAATAGACCTTACCTGCCGTCAAGCTTGTTTATGTAGCCTGCTTGTTTGGGATGATGCCAAGCAGTTATAAGGTTGTTCAGGACTTCCGCTATCGCTTTGACAGCTTCATTGCAGGTTTTGCTACATTGGTTGTGACATTTAATTGGCTTTTTCGGTGACAGGCCAAACAGTGCGGAGTGCGTTTTTTTCATAGCAAATCCTGGAAAGGAATTAAACAAACCACAACTGGGCCACGCGTATACCTAGCGCACTCCGACCATAAACTGCACGAAATCTTCTGCAAACTTACGCACCACCTTTCCTTTTTTATAATAAAAGGCATCACACACCTCCTTTCTTTAGATATCTCACTCATGTTCAAATCAGGGTTACTCTTAAGAGGAGCAGAGAATCACACCGCTGTCTTCACATAAAATGTAGCCCGACATGTATCCTTTCAAACGGATGTTCGTTTGCCATAGGCAGATAAGTGTTTCTAGAAGAAGGGACAACAACAATATTAAGTGATAAAAAGTAGCGAAGTAGTTAGAATTATACTTAAATTACTATAAATTGTGCATTCGTCCTCTCATCACAAATTCCCTGAATTTCCTTAGAAACATGTCGGCAGACCGACGAGGGCGAGGTTGGATCAAGTCCATAACCTCACTAGTTGCACTTGGAATGTAGCTCCTTATGAGTTACAGTCGACGATAGAGGATCGAGCGGCCTGCAGTTCCTTGTGCGTACATCGTCCCGGCAATTCCTTTAGGGAAGCGTGCGGGTCAGAAAAATTATGATGATGAAACGTCTGCCAAAAGAATTTGAGGTTCCATAGACAAAACAGTCCGGAAATGTGTTTCTTGTTATGGTACAGGCCATAATCAAAATTACAACAGCGAAGTGAAAAGACATTTACCATATGTGGTCACCGTGGTGTACTGAGGAAGTTCGTTTCTCAGACCGCAAACGTCCCAGGCTCGATTCCTGGATTGAACACCTAGTTCTCGGTTTCCATACTCGTATAAGTTGTATCCCCTTGGAACTTCAAGCATCCCTTGGGCATGTCTTCTGGTGTTAAGCGCACGACTTAATGGCTGCTGGAATCGTGGGTCTCTCATGTACTGCAGCAGTGTTGTCATCTGGCTTAGACGTGTAGAATTTGAAAAGTTGAGTTAAGTCTTACAATTTTAAAAAGACGATGTTATGTGCTGGATATCTTATCCGGGAGGGACTTTGCAACGTTTCCTCGGGGGCCAGAATGCCGTATCTGATGCGCGATTCTGATAATGCTAATGATGATAATGCAGCTGCAAAGCACGTCTACGTTTGTCTAACGCTTAAGATACGTCATTGCGAAGACTGTGCTCTTAAGTTGTAACCGCAGGACAATGATGTGCCCACGCCAAAGAAATTTCTCGTCGATGGTGATTCCTAAGAATTTGACACTTCTGACAACTTCGATTTCGTTGCTGTTGTTCGGATATGAACCGCCTTTGTTTTCGTAGTCAGACCATCGTAGCCAGCTAGGCCATTATCATGGCGCTATTCTGATACAGAGTTGAATTCGTCCTGCATTATCTGTACAGCTGATTGCAAGTTGTGTTGTTTCACTGAAATTGACAAGCAATGGAATCGACACTCACCACCTATTCGTAGATTTTAAGCCCACATATGACAGTGTGCATAAAGACCAGCTACACAGTGCCTAGTTTAGGCGTCCCTACCAAACTCGTCAGATTGTGTAGGCTGACGATGGTGAACTCTCGCTGTTCCGTCAAGGTCGGGATCGCACTCACCGAGACCTTCAATGTCGATAATGGTTTTAGACAAGGCAACGCACCGTCATATTACTTCTTTAACATCATACTTGAGAAGGCATGATCTTCCAAAAGTCAGTTCAACAGCTAGCTTATCACGCGTTTGCTGGCATTGAAGCGGAGGCGGCTAAAATGGGTCTGCATGCTGTCATCAAAGAAGGACGCACAACTTCGACGTCTCGGACAGAGCGTCACACTAGGCAGCAGAAACTTCGAGGTAGTCAAGGACTTCGACTACCACGGCTCCGCGCTAAACAGCGACAATAACACCAGTACCGAAATTAAACGCAGAATCACTCTTGCCAATCACTGTTTTTTTGGGCTCAAGAGGCAATTGAGTAATAAAGCGCTCTCTCGAAGGACGAAACTGGTCTTGTACAACACCTTGATCTTCCCAGTCCTACTTTATGCCGCGGAAACCTGGGCATTACTAAAAGCGGTTGATGAAGCCTTTAGTCTTTTCGAGAGAAAAGTTTTGCGTGCGATTTTTGGTACTGCTTGTGTTGATGACATTTGGAGATGAAGATTTAACGATGAACTCTATGGGCTGCACAGCGACATGTGCCTAGTCAAGCGTCTTCGGATACAACGCTTAAAATGGCTAGGCCATGTAGAGCGTATGGACACCACTGCTCCGAAAAATCTTCGCAACTGAGCCATTGGGACAATTCAACAGAGGACAGCTTATGTTAAGGTGGCGCACACAAGTGAAGAAGGACCTCAACCAACTTGGAGTGTGCAACTGGTGGCAGCTGACGAAAGATTGTGCTGGCTGAGAGGCATGTTGGTTGAGGCCCAGGTCCACCCCGGACTATAGAGCCACAAGAAGAAGACCGTGCGCATGAAACGTCTAGGATTAATTTCGAAACTTGGCACATGTATTCCTCATGTTTTTACAGATCTTATACGTTTGACTCTACCCCCACCATATTCTACAAACTTGGCACCTTCGGACTCCTGCTTGTTCCGGTCTCTGCAAACAAATTATCGGATGGGAGAAACTTCACCTCAAATTAGGGCATCCAAAGCCACTTGAACCAGTTCTTACGCCAGCAAGGATCAACAATTTCATAAGCGTGGAATCAATTTCTTACCCAAAAGATGGCAAAATGTATGCTTACCACTTGTGGCCATCTTCTTATAAACTCTCACAGGAATGCAAAATCGATAAAATTCACAATTCCTTAGTCATCGATAAGAGGGGTCACCACTTGGTCAGTGATGTCCTCTTAGCCACATTTTCTTTTCTATTTTTACACACGCCATTCCTCGCACTCCTGGGCCACTTTCAAGCCAACAAACACAGCGACGACGATCTGTACGATCAAATGACACAAGAGTCCCCTAAATGTGCAACCTCCCCAGAATCCCCTTGTCAATTGTAATTTCAATCAACTAATCCCCAGTCGCACTCGCCTAGGCCGCTGCAAATGGGCTTAAGCCAACGACTACCAGCGCACTGATGAGGACGCACTCACGGTAGCCGCTTGCTTACATGCCTAATCCAACACACAAACAACCGATCCGATTTATTGCCAACATCGACGTCAAGGTGACACCCCGGCATTAAATCAAAAACAAGAACGGACCGCATCCAGCCAAACCACATGTCAATCGCCGCAAGTAATATGCAATTAACATCCAGGCCCAGCCGGCCGATCTTCTCGCAATGGCTTATTAAATCCCCGTGAGTGTGCGTTCCGTGATTTTTCATTCACTCTCGCACTCGCAGTCGATTGCTTGTCCGTGGTCGCTTTTTATTCAATTTATGCTTATTCCTGTCTCTTTTTGTGTCTCTTCTAGTTGGACTATCTGCATCGGGACCAGCAGCAGCGCCCAGTGCAGCGGTGGCGGCCGCCGCAGCCGCTGCAGGACTCTTTCCCGGAGGCGCACCGTCGCCAACGACTCTAAGCGCTCTAGTCTCACAACATCGCCTGCTGGAGTTATCACGGTTCGGATTGCGTGGCTATGATCTGGCCCAACATATGCTTACCCAACAAGGTGCTGTCTCAAAATTACTAGGTAAGTGCAATGAAAGGATTCATAAATTCAGCAGGAGGGTGCAGGGGTATTCTTTATTGGATGCTGCTTGTGTCTTAGGGGCAGGTTGTTGAATGGGTTACCCTTGCATCTTCGGTGGACAAATTATAGGTAATTTTCCGGAAGTTTGTGTGCTTTTTTGTGTTCTGGTATTTTGTCCTCCTTTGAGTCATCGCAGACGTCATTTGGAGCGTGGGAATGTATTCCTAGATCGGGAGTAATTGCTTTTGCGGTGTGTGGTAGTCTCAGCTGTCTTCAGTGGGCTGTCCGTTATTCAGTGCTGCTGATGGGATGCAAATGGTCCTGACAAGGGAAACAAAATTGAATTGAATTACGAATAAGGACGCACCTATTAGAATCATGTCCTTCAAAGAAGTTTGATTGGGCTAGAGCACACTCAGTCCACAAGTTAAAACGTTGGATCGGTAATTCACCGAAAAAGTGTCCTCTTCCCGGCCTGGTCGTTGCCTATATGAATGAAAGAACTCATCAAAGGCGTCCTGGCTTAGCCAACTTGATGGACTGATTGAGTGACAATAATATCCCACAAAGGACCAGAACGTCCTCAACAACAACTCAATTTGTGCCTACTGCTGTTCTATCACGAGTAAGGGGGACCTACCGTTTGCCGATTCTGAACGGCGAGATTTGAGAAGGTTTTCATAGACAATTAGTGCTTTTCGATTGTTGTCAGCATGCAAGTGAGAATGAAAGCTGTTCAGACTGGGAATTGAACCACCGACCTTCGGCGTATGAGCCAATGAACTAACCCACCCCTTTGCCATGGAGAGCAACCCTTAACCAGTTTGTTTCCCTAAAAAAAATGCAAGGCTCTTGTAGAAATACTTTTCAATCGTAGACTTCCGAAGAGTTGCAAGAGATGGACAGGTATCAAAGAATGGAAGGCCGGCATGTGTACGAGGATCTTTTCACTATCAGACTATCCCACAGGCACCGGCTTATCTTTATGCTCATCAATATTTAGGTATCACAAAAGGACTTGGAATCAGTCTCATTAAATTCCAAGACGGTCATACATGAAAGGGCTGAGTAATTCAATCTTTGCCTTTGTTAAGTACACGGCCAATCATTGTTTTCTAACCACGATGATTGCAACTGCAGTGCACTTACTTCAAGAGCATGAACACAAATATATCCCTCTCGACACAATTGATAAGCTAAGCCTACACATGAGACGGGATCTACTTGATCGACCAAAAATGGTCTGACCAAATCCTGTTGCGTCTTTAAAAAAAAAAAAAAATACTTTCCTACTTCCTACTAAACGGTGATTTTTGTGATTTTTAGCTATTATCCTTTTGGCAACACTGGTTTAAACAGCTGACGCACGTTTCGTATTTTGTTTCACTGTCAAACATCTTCAGTTTGGTCTATAATCTAACCATGAATCGTCTTACGAACGAACAACGCTTGCAAATTATTGAATTTTATTTTCAAAATGAGTGCTCTGTTAAGAAAGTTCATCGCGGGCTTCTTCCATTTTATGGTCACGAAGCTCATTTTTGGCTCAATGGGTACGTAAGTAAGCAGAATTGTAAATTTTTAAGTGAATATCAGCCAGAAGCATTGCAAGAGCTACCAATGCATCCAGAAAAAGTCACAGTTTGGTGCAGTTTATGGGCTGGTGGCATCATTGGACCGTACTTCTTCAAAGATGATGCTAATCGTAACTTAACTATGTAATGGTGAGCGCTATCGTGAGATGATATCCAACTTTGATTTTGCCCAAAATGCAAGAGCTTGACTTGCATGACATGGGGTTTTAACAAGACGGTGCCACATGCCACACAGCACGCGCAACAATGGACTGATTGAGAGGCGAGTTCGGTAAACATTTTATTTCACGTTCGGGACCGGTCAATTGGCCACCTAGATTGTGCGATTTAACGTTTTAGGCTATTTCTTGTGGGGCTATGTTAAAGCTCATGGCTATACAGACAAGCCCGCTTCAATTGACCCATTGGAAGACAACATTGAAGCACTTAGTCGTGAGATACCGGCCGAAATGTTGAAAAGCGTATTGGACTAAGCGGATGGACTATTTGAGGCGCAGTCAAGGTCAACATTTGCATAAAATAATCTTCAAACATTAAATTATATGGACCGTACTATCGATTAAAATAAAGACTTCATGCATTTTTCTCAATTTTATGTGTTTTTTTTTTTTTTGAAAACTTTCCTATAGCTTTTAAAAATTATCCTTTATAAGCTACACATGAGACGAGATCTCGTAATCGACGAAAGATTGTTTGTTTAAATCAAATGTCGCCCAATTCCATGTCTTCCAAACCAGGCTTCAGATAATCGATAACCGTGGCGCGATAACGCTCACCATTCACAGCGGCCGGCATGTAATCCCAACAAAAGAGTCACTTTTGCAGATGAGCTGTTGCCTCATGACTCACATGTGAACTTTCACAACACCAATAACGCATTTGTTGCTTATTGACGAACCCATTAAGCCAAAAATGAGTTTCGTCACTGCGATAAGATTCATCATCTTTTCCAAAAACCCAGTCGGAGAACGTAAGTTGCTTCAAATGGTCCATTGGTTTCGGTTCTTAAGTCCGCTTGATCTTGTGTGGGTGTAAACTAAGATCCTTGGAGAATATGCCACAATGTGGTCTAGGCCATGCTTAGATCTTGAGAACGCCGTGAAATTGACTGATTTTGATCGTTTGCTACGGGCGCATGAACGGCAGCGATATTTATGACTCTTCGACCAATCTGTTGTCTCACGGACACAGTAACATCACACAACGAATATGTGGACTCAAATTTTTTGCACTTGACTCTGCCTTCCACTAGGGGAAGAATTAACATCGGAGTTAAAGCCTTTAAAGTTACGACCACCTTTAAAGAGGGTCTTCAGAAATTTATATCAAAGTTGTCAAGTCCCTACTGGAAAACCCTTTACAAAACCGAGCGCCACTATAACATCTGTCAAAGTAAAATATTGCCGCTCAAACATGGCGACCGTCTTAAGAAGTTGAAAGACTCAACAATTCTCTTCCAAAGCAACTCAAGCATAGACACACAGTTTGACCCTTCGACAACACCAAACTGGCTGCAAGGGAATGCAGAGACAGCTCTCCCTGTCCTTCGGAATGTCCACGCGTCCAGTGGTACACTAGTACAGCAATCATTTTCATTCATTCCATATCCAAATTGGTGAAAGTATTGGATGGCTTGTCACCACAAAAATGCGTATCACCTCAGCCTACAACCGTGGCTTATTCAATTTCAGTCCGCAGCTTACACTTGTGGTCCACATATGGGTCTTGTCCACTTGACCACCTTTTCATTGGACACTTAACACCGAAGGCGATTTGCCAATTCACACTTCTTTAGCGAATGGAATCCAATGCCCATGCCGCGAAAATAAACGCCAATCAAATGCCCTCACTCCGGTGCCTTCAGGCAGGTGCACTTTTATTACCAGACATAATTGCACGCAAGAAAGCTTTCTCCCCGCAAATTGAAATTGTTTGGAAACCATTCCGAGCCCAACCGGAGCTGCCCATTACATTCGTCCAATTAACCCACTCTCCCGGCCCGTCGGAATTCCTCGCAGCGGTCACACCGCTTCAAATACCAGCTGTCTGGAGGATCCGCTCGGAAAGCAGTCATGGCAGCAATGCCGTCAATGTTCGTCTCTAATTAATTTTCACCTCTTAAATGCTCATAAAAATCCATATTTGCCCGTGCCAGCGAATATGCCCAATACGGATATTGCGCGCTTGAACCGCCACCGGCCGGCCGCGCCATGCAGTAAGTGACTTCATCATCCTCCGGCTGACACAGTGGTAGCGGCGGCGGTGCGGCCAACTGACGCGAGATAGTTGCCATTGCCATGCAGCCGCTTGTCTGCCAGCGATGATGATGATGACAACGATTTGCTGAGCCGCACTATCTCCGCTGCGTCTGCAGTTGTTGCCGCCGCCGCCGCCGCCGCTCGCTGTAGGCAATTTGCCGGGTGATGTATGGCTGCTTGTTTTTTGTGCGCCTCGGTATCTCTATCCGGACGCAGTGCGCTTGCAATTGATTCTTCAAAGAGATAAAATTGTCAAACGCGGACAAAGTTGGTGACTGCCGCTCGGCGACCGCAAGCCGGCGCAAGCGGAGAGGTTACGTAGTGTGCTCACGCACCTGTATTGTTAGGTGAACGCCGGCGGCGATCGGTCGATCGGCCGAGAATGGGCCGGACGTGCCCAGAGGTCGACAGAAGGCAGCAGCAGCAGAAGCAGCGAAATAAAAACAAAAACGCGCAAAATGAACAGAAAGCCTTCAATGAGTGTGAGTTTGGCTGGTGACTGGCTGCCTCCGTTGCGCCGGTGGAAGATTTACGATCGCCGCTTGGATAAATTGCAGTGATTTTCGCGATTCGCGATTGTGATCGCAGGAAATTTGTTCGGACGTTTTGTCAGTGTTCCGAGGTTTTGTGCTGTGGGTTCGCTTTGTTTTACGGGCCCCTGGCGGATGCGTTCGGTTTGTTTGGCTTTGGAATGGTTCACACGCGCATCACGGCCGCAGTTAAACATCACATCCAGTGTGTGCGGCTGTGTGCAGAGATGGGAATAAGTTGTAAAGAGCAGCTGAATAGATAGATAGGAGGAAATAGCCTAGCAATTAAGAGATTTGGCTGGGACCTCTGTAGGCTTATTATTACTAGGTTTGACGTTAAGCGCGGTTGTGTTACACGTTGTTAGATAAGCGGGAGGATTTCGTGATTTCAGGAAGAGATTATAAGAATGGGCATCCACTCAAGTTTAGCTGATTACTTTCACATGGCTTAGAACTTATGGAGGTCGGCTGATCGACAGTAGCACCAAATGATCAAGATCATGTCCTTAAGGACTTCTAAAGATGGGTAAAGAGGTACAATAACACATACGTTGAGTGTTGAATGTATCTATGAGCCCGCAAGGTGGATAAGAATTCCGCCCCCTCAACTTCGAGGCTGACGTCGAAGAAAACTGCTGGACGGGAATTATAATATCGGTGGAAAGTGTAACCGACTAGTAGAGTCTCAGTGTCGTTTATCCAGTCCACGGGAAAGAAGACTCTTTTGAATTAATCACAAACTGCACGGGGTGTATGGCAGCTTGTGGCTAGTCAAATGTCGAAGAATACAAAGACTAGGACTTAGGACACACGGACAACACTCCCTTATCCCTAAAAGTCTTCGAATACGAGTCAGGGAGATAACGCAAAAGAGGACAATGCCTATGGTTGAGAAAACTCACTTTCACAGGTACTATAAATGGAAAAAGACATCAAATAAATTTTCTTGCACAAATGAAAGAAGTTGGTCAACGCTCTAGCCATCTAATCTCTTTCTCTTAGACTTCTTCATTCGAATGGGTGTCGTCGCCTTAGTGTCATCGGAGTGATACAGTGGGACGTGAAACGTATATCATGCTCATAGAGGTGGTATTAAGACGGTGCCTTAGCGAGATAGACTGCTAGAACATATAAACACTTACCTTGGTTCCGGGACACACAGGGCTCCTTGGAAACGAGAGGGTGAATGCACAAAAAAAGGGTCATAAATGAAAAAAATCTATGGTCCTAAACTATGCACGTATTCTACTTAGCCCATTCCTCCACTGATGGAGGGACTCAGAGATCGCGTCTATATTGAGTCCTCTTATGTGGGTACCAAGTGAAAAATAACTAAGTCGTTGTTTAGACCAAAGTGAACGAAAACAAGCTTCAAAAAAGAGGTGCGATTTGCAACCATGTAAAATGCATTGTAATAGTAAGAATTGATTGGCACTACAGCCCACAATGGACCAGAGCCTGCTTCTAATGGGTGTCTCAACAAGAACGCAAGATTTAAATTTGGCGCCATTCGAATTGTCATTGTTTGACATTTGAAAAATTATAATTGTTTGTTAGTAGAAGGTATTAGGTTAATAAAAATGGAGCGCTACACGAATGAACAACGCATTCTCATTGTGAAATTGTTTTACCAAAATGGTGAAAGTTTTGCGGCTACAGTACGTAAATTGCGATCAATTTGGGGTTACAATGATGCTCCAAAAGAGTCAGCTGTAAAGCGCTTACTAGAAAAATTTGCTGAAACTGGGTCTGTAACTGATGTAAAGACAACAACGCGCCTTCGGTCAGGTCGATCGACCGAAAATATCGCAGCAATACGTGATGATGTCGCTCAAACTCCATCCACCTCAATTCGACACCGAGCTCAGCAAATTGGTGTCTCCAAATCCACTATGCAGCGAATTTTGACGAAAGATTTGCATGTTCATGCTGAAGCCAGTTGACCATGCACAGCCAAGAGAGTTCGTTAATTGTGTATTGGAGAGACAAGATGAAAATGCTGATTTTGCCGATAAAATCATCTTTTCCATCTTGATGGCTTCGTCATTAGGTGGTTGATTTTGGGCTGGAGGAATCATTGGACCTTTTTTTATGAAATTGAGTCAGTTCAAGCGCAAACAGTCAATGGTGTTCGGTATCGTGAAGTGATAACCAATTTTTTCGTGCCTAGAATTGAAGAAATGAATGTGGAGGGGATGTGGTTTCAACAAGACGGCGCCACATCTCATACAGCCAGAGAAACAATTTAATTGCTGCATCAGTCATTTTCCGGTCGTGTTATTTCGCGTTTTGGAGACCAGAATTGGCCGCCTCGATCGTGCGGATTTCACACCATTGGACTTTTTTCTTTGGGGTTTTTTGAAGTCGATCGCTTATGCGAATAAGCCGACGTCGACTCAAGCCTTAAAAGAGCAAATTGGACTCTGCAGTAATGAAATACCGCAGCATTTATGCAAAACGGTCATTGACAATAACGGCGGCCATCTGGCCGATGCGTTATTCCACACATAACCTCATCCTGTCTACTTTACGATATTATAAAGAATTCACGATTTATTTTAAATATCTGCGTTTTATTTAAAATTTAAATCTTGGGTTCTTGTTGGGACACCCTTTACAATAACTACCTACAGTTTCTTGCCGACTACGAACAGCGAGATTTGAGAAGTTTTTCATAGACAACCGATATTCTTTAAGTGTTGTCAGCAACTCGAAAGAGGTGGTGCCGTGGAATCCCAGGAATCGAACTAGGACCTTCTGCGTGGGGGTCGATGCACAAACCCACTTCGACACGGCAACCACAAAAATGCATTGGCGACCAAGTTAAATACTTGGGCATTCCAAACAGAGACTACCTTAAAGGGTGGTTCATTTTGCGTTTGATTTTCAATACAAGTCATCACTCTTCGAAGTTGCTATGACGAAAAGGAAATCTGAGTCTTTGTATTTCTCCAGCACTGGCATCGGCAAAGTTAACATTTACAGAAAAGGTCTTCATGCCAGAACTAAAGGCCATGATTAATATCGAACTAATGCTCATCCTGAGATGTGTGCATAAATCGGAACATTTCACAATGCATTTAATGTTACGGCTTGAGAATAGACCATAACTCATGGATTGAACCCCGAACCGTTGTAATAGCCGCTAGAGTACCTATGTTACTTCAGATTTTTGTGGTCAAATAAATGAAATTGACACTTCGAAGTTTTAAGTTCCCATTACCCAAGCAGACAAAATAGAAAATAAAATTTTGCGAAGAAAATATCATTTGAGTTGTCGCTTTAAAATATGTTTTTCTTTGTCTGCTCTTGTGGTATTTACTTTCAGTCACACATGTTCAGCTGATGGAGTTCCCTTTCCAGCCACAGAAGACGTGATCGTTTACCTTTACCGTGTTGTCCCTCAGGTTTTGGAATTTAAGACTTTTCGGGCAGAACCGTTAGTGTCCATTCGCTCTACATGACTTAACCATCTGAAACACTGTACAGCCCATATAGTTCGCCATTGAGTCTCCTCCTCCAAACACTATCGGTACATATGTTGCGAGGCCAAAGATAATTTTAAGCACCTCCCTCTCGTAGCGGCTAGGAATCTCCTCATCAGCTTTTGTTAGTATTCAGGTTTCGACGCCATTCAGTAGGACTGGGATGATCAAGATCTTATATAGGAATATCGTGGTTCTTCGAAAGGGGGTTTTATTCCTCAATTGCCTTCCAAACCCAAAAACACAGCGATTGTCAAGATTGATCATTCGTATTATCTCAGCGGTGGCGCGCTTGCTTGAGTTAATTTCGGAGCCTTGGTGGACAAAGGCTTTCAGTATTTCAATATTACTGCTGTTTTGACGTTCTGCCCAACACGTCGGTGTTTGTGGAGCTTTTTCGTAGACGGGGACAGTATACTTTGTCTTGTCCTCCTTGACCGCAAAACCTATGTCCGCCACTTCCTTCTCGATGCTCACAAGCACCCCACTAACAGTCCCTTTTGCTCTTCTGCAGTTGTGGAAGATCGTGCTTCTGGTGTTGAGATTTGAATTCCTCGCGATCTCCTCGAGATTGTTATTGAAAAGATCGCTTGACAATGCGCATTTTTACCGACTTTGATGGATCAACGGGCATTCTCCATTATAATTCTGCAAAGATGGATGGTAGGGATAAAAAAAGTAGACGACACACTCTATAATAATAACAATAATAGAGTGGCACTACAACCCACGAGGGTCCAACGTCTAGCTTCGTCAGCAACTAATCGTGTTTTTCGTGCTATTATTCCCTCAAGCGTAGGAAGGACCTACAACTTCTTGCCGACTCCGAACTGCAAAATTTAAGAAGCTTTTCATAGACAATTAGTATTCTTTGAGAATTGTCAGCAACTCGAAAGAAGTTGTGCCGTGGAAAAATACAAGAAATGTCCGGGAATCGAACCTGAACCTATGGAATGTGACACTCTCTATAGCTCGTTCTTTTAAATACTGTCACTCGCGGCCGCATGATCGATGAAAAGATGGTAGGAGACGACCTAAAACTCTTGAATATTTTCCTTGATCTGCCATAATATGAACATTAGGTAAGTAGTGAATTTCGCTGATCGGAACACGAACTGAATCCGGCTATTGGGCAACCATAGTGTTACAATCTGGCCACTGTCACCTCTATCGTAAAGTTTGACATTTTCGAGGTTATACGTACTCCGAAAGTTTTGACATACGAACGCTATTTGTGTTGTTTACAGTGACTCAAAAGATTCATCTCGCCCAAAAATGGAATTAAATCGTGAAAATTTTCGTGCGAATATTTTTTACAAATTTCGACGTGGATTAACTCACTAACAGTGCATCGATGAACTTAATTCAATATTTGGCAATGAAGCTCCATCAAGGACCAGTGTTTATCGATGGTATGGTGAATTCCAACCGAGATCGTAGTTCACTCCAAGACGAATTTCGTGAAGGTTGTCCAAAATCAGTTGTTGTTCCGGAAACCATTGATGCTGTGCGCCAACTGATATTGCAAGATCATCATGTGAACTATAGTGAGATTGAGACAACCTTAGGCATTAGTGGGACCAGCATACATTCAACATTGCATGAACATTTGACCGTAAAACAAAATTGTTCGCGTTGGATCCCAAACAATTTGTCAATCGCTCAAAAAAGGCTCGTTTCGATTGGTCGAAAGAAATGCTCCAAAAATACGATCGCGGTGCTTCGAAACACGTCTATGACTTCGTGACAGATGATGAATTGTGGAGCGGAAAGTAAACAGCAGTCGACTGTATGGGTGTTTCAAAATGAGCCAAATCCAACAAAAGTTGCTCGCGTACGAAGCACTTCCAAGCAATTGGTCGCCTGTTTTTTCAGAAAAACCGGACATATCGCAACCGTACCACTAGAACAACGCAGAAAAGTCAATACTGAGTGGTACACAATCATTTGTTTGCCAGTTGTCTTCCACGAAATCAGGAAAACCAACCGCCGAAGAAGGCTCAGTCTTCACCAAGGCAATGCGAGCTCTAACACATCGGCTCAAACAACTGCATTTTTGAGCACTCAAAACATCGATTTGATGAGTCATCCGCCGTATAGTCCTGACTTGGCACCGAATGAATTCTTTTTATTCCCGTACGTAAAAAATAAAATGAGAGGTCAACGTGTTTCGACACCTGAAGAAGCGGTTGATGCGTTCAGAATGCATGTTTTGGACATACCTCAATCAGCGTGGCAAAAGGGTTTCGACAATTGGTTCAAACGCATGCAAAAGTGTATAGATCTTAATAGGGAATATTTTGAAAAACGATAAAGCTATTTTCGATGATTAATATTTGTTTTTGTTCTCTAAACCCGAAATATAAAAGGCAACCCTCATATTAATAAAAATGTGTTGTAGTCCAGTTTCTTAATTTGAGGTACCGCCAAGAAACTGTTTTGTTCCAAGAGCGTAGTCGAAAACTCTGTGCCCCCTCCTCTAGTTTCTACATCGATGCAAATTTGAAAATGAAAACCGAAAGCCTTGTGTTAAAGGGAAGCCGTCAATTCAATGACATTTGCACAGGGGATACTGGAACAAACAATTTTGGAGTAAATGTAAATATTTTTGAAAATGTAAGCAATTCAATTTTCAAGAGCCCGCTTTGAACTTTAATTAAAGTTAATAGAAAAATTTATTCATCAAAGAATTTCGATTTGACTTTACTTTATTTTTTGAGGTTCAGCCAAGGCAAAACCAAGGTGAATTAAAGTTTAGTGTGACACATTGATATCCACGGTTATATAGATTGGATTCCAGGCAACTATCTTTTTAGCAACTTTTATTTAAGTATTTATTTGTTTTGCTGCAAGATAAAACGAAACCATCAACGAGTGAGTGTAACGTGGAATTGCCCAGTCAATTTTCTTGAATTTTGTAAAATCTAGGATTAATTTCAACAGATCTTAGGAATTGAGTGCTGAACAGACGGTCGTGCCTACTTTCCACCCAACTCCCTTCAACTTCCGATTGATATCACAAGAAATCAACTCAAATTTGTCACCCCAGTGATCTGACACGTTGCCCCTACTGCCACCTCAAACCAAAAACAAGAGTAACCACTCAACTCAGACACCTCCCGAAACAAAAACCCGCTCACAAATGGAACGACCCATGCCTAGGTGTCACTCTAGCCAATTAATCAGTCTCGCGTTTCCTCCGAAACCATTTACACGTAAGTGCGCCGCAGCTAAACACAGATCACGTCAATTGAAATGAGCTTCCGCACCGCATAGATCAGACTGTAATTTATTCGCACTTCTCCTCCACCTCATCGCAGTCATCATTGTCGTCGTCATCCTCACTCACCCCCCAGAAGGGGGCTGCCATCGCCAGACAACTGACGGTGGTGCCACCGGCCGAACGACCGACCGACGATGGTATCGTTCGCGGTGTGTAATTTTCTGCGATTGATTCCGCGTCTGTTCATTTATCACTCGGCTAACCTCCGGCGGTGGAGGCTTACCTACACCGAGCTCGCATAAATTTCACATAATTGTTCGGCACAAATTTATGTAATTCACGCGATTAACTCCCAGCCCCACCCCCTGCGGCGGGCATTGTTTGCCTTTTCCCAACTTCACCCCAAAGCGAATTTGCACAACCACCGAGTGCGAGCGTATGTGCCCCTCTTCAGTCATTCAGTTGCGATGCAACTGCATCTCTAATGAGATGAGATAATAGTTCGAATGGCGAGCAGTGCAAAAAACATACCCAACCACCTGTCGGCCGCATCCACAGATCTGCAGATAAACAGATCCACAGAATTAAATGCTTCCGGACAATTGTTTGAGTGGCGCGCTAAAGACACGCCGCCCGTCTGTGGGACTCCTGTGTAGCTGGCGGCCCATACCGGCTTCATAACTTTATTCAAATGAGCAATTGTTTCGAATGTTTACACTGCTGACTGTCGGACTGCGGCTGTCGCGGTGGTGGACGGGGGATGGGCAGTCGACAGTCGGCCGCTATCATCAGATTGACGGTTACCTGTCTCTGTCCATGCGCCGCCGCGCCGCCGTCGCTCGTCGTCCATCTGGCGAGTTGTATAATCGCGAGAAATTGTTGTGCCAGAGCCGCGGGCGCTGCCGGCGTTTGTGGCGAGTACTTGAAGTGTGTCACCGATGGCGTGATAATAACTTATCCGAGTCCAAGGGGAAATGCAATTTAAATGCCGTAAATTAACTGGAAGCACTAATTTGTTGCGATTCGCGGTGCAGCCGACAAAAATGCGCCCGAGCAGGCAGGGGTGTTGCGCGAGGTGCCACGTCTCAGGATAATTGGGTGTTTCCTTAATTAGGCGGCCATAAAGCGAAGTTGCTTGCGCGACAAGGGGGAGATAAGAAGCACCGCACAAGTGAGCAATTATGACGGGGTGCGTGCTAATTAAGTGCTAAACGTATCGTTTTGCAATGTGATGCGATAATTTAACGACACGGGAGGTGCGAAGATGCAAGTAATTTTTTTTATCGCGAGGGGCATCTCAAAGTACGGACCATGACTGACGATGCGACGACGCCGGGAACGATGGGGCGCCTTACGAAAGTGATCATTGTTCGGCGGTGGTTGGTCGTGAATGGTTTTGTATGCATAATTGAAGTCGCCGCCGTGGCGCAGTGGGTTAGCGCATCGACTCACAAGCGGAAAGTCTCAGAGGCAATTCCTGGATTAAACTTTTCCTATTCTTTTATAGAATCAACTTTCTCATGTTGCCGACAAAGCTGTTCGGAACCGGCAGTACCTGTAAGTCTAAATTACTTGAGGGACAAGCACGCCACCTTGGTATGGAGCAGAGCCTTTCAAAAACCTCTGCCGCTCTATGGGTCTTAGCAATCGGTTAAGAATGCAATTTCACACTGAGCCGGAAAAGTCCCATAACCACCTAGCCTGAATAAGTAGAGTGAACAACCTGCACGGTACACTAACCACGCCTCTGCCCGCGATATGGGTATTAAACCACAGCCACCACGATACTTCCACAAGGGGCCTGCCGCACGGTCATGCTGAAACCGAAGTTACAGGGGCTCCTGACCTCCCGTGATACCAGAATATAGCTTCCAATCGAGCTTCGCAACTGTGTTGCTTTCGGTAGGATTCCTTAATATCCAGGACCGGTGGCCTGTAGTCCTACTCTAAAAAGTCCCGAATGTCTTCATACAGAGGACATTGGCACAACACGTGCAACCAATCCTCGGAGCTATACCCGGACAAACAAGCCTTTGAGACGCTTATGGACCGCTTGAACAAGAATGAGTTCAAGGAACCGTTTCCAGTAAGCAAGTATCTCAGACACATGCTCAGATTAAGATCATCAATGAACTTAACAAGTGACACATCGCGAAGGAAGCCGTATGTCACTCTACCATTTACACAATCCTGTTTCATTTTTGTCTCAGCAGCTGGTCAAGGAATAGACTCCATTGATGTCACTCTCGGTGCTGGGATGGGCGAAAAGTATACTTCTTCTAACTCGAACGCACAATCCGTTGTATTGCTGAAGAAACAAGTCATTGGCCCGGTATGAACTGTAGCTTGAATATTTTAATACAGGGGAGACACCTCCAAGCCGCTCGATCTTCCGGCATTGACTCTAAGTCATCATGAGATATTCCCAAATGCAATAAGACGAAGCGAGGGACTTGATCAAATCATCTCACCCTGGGTCTGCTGAGCGGTCGTCTACCTCATGAAAACGCATTTAAGGCACGCTTCGGAAGTCGTCATGAAGACATTCAAATCATGCTGTCATGGCATCCGAGTATAACTACTATAAAGTAGCTGTTCAACATTGAGTTCCTCCCGCACAGTTGCGATTCTTAACCTGTTCCGGCGAGTTACTTCCGCAACGGCAACGAAATCTCATATCGGTAGTCTGTATTCGTGATCTTATTCTTTTGGTCAATACCCAAATTTTACGACCATAGGTGAGAGTTGGAACAAACACTGAGTTATAAGCCGATAGCTCGACTTTGACACCAAGCTTGCCCTTCCTTTATTCTGATCTTCCAAACTACTTCCAAATTGATCCAGCTTGGCCAATTCTACAAGGAAGCTCAGTGCTGCTTCTCCCAACTTCTCGTGAAAAAGACCCTGATATCCTTAAGCTTGTCCACGAGTTTCTCTGTTAACATAACATGTAGAGTGCATTTTTAAAATTACCATAACTTCGAACTTGCCCACATTCGCCTCCTTTTCGCCATCAGCACATGCGGGTAAAAACCTATTGAGCGCGCTAAAGTTCCGTCAGGGAGGATTTGAGGACGATGAAGTCATCTGCAAAAAGAAGATGACTAACCCTCAAATCGCCAGTGTGAAACATTCCTCGTCAAGGCGACGCTCATTTCACAAAACGCGCGTCGATCAAGATTGTTTAAAAAACAATTTTCCAATCTTCATTTATTTTTTTTTAGTTTAAAAGCCATTTTTTTATTATTTATCTAATGGTATTTTAAAAGTAGGTATAAAACGCTTAACCTAGGTACGACAGAAATGAAATCTTTTAACTACTTACTGACTCTATGCGGCGCTCTAAGATAAACTATTGATATATTTGTTTTGTTTTTGCCTTTCGGTGTCATTGCTAGTTATTTTTTTTTTAAATTAATGAGAACTATTATTTATTTTTTAAAATAATCTTCATTCATGGGACACAATGGATTGCAAATCTGTTGTATACCCCAGACATCCACTTTTAAGGCGACTTATAGTAAGCACTTTGGCGGGAATGAGCCAAAATACCGCAGAACAACTTACGTGCAGCCGCTGTATTCATATCACAGGGACCTTCTACATTAATACTTATTGAGTGTAGTCAACAACTCGAAAGAGGTGGGACGGTGAAAAAATGAGAAGTGTTCTGTCATATAAACGAAAGTGGGACTTTCAGCATGTGACTCGACGCACTTTCCCACAAAAGTATGGTGCAAGTTCATAAAACATACATTTCAGTGCCAATTTGGCTGGACATAGGTATGTTTAGATCTCTCTGCAGAGTAACTTTTTCAGTTCCATCTTCCTCTTATAAGTTCATTCGTTTATAAACGTTTCGTAGTTGGTATCAAAAGCTTTCATATTTTTACCAGTGCGTCTTTCAAAATTGTTCCAAACAAGGAGCAGGGTGAACATCCTAGTTTTTCCCAAAGTAGTATGTTGACAATACCTCCGATCACATAATTGTACATCTATGAACTGACCAAGAAAACTTCTTGAGTACACATCTGAGCGCTTAATCCGTAGCGTCCGCCAAGATTACCCATTTTCATAACTCCATTAGACTTCAATATAAAGAGTGACATGTTGTGGGTTTAACCATGTCGTGAGCCGTGTACGTAATTTCAAATCAATCAGTCTAGAGTATGCTTTGAGCAATTAAACTTTTAATCGTTCATCACGATTGTACGCGAAGCTTTGACGTTCAAGCACTCACCTTGGCAGAAAGCAAGCAGACTCATAATAAAAGAGATACTTTGTCATTTATGCTTACAAATTTATGTGACAAAACCATTCGAGGTAATGGCCAAGAGTATCCGCTGTCAAAAGGACTATAAACTCCTTGATTTACACCCCCAACACAAATGAGGCTATTAAAACGTAATTGCTGTTTAACGCGGAGAGGACATTTATTGCAATTGTAATTAGTTTCGACACTTAAGATAGATATCGCAGATCATACACAAGATGAAAAACACGTTTATTTTCTTAGAGAGCATAAGACCCCGAGTTAACATAGACGACAAATATTTTTGAGGTCTTTGCAATATGCGCTTGATTGGCGATTGCATTCAATACTCGGCGAAATGGTAGTCAGCCAACAAGTAATCATGCTGGTGGTCTGAACTGAGAATCTAAAGAGATGACGGTTTGTGTTGATCTGGCTTATGTTTCTTTATGTTGGAGGTTAGAAAACACTACACTGACTCGACTGCTCAGACTCGAAATCAGGTTCATTGTATTGTGATAAAGAGCATACGTTTACACAACTTTTTTTCCGAACCTTTTTTTCTAAAACACACCAAAGGTGCCCACTGGGACTTAAGTTCGGACTTTTGTGTTATAAACATACATATCTTTTTCAGTGATTGGTTGTGTGTTTTAGACCATCGCAATTTTTTTTGATTTCGAGAAGACATAAAACGCTTCAAGATATCGGCGTATCAAAATTTGGTAAGATTCCTTCGATGCCCAAGACTGGCGTGAGTTGCTTGCTGGGATTGAAGCGAAGTTGGCTAAAATGAATATACCCGCGAATTTAGACAAGTACATGCTGCCTGCTGAACCCAGTTCAGAGACAGCAACTTGCCGCTGATAAAGGACAAGGACTTCCCTTAACAAACCACGTGCTGCCAAACAGCTTGCGGAAGCCCTTGACTGCTACACAGCAGATATCACCGCCATCCAGGAAGTGCGGTGGGGCCGGGCAGAAGGAAGGAACTACAGCGACTGCTACAGGGAGAAAAGGCAGGACCTGATAGCTCCTTATCAGTGTGGTTTCAAGCCAATGAAGTCCACCTTGGCCAAATCTTCACTCTACGGCAGATCCTGAAAAAACCTCAAGAAGTGCAAATCGACACTCACCACCTCTTCGTCGATTTCAAGGCCACATAGAGACGAGCTATACAGTACCATGTCTAGTTTTGGCATTCCTACCAAACTCGTCAGATTGTAGGATGACGATGGAGAACTCTCGCGGCTCCGTCAAGGTCGGGAACGAACTCACCGAGACCTTCAATGTCAAAAAAGGTTTTAGACAAGACGACGCGCTGTCATGTGACTTCTTTAACATCATCCTTGAGAAGATCGTGCGCAACTCACAAGTCAACACCAGAGGCACGATCTTCCAAAAGTCAGCTAAATTGCTAACTTACGCCGACGACACTGATGTGACTGGACGAACACAGCGAGCCGTCAATGACGCGTTTGCTGACTTTGAAGCGGAAGCGGCTAAAATGGGTCTGGTGGTTAATGAGGGCAAAACAAAGTACATGCTGTCATCAACGAAGGACGCACAACATCGGCGTCTCGGACAGAGCGTCAAACAAGGCACCAGAAATTTCTGAGGTAGTCAAGGACATCGTTTACCTCGGCTCCGCGGTAAACAGGGACAATAACAACAGTACCGAAATCGATGGAGCAACACTGTTGTCAATCGCTGTTTCTTTGGGCTCAAGAGGAAATTGAGTAATAAAGCCCTCTCTCGAAGGACGAAACTGGCCTTGTACAACACCTTGATCATCCATACGTCAGAAACCTGGACGCTACTAAAATCAGATGAGGAAGCCTTTAGTCTTTTCAAGAGAAAAGTTTTGCGTGAGATTTTTGGTCCTGTTTGCGTTGATGGCATCTGGATGAGAAGATTTAACGACGAACTCTATGGGCGGTACAGCGACATGCGCTTAGTCAAGCGACTTCGGAAACAATGCTTAAGATGGCTAGGCCATGTAGAGCGTATGGACACCACTGCTCCGAAAAGTTTTCGAATCTGAGCTATTGGGATAACACAACAGAGGACGGACTAGGCTAAGGTGGCACACAAGTTGAGAAGGACCTCAACCAACTTGGAGTGCGCAACTGGCGGCAGCTGGCAAAAGACTGTGCTAGCTGGAGAGGCCCAGGTCCACCCTGGACTGTAGCGCCACAAGAAGAAGAAGAAGAAGAAAAAGAGCCTTCACAGACGGACACACAACGTCGACATCTCGGACAGAGCGTTATAATGACTTTGAGGTAGTCAAAGATTTCCTCTATCTCGACTCTGAAATAAACAAGGACAATAACACCAGTACCGAGACCAAGCTCAGATTTACTCCTGCAACTAGCGGCGTCTTTGGGCTCAAGAGGCAATGGACGGAAAGAGTAATCTCTTGAAACACAGAGTTGACTTCACATAAGTCTTTGATCATCCCCGTCCTGCTCTATGGGGTAGACATTGGCACCATATTGAAAGTGAATAAGAAACAACTCGTACTTGGTCGTTTCGAGATTTTAGATCAGCGTACGATCTTTGGTTCTGTTTGTGTTGATGGCGTCTGGAGGAGAAGATTTAACCACAGGCTGTATAGCAGTGCATCTGGTTAAGCGTCTTCCGGATTCAACGATAAAGCGAATGGACAGCAGAGCTCCAAGAATATTTGATTTCGAATCATGGGGACAATGTAATAGAGGACGTTATCGAAGAAAAGTGGAAAATGATCTCAATCAACTTAATGTGTGCAAGTGCAGGTAGCTGGCAGAAGATTGTGGTGGCTGCAGAGGTTAGGAAGAAGCTTTACTACGGGAGTGATATTTTTTTGCTTTCAAGGCAGTTGCATCTCTCCTTCACACAAAACAATTCATCACAAAAGATCTCTTGGTTTCGAAACTCATCCGTTTTTGCACGAATTCCTTGTACCCACCTTTCTGCAGGAAATTGCGCACTGTTTCCGTTACCCTTGTATGACATTGAAAGCTGTATTTGGTATCATCTGTATTAAGAATTTATGAAGTCGTCATTTACTTTACAAACCATTAATTTTTGTCGAACTCACCAAAAAGTGATATTCGAGCTCCAAGAAGACAAAGTGACAATTTGAATGATGTGCTCTTCCAGGCATCCTTACGAGCATATCATGAATGTGGGCTCAAAATAAACCCAGTATCAATTTTCTCACAACGCTATCGGTTTGTTTTCTGTTTTTTTTTTCTCCAACCATTTCTATGTGGTCATGCGGAATTTAATTTATTTGGGCTATCGAAGACAAGTAACTTAATATGGGTTACTGATTGGACATAAGTGACGCCTAGAGTCCAGGCGGATTCTGTGCTCATCCAATTAGGTCAAACTTATCTAATCCAGTCAAGAAAAAAAAAACATCCCGGGAGAGTTGTTCAACACTCCATACAGCCTGTACTATTGCTTTGCAGGAGTGAAAAGGACTTATGCGTTAATGTTGACTAAGATTGGTGATATTTGAGTTCGTTCCAGACAACTTGTGTGTTGCTTGAGGTAATTTGGGCGATAAAATGTTTAAAAATGAATTCTGCCCTGCATGGCGAAAACTTTGGAAAAAAAGTACTCAACGAAAAGTTTGAAAAAATAAATTCTTCGTCATTCAACTTAGCTTTGCCTGCTGTTGTGTCGTGTAAGTTTGTGGGAATGGAATAGGAAGACGAATAGTATGCTGAAATCCGAGACCTTTAAACCAGAAATTGCAAATAGCCAACAACGCATAATGTTTAAAAAAATAAAAATAAAAAAAACAAAAATATATTTAATGATCCGCTTAAGTCAAAGTTGCGCCATTTTGTTCGATAGCTGTCTGCCATCTTGATGGTCATTTCATTATATGTAGCTTCTGCGCAAATTTTCCTTGACGCGATTTCTTCGCTGTTCAAATCGTTCGCCATAAATGGAAGGAGGTAGTCATCACTTGCTGCTACGTCTGGACTACGTGATGTATGCATAAGAATCTTTCCGGCGAACACACGGGACTTCTGCCGCGCAACTATCGATGTGTGTGCCCTGGAGTTAACCTGATGAAAGACAACTCCTCATCTGTTGACCAAGACCGGCCGCTTCTGAGCGATTGATTCCTTCAGACAATCATATTGTTGGCAGTGCACTATCGAATCGGAGGATTTGACTTGTACTTAATTTAGACCCTTGTCATATGGGCATACCCATGTCTGACGCACAGGCACATTACATCATTTGCAGCGCAGGAGGAGGGAAACAACACAACGCGTTGCGTAATTTTACAATACTTATGTGGTCGCCGTGGGGTAATAGTAAGTGCGTCGACCGCCACGAAGAATGTCTAGGTTCGATTCCCAGACGGGACACCTCACATTTTTCACGGCACCACCACTTTCGAGCTGCAGACGACAGTCATTAGTCAATAGCTTCTCAAATCTCGCCGTTCGGAGTCGGCAAAAAACCGTAGGTCCCTTCTAATCGTGAGAGAACAGTAGAACGCACAACCCGAGTAGTTGTTGTAGAAGCTAGGCCCTGGTCCCTTGTAGGCTGTGGAGACGAAGTAAATAGAAGAAGGACTTGTGTAAGGTGCGGAGTATTTGTTTCTCTTGCGATACCCCAAGTGTCCTAAATTACATTTCCAGAACTTTAATCACTTCCATGAAAGATTAAGGAATGGAAGTTTTCTTAGAATTCACTGGGACTTGCTTAGATCCCAGATCATCAGACGATCAGGAAAAAGAAAATCGCCTTACGACTTGCCAGACAAGTATTACAGGCGATATTCCTTGCTCCGTAAGCCCGTGTTGGGATTGCTGATGTTCTTGGTTAGAGCTTTCACCGATGACTGGTTTCCCTCAGATCACAATCAGAGTTGATCTGGTTCTTCAGAATGGATGCATAAACCGATATTTGGTATTTTCCAAATTTTTATTAAATTCAAAGTCAAATGTAGGACATGATGATAAGCCACTGACGATACTGGCGCCATCGGATGGGAAGACTAAGTACTTAATTGACCGCACTGGTCAACTGAAATTCATTTCACATCACTAGGAAGCAATATTTGCGTTGAAATATAAAGTTGCTTCAATTAAAAATTTGTGCAATCTTCATGTTCAGAATTTACGGTTCACTTATACCTCAGAAATCGAAAAAATAAACGAAACCATGTATGAGTGAATATTACTCGTACTTACTCAGTTTTTTTTTATTCTTTATTTGCTGGCAAATCAAACATTTCCGAAACAGCCTTCAAATCACACTCGTGATTGAACTTAACATTTGAAAATATGCGTCACATCCTTCAGTACTAACTTTCATCTCTGATTACTTTCAGGTACACTTCGACCACCTGGTCTAATCGGAGGATCAAAGCCAAAGGTAGCAACCCCAGCGGTGGTATCGAAAATCGAACAGTACAAACGTGAAAACCCGACAATCTTCGCGTGGGAAATACGTGAGCGGCTAATTTCCGAAGGTAAGGCCACAATAATTTTCTCCCTTCCCCCAGCGATGGGCTATCCAGCGCGGAGCCATGAGCCACCATGCGAACGGCGTCGATTCTCATCGTCGACAGCGGAGCACTGCAGTTCCCCCAAAATGAGACGCGTCCGTCAATCAGTTATCCATCGAATTCTTCCTGTGTACGACACAGTCGCTGCTGGATCTTCCCTTTGATGTTTGATGCACTCAACCAGCAGCAGCCAGCACTTCCCGCCCAAGGAGCACAGTGATGACGACGACGCGACGGCGACGGAGAGTTACTTTGTCCTGAGCAATCAAATTGCTGTTCCATTTTAGATCGATTGGCTAATTTATGGGCATCCGGACACCACCGGCAGATATGCAAAACACCGTCGCTACCGCTGTGGGCCCAGAGACCCGAGAAGGGGCCTCCTTGCGAACTTGGACTTGGCGAGATCGATTGATCTCCCAGACCTCATTATGTGGTCCGTTCGGTGCAATCTCATTTGCGTCATCATCGTCACATTAAGAGAAATCAGTCTTTCGGAGTTCCCGCTCCCTGACAATTGCGTGCCCAGTGGGCTTGCTTTGCATCTGCCTGTGCTACGCTCCACGCTCGCCGGAGATTCTCATGGCTGGCTCCATTCATCGTGCGGATTTCCCTCAATGAGTGCCCGAGTATCTGTGAGAGTTGAATGATAGTGATTGGCATTATATTTGCGGGCGATAGCGATCTCGCGTCGAAGAAAAGTGTGTAGTTGATCCTAGGGAGTGCGCTGCACGGATGCATGTGCGCTGCCCGCAGTGAGTCCAGCGCGGCGATCGGCCACCGCTTGCGATGGGCAGGCGATTGCGTTAGCTGATTTATTGACTCTGGCCGTGGGTCTTGTCTTCCCGGTCGAGTTTTGATCGGTTATTTGATTTTCCATGGATAGGGGGATCGAGATAAGAGCAATTTCAAGTTGGTAGCGAGTGTTCAGACGTGGACGTTTTATTGTATCTCGGGGTGGGCTTCAGTCTTGATGAGATCGATCAATGTGAAGTGCATATGCGGAGATAATCATTTGAGGGTGAAATGGTACGGACTCCCATAATAGGGGAAAAAAGTGTGTGGCCAATTTTTTAAATACTTTTAGTTTGATCTATTTCATCAACGAATAGGTTCAGCATCTACACTTTTAGCCAAAATTTGTTTTTTTCACTCCGTGCAAACCTATTGAAAACAAGTGGATTTAAAATGTTGCGGCATTTCGCTTTTTGGGGTAAATTTAGGGTCTTATGGGAGGCAAACTGAGGCAGGCATCTTTGCAGGAAGAGTCTTCCCGAGAACAACTTAAAGTTCGATACTGCCTGCAATTACAATGAAAGATGAGACACTCAAAGACAGACGTACTGCGTTTTACGACCCGACAATGGTCAATAATGTGGCGACGAATGTAGGCAAACGTATGTAATCCACAAGGAGGCCTACAAATCCGCGCTAAGATTAAGGAGCATTGGCTTCATAGTGGGAAAAAGAAAGACCATGCGAAACATGCGGTTAAGGAGATAGAGAATTCCTAGGGAAAAAACAGACTTCCGGTGAATAAAAGCTTTTAACCGAAGTCGGCTGGGATGATAACGGTCAATTTGTGGCAGACACGCAATGGAAGAGAAGTCGCTTCTGCTGAATGATTTGAACTCTAACTTTTTTTTTGCCAGAGCAGCAAATGTTGGCAAGTACAGTAATTTTCAAACCGTATCAGTAGTTTTCAATGTGTCGAACTTTGAGGCGAATAATAGCTTTGAGACGGCCGAATCGCACACTGCACGCAAGTAACTCTGCTTCAACTTAACCCATTTCCGGTCAAGATTTGCTTGAGGTGGTTCAAACTTTGCGATGTTTTAGTGCCACCCTTAGCCATATACGACAAACAGAGAGATCCGACGGATTTACTCGTATATTCAGAGAATTGCAATGCATTGTGTTGAAGAAATGAAGCATTGTATCCGAAAACGCTTGACTAGGCGCATGCCGCCGTCAGTCTATAGAGTTCTACGTTCAAGCTTCTCTTCCAAGCGTCATCAACGCAAACAGGATCAAAAACATAAAGTTATATTCCTGAAATAACTATTACCAACAACAATTGTTTAAACTGGGTTAAAAAATTAAAAATTCTAAAACGCCGATTGCAGGGAACTTCAAATTGGTTGCTTGATCCTTTTACCTGCAGTCTCGAAGAGCACTTACAAGTTATTCAACCAGTTGTGTGTGTCATCTCATTCGGGATCATATCCAATATTTCCCATAGCAAAACTCTTCAGTAGATTCAGGCCTAAGCCTTGCCGCTATACAGCCTTTAAGACTTACCCTTAAATCTTATTCCTATCATCACCATCAATGATCGGTGATTCCGCTCTAAAAGGTGCGTACATGCCTCTGCGACATAGGCAGGAGGTCGCGACTCTCATCCAACAACAGAGTGGACCCATTGTCCGCTCCGTAGTTTTAAAATACCCAAGTTTGTGTACGAATCTCATGATTCGCCAGCTCTTTAAAAAGGGCGCTGCGTTAGATCATTTTTGTTTTCTGGCGATTTTTAACTTCTTTCGGTTCCTACAGATTTTCCTACAGTCGGTGTGTGGAATCTATAATCGTAAATCCTGAATTACGATGGCAGACAGTCCAGCCTTGCTTAAAATGGAACTCTTGATTTCATTTCAAGATCTTTTATTAGTTTCCCATCTTGTCTATTGGCTCTCTTGAACTTTTCTCAGCACTGAGCGAATGGATGCACGTGCATACCAAAAACCATTTTTTTATTAAAGCAACTGGCGACAAGATATGATGCTCGATTACCTTACATGCCTTAAGAAACAGCGATAAGAAATACGCGCTGTTTGACATTGAAATTTTCACCTGAAAGGTTTGATGGGAATGCCCAAATAAGACATGGTAGTTTAGAGCTGGTATTCATGCACGCTGGCATTTACTACTCTGAAAGTTACAAAATAGGTGGTGTGTTTGAAGATTTGGTCTACCACATTGATAAGGATCTATCCGACAATTGTCGGACGATTTCTGGCTTTCAAGAATAAACGACAGAAACCAATTGTGGTTTTTTAACCAATCTTTGTTGACGGGCGGTTTCCAAGACGGAGCCGGATCTTGTAGAAATGTCCCCGGTCTCCCTTCGCTCGTTTACCCAAGGTTTCAATACCGCCTCTAAGACAGTTTCAAGGTCGCATTCATTTTGACCCCACGATCCAAAACTATGAGCGGAGAGCTACCGTCGGCGGTTTTGGCAGCCCAAACCATCGCCATCGATGCTGTCTGCTCTCTGTTGGTCGTCCGAAGGTGTACTTTTTCGAAGGACCTCTCTTGCAAGTTAACTCGGTCATTTTGTTTGTAGACATCGATTACAAATGGCACCTTATCACAGAAGAAAATTCCGCAACTCACCAACTTCAGACAAGCGTAGCAACTTCTTCCATCTTTCAACTCAACCTTGACGAGGATTTTGATCAATTGAAGCGCTTAATTTTTGAACAATTTCTGCCTGTGTTGCTGTATTTGTATGACCCCCTCCATGGCCTTTTTCAGCGCTGCCAGTATCATAGTAACGAGCTGTGGTTCGAGACACAATTAATTTATCCTCCAAGGTGCTGGAGGACTTTCACTTAAGTTACTTGTGGCTTTCCAGCCAAACATAAAGGAATCAGACAATCACGTCTAAATTTCATTACGGATACTATTTTTTCAACACAAATGAGACACAAATGGCTTGCAAACAATAAAAAATTCTGTCATGCGTCAAAATTTGAGCTTACTGTCATGATCGGTTGGAAATCGAAGCAATCTTAAGTTGGCTGCAGGCCGTGTCAGTCTGGGTGTAGACCCAAATACCAGTGTCTGGCAGAATGGTAGCACTTAAATTGGACGACGATAGGTAGGAATTTGAACGCCACCATAGACGAGGCGAGGATAGCAATGTAAGGACAACAAAAGCTGCTAAGCAAATGAGCTATAAAAGACAACTAAACATGATCTGGTTGATAGCACGCCTGTGCAGGGCATTATTTCCAATTTTGGCTTAAAGTTTCACGTTCGAAGGACCAACCAAAACTATTCCGCAAAATTAAATGTTGATCAGAGGCGTGACAGATGAATGGACACACAGAGACAATAAATGTTTCTTTCTCTGAAAACGAAACCTTAAAAATATGTTTGTCATCAGAAGATCCTCCTTCTAAAGACATAAGTGCCATGGATCTGAAATCGCTCGGCAAAATTGCTTAATTTAATTCATACAAAAGAAATCACAGCATTTAACCACAAATCTCGATCAAACGCTAAGATAACTACTTCTGCTACTACAACCAGTATTTGCTGCCAATGAAATCACAAGCATTGTAAATGAAGCAACTCGACTGCATAGCAGCTGTAAAACGAATCAGATTGCAACAACTCTCAATGAGTTCGCACTTCAGAGTATTTATTTTACACACCAAATACGGAGGGAGTGCGTGCAGCTTTGATCTGTACGACCGCACAGAGAGCGAGCTCATTTTGGAATTACGTACAGCTTCCTAATTGGGACAAAGTTATGTCCCCCATATGATTATACGAGCTGAGGGAGACTGCGATTATGTACCAAGCTCATTCGCCTTCTGAGATGTGCGAAAATGCAGGCACTTACCAATTTAAAAGTCACTAACCAATTCTGTACATTGGTAATTTGTTAATAGGATTCTATTAAGAGTGGTCGAATTGTGATTTCTAATGAAGCGTTAAACATGGTCACGTAATTTGGAAATTTAATGGGTGACTAAATGGCAATTGTTGTGTGTCTCCTTAGTTGACAAGATTCAAGAGCTCTCGAAGGTCAATCCAACAGGATGTCGGAAGAAATCATATGAAAGTAGACAAACAGAAGACCGTTTGGATTTGATAGCTTATGAAAATGAACGCTACAAACTGTTCAACAGAAACACTCATCTTTCTCTTCCGCGAGAAAAGACGATTATTTCGCGTACGAGAACAATTTTTTGAAATTTTTTTACAAGCTTCTTCTTCTTCTTCTTCCCATGGCGCTACATGTCCGGGGTGGACCCGGGCTTCAATCAACATGCTTCTCCAGCCAGCACGATCTTTCGGCAGTTGCGCACTCTAAGTTGGCTGAGGACCTTCTCCACTTGTATGCGCCACCTTAGCCTAGGCCGTCCTCTGTTGCGTTGTCCCAGTGGCTCAAATTCGAAGACTTTTCGGGCGGGAGTAGTGGTGTCTATACGCTCTATGTACATTTTAAGCGTTGTATGCGGAGATGTTTGACTAGGCGCATGTCGCTGTATAGCGCATAGGGTTCGCCGTTAAATCTTCTCCTCCAGATACCATCAACGCAATCAGGGCCAAAATCACACGCAAAACGTTTCTCTCGAAAAGACTAAGGGCTTCCTCATCCGCTTTTAATAACGTTCAGGTTTCCGTGCCATAGAGTAGGATAAGCTATTCACATGATATATCAGATTTCGCTTAGTGCTCAGTTAGAAGCTGTCCAGTATGAAGGAATGTGCTTAATCGGCATGTGTGTTATGTACGGGAACAGGAATTTTTGTCTCACGCTTAGGACAGTTCAAATTCGAGCTCCTATGGCAGCCAAAGTCATAAATGATGCAGGATAGAGCGGTAACCGCAAGCACCATTCGTTTGTTCAAAGATAAGCCCAGAAAAGGAACCGCGTGATTTGGTATGTGACTTGATTTGACAGTGCGCAGCACCCAGAATTTATTAAGCTACAAAAAAAATTAAAATCTAAACTTAACCTAAACATCATGTCTAAGGATGGATGAGGAAAGTAGAGGAGAAATTGCGATGAAATCCCCTAAGTCTATACTTTGAGTATTAGAAATCAAAACAACCACAATTATTAGCCACACCATTCATAAGAGAAAGAGGTTCATTATAGTTACTGTAAAGTTTGATATGGAAAAGGGGTACAGCCCGAAGACGGCGGGGGTTAGTGTTGGAACAAATTTCTTACAGGAGAGCAAAGCTGTCCATATTGCCCCATAAAATTTGATAAGATTTGATGATCATATTCAGCAGGGTAAGACGGCTTTCGTAAGGAGGTAAATTAAATTGGTCATGCCATTGTAAGCCGCGTTTGGCTGAGCAACCTCGATACGTGAGGAATGGGACATGTGATAAGGGGGACCAAATTTAAGGATTGAGTACACAAAATCTACGAAAAGGGATTTAGTGACGTAGGAATTGGAAAATTGTTTAGGTCAATGTTTCACGAAACCAAGAAAAGATATACGAGTAGTTCAAATCATGTTGCAGTTGTGTTTCATTAGCGAGGGATGAAATGGCCTTCATGTCATCGATGTAGATGGAAATTTCACATCTTTTTAATACACAGGCCAAGATGACAAGATGAAAATTAGTGGGTCAAGGTGACTGCCTTGTGGAACACTACGATTCGATCCATGCTCTCAAGCAAGGTGGAAGGCCAAGCACTTTCAATTAAAAAATGGTGAAATTTGATCGAATCCCTTGCTTAAGTCAGAAGCAATTAACTTCATTGCTGTTCCTTAAGGCAAATCGTATGTTGGAGATGGATTCAGTCAGGTTAGTAAATACCCAAAATATTAATTGACGACGCCACTTTACGGGAAGCCATTGATACTGACGGTGTTCGCATAACACAAAATATGCAAATATCCTCCATAACAATAAGTTGACACCTATTTTAAATAGGTGAATTGAAAAAATCGGACAACTGGATACCCCATGAAGTGAGCAATTTCCAAAATCTTTGTGATTTCAAAACTTCTGCACCGCTGAGATAACGTAATGCACTAAATTTTCGAATGATCTGTGCAGAACACAAAAGGAAACCAGAGCACTGACTTAGACTTGGTCCAGAAAAGGTTTTGGATGACAATCTGATGGACATCAAATTCACCAACCCACCTCTCATTTCTTCAACTGGGTGTGTAGATGTTAATGAAGTTTGGACGGTCGAAATCGATTTACTTATCAGTTATCCTTTTTTGGGATATGAAAATTAGCTGAGCTGATACTATTGTACCCCACAGTTTTTGCAAACAAGTTAATAGGCAGTAAATTTAAGATTTAGTTAGTAACCAAGATATTGAACATTCAGTTTGCACACAATTTGAGCTCCAGTGACTCTAAGTTTGTGTAAGTGTGTGTAAGTCTTTGAAGAGTAAAAAGGATAGCATGTGTCTTTACTGCATTAATTTTACTATTCCAGTTAGCTTAATATGAATCGAAAGTGTTAATAGCAGATTGTAGATTAGTTTCAACGTTAAAACCAATAAATACATGTTTCATCAGCAAAAAGAGCAATGCTACAGTTAGTCAATTTCCCCAAATTCCCAAATAGCGTGTATGGATGTTGTATAAAATTGGGCCAAGAACAGATCCTTGTGAGAATCCTGTGTTTACAAGTTTACTATCAGAAAAACATCCATTTTTGGAAACGTTAAAACTTCGATAAGATAGGAAACGCTAAATTACCTTCATGGAAAGTTAACATTTCTAAGCTTATGAATGAAGTCATCATTCTATACCGTGTCCAGAGCTTTTTCGACATCTAGGATTATTATTCCACAACTTTTTCCAACTTAACAGTAATTTATTATTGAATACTGTAAAAAGCTCTAAGTAAAAAATGCTCCTAAAATATGATGGAATTTTTTTCTTAGAAGGATAAGATTCTTATTTCAATGATCTTTTCAAAGTACTAAACGAATTCAAAAAGCTAAATGGTCTATAACTTGTGCTTAAATTAGGATCTTTTCCAGGCTTTGAGATTGGAATTATCTTGGCAGCTTGGCAAGGGAAGTTAATGCTTTAATGCGCCCCAATGATGCATATACGCACAAGCCGTTAAACTCTATCAAAATGTGCCAGCACGGGCTTCGTTTCTAGAGCCAATACAATGTAAAGGGGGATTTTTTAACTATTATCTTTTTAGCAACACTGGTTTAAACAGCTGACGCACGTCACGCACGCACGCACGTGTTTTGTTTCACTGTCAAACATCTTCAGTTTGCCCTATAATTTAACCATGAATCGTCTTACAAACGAACAACGCTTGAATTTTATTATCAATATGCGTGCTCTGTTAAGAAAGTTCATCGCTCGCTTCTTTCATTTTATGGTCAGTTTAATCGACCCACTGAAGCGGCTATTTGGGTTATTGTGACTAAATTTTGGAGTGAATATCAGCCAGACGCTTTGCAAAAGCTACCAATGCATCCAAAAAAAAGTCACAATTTGGTGCAGTTTATGGGCTGGTTGCATCAAAGGACATCACTTCTTCAAAGATAATGCGAATCGTAACGTAACTGTGAATGGTGAGCGCTACCGTGAGATGCAAGGGGTTGACTTGCATGATATGTGATTTTAACAAGACGGTTCCACATGCCACACAGCACACGCAACAATGGACCTATTGAGAGGCGAGTTCGGTGAACATTTTATTTCACGTTCGGGACCGGTCAATTGGCCGCCTAGATCGTGCGATTTTACGCCTTTAGACTATTTTTTGTGGGTCTATGTTAAAGCTCATGTCTAAACAGGCAAACCCGCTTCAATTGACGCATTGAAAGACAACATTGAAGCATTTATTCGTGAGATACCGGCCGAAATGTTGGAAAGAGTGTGCCAAAATTGGACTAAGTGGATGGACCATTTGAAGCGCAGTCAAGGTCAACATTTGCATGATATAATCTTCAAACATTGAATTATATGGACAGTACTATCGATTCAAATAATTTAATGCATTTTTCTGAATTTCATGGGTTTGTTTTTTAAACTTTCCTTTAGCTTTTAAAAAACACCCTTTACAATGATACATCATATATTGTAGTAAGCTCGCCGTTAAGCAAGTAGTCCGCCATACTCAACCGATGTTTCTCAAACAGATTATTATCTTTTTTTGGAATCCGACGCCATATTCTCTGCAAAAAAATCTGGCAGAGTTCATAGAGGCCTTTTAAGATTTTTAAGCGTCACAAAATTGAGTTTTCTGTGAGAAAGTAATAATGGAGGAATTACTGTCAAAGGTAGTTATAAATGCCAAGGGTTCATATTCTGCTTAAATAAAAATTGTTCAAAATAGTAATACTGATTTTGATTGAACATTTCATTTAACACGGGTAAGCCTTTTCTGTTTTGTTTTTCAAGTTTATGGAATGTATTAGTTTTGTCTTTTTTATTCCTGGCCCACTTAGTTCCACAGCTCACTCAGGAGCAAAACTTTAACACTATGCTTGCCTGATTTCTGGTCGATCGACCATAATTCGCTAGTAGAATCCAAATGGGTCTGAGCTGTTTGCTCCAAAATGAAAAAAGGCGTAGTTTTTAGTTTATCGTACAGTCTCCCTCATCACTATTGTGTTTTTCAAACTAATGAAATGTACACTCGTGAAGCACAGTCCTCGGTGAAGTGAAACAGCCTGGTTGTGGAAGTAGAAATCTGTCACTGTCTGATCAGTGAAAATGTAAGCAGATGTTGCCTCTGCAGAAGGTGTATGAGCGAGGACCAAGCAGAAACCCTTATACTATGAACCTGCCCGCCAGATATAAAAACAGGCAACTGTCTTCTTATCAGTTTACATGACCTGAGTAGCAGTCCTTTTACCGATTTTTTTTTTGACTTTCTTATAAGCTTGCCAATCAACTGGTTTCAACTAATTCATCCCATTGATAACTAGAGTGGCGCACAATGGCTCTGCATACGACCTCTTACGTGAACCTAAGTGCATGTAATATTTGATTGGAAAATGTCGCTTCGCTGCTGTTTGTCTATATAAAGCATTCAGAAGTTTTTTTAGCATTCTGTGACGAGTTTTCACATTCGCTGAATAGAAAAATTATTATTTGTCCTACCAGGTAGCAACCTATATTTGTTAGAGGTTCTTGGTGAAAAAAAAACATAAATTCCGAAATTTTCTTACAGGTGTTAGGGAACAATCACTTAGTTGCATACATCCTGTCCTACCAACCTACTCCGATTATGCTCTGGACTATCATGTGGCCATCCACCATACTGTTATTTAAGTTAATCGTACTCAGCTATTGTCCTGTATTTTTTAAAGGCTTAGCTAACATTTAAAGGCATCAGAAACAAATGTTTAGTGTCATCCATTCAGTTGAACTCCACCCCTCTGTCACTGTCCCGCTCTCATTCAAAAATCTTTTCCCGAATTCCTATTTAAGTCTTAATTCACGGATCGACTAAGCAACGTATCGAAAAGGGTGACAATGAAGCCCTATCTTCATTCAAAGTCCAAGCATGTAAGGTGTGCTATAAGCGCACAAACCCCAACCCCTTAAACACCCCATTTCAAAAGTTACTCTGCCTCAAGCAAATTCATTGAATTCCATAATGAAAAGTCCTCATTAGCGGCTAAGCCTGCCACGACCACCGCCCTGCTGCACATTAGCGACCATAACGCCGCTACCAGCTTGAAAAGCATACGTTCCCCTATCAATTTGTATGGAACGCCCACCACGGGGGTTTTCTTTTTTTTTGCCTAAATGCAGGAAGGAAAGCCTCCACACACCCCCGCCCACTGGTGTGACGTCAACAATGGCCTCCGCAAAGCAAGGGGAGCAAAGCCAAAGAATGAACCCACATGACAGCCGGACAACACACCCCTCGTCAACCACCCTGGCGTGTGCAGTCAGAGAACAACCGTTTTTTTTCGATGACCGCCGAACGAAGAACGACATTAATCAAAATGGAAAATGTCTCATGTGTGTGCACCAAGAGTCATAGAGACCTAACTGTACATACACACAGGCACACACGGCTCAGGCAGCCCACTCTATATGGGGAAAATCAATTATGGAAACTATTCGAGCAGCCATTATGGTTTTTTCCCCCAAAGGAAACTGCCCAGTCGATGGTGGCTGTGCCGGCAGCGACGGCGACGGAAAGAAAGCGCACGAACCAGACGTGGCCGACCGCGGGAGCATGGAGCACGTATCCGCCTAATGACTGTTTGCACTTGTTGGCTTTGCTTGGGTAATTGTGCAGTTGCAGATACATTCCAGTGAATTTATGAATGTCCACAGATAGAAAGATACTTTGAGTGCCTGAGCGCTGGGCTGTCGCGGTACTGAGGGGTCGGGAGGGATAATTTATTCAAATCTACAATTGAACATGTGGGAGTGGCAGTTGGAAATAAAGTGGAATTGCTTGTTTTTCTCTCAATTGTGGCAATTACGGCGGTAATTGGAGGGAAATGTGCGATTATCAGAGGCAAGGTCTGGAACAATAAATTCCGAAACGCATCGAAAACAAAACGAACGCAGTGAGCAACGTCTATTGGGTTTTTGTTGAGATTTCGGGTTGAAATGTGCCTCACGTGGGATTGGACTGAGAGTAAGCGCCCAATGCGTGCAAGTTCACGCCTCAAGTTGCGCCATTATGGATGTAATTCGGTGCAGTTTCCACCAGGCCTCAGTCTAAGAACTTGTTTATGCATTTGAGGAAAATCTTTGGAGTTTGTGTAACTTTTGAGAGAGCAGCCGTTCAAATGCTGATTTCAGAAGAAGTGATTCAATCCTCCAAATTGAGGCAACTTCATGCATTCACTTGCAAAACAGTTTGAATGTTCAAATCTGCTTGCGACGGTGCATATAAAGTCCAATTTGAGTTCCGTTGCTGAGCGTGTATTTGCCTTTGATCTGATCCTAGGAATGGACCGTCGCTCAATAAGAAAGTTTCTTCTCTGTGCGACGTGATCAAAACGCAAAGCAGGTAACGCGGAATTTTTGTTTGGCAACATTTCCATACAACTGAATATGGTAATGGCAATGGCGTAACGAAGTATTTCAGTGTAGCCATCTAGGTACCTAGGTAGCTCTTCTCTGAGCTTTTGCGGACGAGTCTGGAGAGCGTAGCCTCATTCATGAATTTCTTTCCATGTCGAGGCAACACACTTGTTGCAGCTTATATGTCGTCTTGATGAAACAGTATGTGTCTAGAAGATGTTGATAGTTTTGTACCAATGACTTGATACGCCACGAAAAAGAAGATATTGTCTAAGAAACTGCTTGGAGGATAGGCCCTTGTTGGCTTTATTGGGAAAATGTCACAAATTTAGTGACTTTCGTTCTGCTTTAAGTTGTACAATTTTTCGGAATGTGACTGAATATTGATAGGCCACTCCATGTTTTTTGATCTGGGTTATTTTTCTGTTGGGGAAAATGCCGCCAGTTGTAAAATCATTATGAAACATCAGCCTAGGATATGATCAAAGTAACTGCGTAGCCACATGAAATCATTAGAAGATTATATGGACATCTGTGAGTTCGTCTCATATCCGCAATTCCAATGACAATGTCTGTGCGTTCATTATACAATGTAATCATAAAAAAGAACATTTTAAGGCTCTGGACCATTGCGGTACGACAAAGGGTGTAAATGAAACGAATATTTGTTTTATTTACAAAAGTATATTTTAAAGGACACGCGAGGAAAACAAGTTTCCTACAACTGTTGAGATAAGCTTTTGCCTTTTTATTATATTTGAATACTTTTAGTGGAAACAAGACAAAATGGACTGAAAAGTTTCCGACCGAGGAAGAAATTTTTCCTCACTGTTCTTATTTTTCTACATAACGGCTTGCAACTCTACACACTTCCCCAATGCACGCTTTGATCTCATTAACTCGTCCAGATACTATTGTAGTTGCCCTTTTTTAAGTGTTCCGAAAAGTGGCTGCCTCCTCAATTGATAAAAATGGTGGTCCTCCGATCGCTGTTTTTACATGAGAAAACAAAATCTAGTCTTTTGGGGCTAGACCATAATTCGCGGATTTTCGCTATTAAAAGCTCTGAAATGTGAAACGTTGCGTTGCCTTGGTAAAATATTATTTATATTTTTTTTTCGGCTTGGCAGAGTATAATGCGTAAAATGTTCTGGTAATGGTTTCTTCATCTTAAAGATTATCGGTTGTTTTTTCCCGATAGTACAGAAGGTATTGTGGTCGCCGTGGCGCAGTGGTAAGTGTTCTGTCTGCGTTCGATTCCCGGAAGGGACACCTCGCATTTTTCACGGCACCACCTCTTTCGAGTTGCTGACAACACTCAAAGAGTATCAATTGTCTATCAAAAGCTTCTCAAATCTCGCCGTTCGGAGTCGCCAAAAAAACTGTAGGTCCCTTCTACTCGTTGTTATAGAAGCTAGGCCCAGGTCCGTTGTGGGCTGTAGTGCTATTCAATTATTATTATTACAGAAGGTATTACTTTTTCGAAAATCAAACGCAATCACTTCCCCAGCTGAAGAAACTTTTTTTTTGCAGTCGGCATGCACTTTGAAGTCCACAGTCCCATTCCTCTATGACAAATTATTCCCTTCTCCTTGGAGCGTCCTCCAAAATGGACCCGGAGAAGTGGGGATAAGGTGGCGCACATAAGTGGAGGAGGACCTCAACGAATTTTGAGTGCGCAACTGGAGGCAGCTAGCTGGAGAGATTGGTTGAAGCCCAGGTCCACCCGGACCGTTGCACCACAAGAAGAAGAAGAAGAAGACGAAGTGATTATCGAGTCAATTCACATTACGAATCTTTATAATATCCGGGCACGGCTGCCTCCTTGGCTAGTTTTTTCTTTAGAGGCCCATGCGTCCTTTTTCTGTTTTCTTAACTGTCTCTGTTTTTCTTTAAAGGCGTCCCAGTTTTCAATTCCTCCCGACGTGGCCCTTAGAACCAATAAACCATACCATTCGTTAAATTCGGTATTCGGTCAACGAAAATTGCCTTTGTGGCACATATACGAAAAGCTAAGTATATGCGCCACAAAGTCAAGTCGCACCAACGCATGTGTTAAGTTACATACAGACTGTCGTCTTTAGATTGTAAAGGATGCTTGTGTAAGAGGTATAGAACCTTCGAACCGGGACAAAACAAGGATGATTTTTTTTAAATAACATAAGGTTTGGTTTATTCGAAAGATAATCTTCTGGCATAATATTTAAATATACACGGTGAATGATAAGAACTATAATTTTTGTTTCGTTTTGTTACCTTTATTTTTATAAATTTTAATATGCAAAGAAAAATTTAAAAAACATCAATTTTCAAATTGTATTAGTAGTTTTTAAAATATCCACACTTGGCGCAAAAAATAACCCTGAAACAGACAAAGTGGCTCTTCGGTATTTCCAAATTTCGGGTATTTTTTAAAGTCAACCTTCGCTTTCAAAATACCCCAGGTAGAGAAATCAAATGGAATTGCATACGGAAAATTTGCAATCGATTGTATCCAAAACATATTTTTAAAACAATCTTGTTTGAAGAGCGCTTTGTGAGACGGTTCCGAGTCTTGTTCAAATTATCTCGAATCTCCGACCCAAATATTTTTTTGCTTCAATATTGCCTTTTAGACGGTCGGATTAATTTTGACGCCACTGTCCAAACAGAAGAACGACTCCGGTGCCTGTTCTCTGGCGGTGGTTCGGAAATGAAAATTTTCGAAGGCCCTCTCTGGCAAGTTGACTCGGTCATTTTGTTTGTTGACTCGACAATAAATGGCGACTCATCGGAAGAAATTCGCAACTCACCAGTGTAGCAACTCCTTCGCTCTTTTGACTCCAACTTTTTTTGTTGCGGTGTTATATCGTGGACTTCTCGGAGCTTTAGTGGCTTGCACCAGAGCTCATTTCTCAGTATGTAATACGTCTGCTCCAACTATTATTTAGTTCACGAGTCATTTTTCTTCCACCTTAAAGAGGATTTCACTCAATTTGTGCCTTCACTTTCTTGCCGATGGTGTTGTTTCTTTTATAACCACCTCCATGACGTTTTGCAATGCTGCCGGTATCACGCTTATGAGCTGTGGCTTGAGACGTAAAGGATTATTTACATTGTGGTGCTGGAGGAATCTAACGATTATTCCTTGTGGATGTTTAGCTAAATATGAAACAATCACACTATCACGTTTGGGATCCATCGTGGATAAAAGATTGTCAGCACGATTGAGGCAGGAATCGTTTAAAAGACCTTAAGACAAAATTTGAACTCACAGCGGTTTGACAATTATAGTTGTTTGATGATGGTTGCAGTTCGTGTCAGTCAGGGTGTAATTTCTGGCATTTCTAATTTTCTGTGATTTTTTCTTAGATTTGTGGTCCTATGTCGACAATAACGCAGTAAATATTATCGTGTAAGTAGTCAATCTATTCTGATGGCGTATATTATCGACTTCACATATCCCCCCGTATTGGACGCCAATTTACGGGTCCGTAACGTGAGACTCTGCGGCTTTCAAAAGTTTGTTACAATAAATCAATTGTGGGACGAGCTGTGCGCTGTAGCTGTCTTTTTGAAGCCACCCGGCTTCCGCACATCATGGTTGTTCCATTGGTAAATGAAAAAGACTGTAATAATGGCTTTTAAGCGGTCACAAATGACTGCAACGTTCTGGGCCGCATCGCTTTTAAAGAACTACGCACCAACTGTTCGAACAACCCATAAAGCACACCAAACAGTCAGTCAGCAGTCTCAACATTCATTTAAGGATTATAATCTCTGCAAATACCACAAACTTGTTGTGTGACGTTTCTATTCCAATAAAAGTAAGCCTTATGGCTTAAAAAATTTTCATATGAAAATTGGGATCAAGAGCAGTCTTTCTTTTTTAAGTTCTGCCTTAACCTATATGAGTTGTGTGTATGAGAAGTAAGCGGCATCAAATGCTGGTTATGGTGTAACCACCAGTAAAAATGAAAGTCAATCTTATTTTTGGCCCATTCACCGAATCTATGCCTTCCTAGGTTTTTGCATTCTACACGTCTCCACAGAAGACGAAACCTTGTAGGACTACTTGATCTCTCAGCCACCTAAGCATTACCAAACCTAGAGTACTATCTGACGTGCGCGTATACGCATAAAAACTACAAATTTCTTCGAGTAATTCTCGTAAATACAGGTAGGTAAAGTAGACCAGTGCCCTCCTCCACTTTTTTGTACTCACCATCTAGGGAAATAATATTATTTACGAATGCGCTGAATTTTTGTTGTTTTTTAGAGATCATACAAATAGGTCCACTGGTGGCCGTAGTGCAGTTCCCCACCGGCTACTGGCCGCTCTTACGAGTATCACACCTTACCTACAGTTCAGGCGACATGTGAACCATTCAAGATCCGTCATCAGAAGGAATTTTTAAGCAGAATTGCATTTCATCTCTCTTAAGTCAATAAAATGGGCTTTCCATTTATGAATTCATCTTCGGTGTCAGTGCATATCACAACAGAAAAAAAACTGAAGAAATCAGTTTCACAAAATCCAGGAGACGCGACGGAGAGGACGCACGCGTCGCATGCATTTCCAGAGCGGAGTAGGGAATCGAAGAGTCGCTGCGACTCCGCTGTCCATTTTCATTTTCATCACTAATCGACTTCTGCGACCATCTTGCGTTGAGCTGCTCCGAGTTTTGATTGATTGACAACCTGATTGTCGTGGTGCGTCTTCAATTTTCCACTTTGACGCTTCAGTGTGAAGCTTTTGAAGTGGAAATCGGATTTTTCCATTCGTCCATCCTGTGCAGCGAAAACCGCTGATCAAAACCAATTGACACAATGGCCGAGCAATTATGATGATGGACAAGGTGACAATGGAGCAAGAAGTGCGTACAAAACAAGTCTTGGCCGGGTCCGGTTCTTGCGAGGCAGCCAGAGTGTGTGCGATTTCTCCGGTTGAGGTTTTTTCTTGCTCTCCTTCTGTCCTCTTCGCCTGGCGGCCGTTGTAGATTATTTTATCCGTTACGAATCGGATTCCAATCGAGGCTGGATGAGCTGGGATGCATTTGATTCCCTCTCCTCGTAGGCTGGCCGAGGAGAGATTGTTGCAATTTTCAAAGACCAAGCGTATCTATGACCGGCTAATTAATTGGAATCTTGTTCATTCGCATTCCGTAGGCGCAAGCTAACAACCAGGGGGATACCATACACGATCATGTGCTCCTTTCTCTGTAATTAATTTTTTTCTCTTTGGCGCGTCGTTTCAGGTGTCTGCACAAATGCCACTGCACCATCGGTGTCATCAATTAATCGCATTCTTCGCAATCGTGCCGCTGAGCGGGCGGCTGCTGAATTTGCTCGCGCAGCTGGATACGGTCTGTACCCACCGCCGCCGCATGCGTATCCTGGCTTTACGTGGCCTCCTTCTGCAGCGGCGGCCGCAGCAGCAGTCCATCTTTGGCAACCGGGAAACGCCATGACTGGTATATCACCGAATGGAGGCGGCAGTACCACAACATCGGGCCCACCACTGTCCCCCGGCTCAGGAAGTCATGATACATCGGGGTCCCCAGATGCGAATCGAATGATTGGTAAGTTGATTTTTATTTCATTTCTGTCCCATGATGTCATTCCTGAAGAATACGTTGAACTGCGTGGCATACTCCTTTGGTGACAAGCTGTAGTTGTTTTTGGCTCCATTCTGAATGATATATCTTGGTTGCTGCAGGAAGAAAAACAACTGACCCTTCTGTTGCTTCTTTCGGATTTAAATGTCAATGTTTAAGGGAGTATTTGAACATCAAATTCTGACCTATCGGATGTTCCTTCAAACGTATGAGTTAACCGGTTAACAGCAGAGGGCGTAACTTGATTCATATTCCAAAAAATCGCCTTCTAAAAATTTGTTGGAAATCGACTGACAAACAGTTTTAACTTGGAAAACGTAGAGCGTCCCAGACAATCAGAAGAGTTTAAAGATGAAAAATTGGAGATACTGTTTGATGAAGATCCGTCACAAATGCAATGACCAAGGAGTCGGTCCACAAACCAAAGAATGATCCGGGAGGTGAGATATTGGATACTGGAATTGAAGTCAAAAGACGTTGACGTTCCAAGTCTGAAATTTTAAAGAGCTCACTGGTTCTCCGTTTCTAGTTTCTTCAACAGCTATTCATGTTGCGTGTTCTATTGTTGTCTTACGTTTAAAGTTGACGGTAGGAATGACGCCATAAAAAAATCCCTACTGAGGGACCTGAGTCACACAACTTGGTCGGCAAGGTTATGGAAACGCTTATAAATCAGTCAGCTTGTGAAGTATCTTGAATCCCGGAAGCTTATTAAGTGAAACTAATCTATGCACAATGTAAAAAAGTAAGATCGTTGCGCTTGATATTTCAAAAGCATTTGACATTGTCGAAAAGGCGTGCTTATGGAATCGATAAGTCTCTTCTTCAATGGATTAGAAATTACCTTTCGAACCGTTCAATACAAGTCATGCTGGATGGGTTCAAGTCTGATATCCACCATATTCATGCTGGTGTTCCCCAGGGCTCCGTTCTGTCTCAGACACTTTTTCTAATTTTCATAAATGATCTCTTGTCTGCTACTTCTAATCCTATTCACTCCTTCGCTGATGACAGTACCCTCAGCTTCTCATATTTGTTCCTTGGCTCACCTGTACTTCGGCCGTAGACTTGGAACGGCAGCGTATGTTAAGCACGTTAAATTCCCACCTTGACAGCATAATCGCTGGGGTACAAGAAATAAAGTGGAATTTAATGCTTCCACAACCCAATGCTGTCAACTGTCACTCAAGCGTTCCCAAAATAACCAGCCGTTATCCATGGACGGCACCAGACTTGTTGAAATCGAAAAACTTTCCATCCTCGGCATGTGTATGAACTCAACACTTAGTTGGAACGATCACATACATCAGGTCGCCAAAAATGCTGCGAAATGTCTAGGTTTCCTAAAACTACGCAAAAAATACTTTACCCCCTCTGATCTGGCTACAATTTACAAGGCCTACATCCACCCTAAGCTCAAGTATAAAGCTCCTATCTGGTCTGGTGCTCCCAAAACCTCTCTGCACCTACTGGATGTAATCCAAAGGCGAGCGATAGACCTTATAGAGATAACAATATTGCGAAGTCGATTGACTGTTTAGAACACCGACGTAATGTCGCGTCTCTGTCACTGTTTTATCGCTATTTCAACAAGAAATGCTCAAACGAATTAGACAGCTGCATTCCTCCCCTTCAAAAATTCTATCGCAATACACGTCTCGCTAGGAATGCTCATCAGTTCACCCTTAAGCCCACCTTCGGACGTAGAGTAAAGTTTAGAGCCTCGTTCTTTAGCCGCACCACACGAATATTGAATGCTCTTCCCAGCTCTTCCCTCTCATAACAATCCACAGACACTTAAAACCAATCTGCACCGGTATCTCCTCTCCCTCTCTTCCTCTATACCTTCGCCCGGTGTTGCGACTTATAGGGGGCACTTAAGGGTAGTCGCAAGCCCTTTAGCGCGCGCCAGGTATGAAAAAAAAAACACAAAAAAACAAAAACTTCCTATTTGATGTGGTGTCAGTTAGGAGATGGTAGAATGTACAAGTGACTGACTTGATCGCGTTTCCTTACAGAGATCGTGAAGGCGTTCGAAAGCAATTTCATCCTTATTCCTAATCCTAAAGGCCACCAAATCACAACCAATTTGATTCACAAAGTCACCACATATTACAATAAATCTTGTTTCTTTCCAAATTACAGATATTGAAGGTGAGGACTCAGAGTCACTGGATGGTGAGCAACCAAAATTTCGACGGAACCGAACCACATTCAGTCCCGAGCAGTTGGAGGAACTTGAGAAAGAATTCGACAAGAGTCATTACCCCTGCGTGAGCACTAGGGAAAGACTTGCCGCAAGAACTGCCCTCAGCGAGGCAAGAGTTCAGGTGCGTAAGAGTGAAAGCTTTCAAATTGTTTGGTAACATTTACCGACACTACTGCAGACAAGCACATTGAAAACAACTAACGATGACTTAGCAAAAATTGACACTTAATTGGCATACAATTTTAGGAAATATTTTGTAAAACAAGAACGAAAAAATTTGAAGGATCTCCTTTTCCCACAATCCTAATGTACCATTCATTTGTTAGTTGTGAGAGCTAATCCTAATAGAACACACGAAACGATACAGTTTTGATTAAAATTTTGATTCTTTATAAAGCTTTAAACTTGGCATTTGTTTTGAAATGGAATATTATCTAAACGGCGACTTAGGAAAGATTCGCAGCATGCGCTTCCCTTGAGATCATTTTTAGCCAAGTTTTCAATCATTTCGGGTGATATCTCTCATGTGGGTTACTTAGAGAGAGACAATTGGAAAATCTGTGAATGCCACAGAAAAAGTGTCCTTAATGCAATATGTGTGTATAATGTTACGTATTTCACAGAGCCCTACAGGAGTACTAGGCAAAGAAGCTACAGACTTCTTAGCTTTGAAGAATACAGTCATAGAGCAATCTCAGGGCTACCTTCGTAAGGGAGGAACTACAAAAAACGAGGTTGGAAAAGTGAATAATGGATGAATCCTAGATTCTATAAAAAGACATCATTGTATATGATCGCAAGCGTGCGTCGTCTTAAAAGTGTCCCCACTGCAAAATGGAGAATTGTACGATCAAAGCGGAATTAGATCTTGCTCTCTACGTTTGAAGCTCCTGTCCCTATTTCCTCGTTCTAAAGACAGGCCGGCTGTAAGCGTTTGGTTGCCTGGCGGGGTCTTCCAAATTAATTCCTATCCGACTGATTTTCTCTACAGATGGAGAGTCTGAACCTTCCTGAATGCCAAGAGAGAATTGCAGTTCCAAGGACTTATGCTAAGTTTACCTTTGGGCAGTTGGGTCATTTGCAAGATAAGAAGTATCAAAAAGGGCAACAAGATACCGTATCTCGGTATCATCAGCATGTAAGCAGCGCTGGTTGTAACTTGAAAAAATATCACTAGGCCAAGGAAGTCTGTGTCGCTTAGAAGTGAATTTATGTATTATCACTGAACTGAGAAGACTAATTTTTCAGTATTCTGCATAATTCTTTTGTGTTACAGTGTTAATGTATCACCACTTATAGAGGCTTCTTAATAAAAGTGTCAAAAAACTCTTCAGTTCTTAGCCTAGTTTGACCTAAGTGAACCGGACTCTACTTTCAGTCCGCCACTCGAATCTAAGCTAACCTCCACCAAGGGCGCACTTTATGAAGAAGCAAATGCAAATCACATTTGAAAACCTAACAAAAGGCACTTGTATTTCCGCTTATGCTGAACAAGCTCTCGGCAAAGGTGTTTTAATCTAGTCACTGATGAGTGACAGCATGTTATCTGCAACTCGACACGTAACGATGTAAAGTCTTAGCCGACAGATTCAAAAAATTGTATTTTGCCTCAATGAATACTTAGTCTCTAAATATTGTAAACTGATGTTTCAAACATATTTTTACTTTAGATTACATACCGACCAACGTAAAATCTCATGGACTCAACACATTCAGCTAAATTAAAGCACAGATCTATACCGGCTTCAAGGACGTCGGAAGATTGTTGATCAGTGGCATAAAGCGGCTACTTCAGTAAGCTTTCCAGAGAATGCTTTGTTGAGGCCCAATTGATCATTGATCGGGGGATAACGAGCCTATTGTGATGTCGTATGAGGGAAAGTTTGGACTACTTAATCTCGATCTCCGACGCCCCGACTTTAAACAGTCTTCATATCTAACTGCTCAGTGTGGTTTCAAATCATAGAAGTCCAACGTAGATCAGACTTTCGCACAACAGCAGATCCTGGAAAAGACTTAAGAAGTACAAATCAACACTCACCACCTATTTGTCGATTTTACTACGCACTGCTGTATCCAATTTTAACATTCTTTCCAAACTCTTCAGTTCAGTAAGAAGGCGCTGCATCAAGGTCGGTAACGAAACCACCCAGACATTCAATTTAAAAAAAGATTTCAGACACGACGGGGTGCTGTCATTTGACTTTTTGTAAAAAAAACTCACATGTTAGTTAAAGAAGCATGATCGTCCAAAAGTCCGTTCAGCTTCTGACTTACGCGGAAGTCACTGACTTGATTCTACAGAAACACATCGCGTGCCCAAAGAAGCATTTAGTGGGATTGATATTGATAGCTTGGCCCTGGCGGTAAACGAGAGAAAAATCGAAAAATTAAACATTACGTCGACCTTTCCGACTGGGCGTCATAATGGACAGAAACATCTTCGAAGTAGTCAAATAGTACTTGGCTTTTCAGTGCTAAAATCAAGCGTTGAATCTATCCTGCCAACGGACGCTTTCTTGGGCTCAGGAGGTAATTGAGTAAAAAAAATCCTGTTTCATTCTCGTCCTGCGAATGAGGAAGTCCATTTAAGAGATTTTTAATCATGTTTGCAGAATTAAGCTTAACACCGCATGTCATTCATGCAAGAATGAATTAATTTCGTAAAAGATGGTCTGCTGCAGTTGGCGGTTGAAATTCTGACCAATATTTTGTGAATGCAGTAGTCACTTCTGATTTATTTGGCGGTAGTGCTGTACTGAACAATATAGGTATGTTTCTTCAGGAAGCATGCCGGCTATTTTCAATTGCAAACGTTAAGTGGTCTAAAATCCTTTTTCACTTACTTATGTGCGCCATTTCGGTTGCTTTGTACTACGGACTCAAACTGAAAGTGTACTGTGTTGTCCATTCGCTCTGCATATGTAGTCGCTGACGCCTGATTAGACGCATGTCGCCGTGCAATGTTTTGCTTCGTACGTCAAAGCAAGCAGAATCAAAAACCGCACGTAGAAGCTTCCTCTGCAAATTCAAAGTAGACGACAAAGGTCTTGGGCCTTCGTCATTTACTCTGAACAGCGCTGAGGCCTCTGCGTCACAGAACAGGTGTAAGATGATTACAGCGTTGTTTAAAATTTTTCGACAATGGCTTTCCTGTTTTCTGTACCACATTTGGTGTCATCTGTCATCCAAGAAGAAATGGGTCAATAGCCAGTTTTCCCCCTTTTGATTAGTTTATAAGTACTTTGCAGGCGTAGAACTTGTCTTTTAGCATCAGCATTCGCATGTTTACCCGAGGTGGGCTTAAAAGTATTTCCACACTTACAGTTGGAGAGTTCCTCAACGCCTGTCCTGTTCTACAAACGTTTTTTCCAATATATTACAGAGCCATAGGATACCATTGATTCGACCATTTAGCTTTGTATCCATAGGCCTATGAACGCTTTTAGGCCCCACGTTTTACTTATAGGCTGTGTTAGGGCCCAGAGTTTCTTGGTATCCCGTTGCAGAAATTTTTTTGGCCAAATGTGACTCTTCCTTAAGCGTAATGGGTATTTCTTCCAGCTACTCGATGATTCGACCTGCTTATTTTTTTCTCGAACCATGTACAACCTTACAACCTTACAAATACCCATCCATCAATTTCCGCATGCAGCGACCCCACAGACAAAAACTGAAACAAGACAGATTACCAGCCACTGCTTCCACTTTGACCAGACCAGACCCCTCCCTACTACGGATTATCTATAACTTTCCAATTCACTTGCACGACCTCCTCTAACACACGCTTCTCCTTCAAACGCAGAACAAATCTCTCAAAAACGCCAAGCAGACACATTTTTTTTTAATAACTAACGCAATGTCTCTTCGCATTGATCAATTAGGTTTGGTTTTCCAACAGACGAGCGAAATGGCGACGGCATCAGCGCATGAACCTCCTCAAGCAGCGATCCACCCCTCCACTGCCATCATCGTCACAAGCGCAATCAACACCGGTTCCGGCGCCGCCTTTGCAGGCCCAGGCAATTCCAAAGCAGCAGCCAATCAGCAGTATCCACCAGGAGATCCCAAAATCCTGCTCCCCACTGCAGCCCCTAACCAGCAGTACTTCCATCCATCGGCACAACGGGGACTCCACACAATCGCCTATCCTCCGTCAGCAGCCTACACACCCCGCCACGAATGCCTTGGAGCCGAGCGCCCAGTTCTCAGCCATTCTTCCGGAAGGTTTCATCCATACGCCCAGCTTAACAGCTTCCAGCAGCAGTATCGGCCCCAATTCTCTGAAAATTCCCCACCTCACCAACGCGCACCAACAGCACCATCGCCCACACATACCAACACACCACCTCCACCCGCACCTGGTGCCGCAGCAGTCAATGACAACACTGGCAGCGATTGTAGCGGCCGTTTGCCACAAGGACGACCTCATCACCCAGCACCAGCAGCAACCTTTGACGCAGCCCCACAATCCCAGCCACTTAGCGACAAGCAGCGTCGAGAAAACGGAAGCTCCGCCATCATCACACACAGCATCAGCTCCATTATCAATGGGCGGTGAGCACAGCGCCTTCCGCTCGTTAGTGAATCCATCATCAGCTGCAGCTCTGGCCTTTGGCTTAGCCCAGCAGTACGCCGCCTCCATGTCTGCCACGCCCAACGAAAGCCGATCGTCCGACTCGGACGAGGAGATCAACGTGCACGACGACTACGACGGTGACGACGAAAAGGACTCGGCCAACGAGAAGCTAAGCGAAAGCACCCCTCTCCAGCTGACGAAACAGGATTAGCCAGACCAGGCCAGAGGTCTGGCGTGATTTGTGCAATCGATTGTGTTCCCCCCCTCATCATCCCTTCGATCTTGCATCCCCGAAGGCATGCCTGTCATTCAACGTCACACCAAAGCCAACATTGCCCCTTCGACGACTTTGGAATGTAAACTAAGTATTAACGAAATGATTACGAACACTTGTTACTGCAATACTACTAGCTGTAAGGAAAACCTGTATCTACGTGTAATTACGAAAGAAAAGAGTGAAATCTGTCCAGTGATGTTCTTCATTTAAGTGGCCTCACATCAAATGAAGCCTAACCTAGCCCTAAGTCTGTACATAAATAGTATCAAGGTGCAAACAACTAAACGTTATAAATAAATAATAAATTCTAATCTTAATGTAAACATCGGGCGCGTCTTTTATTTTTCAAAATTTTTCAAGAATTTTACGAAATTTGGTAAGTAACTGTTTTTTGGGTCACTCATGACAAAGATCTGTTTAGTTTTTCCTCAATTCTATCGGCATTGACATCTGTAGAGGAGGACTATGTGACCGTGTGGAGCCGTATGGCAACCCAGTTTCCAGTAGACTTAATCTTGAAAATTAGCCACGTACTTTCCTCCCCCAGAAACGGAAGACTTTTCAATTGCTCCAACCACCCAGGTACCAGCGTTCTCAATATTAGGTATTAGATCCTTTCTGCTGCTTTATCTAAGTGCCTGTATATCATATATGCCTGGTCCCATTGGTGAACAATCTCCTAAGGCCTTAAAGTGGGGTTACAGGCTAGAAATCTCCACTATAGATCAGATTTTCACACTGCGGTAAATCCTAGGAAAGACCAAGAACCTGTTCCTCGAAATTAAGGCCGCATAGGATAGCTTGACGGGCCATACAGTGCCGTTTCTAGTTTCGATATTCCTGTCAAACTCATTCGATTACGTTGGATAACATTGGAGAGCTCTCGCTGCACTGTTGTTGGTAACGACAAAACTCAAAAAAGGTTTCAGTCAAGTTGACGCGCTTTCATGTGCTTTTTCAACGTCGTCTTAAGAAGATCATGCGAAACTCACAAAGCGAAGCCAAATAAACAATTTTTGAAAAGTTCGTTTAACTTCCCGCTCAAGCGAACAACTTTGGATTCCATCATTGAGGGCGAACACAGCGAGCCGTCTAATACATCACGCACAACGTCGGCATATCGGACAGACCGTCGCAACTTTGAGGTAGTCGAAGGTATAATGCTAAAGATTAATAAGCCATGCAGAGCACTAGAATTCGGATCCTTTTCATCACAGAGGACGTCCTTGTTAAGTCAAGCCTGTGGGAATGTTCAAAGTGAAAGAAAAAACAATCACGAGTGTGTTGATCCGTTTATTAAGTACAGCTTCTTAGTTATCAGAGAATTTATACATTTCATCTGCAAATGAGTTCTTAGGTCCGGACAACTCACAACCTCACATCAGATCGATTGAAGCGACAAGACACTGACACAGTAGTCAACTTTTTAATGATCGAATTGTATTGTGATTCAGTCAAAGTTCCCTGCCCTATTTTGAATTCTTGCAATGAAGAGTTGGCTAAGGATGGAACATACAGAACCCACTTGCCATGGCCTCAAGAACTGATCAGACAGTAACCTACTTTTGTTGTATTTTTTTGTGTTTAAGAAAGCATTTCTGTCACCTGCCCAAAGCAATAGCGATGAAAATACAGAGGAAATGCAGTGCAGTCTTCTTGTACTCTCCAATAGGCGTCGCACTAGTTTTCATAGAGGCGAAGGCGTTTTGTCCCGTTTATACTCCAATACGTCGTCTACAGTCTTTTCAGTTAAGACAATTTTTTACAGATGTTAGAGAGCATGCCACCTACGAGTGTGCTTTTGGGATGTCCACCCAACCCCCGGATGGGTCTGAGAATACATCCCTTAATCATTGTCTGGCAAGTTCATCAGGGATCTCAATTCCCATGATTCTGTAGGCACCTGCGGCCGCAATAAGTTTTAGCAAATTCAGAAAAAATTTGCATTCCTCAACTATATTGGAAGCCGTTGGAGTTCGACAAAAAAAAAGCTTTATCACAGATTGTCTGTCGCTATGTAATAATAATTGGGTGGCACTACAGCCCTCAAGGGACCACGGCCTAGCTTCTACACGAACTACTCGTGTTGTGGGTGCTGTTCTCTTACGAGTAGAAGAAACCTACAGTTTTTTGCCGACTCCGAACGGCGAGATTTGAGAAGCTTTTCATAGGCATTGTCTGTCGCTGCAGACACAAATAATCCTCCCCACCCACTTGTTGTTCCTCACAATATATAATATATAATTTCGTAGCCATTAGGATCGCGTAGGTCTTAGCTTAGAAGCTCAATGCTACGAGGCGTTCAGTTTAATGTTGTTGTTCAAGGAAGGGAAGGCACCCTACATTTGCTTTGGAGCTATCCGTGGAGCTCAGACTATAATCCATTCCAGGCCCAAATTAGATCCAGTGCTGGGTGCCGGAAAGGTCGACTTCGTTTGAGCGTCACAGCTGAACTGGTGTCAAAAAAGAGTTGTTTGACCTTGAGAGTGCAGTCGTTTAGTTCAATATAGAGAGGGGAGACTTGGAAGTCCATCTTATGCAGAGCCAGACGTTCCGTGGAGGCCCCTCTGCAGTTAAGAGAAGCCGCTCTTCAAAGTTAAATAAAAGCAGCAGAAACAAATTTACGTGATAGTTTATTCATACACAAGTCCGATGCATTGGTTGTGAGGGGTCTTATCATAGCCGTGAAAATCCAGACGGATTTTGTTGGTGATAGGCCCCAGGTTTGATAGGCAGCGATTTGGTAGTTTCAGATTTAATGTTTTTTTTTTTATAGAAAATCGTAATAGGGTTTCAAAATGCCCACATATATCTGTCACCATAAATGCAAAGCAACTTCTGGTTTGTCTTTATCATCCGACTGTTCCCAGTCAACATCATGGGGTACTATTTGCCTTTAATTAATTCTTCCGTTTGCAAAACGGCCTAAGTCCTAAGGAGTAAGACAGAAAATGGATCATAAGTTGGAACACAAAAGATACTGACTCGGCCAAAGCGAGCAGTTAAACAACGACGCTCCAATTAAGATGATTTCTCAATCTCAGCCTCAAGGCTTCAAGAAGAAGAGAGGAACCAAATCGTGGTTGATTTATAGGGAACTTGGCGTGTACGATTGAAAACAATGACCGTCAAATATGGAAGGTTCTAAACTCTCATAGGTTGCCAGTCTCGTAGAGGAGTAAGTAACTGACCATCATGTTAAGGCTGAATTAATTAGGTCGGCAGACTAAATTCGCTGAGACTTGTCTGGGTCCCGGGACACCACGGGATCACGGGAAACGAGATTGCCAATGAACTTGCTAGGCAAGGATCAAAAAAAGGCATTCATTGGGCCCGAACGCACCTTGAGACTACCCGCATCCTTTGTTAGGGCTTCCGTCGACGGTTGGGTCTCCCAACAGCAAGCTGACCAAGTGCATGCTCCCAAGCGTGAGCAAAAAATCCGCGGCATTTCTGCTTTTTTTTCCTCTAAATAGAAAAGACTTGTTGACCTACAAATAGGACCTTCGCATTTCCTAAGCACTAAAGTAAGTTTGGCCTTCGTAATGACACCCTATGTAGCGCCTGTAGAGAAGATGAAGAACCTCCAGAGCACTTCATCTGTCAACGTCCCGCCTTCGCTCGAACCAGGTGGTGGCTGTTTGGCGCTGACGTGGTGGGAGCTGAAAACCTAAGCTCTCTATCACAGAAGCGCTTGCTGGTCTTCCAAGAAATTACATAAAATGAAGGTTACCCCTTGGTAGTACAATGCACCAGTTTTCGGGTCTGGCGCTCCAGTGCAGTGCTTTCCATCCTCGAACAAAAAAAAGCTGAATTTTTTCAAGGTTGCCCAAAACATGGATCTGTAGATAATAAAATGTTTGTCCTCGACCATCGCTTATTATTTCAATGTCATGACACAACGTCACATTTCTGAGTCCCGGCCACACTCTGGACTCGTTATGTAAGCAGGAATTAGAGAAATAAATCCTCACCTTCCACAAAATACGCATTTGCATACTTCACACCGCACCAGTGAATCCAAATCGTTCGTTTCTTAAGCCAAACCTGCCACATTTGAGCTGTCAAATCAACTTGACGAGCCATTTCCTTTCCACCACACCACAAGACAACTCGTGCATCACACCAGCACTTAACCGAGATACTCCTTACAAGCAGCTCCGCTTCTCATTTTCTTTTCCATTATCGGCGATAATTGCCCCCAAAGAATAGGCGAGCAATTATTATTATCGCTGCGGTTTCGTCTTACCTCGGAAGGTTCGTGCACGTAATGGTTACGCGAGCACGGCCCTTAATCACTGACCCCTTGGTGGTGGATCCTCGGCAGACACCTTTAGCAGATCTATTCGGACAGGTCGGGCCGTTTCTGCTGTCATCTCCTCGCAAGGTGTAATCGATTTTCGAGAAAAATCTCCTTCCGTTCGTGTCTCACTCGTGCGTGAGTACGTGTCCAGTTGAATGTCCAAAATTAAGTGACAGTTTTAATTCGACTTGGTCTGGGGTCGATCTCCAGCTGAAGCTGCACAAGCCAGCCAGCAATTCAAAACGAAAATTGCCTTAAATACCGTCAATGACGTGAGATTTGAACAAATTGCCGCTGAGAGGGGGGTGCGGGCGAAACTTTACACGGCAAATTAATTTCTATTATGACAGGCCTTCCATTAGCTCAAGTGTGCGCCTAATTATTGAGTTCTTTGTTCGGAGAAGGTACACACATACCGGGGTGTACCGACGGTCGATGAGGTTTTGGTTTTAGCATAACAATGCCTAATCGCTGGCTGTATTTGCTTGGCCTAATGAGCAGCTTGCATTCGACAGACACCGCAGCGGATGTTGGTTGGGATGACAAATGTTTGTTTTCTCGAAAATTTATTGGCTAAATTCATTCGACTATTGATCGCCTTGTAGCTCTATGGAATTCCCGTGTGTTACGGAAATGAATCAATATTTGTGTGGAGTTCTAACGAGGTGCCTTCTGATTGAACGGATGGTTTCTGTTATTCTTGAGTTTTGGCTTGTATGTGTAATCAGCTGCGCAACGTAAACAGATTCCACTAGTTTTAATTTAAATACCAAACCACTCTTTTCGAAATGGCGAAGTTAAACTTGGATCCAGTCTTCTTTGATAGGCACTAAGACCCGCAAACTTAGTGAAATAAATTGTCTCAAAAGTGCAATCATTGAATCGCTGTCTGAAGTTTTCCACAATACAAAGCGGGTCGTGGAGCTGACGAGGGGTCTTGGCTATCCGGAGACCAACGGTGGCTGGAGATGATCGTGTTTGGTGCATGCATCAGCTCATGTGCAAGATAAGGTTGAAGAGAAGCTTCTCCGATGAGTGAAATCTATTTGTCGTCTACTAAGTTCACAAGAAAGAAGAGCTCTACGACTGCTCAAACTATAGAGGAATCAGTGTCCCTCGGGTCGCATACAAGAACCTTCCTGGCGTATTGTGTGAACGTCTAAAACCGTTCGCCAACGACCTAATTGGTCCTTATCACTGTGATTTCAGTCCGGACAAGTTCACCATAGACCAGACTTTCACATTGTGGCCGATCCTGAAGAAGACCCAAGAAGTGTAATTCGGCACACACCACCTAATAGTCGATTTTAAGGCCGCATATGGCAGCGTTTAGAAACCTGGACGCTACTAAAAGCGGACGAGGAAGCCCTTAGTCTTGTCGAGAGAAAAGTTTTGCGTGCGATTTTTGGTCCTGTTTGATGGCATCTGGAGGAGAAAATTTAACGACGAGCTTTATGGACTATACAGCGACATGTGCCTAGTCAAGCGTCTTCGGATACAACGCTTAAAATGTCCATAGAGCATATGGACACCAATGCTCCGGCACGAAAAGTCTTCGAATCTGAGCCATTGAGACAACGCAACAGAGGACGGCCTAGGCTAAGGTGGCGCACACAAGTGGAGAAGGACCTCACCTAACTTGGAGGGCGCAACTGGCGGCAGCTGACGAAAGATCGTGCTGGCTGGAGAGGCATGTTGGTTGAAGCCCAGGTTCACCCTAGACTGTAGCGCCACCAGAAGGATCGTGCTGGCTGGAGAGGCATGTTGGTTGAGGCCCAGGTTCACCCTAGAATATATCCATCAATGTCGGTAACGAACTCACCTCGACCTTCAATGTCGAAAAAAGTTTTAAGCAGAACGACGCGTTTTTGTAACTTTTTCAAAATCCTTCTTAAGAAGATCATGCGAAACATATATGTAAGTCGATACCAGAACTACGATGCGCATGACATTGACAGGAACACATCGAACGTTTGATGTAATTGAAGCAAAATGGGTCTGTCTAAAATCGGGTGACAGTATATGCTGTCATAAAGGAAAGACACAAAACATCGTCGTCACGGACAGAACGTCAAAATGGACAACAAGAACTTCGAAGTAGTCGAAGTTTACCATAACTCCGCAATAAATAAACAAAACACAAAAAAATGGTGAAAGTTTTGCGGCTACAGTTCGCAAAAGTGTCAACTGTAAAGCGATTAATGAAAAAAATTGCTGAAACTGGGTCTGCAACCGATTTAAAGACAACAACGCGCCTTCGATCAGGTCGATCGACCGAAAATATCGCGGCAGTACGTGATGATGTCGCTCAAACCCATCCACCTCAATTCGGCACCGAGCTCTGCAAATTGGTGTTTCCAAATCCACCATGCAGCGAATTTTGACGAAAGATTTGCATCTTCATGCATACAAAGTTGAAGGGAGTTCGTTAAGTGGGTATTGGAGAGACAACATGAAAATGCTGATTTTGCCGATAAAATCATCTTCAGTGACGAGGTCCACAAAGCCATCTTGATGGCTTCGTCAATAGGCACAATTGTCGCATTTGGGGCGAGGAAAATCCTCGAGTGATTCACTAGAAGCAAATGCATCCCCAACGTGTCACTGCGTAGTGTGGACTTTGGGCTGGAGGAGTCATTGGACCTTTTTTATGAAAATGAGTCAGGTCAAGCGCAAACAGTAATGGTGTTCGGTATCGTGAAATGATAACCAATTTTTTGGTGCCTAGAATTGAAGAAATGAATGTGGAGGGGATGTGATTTCAACAAGACGGCGCCACATCTCATACAGCCAGAGAAACAATTCAATTGCTGCATCAGTCATTTCCCGGTCGTGTTATTTCGCGTTTTGGAGACCAGAATTTAACACCATTGGACTTTTTTCTTTGGGGTTTTTTGAAGTCGATGGTTTATGCGAATAAGCCGACGACGACTCAAGCCTTAGAAGTGCAAAGTGGACTCTTTAGTAATGAAATACCGCAGCATTTATGCAAAACGGTCATTGACAATGACGGCGGCCATCTGGCCGATGTGTTATTCCACACATAACCTCATCCTGTTTACTTTACGATATAATAAAGAATTCACGATTTTTTTAAATATCTGCGTTTTATTTAAAATTTAAATCTTGCGTTCTTATTGGGACACCCTTTACTTTGGTCACCCGACCTAACTTGAACTCACAACTATCTTCAAGCTCCTCCTTGTTGAAAGTTGTGATTATCGTCCTGTACGTCACGTACATCGGAACAAAAGCGTTCAGCAGTCAAGTGAACTATGGAGAGCAGTGTTTCCTTTCTATCATCTTTCCCGCACTCACTCCTTTCTCCCCTGCATATGTTCTTTAATTTTGAATCGTGTTTATATTTGGACCACGCCCAAATAAAAGTGTCAATCATTCAAAAAACTGTCTATACAGTTAAGTTTTGTTCTAAATGCATCGCGAGATAGAATTCTCCTCGTGACAAATTTCTAACCACAGCTAGTGGTCAACCCCTCCATTGTGCATAGATGTCAAAACAACACGAAATAAAAGTTCAGTTGATAACCATTCCACATTCCAACGGCCACTGATTGCTCCTTTTGAATCTGCTGGCACCTCCCGACTTCTGGACACGACACCACTTTGACAGCGACATCCGACTTGTTATTTGATTGCACAGTTTATTAATGAATGGGTTTTTTGTGTCGCCACCGCAATGATATATCGGCGGATTATGCAAAGGCTCACACCATTCACGTGCGTAGACCCGCATAAGTGGCCACTGAAAGATGCGCGGATGACGACAGCAAACCAACGCCGGACTCAGAACCGAGCCCCTAATCGCCTAGAATTTCCGTCCTAATCTCTTATGCATAATTAATATGCATTGTGATAGTTTCAGATGTCTTTGCCGTTAATAGTGAGTTATCGCCGCTAATGGCAATGAATAAATTTTAATTATGATCATTCGATATTTGTGTGTTTTAGAAATTCCAACTGGGGGCGCAGACGGCAGCAGCGCCGCCGCGACTGACGCAGCTCAATATTTGCGCAAGCATTCGAACAGCGGCCGGGCACTTCGATGCTGTTTCTAGGTGTGGAGTGTTTTGTTTTACAGTTTAATCAGATGAGTGACTGCTTTAAAATGAATTTATTACAGTCGGGTATGCGACGATGAATGTCTTCGGCTTGAGTTCGGTTGATGACTTCGCTGAATGGGCTTGAATATTTATTCGGACGCGTTTTCACGCAGAAGTTGAGCTATTTCGGGAGATCCGGCATAGCGGCGTACGGAAAGCGTGATCAGAGATAACACTTGTGGAAAAGGGGAATTAAGCTGCACGTGTGGGGCAGGTGTCAGTTGGGGATATTTTATTTTCGTGAAAGTAAGAATTATGAATATTGATACGGCCCATGCAGGAGGGATTTGGATTAAGATATTCACCTAAATTTGACTCCCCATAAATCTGTGCGTCGTGCTGGATTATCATAAGATGTTAAACGGTCGTTCAGTAACCCCTAAGTTCTTGATTATGATTTGTTATAGCACAAGCACGACAATGTGCATTTTTAATCCCGTATGCTTTTAGGACTCTTTTGGAGGCATAAGTTTGATGCACAAGAGGCGTGTTTGTGGGGAGTTTATTTTAAACTTTATCTGGCAAATACGAATTTTAGAGCTTAGAACATTACAGATTCTCGAATAGTTTTGTCATCTAATCGTTTGATAGCACTTAATGACAATATTTCACGTTTCTTTGAAAGTTTATAATGGCAGGAACGTTTATCTTAAGTGAAGATAATTTTATTCTTTTAAATTATCCTATATAAGGCCTTCGTGCGGTTTTTGTTGCAGAACGTAAGTGGGCGAGTCAACATTGCATTTAAGCGTTTGGAGACGGAAGTCAGAAAATGTAAGGTCTCAATTAAACTGTTCCGACAATGTAAAAAATACTATACTGAAAGTATTTTCCGTGAAAAAGCGACTATCCTTTCAAACCTCTCTGGTAATTTTCGAATATCATCTTTAAAATATGAGTCCTCTCTGCCATCAATACTGCCATTGAGTCATTCTTCGATTTCTTCAACTGGAACTGGCCCCCAAATCGTTTCCATACGGCGAAAAGCCAGCAGTTGAAAGAAGCAAAGACGGCAGATGGGGTAAAAGCTCCCATTTCGGCGTTTCCAGGTAGGTTTTGATCTCTACAGCCACATTGTCATGCCTTTCAGTCACTTTTGGCCTTTTTTTTTGTTCAATGCACGGCTCAAACGCATTTGTTATAGTCGATAACGTTTTCCATCAATGTTTTTTTCTGATTTAAGCAGCTCATAGTACCTCACATCCGTCTGGGCCCACCACATTTAGAGCATGATCTTTGAACAGTGGATCTTTTTCCTTGAAGTTGATGGAACTAGGCATTTTTCTACCTGGTGTTATCGTAGTAAATTCACTTGTGCCTCTAGTCACGATTCTTTGATGTCTTTAAAAAAGCAGTTCCGATGTAAGAAATCATCTTTCGACATCTTTCAGCTTCAACTCGCACGACACACAATTTCCATGCTTCACTTTCGTTTGGCACGGATCTTGATCCAGTAAAACCTCCAACTTCTTATTTTCAAACTTTTTGGGCTGGACACGACCTTCTTTGCCTTTGGCTATAAAATTACTTTCACTTTTGAAGCGTCGTTACCACTTTCTGCATGTTCATGTTCGAAGCAGATTCACCATAAACTTCTACAAGCATTGTATGAGCTTCAGCTTCGCTGTTATGCCACTTTTCAATCCGGACATTTTCGGACAATGTTATTGTCTAAGACAGACGCTGCACACAAATTTTTGCTTATAAAAGCCACACCTTTCCAATTAAGAAGGTAATCACTTTCAAGACCAGCTACAATTTGCTGGTGGTACCCGTAAAAACGGGGGGAATTAATTTGAAACCCCAATACATAAATTTAAAAGTGAATTTAATTAAATTTACAAAAAAAATGAATTCATGGCATTTATTTTTTATAAATGATATCTTGCAAATATTGGGCACAACTATGCCTGAGGTGGTCCATTGGGCGAATCGTTCGAGCACAGTGACTGGTATCTTGCCGATAATACGAGAAATGTTTCCTCCCAAAGCGTAGCTGGCTTGTTCCTAAGGACCTGAAATTTTAGTTATCCCTAACAAATAGTTGAAAGGTGTGATGTCGTATGATAAAGTCGGCCAATTTTTCGTAGCAGAATGATTTCTCAACAATTTCATTGTTTCACGGGTTGTATGAATCGTAGCGCCGTCACCGAGACCATTTGCCTGAATTTCCGGAAATCTTAGTCTGTAGGGTGAGAAACGCGACAGTGCGGGGGAAAATCAATGTTAAGTAGCTACTTTCTCGGATTTTTTATACATATGGTACAAATGTCCCCTTCTTTATGAAGAGCCAGAGCAACCTTGTTGTATAGTATAAATTTCTTAAACTCACCCGGTTGCGCTTGGTAAGTCAGAGTCGATGGCGGAGGATCGTGCGGCCTGTGTTCAATGCGACCGTGACCCATTTAGTGGGTTACAGACTATGATGATGATAATGACATAGTCCGGTAACAAGGTCATGCTACAGAGAATGGCGACGAATCGGTTCCTCATATTCTTTGTGTAGACTCTCAGATTCGACCCTTCACTGCGTGCTAGGTTTGGTCTAACCAGTCGATCATCATCCACAAATGTAAGCTGAAACTTAATTGTGGCAATAGTGGTGTTCCTTGAATAGGACACATCTCACAGACCGCTGATTTTCGTAATTTGGAGACGCTGATGTGGTGGAGGTTTTATCAGATAATTTGCCAAATGATACTGAATCAAAATGACAAAGAAGCTTGATAGGAATCCTGCATGATTTGTTAAAAAAGGGTTTTGAAAATCAAACCTCAAAATGAACTACCCGATACATGGAGAAATGAATTTCTCTTTGCCTCCAGGAGCAAGTGTTTCGAAAAAATGCGACAAGGCGTCCATCTCTTAACATCACAATCACAGTTATGATCATGGCAATCGAGCAGAAAGATTCCTGCGATGTTCGGAGGAATATCTTACACCCGAGATGTTTAAAATGCTACGACATTCATTAAATGCCACAAAAAAATTATGACACAATGTATGTATGTAGTTATAGGTAGTTTACAAATTTTAGACTCATTCCACTCATAATTCCTCTTCAGCTTGAAAGCACCCCGACCTAATCCCATGTCACAAGTGTTTAGTGAACGCGACACTTTCGAACAACGTCTACTTATTTACTCTCCCATTCCTCTATTAGTGACAGAATTGGATAGGACCTAAAATATGAACAGACTATTCGCTGAATACCTTCAGCGTTTCTTCGATTCCAGTAGCCGTCACTAAGGATTACGTGTTTCACACGTTTAGTTGACGAAATTAAGGCGAACAAAAAAGAGAACGGATTCCTTCACCTTCACTAAACACTTCGGAATCACATTTCATTCTCTCACGAAGTCTCAGCCCACGGAGCAGGCTTAAGTCGAGATGAAGAAAAAGGGTCGATGCGACATTAGAACAAATTCAACTGCAAATTCAATTCTGCTTGTGTGGAGGCACTCATGCAGTCCCCGCCATCAGGCATGTCCTGCGTGTCCCATCCGATGAAGCTGAATTAAATTCGATTTAAAATTCCACAACACATCGGAGCTGCATGCCCAGTGTGGAGGACAGGGAGCAACTTCTCATCGTCGTCGTCGCTTCAAATTCTTTAACACCCAGATTACACATGTTCGCTCCCATACCTTTAACCTGTGCACAGATATTCGCGGTACACGCCACCGCCGATGCTGCCCGATAATGGTGTGCAATGGTCGATGCTGATGCCGATGACGATGCCGAGGCTGAGGCCGCTGCCATGCCAGTGACGCGTTCACGAGGTGCCGAATGGCTCACCTCTGAGACCTATATTTGTAGCGGCACGTTGATTATGCATAATGGCGGATGAACAAATGAAAACAGGGAGCGGGACTGGTCGCGGGCACAGTGCGGCGAAGCGACGGCGACGGCGACGTGTTCGATGGACGAAGGTGTTGAAATCGAAATTCAACGCGAGGCAGAAATGCTAATGGATATGCAAATAAGTGAGTTGTATTGGCAGACAGATGGACAGACAAGAGTGGTACACGTATCCGTTGGATTTATTTTCAATTAATTTCGTTCGCTGGTACGATGGGAGTGATCTTGTATTAACGCACACGCGCACTTAGTCGTAATTGATTTTGACTATCATTCGTGTGTCATAGAGGCTTACATATACAGATTGGCTCATAGATAGGCAGAAGTAGTCTGAGTGCGAAATGGGGATCATTTCAGCGACTAAATGGCGAAGGAACTTAAGAGGACGGAGATGTCATGGCTGGGCTTGTTTTTAGGGCAATTGGAAGCTGAGTGCTGAAAGTATCCGATGAGAACTCCGATTACGTCGAGACTGCGGATCAGCATGTTGTTTTACATGCCCTCACAAGACAGATCTGACTTATCAGAAGAAGTTTTCGCCTTGCCCGGCGTGTTCTCTTTGTGTGCTTTCATCTGTGATACTGAATGTGCATTATTTCGCCTCACTGTCTGAGGTATGTTTTGAGTTGAACTTGAACTGATTTGAAGTCAAATGACCAATGTAAGGGATTTTTTGAACACTTTCATTTGATTGGATGGGGGAAAGCCTTTTTTTGCCCCTTTAAGTTGGAATGTGTTTGCTCGCCATAGCGAACATAGCTCCACAAGCTATCGAGAATCAGATTATTTGCTACCACTACAAGGAAAAGGAATAGTTTAGAAGGGTTTTTGGAGCTAAGAATTGTGGATTTAATTTCTTGGCACGTGTTCAATGGCCAATTGTGCTGTCACTGACTTGTGTGCTGGGCCTTCATTCTTGAAATCAGTAAACTTTTTAAGCAAACATTAAATTCTCTCTGACGTCCATGTAGAACATATCAGGGACTGTATTTGCTCCCAAGGACTCGCCCGCATATGCTAGGCAATTGTATGGATTTTTGGAAAATTGCGCGTCTTTTGCTGACGATGATGTTAGAAAAGTCATCAAGCTGGACGTTGGCTTGTTTATAACTTTTTCTAACGCAAAGGTCTCTGAGAGTGCGGTATCAATCTTCACGAAGCAGGGACAATTTTCCATCGTCATCCAGAGTCTGATGAGTTAGCTCGCCTCTATGTATGATGTCATATGCGGTCTTAAAATCGACGAATAGGTGGTGAGTGTCGATTTGTATCTTTTGGGTTTTCTCCCAGAATCTGCCGTAGATGTGTTCAATGGTGGACATCTCCGGCAATTTGATACGATACTTAGGAGCCTTATCCCTTCGTAGTTGGCACAGTTAAAGGGGTCTCCTATTTTGTGAATCGGGCAAATAATACTGAGACTCCCTTCTTTGGGCATGTTTTTCCTCGACAATATCTTGCTGATGAATTGATGCATATGCTCTAGTGCTTCAGGTATTTCTTTTTCTTCTCCTTGTGGCACTACAGTTCGGGATGAACCTGGTCTCAACCAACATGATTCTCCCGCAAGCATGATCTTTCGATAGCTGCCACCAGTTGCACACTCCAAGTTGGTTGAGCTCATTCTCCACTTGGGTGCACCATCTCAACCCACAGCGCCTTCTGTTGCGTTGTCCCAATGGCTCGGATTCGAAGACTTTTCGGGCCGAAGCGGTGGTGTCCATACGCTTTACATGGCCGAGCCATCTTAAGCTTTGTATTTGAAAGCGCTTGACCAGGCGCATGCCTATAAAGTTCGACGTTAAATCTTCTTCTTCAGATGTCATCAACGCAAACAGGACCAAAAATCGAACGCAAAACTTTTATCTCGAAAAGACTAAGGGCTTCCTCATCCGCTTTTAGTAACGTCCAGATTTCCGCGCCATAAAGTAAAACTGGGATGATCAAGGTGTTACATGAAGCAACCTTACTCCTTCGAGAGAGGGCTTTATTACTCAATTGCCTCTTGAGCCCAAAGAAACAGCGATTGGCAAGAGTGATTCTGCGTTTGATTTTGGTACTGTTGTTGTTGTTCCTGTTTACTGTGGAGCAGAGGAAGACGAAATCCTTGACTACCTCAAAGTTTCTGCTGCTAGTGTGACGCTCTGTCCGAGACGTCGATGTTGTGCGTCCTTCTTTGATGACAGCATGTACTTTGTTTTGCACTCATTAACCACCAGACCCATTTAAGCCGCTTCTGCTTCAATGCCAGCAAACGCGTCATTGACGGCTCGCTGTGTTCGTCCAATCACGTCAACGAGCTGACTTTTGGAAGATCGTGCCTCTGGTGTTGACCTGTGAGTTACGCACGATCTTCTCAAGGATGATGTTAAAAAAGTCACATGATAGTGCGTCGCCTATCTAAAACCTTTTTTGACATTGAAGGTCTCGGTAAGTTCTTTTCCGATCTTGGCGGAGCAGCTAGAGTTCTCCATCGTCATCCTACACAGTGTGACGAGTTCAGTAGGAATGCCAAAACTAAACAGACAGTATAGCTCGTCTCCATGCATACTCTCATATACGGCCTTGAGTTCGACGGATCTTCCAGGATCTGTGTGACGATTTGGTCGATGGTGAACTTCCCTGGCCTGCAACCACACTGATAAGTACCTATCAGGTTGTTAACGAACGGTTTCAGGCGTTCACACAATACGGTAGAGAGGATCTTGTACCCGATGTTAAGGAGACTAATCCCTCGATAGTTGGCGAAGTCGAAGGGGTCTCCTTTCTTGTGGACATCGAGCATGCTTTCATCGGGCATGTTTTCCCCGACCATATCTTATGGATGAGCTTGTGCATGCGCCCAACCAGGTCATCTCCAGCTGCTTTAAGCAATTCTGCGGACAGTCCATCCCCTGCAGCAACTTTGTTCGACATCAGTCTCGATATTGGTATCTTGACTGCGTCTTAGTCGGGGGGACGGAATTCTCTTCATCGTACAAATTGAGTGGAACATTCTGTCTAACAGCGGGATTTGGGCCGTCATCGTCATCGCCGTTTTAAAGTCTGCGGAATTGATCTTTCCAGATTCTCAGCATCGAGAGGTCTCCGTTTTGGTCCCGGCAGGCTTCGGTCCGAACCCTATATCCACCGGATAGCTGTTTCACATTTCGCTAAAACTTTCGAACTTAATTCCTGCCATAACACCTCTCCATCTCTTCGAACGCGCGCTTCTCACGCTCTTTACTTTTCCTCATCATCAGCTAATCTGCCTTAAAAAAAGTTCTACAGACAGCCCGTCTGCCCCAGCAGTTTAATTCAAATTTAGTCTCGATGAAGCTTCCTTGACTTTGTCTAGGTTGGGAGGACGAAATTTTCTTCAATCAGCGTCTATTGATTGTGGAGTGGAACATTCTGCCTGGAAGTCGTATCTGTATTTTCATCGCCGTTCCTCCGTCTGCAAAATTGGTTCTTTCGAGTTCTCAGTATCGACTGCAAGTTATCTCTCTTTGTCCCAACAGACACTCTGTCCGAAGTTTTTTACACTTTGAAAAGTTGTTTAGCCAGTTGTTTAAAGTTTCGGACATCATTTCTGCCGTAACACCTCTCCTTTCCTCGATAACGCGCTTCTCATTCTCTTTCCTTTTCCTTTTCAGAAACCGGTAATATTCCCGCTCTCATTCATCTATTCCGCTTTGCCATTTTACGGATAGCTTCACTGAATGCCTTCGCCCGCTCGTTGTCGAACTAGGGCCTTTTATATGGATGACGATTTAAAAACCCAGAACATCAGATCGAGTTTTCTGCGATGGCGTTTTGACAACGATTGCATTTCCAGAGAGCCCAACTCTGCTTCTTGGAAACTTGCGTGGCAATGATTTTAGCGGCTGAATTGTGGTGGTTTTGCTCTACTCCGTTGTCCAATTGACATCCGTGTTCTTACCTACCTACCTACAATAATGAAAGTCCAAGTCAGTGCTGGCACCTCAGAAGGTTCGAACATCGATAATACGTTAGGATTGTCTGACGTCGATAACAACGTGTCTAAGCTGATTGACGGTTTATTGATTAGGAGATCGCCAGGTTCCTTAATGGATGTTAAGGTGTGAGAACCGCGTGCTAGCCACAAATAGGCCCCGTCCCCAGTTGAAGTCTACCAGAATAACTCCGTTCTCAGAGGAGTTGGTTACCAGACTGTGCATTCTTACGACTCCAGCAAACATGTCTCCCTTGCTCAGCTTTGCGTTGGAATCTCTTAGAACGAGCTCGGTGTCAAAGTTTGGGCATTGATCGCATGTCGTTTCCAGGAGACCATCATAAAAGTCAGCCTTGCTACTGTCTTCTTTATCCTTCGTTGGGACATGGGAGCAGATTATACTGGTGCTGCCGAAGGCAACGTTGATGCGGATCGCTATGAGGCCTCATATGTTCTACGTAGCAATGGCCGTAGTAAGTGTTACAGATTCTCATTTCGTTTTTGCCTGACCCATCACATTACACCTCCTAAATGGTGGCAATGTCCATCTGTTAGGCTTTAAGGTTTTCCGCAAGTTCATCGGCTCTACCTGGCCTGTTAAGCGAACTCAAGTTCCACGTGGAAAATGCGAAAATCGTTATCCTTCATTCGATTGCAGAGGAAGTCAACAGCATATCGGTTCATATCCGAGGCATGTGATTGCCTGTGAACCGGCTTACTTTTTTTTTGTGGGAGGGGAGTTTACCTCACGAATAACCTAATAACCTCTCAAGGGGTGTAGACATTATTCCTTCAGTGACATTGATATTCTCTCTTTTACTTTTACTCATCTTTAATCTTAGAGACACTCCATCAGTAGTCCCTTAGTCTTACTCTCTTCGCAGTTCTACATTTATGATCAGTTTATGTCAGTCTTAAGAGATTAAATAGAAGACAAAATGTTGATGATAGGAAACACATATAGTCCCTGCTGTGAGCAGAAAGAAAAACACTTCCCATCGCCAACAATGTATACTACCACCTTCCTCATACAAATTCAAACAGAAACCTTTAACTTTCCTGAATAAAGAAGGTGCTATATGCTCCACGTCATCAACACAGTACATTTTGTTCAGAGCTTAATAATCAAAGGCATCCTTCCCCAAAGCAAGGCAGCCCCTCGGCGTAAGCCCTTCTAGATTTATTGCAGAAACTTTGTCATCTCGGAGTCAAAACATTTACCACAACGCGTCGCCTGCGCGAATTCAGATCATAATCCCCCAACGGACGGCCGTCCAAATAGAGAAAAACCCTCCCAACCTGTATATTGATTGCCATCATATTTCCAGGTTTATCCTACCGCCCGTCGACTATCACCAACGCCGCCGTCCCTGCCCACCGACAAGCGATTTATCAGAACTAGAATCTGCCGGCAGTAACGGCGGCAATACCAGCCGCAACCACTGCCGCTCGACCAATCAGCTAAATTACTATCATAGCAGCGCGTATGCATTCGAATATTAAAACTCATTTGTTGTCCTTCGACGACGCAGGTACACTTCAACACTTTAAGTGTGGCCGCGACGACGGTGCCCACAGCCCGACGACGGTGCCAGCAGTTCCAAGCGTGACTTCAAAATCACGCTCATAACGATCACAAACGACTCCGACTCCTGGCCCGGTCTATTGGCGCGATCGGTGCATCCGATGCAAAGGGATTGCAGATGCAAGTGCGAAATTAATTCGTGTGGTGAGTGGGATCTCTGGCAGATTGCATCCAAAATGGGCTGCGAGTTGGGCTACGCGGCCCCCGATCTGCATGCGGAGAGTGTGTGTGGACTGGAATTAAATTGTCATCACATTATCGTCGTGAGTGCATGCATGGCCTTGACGCTGGGAGTAGGCAAGCACAACACCAGCAACACAGATTCCGTAATCCATATCGCCTTCCTTTTTCGGACAACGCGCAGCGCTGCACTTTGGGCAGTATCATCACGCTGCTGCTCCTCGCAGACCGCTTCTGCAGCGGCTGCGGCGATTGCACTCCACGTGTGAGAGAGTGTGTCGCTGAGATGTCCCCGTCGATGTGAGTTCGGTGTTCCGAAGTGTGAAACGAAAACGAAAACGCAAACAAAAAACCCAGAGAAGCTGACAGAAATAAGCAACAAACGATTTAATACTAATGTCGCCTCGGCCCGACCGAAGGCGGTGCAGCCGCAACAGGCCACTACCAGTGGCACGATCTGCGAGTGATGTTGAGCCAGGGGGTAGGGGGAGGACGACGAGGCTGAGGCTGGAGCAACAGCATCAGCAGCAGCGGACGGTGATAATGAGGTCCGATCAATTTGGTTTTAACTGCTGGACTTTATACACTTTATAAGAATCTTTATAGGGCGAATTATTTTCTGTTAATTGCCAAAGGCGTTTGAGTTAAGTGGTTTTCGTGCTTTTTATAAATATCTCTTAATTTTCTCTCACTCCGCAGTCATTGCATGAGATGTGCGCGGGTCCTCGTCGGGCCGCTCGGTGCCGACTGAGAATGGGCAGCAGGCCATGGCGGAATATGGTGTTGGTGTGGTGGATATGCGACAAGCGATGGTGACGCACAAGAGGATTTCTGGATTTTTGTCCTCTCTCGTTCGATGGAGGGGCGGAGGCGGGGATGCTTTGCGTTTTTGGTCTGGTATGGCTGCTCCATATCGGCTGCTTCGGGAATCAGAGCAGACATTCTGGCAGCGATCGTTAGAGATATGCGACTTATTCCTGCACGAAGATGGGTGCTGTCTTTGTGTCCTTTTCTGTTTGTTTTTTGATTTTTGCTGAGGAGGGGGGGGGGGGGAACTACAAACATACCATCATGTAGTCGGGAGATTTTTCGTGTGTGTTTGACAATGTCGTCGGAATTTGTTTTTCTTCGGCTACTGTTAGTGAATTATTTGTGAGCCGCTTAGCACAATCAATGCCACAAAAAACAGTAGAGGAACAGTTTTGTGCAGTTTCGTGTTCTCTGAACGGCTTGGCAGGACATGTTGGTGTTTTGAAAGTGCTCGCAAATTAATTAACTTGCCACCGATTCCGATCTAATTTGCATGCAGTGCAGTTAATCCTCCAGCTATTTACATTTCCTTTCACTTGAATGTATGTAGGGCAGGAAAAGGCATTTTGAGATATGTTGAAATACCGTTAAATAGAGATACATATATGATACGATTTGGTTTAAAAAATACTAGGATATTGAACCGTCAGTTTTGACTGTATTATTCTATTATTCTGCTGACAACACTCAAGAGCACCAATTGTCTATGAAAAGCTTCTTGAATCTCGCCGTTCGGAGTCGGCAAAAAACTGTAGATACCTTCTACTCCTGAGAGAACAGAAGCACTCACAACACGAGTAGTTGTTATGGAAGCTAGGCCCTGGTCCATGGTCCTGGTCAATTATTATTATTAAGTATCTGCTTCATAAAGCAGGACAGGGATGATCAAACTGTTATATAAATGCAACTTGGTCTTCGGAGAGAGGACTTTGTTACTGAATTGCCTTGCTTTTAATACTGATGTTGTTATCCCTATTTACGGAGTCGAGGCAGTCAAAGTACTTGCTACATATTGTGACGCTCCTTCCGTAACGTCGATGTTGTAACTCCTTCCTTCAAAACAGAATATACTTTGTTTTTTAGCTCGGATCAGCCTATAAGAGCAGGCAGCTTCTGTTTCAATCTCAGCAAACGCTTTATTGACAGCATGCTGTGTTCATCAAATTACGTCCATGTCATTCGCGTGAGTTAGCAGTTGAACAGTCCTATAGAAGATCGAAACTCGTGTGAGTTTCGGACTTTTTCACAAGGATGATTTTGAAAAAGTCACATAACAGCGCAACGTCTTGTCGTGAAGCTTTTTCGAATTTATTTTTTTGTGAAGTCGTTACAGAGTTTTTTTCACAATGTGATGTGTTTGATAGGAACACCTAGCTCTATAGCTCGTCCCAAACAAAATGCAACCTTAAAATCAACAGTTAGATGGTTAATATTAATTTGTACTTCTTGGCTCTTGTCCACGATCCACCGCAGTGCGAAAAACTGGTTAAGGGTAAACTTCCCTGGTATGAAATCACACTGATAAGGACCCATTTGATTGTGCATGAACAACGAATGAAAATTCATTCACACGGTAACAACTACTTCAAGATATTTTCACGAGTAAGCCAAGTCCACATACATACCTCTGATTACAGGCTGATAACAGGTATACTTACAGGGCATTGTCTGACTTCTGTAGAAGCTGCCGAGAGAAAAAAGAGAAGAAATCATCTTTCAATACCTAATTTGCCATCTCTAGCAAGATTTAGGGAGACTACTATCATAAAATAATTCTGCAATAGCCTCAATATACTTACTTTTCAAGTAAGAAAGAACAGAAAATTCCTTAGGAAGCCAACTGAACATACCATTAGGAGTTTGAAGGCCCTTCTTAATTTATATAGGTACGAAGAAGACCAGGGAACAAGAATCATCCGGTTATCAATATGACTAGGCAAGGTTAAGTTAATGTAGCCGTCTGAGCAAGATTGCCGAAGCACACTCGTGGACTAAGTGTGCCTTGGCAATCGTACTCAGACGTCTACATCAACTGAACCTAAACCAAACTTGCCCACTCGATGTCGGCTAAGACCAATTTGAGTTTTCTATCGATTACACACACACTTTACGTGACAGAGTCCAAGTCTGCGGCACAACGTTTAGAGAAAAAAAAAATTTACTTCTGCACCATAAGGATAATTTACATATCGTTCTGATAAGGCGCATTAAGCAACCACGACTTATCCGATCAACAAGAAAGGAAACTCCTTTAACGATGCCAACTACCGAGAGATAAGTCTATTTCTGCTGTTTTGTGTGAGCGCCGAAAGACATTCGTCAAAAACCCGATAGGTCCTTATCAGTGTTTCTTCACGCCGGGGAAGCGGATTTTTGACGAAGATGAACATAAACGCGAGTAAAACTCAAGCTATATTTTTCACAAGACAAAGAAAAGCTTCCTTTTTACCCAGCGATATGTTAAACATAAACCATATTGACATTCCATGGGTAGGTTCTATTAAGTATCTCGGAGTATACCTCGACAAGAGACTTACTTATGGCGTTCATGTCAAAAATATATAAAATAAGAAATTGTGCAAAAACGCATATTAAAAATGTCCAAATTGCTCGAAACAAAACACTTAAAATTATGCTCAATTTACCTTGGCTCTACTGAACTCAGATATATAGAGAACTATATAGAATGTATGTATCTCTGTGCAAGCTGAGTCTCAAGCAAATTGTAAAATTACTTTTATACAACGAAGAATAAAGATTGATTGCCAATAGAGGATGACAACGAACCCGATGGGCACGCAAATGGAGAAGAACCTTATCCAAGTTGGAGTGCGAAATGGCAAGCAGCTGACTAAGTTCAATCAGATCTACCAGGACTCTAGCGCCATATTAAGAAGAAAAGGAAGGAGGATTATAGATTATAGATTGGAATCTCTTCGGGCTCACATAAGCTAGAAGGTGGAATTGAATCCCGAGAAATTTAAATGGCGCTGAAAACATTCGATCTTACTTTAAGATTTTAGTAAATCAGCGTTGTTTCTGTTACGCCGTCAGACTGCTGTTGGTTTCGTCATATAAAGTCAAATATCTCCCTTCCGCTTTTTTGTCTTTTGAATTTTCCGGCTATGTACTAAGCGCTACAGAGCTTGTATCTGGCAGTACTATACATCATTTGAAATTTCTTGACATAACCTACAAAACGACACTATGTAGGATTAGTTCGGATATTGCGTTCAGCAGTTATAGACGTGTAAACATGGAGTTCACTAACGCCGAAATTCGCGCTATTTTTAAGTTTTCCTTCTTTAAAGGCAAATCCCCTACAAAAACGTTACGTGAGATTAATGGTGTTTTGGGGGATAGCACTCTATCACTTCGAACTGCAGAAGAAGAGTTTCGACGATTCAGAGCCGGTGAAAACGACACCATGTATAAGCCAGCCGGCGGAAGTCCTGTGACGACGAATACTGATCGAATCATGGAAATCGTCGAGTTAGACCGGCATGTGGCATCTTGTGACGATTTAGTCACCAAACCATTTTAAGCCATCTGCAGAAGGCTGGATACACAAAAAGTTTGATGCTTGGGTGCCGAATGATTTGACGCAAAAAAACCTTCTGGACCGAATCAACGGCTGCGATATGCTGCTGAAACGGAACGAACTCAACCCATTTTTGAAGCGGATGGTGACTGGTCACGAAATATGGATCATATACGACAATATCAAGCGAAAACAGTCGTGGTTGAAGGTCGGTGAATCGTCGCAAACAGTGGCCAAGCCGGAATTGAAGGCCAGAAAGGTTTTGCTGTGTGTTTGGTTGGATTGGAAGCGAATCATCCACTATGAACCGCTCCCATATGGCCAGACACTTAATTCTACCATCTACTGCGAACAACTGGACTGGCTTGAAGCAGGCGATTGACCAGAAGTGTCCAGAATTGGCCAACAGGAAGGGTGTAGTGCTTTACCAGGACAACGCCAGACCACAAACTTCGTTGATGACTCGTCAGAAGCTACGGGAGCTCGAATGAGAGGTTTTATCGCATCCACAATACAGCCCGGACATAGCCCCAAGTGATTATCACCTGTTCCTGTCCATGGCCAACGCCCTTGGTGGTGTAAAATTGAACTCAAAAGAGGCTTGTGAAAAGTAGCTGTGCGAGTTCTTCGCAAATAAGGAGGGGGCTTCTAGGAGGGGAGCTTATGAAGCTGCAGTCTAGATGGAAACAGATTATCAAACAAAACGGCGCACATTTTAAATAAAGCAGATTACTGTAACACTTTTTATGAAGTATTGAGTGAAGAGCAAAAAAGCAGAAGGGAGATATTTGACAACCTTATAATATGGACTGCTATATCTGGTTCTCTTAGCAGTTTGAAAGAACTTAGTTGATGGCATAATAAAAATTATTTTCACAAAATATTTCATGGTCAACTTTAGATCTATCAGCAGTAAAATGAAAACATTCACGCATTAGCACATGTTAAACAGAGGCATACAAGCGAAAATCTATTGAGTTGACCGCCCCTTAATCCCGACCAAAGGTTATTAAAAACGTCCCGGAACGTCGCGGAAAGTCTACGCAAAAACAAGGCAATTTAAGAAGCAATTGAAGGACATTGAAGAAACTTTCGAGGAATTTTCAATAATTTTTTGCCGCTCGTTAGAAATTCGACTTTTTTTTAGTTGAAAGAAGGAGGAGCTAAAAGCTGTAGGACTACGAAAAATGTTAAAATAGTCTTCTTTTCCTTCTGTTTCGATGGGCGAGGGAATGGGTTCAAGACTAGCCAAAAAAAATAAAAATTGAGATTATCCTACTTAAATCTTAAATGTGTACAAAGTTGTCAATTGGTCGAACAAAAGAATAGCCCTATGTTGGGGAGTATTTAAATTAAAGTCCATGTTGTTCGTGGCATGAACACCCTTCTCCTGTATCTAATTGTTTGCTCCGCAACCCAAAACATTTCAAATGACTGAGTATAATTGAAAGTTGAACACATTTCTCCCTGACTAGTTGAGTAATCACGCATTACAATGCTTGCAAATTGAGGACACATGTGCCGTCGAAGACCTTTCCATCTAGAAAGCCGTAATTATTCAATCCACACGTCAGCTATCACAACTCTCACCCGTCCACTTGAAACAGTCAAGTCGAAGCAAACTCCATTTGACACATCATTGGCCATCATTTCACACTTTTAATTACAGCAGCAGGAATTTGTCTTCTCAACCACCCTCAATCCGTCAAATCCGCCATCGAGTTTGACAATCAAACGGCCTGAAACGTACCCTCAAGGCGACTTTCAAAATAATATTCAAAATCGTCGAAGAGCTCATGGTACCCGATTTGACAAGAGCTCAATGGCCACGTCATTAAGCATTTACTACTCCCCCTCGTCTGCACAATCGGACACTCGGACAATTCATTCATTCATCAAACTAGTGTATCTGCACACACACACACACAAAAGCACATCACACATCAAAAGCAAAAGCACTGTTCCGCTCGGCACCCAGCAATTAACGAATCGAACCCGCTGTCTGTCAAATTATCCACTCACAGTGTCCAATTCATAAAAATTATCAAAACTCATTATTCCACACTTAGGGAGGCGACACCCCCTTGAGACATTACCACCGTGCGCACAAGAGACCGCTAGGAGCACCGATGTGCGGTCCCACACCGCCTGAAGCCGGCGCTCATCAAACCGCCGAATTTCTTGATTTTAATTTGACGCTGATGACACGGCAGTATGGCGGAGTCAGCCGATCTCTGCCTTCCCTCGGCAAATGTCAAATAATCGATACATCGGCGGATCACGATGATCGATGGATTTTGGAAATGCCTGGGCACTGGTGGCCGCGGCAGCCTGTCAATTATGCTTCTGTACACGAGAATCGGACGCAAGTGTGTCTTGTAATCGTCGATGAGCAACAGTGCCTCGCAAAGGATCCAATCGCCGCGCCGATTGATGTCTATTGTGCCGGCGCAGTTCATGTTGGACAACCAATCCTTTCCGATCGAGCGAAGTTAATGAAAGAACGATGATTTGGCAGTTCGGTGCATGAGAACGGAGGAGTCGCCTGCCGAGATTCTGCTCCGAATGAGAAAGGGGCGTGATCTTTGAACTAAAGATTGTCCCAAGAGACTTTAGATTCTGTTTAGCGCTATTCATTTGTTGTTGTTTATTCATAAAGGTTTTCAGACCTAAACACATGACGTAATATTGATATTTTTGTAAAAAAGGGAGTTCAAGTCCTTGTGTAAGTTCGGCAAGCGGAAGTGATTCAAATTTAGGTAATTGATACATTTGTGGCTGGGGAACATACGCCGCACTGTCATGTGGCTTCTGTAACATCATTCTTGAGAAGATCGTGCCTAACTCACAAGTCAATACCAGAGACACGTTCTTCCAAAAGTCAGCTCAATTGCTAGCTTACGCCGACGACATTGTTGTGATTGGACGAACACAGCGAGCCGTCAATGAGGATTTTGCTGGCATTGAAGCAAAAGCGGCTAAAATGGGTCTGGTGGTTAATAAGGGCAAAACGAAGTACATTCTGTCATCAAAGAAGGACGCACAACATCGACGTCTCGGCCAGAGCGTCACACTAGGCAGTAGAAACTACGAGGTAGTCAAGAACTTCGTCTACCTCGGCTTCGCGGTAAATAGGACAACACCAGTACCGAAATCAAACGCAGAATCACTCTTGCCAATCACTGTTTCTTTGGGCTCAAGAGGCAATTGAGTAATAAAGCCCTCTTTCGAAGGACTGAGGTTACTTTATACAACACCTTGACCATCCCTGTCCTACTCGATGGCGCGGAAACCTAGACACTACCAAAAACGGATGAGGAAGCCCTTAGTCTTTTAGAGATAAAAGTTTTGCGTGCGATTTTTTGGTGCTGTTTGCGTTGATGGCATCTGGAGGAAAAGATTTAACGATGAACTCTATGGGCTGTATGGCGGCATGCGCCTAGTCAAGCGTCTTCGGATACAACGCTTAAGGCTGAGCCATATAGACCATCCGGACCGAAAAGTCCTTGATTCCGATCCATTGGGACGACGCAACAGCGGACGGTCTAGGCTGAGATGGCGCTTACTTGGAATGCATAACTGGATGTAGCTGGCGAGAGATAATGCTGGCTGGAGAGGCATGTTGGTTAAGGCCCAGGTCCACCCCGGACTGTAGCGCCACAAGAAGAAGAAGAAGAAGAAATCCCTGCAACGTTTGCTAAGAGAAGAAACGGACATTAGGACTCGTTGCTTGTCATTGTCATCATTTTCAGAGACGCGCATGTTCCACTAATGGGGTTGGGAAGGGTAATACACGCACAAGAGACCTCCAAGACGCTCGATCCCCCTCTAACTTATCAAGTGATATTCCAAAGTGCAGCCAGGCACACTCTTAAGCCTTCTCTCTCTCTCTTCTTGGAGTTGCGCTTCTTCCGTGATGGAAACCGCACTATTCATCTCCCTGAACCGACTACTAAAATTTTGATGTCAACCATCGAAAGCTACAAAATTGTTCTACGAGTATAATAGTTGATATGACCACATGTCATGGGTATTGTTTATTGGTTTCGTTTCAAGAAGTGGCTTACACGAAAATTTATATGACAAGCGTTGAAAATTGTTGTTAAAAAAAATTCTAATTTACGATTGAATGAGGAGTTCCCATATGAGATAGGTCCACATGTCTTATAAAAAACTATTTTTTTACGACATGGATATTAGAGGTCTGTTCAAAAACTAATGCGAATTTTAATTTTTCTCAAAAAAAATTTATTTATTCATCAATTTCTAACTCACAAAGCTGGACTTTGGCTCATTTTGGGGGATTGAATGTCCCCATCACATCTTCTGAAATGCCTTATCAGCACGTAAGCGGCAGTTATCTCAAAACCTAGTTTGAGAGAGTTCCACAAACTCCAAAAATGTTCCTCAAATGCATAAACAAGTTCTCAGAATGAAGCCTGGTGGAAACTACACCGAATTACTTCCATCAATGGGGCGACTTGAGGCCTGAACTTGCACGCATTGAGGGATTACTCTTTGTCCAATTCCACGTTAGGCACATTTCCACCCAAAATCATAGTAAAAACTCGATAGACGTTGCCCACTGCGTTTTTTTGGTTTTCGATGCGTCTTGGAATTTATTGTTACAGACCTTGCCTCTGATAATCGCACATTTCCCTCCAATTACCCTCGTAATTGCCACAATTGATCGAAAAACAAGCAATTCCACTCCAATTGAAAAATTTAAATTGTTGTTTTTTTATAATTTCTACTTCAAATTGGCCCCAGAAAGTCAACTACGCCTTAAGAAGTTAGCAGCATCCAGAAGTTAGAAAAGCGACTCTTTCTCAGGCACTTCTCAATGCCGGGCAAAAGTTGTTCTACGGAACTGATGGAGATATTCGTTTCTGCGAGCGACGTCTGACTATTATTAAAGATTCTGATCGCCGTTCGGTATGGAAGAGTAAATAAATCACATCCTGAGGAATGTAACACCAAATTAACTTTATAGTAAAATTATTTACCCTAAGGTAAGATTTTCCTTCTTTAATAGAACCCCGTTTCATAAGAACTTATTATCCTGCTTTTCAACTGGGTCTCTAACACCGTGGGACCAACCATAGCTAGGAAGCGGACTAAATCAGTTAAACGTGTCCGGCGGTAAGTAACTAGTTCAAGACCGGGCTGATGGAAATGCACTAAGCCCTATTTCCACTCCAGTTGTTCCAGCTGAAGAAGAAGAAGTGCTTCAGGTGGCCGATATAACCGAAGGCAGTCCCCAAAACACTGCCTCTCGAACACCTTCATTGTTTTCTATTTGAAAAGGACGTTTCGGACAGAGCGTCACACTAGACAGCAGAAACTTCGAGATAGTCAAGGACTTCGACTACCGTGGCTCCGCGGTAAATAGGGCCAAAGGCAAATGAGTAATAAAGCCCTCTCTCGAAGGACTAAGCTTGCTTTTTATAAAAGCTTGATCATCCCAGTCCTACTCTGGACGTTTCTAAAAGCGTATGAGGAAGCCCTTAGTCTTTTCGAGAGAAAAGTTTTGCGTGATATTTTTGGTCCTGTTTGCATTGATGGCATCTGGAGAAGAAGAACGACGAACTCTATGGGCTGTACAGCGACATGCGCCTAGTCAAGCGTCTTTGGATACAACGCTTAAGATGGCTACCACTGCCCCTGCCCGAAAAATCTTCGAATTTGAGCCATAGGGACGGCCTAGGCTAAGGTCAATCAACTTGGAGTCCGCAACTGGCGGTGGCTGCCAAAAGATCGTGCTGGCTGGAGAGGCATGTTGGTTGAGTCTCAGGTCCACACCGGATTGTAGCGCCACAAGAAGAAAAAGAAGAAGTATATTCTTGTAGATGGCCACTGTCAAAATTTCAGCTGAATCTGAAGTAAAGATGAAACATCATGATTAATCACCTGATACCTAGTGAGACTAATTAATTATTTCATTTTGTGTACAAATTCCCAAAATGTGGCAAATTATTATCACGTTTGTAGGAATGAGAAAGTAGAAAGGAAACCTGGACATATCCAAATTGATCACCACCGCCGTGTAATTCCAATTCGCTTGCGCCTATCTCCCCTCTTCCCATCCAAATATTCATTTCAAACGAACAAAGGAATCGGGAGTCATAAGTAAGGATAAACTGCTGATCCACATCCGACGTTTAGACGCTTAGACGGTCAGACCCCCCCCCCCCCCTATCCTACTCCTCACATGCCCGAATTGGATTTTGTCCATAAATAAAGTGGATTTCCTGTCGACCACCTCAAACCGTTGACTAAAACAAAAGATCCCTCGACGGCTGCTAACAAAAGGGGACGCTGTCGACAAATTTGTACAACAGACCTCCGGCAGATACCGGCAATTCATCTGCCTCCTCATTTCCATATCAATGTACATCATCGCGGATCCTGCCTAATATCACTCATAAAATGCACATAGCTAATTGGCGCGATCCATTATTCATTAAGCAATAAAAGCCGAAACGGAAAATAAACGAAAATTTATATAAAATACGGATATGGTTCGGCTTTCGGTCTGGACCCTCATTAACATACATTAAGTGTTAATTTTTTGCTACTGCAATAAAACTGTTGATCGCGGTGATCGTAGTGATCGTAGTGATCGTGTCTAAATGGCGGCCTAAACGACCGAAATTGCTGTATTAATTAATGTTAATTTGATGCACTGGCTACCTAATAAATCCGGCCAACAATGCCCGGAGATTGGCGTGTGTCTGTGTGGCCTATGAGTGTGTATTCTGTGGCCGGGGGCCCTTGTCGATTTGTGGCATAGATTCCTACCCGTTTCCGTTCACTCAACTGGGTTGAAGAGGGTCGTTCCTGCGGCTTCTGTGATCTCTGTACACGCATGTTGTACATTTTTTAATTCATTTTTGGTTACACAAATCGGGCTTGCGCCGGCGAAGCGGATGGCGAATGTTTTCGGCGCCGTCGCCGTTTGATTGATTGAATTCGATCAAGTGATCGTGTGAAATCAAACGATCCGCTCCTACTGACTGGGGGATGTTGAAGTAATTAATTCGGGATCTAAGTTGGGTTTTGTGTGCTGAGTCACGAACTCAATGAGTTCGCCGGAGGTGTAGAGGTGTTGGAAATTCAGATCCAACACCGGCGCATATATCTCGACGGGATGCTGTAAAGTGAAGAAGTTACTTCAGCTGTACCCGCCGGCAGTTGACTCGGCTTGTCGACACAGATCGCCTCTGTTTTAATTGAAAAGAAAGTCATAGAACATTAGCCTACATTTTACACATCATTAGAAATGTACATGAACCAGTTGCCGAAATAGGTCCTCGTTGCCTAACGACAGCGTTTTCCAGAGAAAGTTTCACACAAAGCACGCAAATGAAGCGTGTCGGAGTTTCTACACCGTCAAGAAAATAAATAATTCTTAAAGTGTTTCAGCTGAAGAGACAAGGTTCACAAAAAGGTGGGGATCGTGGGATCAGTATACTTAACATAGAATGAAAGGTCCTCTCTGCTGACTTGTGTGAACACTCTGATTGGCCCACATCAGGGAGAGTTTCAGTTCAGGGAGATCTCCATCGACACTGCGGTAAATCCTTAAGTAGACGTCTGGCATGCAGATCGACACCCATCCCCTACTTGTCTATTTCGAGGTCATATGTAACCGCGTTCATAGAGACGAGCTATATAGTGCAATGTGTAGTCTTGACATACCTACAAAAATAGTCAAATTGTATACGATAATGATAGAGAACTCTCTCGTGGTTTATAATGAACCGAGCTCGAGACATTTATTGCAAACAAAAGAGTTGAAGGCAATTTAACGCTCCACATGTAACTTTGTCAATATTTAACATGCGAAACTTAGAAGCCAACGCCAGAGACACTATCTTCCAAAAATCGGTTCAGCTGCTTGCTTATGCGAACGTGATTGGACGAACACAGTGAGGCGTCAATGAAGTGTTTGCTGCAATTGAAGTGAAAACAGCTAAGACGGTTCTGGATGTATGCGACTGAAAAACAAAGCATATGTCATCATACGTCTTGCGCAGAGTGTCTGTCTACTTCTTCTTCTTCTTCTAGTGGCGCTACAGACCGGGGTGGACCTGGGTCTCAACCAACATGTCTCTCCAGTTAGCACGATCTTCCGCCAGCAGCAGAGCGTCTACTACGACTCCGTATATATCACTTATCAGTAACAAAATCAAGCATGCAATCACAATAGGCAATCTCTATTTTTGTCTAGGCTCAAGAGGTTATTGGGTAACAAAGTTCTCTCACAAAAGACCAGGCTGACTTTGTATAATGAACTATACAGGCTATACACGCTTTCTCAAGCGTCTGCGGACCTCATGCTTAAGATGACTATGCTATGTAGTGCTGCTCGAGCCCGAAGTTTCTTTAAGGCCGAAACAAGGGGACAACGCAACAGGAGACGGCCTCGTCTAAGATGGTACATCCAAGCAGAGAAGGACATCAACCATCCTATGTAATCGGAGGCAGCTACCAAGAAATCATACCAGCTGGGGAGATATTTTGGTTGAGGCTCAAGTGGACTGTAGCGACAGCCAAGGAAGAAAAATGAATCAAGGGCAACTCTACTACTGTAGACTCTTCGAACGTTTTGGCTGTTACTCTTCGTAACGTCATTAGCATTTGTAAAGGGTGATTTTTAAAAGCTATAGGAAAGTTTTTCAAAAAAGAAAAAACAACACATAAAATTCAGAAAAATGCATGAAATCTTTATTTGAATCGATAGTAGGGTCCATATAATTTAATATTTGAAGATTATTTCATGCAAATGTTGACCTTGACTGCGCCTCAAATGGTCTATCCGCTTAGTCCAATTTTGGCATACTCTTTCCAATATTTCGGCCGGCATCTCACGAATAAGTGCTTCAATGTTGTCTTCCAATGCGTCAATTGAAGCGGACTTGTCTGTGTAGACATGAGCCTTAACATAGCCAAACAAAAAATAGCCTAAAGGCGTTAAATCGCACGATCTAGGCGGCCAATTGACCGGTCCCGAATAAGTCCATTGTTGCGCGTGCTATGTGGCATGTGGCACCGTCTTGTTGAAACCACATGTCATGCAAGTCAAGCTCTTGCGTTTTGGGCAAAAAAAAGTTGGATATCATCGCACGGTAGCGCTCACTATTCACAGTTACGTTACGATTCGCATCATCTTTAAAGAAGGACGGTGCACTAATGACACCAGCCCATAAACCGCACCAAATTGACTTTTTCTGGATGCATTGGTAGCTCTTGCAATGCTTCTCGCTGATATTTACTCCAAAATCGACAATTCTGTTTATTTACGCACCCATTGAGCCAAAAATGAGCTTCATCGCTGAACACAATTTTTCGGTAAAAAAGTGGATCTTCGACCAACTTTCTAAGAGCCCATTCAACAAAAATTTTACGTTGCGATAAGTCGTTCGGATTCAATTCTTGCACCAGCTTTATTATGAAAGGCATTACATCTGAATCTTTCCGCAAAATTGTTCACGTTATTGAGTAAGAGAGGAATCGATAGTTGATGGTCATCATTAACTGGCCGATACAGCTCCGATATTTTCTTCAATTCGCACTCTATGTAAGCGTGTTGGTGGTTTAATGTCCAACAATGGAAATTTGGTGCGAAATTTGGACACAATAGCCCGAATAGCCGCTTTAGTGGGTCAATCAAACTGACCATAAAATGGAAGAAGCCCGCGATGAACTTTCTGAACAGAGCACGCATCTTGATAATAAAATTCAATAATTTACCAGCGTTGTTCGTTTGTAAGACTACGAATTATAGACCAAACTGAAGATGTTTGACAGTGAAAGAAAACATGAAGCGTGCATCAGCTGTTTAAACCAATGTTACCCAAAAGATAAAAGCTAAAAAATCACACTTTACATTGAATGACGTTTGGTAAAGAGAAACACTAAATAGAACCTCAAGAATTATGCAGAAGCCATAGGGCGTTGAAAGGCAAGCACTATTGCATAAGCACAGGAACTATAATGGCCATATGTAGAAAGGTCTTAGGCTTGAGATGGAAGCTTCTGTTAAAATTCATCTGACTGAGACGATGTAATGCGCTGATAAGTTGGCCAAACGAAACCAGCAATGCAAAAATTTAGCTCATTGCTGCCATTCTTCAAGCATTCAGCAGGTTTCTCAACGCTGCTTAAGTGACCGAGCCTAGTGTCTACAAAAACCTCTATTTTGGCGTCTGTGACAGTGAAATTTATAACGTTTTGTTTTCGAAAAATTAAATGACTCTCTAAATGTTGTCAGCATTTTGGGATGGTATAGCCACGGTAAAGCACTTTTGTACACTTCGAGTCTGAAGTCAATGTACTCAGCATATCTGCCACATGTGGTAAACTCTCCAAGCCACGTAAATACTCGTAAAAATGCGTAAGTGAACCCAGCGCAGCACATACCTCACTGGCATGTCAGCATTTGGGTCATTACTTCATCCCGATTGAATAAAAACGTTCCAATTAGATGACATGGAGCCAGAACAAATTAATACTTTGTGTTGCACAATATTAACCACAATAAACACACATCAAAAGGAATAATTAAGTAGACAAGGGGCAGGCTCACCCACGCGAAATAGCAGAAGAAATACGGTATTTGTCAAATTTATAGCTCATTGATTCTGACATTTTATGTAGGCGAGACCTTATGTTAAAAAAGATTCCCAGTGTCATCGACTTACTGGTTCTTTAACTTCCAATAAATACTGCTGTGATTATAACATTGATTAAATTGTGTATGCTAATGGAACAGAAGGCACATGTGTTAACACCCACGTTGGGAAGATGAACAAGCACTTGGTGTCTCCTCCTATTCCCATTTTTTATTTCAAGACAAACGTTTTTTTGCTCTCTCTTAGACTTAATGACATATCTACATCTCGATCTACGATCAATATGAATGCCTCAGGATAAGAATGAAACGATGAATAAAATTATACCTTGGTGGCCGCTGAAATTTGGTCAAGTGAAGAGCCGATGAACAGGAATTCGCAGATAAAAATATGTTGAATGACATAATCGTTCAAGGCAGCCTCAGCTTCCACTTAAGTGGCTGAATACATCCTGAAACCAATCGACGGCATTTGTCTTCCCTCAATAAGAGCCAATCGCCAGCTATCTGACAAACAAATACATCGTCACGAACCGAAACGACCCAAGACAAAAGAGTTGGTGTACGAACTCGACTTCTTCTCACCTCTCGCACGGGGTTATCAATTTCATCCGATCTCGCTCATATTAATAATGCTCAATGAAACACGCTCAGCTACAAAAATGTATAATTTCCATATTTCCGATAATTACACACTCTTAAACGCAGGCCGTCCCCAATCCCGATTCGGGAGTAATTTATGCTTCTCGGGGGAGCCGAATCACCGGCCGTAACTCATGACCAGTGAACGATCAGTAAGAACTATTGACGCTGCCGTTGTTGCAATTATTTGTCAGTTTTCCAGGGTTCACAGCAATTAGATACGCTCGTCGGATACACGGGGTGCTGAGACCGAAGAGCCAGCGGCATCTCATCTGCCTGAGTTATGAGCGAATAATAACAAAATGCAAATGGAATTCACGAGGGGCGGATGTTATATGACGCGCCCATTCGCCATTGGAGGACCGCGCGAATGGTGTGGCAATTGTTTTCTTGCTGGCGATTCTCTGCCCTGGTGGTCTTATCGGAAGCTGCGATTTCTGTCGAACGCGCACCACACGAGTGCATTTGTCATTCCCTGAGCAGCAGTGTGGCGGTCAGTTCCGCTCAGCAAGCAGCAGCAGCAGCAGCAACAGGGGCCTGGCACCACAATCGTCGATTTGTACTCTTCTCCACGGCTCTGCGGCTGCGATGACCGGTGGCGATTTTCAATCGATGATCGGTTAATTGCCGGTCTTTGTGCTGTGGTTAAGTAAAATTGATTTCGATTCCTGTGCAGTTTTATTGTGGCAATTGGAGGGGGTTCTCGCGGCTTGGATGGTGAACTTGCTCAGTCGATCTATATCAATCGTAAAATTCATGGGTGGCCAGAAGCCAAATTTCCGCGCTCTGACTGCATTGTTAACAGGGCGGCGGCGGTGGTGGCAGCAGATATGTTTGCCTGCACATGGGGATGAGTTAGCACTTGGCTGGTAATCGTATGTGTTGAGAATAATGATACCTTCAATTTTTTAGGATGGAAAGATGTGATAATGAATTGACGTCGGTTTAATCCTGAGGGACTTTCAGGAAGATTTGCGAGACATACTTTATCACTTGGCTAATGATGTTTTTTTGTTTCGTTATAAATTGTTGTTTGCAGAAACCTTTCGAATACATTAAGCAATACTTGGCTGATTTTTGGTGGCGGCCATTTTCTTGCAATTTGTCCTCAAAAATTGTGCATAGATCGATGTAGATTACAGCTCGTGAGTTCCATACAATGATGGTTATTATCTTTGCGACTGTAGGACACCATTCACCGCCGAAAGTTTTCGTAGCAGTTTGTCTTGAAAGTTAAAAAAAAATTAAGAAATAAGCTAAAATAGGGCGGTCCTCTCTACCGTATTGTGTGAACGCCTGCAACCGTTCGTCAACAATCTGATAGGTCCTTATCAGTGTGGTTTCAGGCCAGAGAAGTCCATCATCGACTAAATCTTCACTCTACGGCAGATCCTGGAAAAGACCCAAGAAGTGCAAATCGACACCATCTATTCGATTTCAAGGCCACTTATGACAGTGTGCGTAGAGACGAGGTATACTGTGCCATGTCTAGTGTTGGCATTCCTACCGAACTCGCCAGATTGTGTAGGATGACGATGGAGAACTCTCGCTGCCCCGTCAAGATCGGGAACGAACTTACCGAGACCTTCGATGTCAAAAAAGGATTTAGACAAGGCGACGCGCTGTCATGTGACTTCTTTAACATCATTCTTGAGAAGATCGTGCTTAACTCACAAGCCAACACCAGAGGCACGATCTTCCAAAAGTCAGTTCAATCGCTAGCTTACGCCGACGACATTTAGTTTAGTTTAAAAGGCATTTTTTTTTATTGTTTATCTAATAGTATCTAGGTATAAAACGCTTAACCTAGGCACGACAGAATCGAAATCTTATAACTACTTACTGGCTCTATGCGGGCGCTCTAAGCTGAACTATTAATATATTTGTTTTTGCCTTTCGGCGTCAATGCTAGTTATTTTTTAAAATTAATAAAAACTATTATTTATTTTTTTAAGACTAAGAAAACGGTTTTTTTTAAAAAACTTAGCTATCTATGGAATTTTCTACAAAAAAAATCTTAATCTACCTTAATATATCCTATTCTAACTTAAATTTTTTTTTTTTTTTTTTTTTTTTTTTTTTTTTTTTTTTTTTTTTGTTATTATGTGTTATTATTATATTTATTCTTAATTACTAACTTAACCTAACTTATACTAAATGTGAGTTGGCCGTGGGGGACCAACCCTAACCTACTAGGCTGACGACAGCTGGGGTTCCTGATGTGGCTCTAACCACCAGTAGAACCCCCGGTCCTTATCCGTGTCCATCCTATCACGGATGGAGATGGATGTGCTGAACCGGAGAGCATCCCGATCCCGACTAACGACGTTCGCGTCGTACAACAGTAGCCTGTCCACTGTCCTTCTCACCACGTGGTAGATAAGTGGACATGCCTCCGCATCCTGGTCAAGATACAAGAACGCTTCCGGTGGAATAAAACCCCTTCGGCGAGCGTTCTCGTGGTACTCGTCATTTGGGTAGTAGGCCCCAAATATGAGATCATTCTCAGAGGTCATGGCTCGTGCAACATGCCTCCGAATCAGTTTAATAATAAAATTATCAACCCTATTCACGTTTGCTTCGTTATACAAGACCTCATTAGGATAGAACTTCTTGTAGTCAGATTCCGGGGTTCTGTACTTTTTGAGACATGCGCGAAGACATTGTCTCTCGAAGACCCTCATCTTTTCCATTTGGGAAGGACTCACATTGAACCACACAGGACAACCATACACCATGATTGGCCGGATGAGGGCCATGTAGCAGATTCGCTTCACTTTGGCGTTAAGTTGGCTGCTGTAAAACAACCCCCTTGCCATAGCGAAGCCTTTCTTAGCTTTCGTCAGAGCTGTATCTATATGGATACCTCCATACAGATACTGATCCAACATAATGCCAAGATATCGCACTACACTCTTCAGGGCTAGTGGCTGACCCCGTGGGTCTAATATGCCGAACTTGCGCCAATTCTTTTTCGTATCTCTTGAGGCCCTGTATAACGGAGTCCGGAAGAGGATTGTTTCACACTTCTGGAGGTTGATTTTCAACTTCCAGTCGTCGCAAAATTGCTGGACTTTTTCGAAGTCACGTTGCAGGAGCGTGTTAATGACTTCTATCTTTGGTGCCGTCCGGTATGCAACCCAATCGTCGGCGAATGCAATCAAGTTGTGCATGGAGCCAATCAGTTCGCTGGTGAAAATAGTGAAGAGGATTGGTGAGTTCACTGCACCCTGTTGAAGCCCATTTTTTATTTGGAAAACGTTGGTGGAAACTTTGTTGCCACTTTTGACAACAAAACTCCTACCCGTTACCATGTTATAGATCGTGTAAAGCAGCGGTTTGCTTATACCCATCCTCGTCAACTTAAGGAAGAGGCCTTCCAACCATACGGTGTCGAATGCCTTTTCCAAGTCAACGAGACAGGCCCCGGTGCACTGTGTATTGTGGTTGTTCCACTGAATGTCCGAAACCAGTTTTGACGCGGCATGTACAGTATCATGCCTCGCCCTAAATCCAAACTGGTTGTTCGGTATAATTTTGTTGTCCTCAGTCCACTGGATCAGGACCCTGTTGACAATCTTTTCGAAAACCTTGCTTATGCAAGGGAGGAGGCTTATCGACCGAAGATTTTTCGGAAACGAGGAATCTTTGTCCTTTTTGGGGAGAGGTTGCACTACCGCCGTTTTCCAATGCGCTGGGTAATGTGTATTACTCAGTGCATTGTTAAACAGAATTGTGTATATCTCTACCGCCTCGTCAGGGAGATGACGTAACACTATATTTGGTATCCCGTCGATGCCAGTCGACTTTTTGTTCTTCAAACCGTTGAAGATGTCTTTGAGTTCCTCCTTCGAAATGAGGATGGCATTGGAGCCATCTTGGGCGACAGCATTGGTTGCCTGATTTTCGTCATTGAAACTGGTAAAACCAGGATTCTCAGAACGCCACTGCTGTATTTCATTTCTAAGGAGGTGGAAGTGGTTCAGCATGGCTCTGTTCTCCAGGTTGTGGTTCGGCCGACGAGAGTCGTTGACCGTGTACACTTTCTGAAAAACAGCTCCTTTTGCCTCTACCTTCTCTTGGGCATCCTCAACAATGAAGAACTCATTGTCAAGCACAGCCTCATCCGGATCTATGCCAACCGAAGTTAGTAGGTTTTCATTGTCGGTTGTCCTGTCAAGTCGAACAGCCTCTAAGTCGTTATGACCCCTCCTTCGGAAGATTCGGTTGATTTGGGGAAACATACCCGGACCGTTAGAACGTACGGCCCGAATCCTATCTCCCCAATACGAATTGACAGCAATTCTATAGTTCATCCGAATCAACTTCTGGATGTTCTTCAACTGCGACTTGAGCGATCGTATTTCCGGGTCGTCTGGATCTGTAAAGCGTCTGTATAGAGTCTTCAGTCTCGACAGCAATCTGCTTTTTTGCACGTGCAGTGCGTCGATGGTATCATTACGATAAATGTCGCCATCTGTCGTAGGTGATACCTTAGGAAGCGTCCTGTCCATGGTTCGTTGAATTGTGTTGTCGACTTGTATGAGGTACCTGTCAACCTCTTCGTTCGTCAGGTTTCTGTCCGAAGGTGGTGTTATCTCGCTCGAACGTAGTTCCCTGGATAGGACCCTAGAGAAACGCGGCCAACGAGCCCTTCGATAATCGAAAGGGTGCATCTCGGCGAATTCTTCAAGCTCCACCAGCTCGTTCGGGAATTGAATAACCGCGGCAAGACCACAGTGGTCACTGTCGTACTCCACCGTTGTCATACAATTCCTAGTGCGAGAGTCTACGTCTCGTAACGTCAGTCGTTTATCTATTAGCAGGAGATCCAAATAAGACCCGCTTCTGGGAAACGACGGTCTATCGGTTGCAAGCAAATTCAGCTTGAACTCAATAGAGTGTCGCGTCATCCACTCAAAGAGTGAATTTCCCCTCGGATTTGGAACAGAATTGCCCCATTCCACGTGCCTCGCGTTCAAATCTCCGGCGATGGCAAAATAATTCTCCTCCGAGCAAAGCCGAAGCTTTCGGAAGAGAGTCTCGAGCTCTGGGATGAAATTTGCAGACTGAGGTGCATCTGATGCATAGACCGCGACTACGTACAGTTTCCTTCCACCTTGGAGAGAAATGCGCCGACGACATTGATGTGATTGGATGAACACAGCGAGCCGTCAATGAGGCGTTTGCTGGCACTGAAGCAGAAGCGGCTTAAATGGGACTGGTGGTTAATGAGGGCAAAACAAAGTACATGCTGTCATCAAGGAAGGACACATAACATCGGCGTCTCGGACAGAGCGTCATACTAGGCAGCAGAAACTTCGAGGCAGTCAAAAACTTCATCTACCTCGGGTCCGCCGTAAATAGGGACAACAACATCAGTACCGAAATCAAACGCAGAATCACTCTTGCCAATCACTGTTTCTTTGGGCTCAAGAGGCAATTGAGTAATAAAGCCCTCTCTCGCTTGCTTTATATAACACCTTGATCATCCCAGTCCTACTTTGTGGCAAAGAAACCTGGATACCACTAAAAGCGGATGAGAAAGCCCTTAGTCTCTTCGAGAGAAAAGTTTTGCGTGCGAATTTTTGTTGCTGTTTGCGTTGATGGCATCTGCAGAAGAAGATTTAACGACGAACTCTACGGGCTGTACAGCGACATGCGCCTATTCAAGCGTCTTCGGTTCAATGGTTCAAATTCAACGCTTACGATTGCTAGGCCATATAGAGCGCATGGGAACCACTGCTCCGGCCCGAAAAGTCTTCGAATCTCAGCCATTGGGACAACGCAACAAAAGGCGCCCTAGGTTGAGATGGCGCACCCAAATAGAGAATGACCTCAACCAACTTGGAGTGCGCCACTTGCGGTAGCTGGCGTAAGATCATGCTGGCCGGTTGGTTAAGGCTCAGGTCAACCCCGGACTGTAGAGCCATAAGAAGAAGAAGCTTTAGTAGTAGAGTGTTGACGTAAAGGGATGTAATACAAAAATACCAAATGCTTGCCATTATGTTCAAAACAAGCGGACTGACTTGAAATTCTGGATTGACGGCAACAGAGGTTATGTTAAATGTTTGGCGGGATTGGAAGGAAATTTTCTATTATGAACTGCTTAGACGTAAGAAAATGGTCAATTCGAATCTGTACTGTACACACGTTTGAAAAATAGCGAGAATGGCCCAACAGAAAGAAAGATGTCTTCCATCATGATAATTTCAGGTTACACACATCTTAAATGGCCCTGAAAAAAATTGGTTGCGAAGTTTTAATGCATCCACCGTATAACTGGGACCTTGTACCCTGCGACCAAAATTGGTAGCGTTGTCTGTCAAACTATCTGGTAAAAAATTGATCGGGTAAGGAGCCGCTGTACACTCAATTGGCGGAGTCAAACCACTGAGTTCATTGTAAAGCTTACCCGGAAAATGGCAGAAAGTCAGAGATAATGATGGCCAAAATGTAATTGTTTGAAATTGGTTAGGAATGTACGAAGAAACCGGCTATGGCATGCTGGAAGGAGTTATCCAAGATTTTTCAAACACACTTCTTGAATTTAAATTTACAGGATAGGAAGCACCTAAAGAAAGACCACTCTTCCAGGTCTACTGAGACAAGCTAATACGAAAACAACAAATTTTAAAGGTCACCAGTCAGCCCTTGACAAAGCCATATCTTGAAGAATATTGACCCACAGCACTGCAGGTGATCAGTTCTTGGACTTCAGAACTGTTCACCTGCAGTGCCGTCAAATAAGAAATCCACTCGTTACCTTTTGACAAAAATTTCGTTCGCTTTAGTCTTCATTCAGAATGCTGATCGAACATTATCCAACAGTCCAAAATCCATTGATGGTCTCCTGAGTGCTCCATTTCAGTTTCAAAATCGGTGACATCTGGAGCAATAACCCTTCAATGTTAGTCAAATGTCTTCATCTGAAGTATTCAGACAGCAGCATTTCAAATTCAACTTCAAAGTAAGCTCTTCGAAACTATCCCCATGAAGGGTCCATCATTACATTCTCACCGTTCGTGCACAAGGGGTATCTCTTAGAAGCTCTAACATCGGCCCCAACACATATTTCACTCCCAATGGCATTTATCTTATCTCTCGTTCAAGACCCGTCATTACGTGTTGTTCCCGTGTCGGTCGCCGGCGAATCTCCGCCCCCCGACCATAATAACGAATTAAACACGTGCAGGCCTCGGCGAAAAGCAAACATCGTCCCGGGTCCTCGGCCGGGATCCGCAGCGCGTCCGATAATTTATCACACGTTATGATGTGCAGAAGGGAATCGAAGAAGATCAACAGAACATGAGACAGTGCCGAAGGATTTATATTCCATCATCGGCAAGCGCTGAGATAACGCGACACCGAAACAATCGACAGCGCGTCTAACGTGGCGGCTTGTTCGGCCTCAAAGAGTGCTACAAAGATTGACACATTTTCAAGGCGGCGGCGGCAGCAGCAACTCCGTTGGCAAACGTACACCTTCCTCCAGGAATCGGGAGAAGACAACTCCGCAGCGCCCTCTACAAAGCTAAGGAACTGGTCAGCTTCATCGCATCAAGTGAAGATTTTCTCCAAGGAGAGCGAACGGGTCACTTCCACTTGTTTTGATTCAATCGAAGCGAAGTCAAGTAGGCGTCCCAATTCCATCGGCGAGAATACTTGTTGCCGTAGCCACTGCAGACTCGCGCACTCTGCGGCGAATGGCCATTTCATGTAAGAGTCGGTGCCGTCTGTCGGCGAACCACAACAGCAGACACTCACTGGGGACGATTTTTGCTCATTAACGCCTTTGGGAGCCGCGCTCTGCGGTTAATTAGCGCCCGAACACGAAGAAGGCTGCCCTTAGCACGACGCACAATGATGGATGATCAACTTTGTGCGATGCCGAACCGAAGACCGGCGCGGCCACTGATTGGGTGGATGTTGCTGGACGAGACTGACGAGCGGCGTAAGATGCCGTCGTCGTGATGATAGTCGCACGAAGAATGCATGCTAGAGACAAGTACCCGTTCGTGTAAATGAAGTGAGATGCGACTGTTGTTGTTGCGTGAGGGATGCCATTTTGAACGAGATGAGCCTTTACGAGCCTCTGTTTTGCATTTGCAGTTGGTCTTCTGTGAGGAGTTGTACTACCGGTTGCGGGTGTGTTTCTTTTCTTCTTTGTACAAACTTCACTCACGAGTCGTCTGCTGATAAGCTGACCAAACGTTTTAGTTCAAACTGTACAATCAATTTTTTATAAAATCCTATACGTATGCAATACTTTTTGTACCGGTTCATGCGATAGTTCCAATAAGAAAATTAAATTCGTTCGAAGCATTGACAGCAACCATTAGTATTAGCACAGACCACAGACAATCATATACAGGGTGGTTTCAGCTTCTGTCAACTGGTTCGTTTAAAAGTGAACCAGTATTCTGTCTGTACATGTGCACAGACCCAGCCGATGATAATTTTGTGACGTTTTATACTCTTAAGCTCCTTTTGCAGAACTTGGACATAATGAGATGGGATTTCAATACACTGAAGGCCACTCAACTTGCATTTGCATGTCAGGAAGGGCCTTTTGTTACACAACCTTCGCGGTTTGTCTTGTGGCAAAGATTTCTATTTGAAAGGCACTGGAATAGCCAGAAGCGGATAGGCATTACTTAATCCAAAGGATTCCCGCTCCCGTGCAGTCTTTGAGCCATCAGTGAAGATTGAAGTGCGTTGATGAAGTGTGCTTTTCTCAATCCTGCCTGCCTGGTATAGAGATCATACAATTTTCACCGAAATCATATTCGGGCTTAACTTAGTCTGTAGGAGCGCTTACAACTGAAAGATTCGAACCAATTGACTGTTACAGATAGTTTTCCACATGTGATAAAATGCGAAGTGGACATGGAAAGATCCAGTTGTTCCAATAATCGACGCTAGGACCAATATGAAGTAACTTCATAGTTTAAGGGGAAAGTTTGAACGTGAGTATTTATGTTCAGATTTAAAGATATTGTTGCAAATTGCAGAAAGCAGTGGAGGGCATCGTGGGGCAGTGCATCAGTGAGTGGAATCACACAACGAGGGTTCCGGGCTTTATTCCGGGACTCAACATCTCGAGTTGCTGACATCACTCAGAGAGCACTAACAGTAAGTGAAGGGCTTCAAACAACTGTAGGTTTCATCTACTTTCGATTGAACAATGGCATGAGTATTTGCTGAAGAAGTAAAGCCGTGTGTACTGTAATGCCACCCAATCTAAGATTTATCCTTTTTCCTGAAAAGATTGTGCTTTCGTAAAAATTTTACCCACGGATTGGAAATGATGTGAAGTTCAGATTTTAGACATAAGTTTATCATCTCCTGAAGAGCCAAATTTGGCAATGCTTAAGCGAACATGTTACAAAATATAGCGATCTGGACATCAGTGCATTCACAAAATCGGCCATCACAATTAACATCAACTTTTGGGCACAAAGTTCTTATCGGTATTTATCACATGTGTAGAGTGGCCTTATTAGTCTTATGAGAAAGCCGCAAAACATTCGTGAATATATGCCTTCATCTTCGAATTGCTATATCTCCAATGAACATCCTTATGGGATGACGAATCCCACAGCGATAGATGTCTCCATTTAATGCTGATTGTGGTAGTGGATTGGTAAAACATTTTGAAAGGGCGATTTTTATAGGTGCACATGTACACTCTAATAAAGGACGACATAAGATCTAGCGGTGAAAAGAAAAGAGAACGGAGAAGGTTTCGGTTGATGGTGAGCATTCCTCAATGACTGGAAAATTACTTTTTTTACGAAAATTCAATATATGGATTTGGAAAACCTCTGTTTCATTAGCCAGATGTCACACAATCCAAGCCACAATCGATAGTTTTGCGCAATAAATTTCCAAACCGAGTAACCAGCCATCTTGACGATGTCGAAATGCTGTCTGGAGCTGTGTTTCGACAATTTCTGAACTTCTGTTTGTGAGTTCCAATGATATATGTGTGTTATCTCAATAATCCGGAAACAATTCATCCACAATTCAGGGCCTTTGGTGGTTAATATTGGCTCATCCTTATCAGGTTCTATTTCCTTAGTGGATGTACAATTTTGTTAAGCCTTTCACCTAACTTCACCTTGGTCAATCAAAGTTTAGCAATTTTTACACTTTTTCGATAACGTCCATGTATGCACCGTGGAAAGTTCGAAAAGATGCGTCTAGACTGAATAGAGTCAGACTCCTGAAAATCACTTCTTCCGCTTACGGGATTGCACAAAATTGTATACTGCACAACGAATTTTTTATTTATTTACTGATAGGAGTAAATTGATGTACCATATCAAAGTATTGTTAAGTTCAGTTCTGGAATATAGCTTTATAGCTTGTGAAACTCCCAAATAGTCTTAGAGTTAAATGTGTATCTCTTCAGCGTTTTCAACACTGTTTGACTATCTAAGAGTGTATGCTTACATTTTATGTTAGTTAGTATCTTCTTCACAGAGAGGAATGTGAAGGCTACATTAAGATCATATGACTATCCTATGATTAAAATAAAATAATAATAACTCAACTTCAGGGATCTTTTATGTGGACTGAAATCTTGAATGAATTGAAAGCAGAATTGTTTTCATATAACTTGTAACTAAAGGTTTGCATGGACTATCAGTCGTCTGTAGCGACTTCATACCATGTGATGGTCCCAATGTCCAGTGTATCCTTCCAATGTTGACCACTTCGCATATTTAGTTTTTTATCACGTGGTGGAATTGCTGTCTACAAAACTAATCAACTAGTATTTTCTTCACAAGCGTCTTCGGACTGCTACAGACAATGCTAAACCTGTGTAAAAGTGCTACGATCTTATACTCGTACCAGACAGGCAGCATTGAGAAAGGCGGACATTATCAAACGCACTCCAATATTCACTGATGACTCGAACACCGACGGCAGCACGCCAATACGCTTCCTAGCTATTTCAGTGCCTTTCAAATAAAAATGTTTGCATAAGAAAAAACAGGAAGATTGTGCAGCACCTTCTAGACCTTCAAGACATGGAACTGGCTTTGAGAACATTGAAACTCCATCTCCTTAGCTCCAAGTAACATACATCAGAAAATGCATAAGACGTCACAAAATTATCTTCTGCTGGGTTCATGCACATTCCAACATTATAAGATTCATATTAATTAATTAATTAACTTTCTGTAATTTTTGTACACTATTTATTTACATACATATGTCATCCAGCATGCTGCATGTATGCACCTAGCACGCACAACATATACAGCACGCACGTGGATCAAAGTGAAACTCGTACACCCTACTGCAAAAACACTGTTCTTTTTCCTTAAAATTCGAAGTCAAAGTAAAACTCGTATAATATTTTTATTTTTTTTTTACATTTGTTTCATTGAATTGTATTTTGTTTTTAGAAGTTAGGAAGAAAAGTGTTGTTGCTCTCGAATAAAAAAAATAAATTAACTATTATCCCATGAACAACAGAAGGGTGTACGAGTTTCACTTTGATCCACTGTATATATTTATCCTGCCACTAAAACAAATAAAATCATACCTAACACATGTAGTATGTATGTCCTATTAAATTTAAGATTTGTCCGAGTATTACATTCTTCTACAATTCTTACAAGGAAGGGAGCAAGATCGCCAAAATTTTAAAGACTTTTTGCGTTCCCGAAAAAGATTGATGAATGTTTGTTATGAATACTAGTACGAAATTACAACTCTCCAATACACCTTTAAAGTGCTAAGTGAGAAAATTCAAATGTAAAATAGCATCAACTATAGAGAACACTGGTGGATATTCTCTTCATATTTTTCTCTCCGCATTATTGCTCGTTGTCGGCTCCCTGCTTCTCTTTTAGATTTTTCACTGGTTTTTTTAAAACGTTATTCAGTATTTTGTTCAGGGTGCGACATCTGTAAATAATTGTCTGTGGCATTTGTATATCAATGGCTATGTCTGTGCTATCGTTAACATTTTGACGAAAAATAGGTGCAGTACTTCGCTAATATATACAGTGGTGTTCATACTAAAAGCACATCTTGGTAGACAGGCATAACTCGAAGAAAAGTGAGTTAATTTTTGAATGAGAAAGGCTAAAAGCAAATTCATAAAATCCTTCACACAATAATTTCGGATGGTAGACACAAATAGAAATGCTTAAGTCGTAGGAGTATGAATTTCTTCGATCATCCGCGATTACCGATGTACCTGTACGTTCAGCCAATGCTCTTCTAAACTCTTCTAAAGTTCTTTCCTGTTACCAAGACATGAGCAGTGATAAAATTAGGCCTGTTCTCCAGTTTCAGTTTTCCATTTGTACACTGAATGGCATGAATGGTCCAATTGAAGTGGGTGCATCGACACACGCCAAAGAGCCAGATTCGATTTAATTCGCTATTTGTGCGATTTATGTTAAGCTTCCCAAATGTTGCCGATCGTAATTGCCAATAAACTGTAGATCCCCTTCTCTATACTCATGAAAACACAAAGCGCGAGCACGGGACAAGAACTCGCTGAGGAATCTAGGCTCTAGTCCATGGTGGACAGTTGTGGGTCTGTTCGTTCTCTAACTCTGACTTAATGTTGCTAGAACATTGGCAGGTTATGGATGACTATCACCTATCATTGAGTCATTACAGTTAGTGGCTTACAGCACAGCCATCTTGTTTTCGTCAATTTTCCTCACATTGAGAGTACAAATTAATTCCGTCTGTTCTTTTTGTGTTCATATATATTTTTTCCCAAGAACCGTATAATATACACCACTCAGAAAATGGCTAATTTTTCCCATGAATCCTGCCTGCCGTCGATGCAATCATTGAACCATTCTTCAATTTTTTTTTTCAAAAAAACCCGAACCGGTGACCCCCCCCCTCGTTTTCCATCCGTCGAAGAAGCCAGTAGTTGGAAGGAGCAAGCTTTTTTAAAAAAAAAAGGCGAGTGGGGTAAGATCTTTAATTAGACCATGATGTAATGGGTTCACCAGGCTTTGCACAGTAGTTTTTCTTCTAAGGGCTATTGTAGTATATCCACTTGTGATCTCTAGTCACGATCCGTTGCGAAAATCCCTTCTTTTGATGACCTTCAAGAAGCAGTTCCGAGATGAAAAGTCGCCTTTCAACATCTCTCGGTTTCAACTCGTACGGCACCTAATTTTACCCTTTTTTTTTAATAAATTCAAATTCGGTAGCTGAACTGAAATTATTTGCTCAGTCACGCCCAACGATTCTGCGAGTTCAATTTGCATTGGGCACGGATCTTGACACAGTAAGGCCTCGAGCTGCTTATCTTCAAACTTTTTGCGGTGATCAATACGCTATTAGCCTTCGACGCTAAAATCACGACTTTTGAAGCGTCGAAACCACTCAATTTGCAATTTGCGGGTCGAAGAAGATTCACCATACAATTCCACAAGCATTCGATGGACTTCAGCTTGATTTTTTTTCCGCCAATTCTGTATATTTAGGACAAATCCGAACATTTTCGTAGAGACAAGAAACAATATTATTATCTAAAACAGACAAGTATTGCTGACAAATGTCCACAACTTTAAAATGACAATCAGCCACAACCCGCAAGTGGCGCCATCTTTTGATACCCCCAATACAAAATATTAACAGATTTGCCCACAATAGTGTCAAAAGCAGTCTTCCCCGTAATTTCCACGGAATTCCTTGTGGAAAAATTGTTATTAACAATTAATTGACACTATAGTTCGCAAGGGTCGCTTACAAGATCCTATCCAGCGTATTGTGTGAGCGTCTAAAGCCGTTTTGCACCGCACTAATCGGCACGTACCAGCGCGGCTTCCGGCCCGGCATATCAACTATAGACCAAATCGTCACACTGAGGCAAATCCTGGAGAAGACCAGCGAGTTTCAAATCGATACGCACCATCTGTTTATCGATTTCCAAGCCACATACGACAGCATTCATCGCAACGAACTTTTCGAGGCGATGACCGAATTCGGGATCCCGGGAAAATTAATCCGGTTATATCGCACCATGACTTCTTCAATTTGGTACTGGAGAAGATAGTGCGGCGGGCCAAGGTAAACACAGAAGGCACTATCTTCTACAAAGCAGTCCAGCTGTTGGGATATGCGGATGACATCGATATCGTCGCGCGTTCCCAACGTGCCATAGCGGAGACTTTTGCGGCAATTGAAGAAGAGGCGAAGCGAGCTGGTCTTAAGATCAACGAGGGGAAAACAAAGTATATGCTGTCGACTAAGAAACGTTTCGCCACACAACACCTAGGACAAAATGTAGGAATCGACAACTATAGTTTTGAGGTAGTAAGGGAGTTTGTCTACCTCGGGGCAAACGTTAACTAGACAAATGACATAACAGTGGAGATCCGACGTAGAACCACCCTTGGCAACCGATGCTACTACGGTTTGTCGAAACAACTGGGGTCAAAACTCCTGACTCGAAGGACCAAAGTCATGCTCTACAAGACCCTTGTAGTGCCAGTCCTGCTTTATGGAGCCGAAAGCTGGACGATAAGCAAGTCTGCAGAGCTTCGAAAAAAAACTGTACCAGGATGTGGATGTAGTCCGGAAGGCAAAAATCCGTCGACTACACTGGCTCGGCCACATCGAACGCATGGACAGCAACGCTCCAGCGAAGAGGGTCTTCGAATCTGAGCCTCCTGGTTCGAGAAGAAGAGGACGACCGAACCTCCGGCATAGAGACCAAATCATCGCGGACGTAAGACAGCTTGGCCTTAATGAATGCGAGCAGCGTGCCCAGGACCGTCAGCGATGGAAGGCAGCAATTGCTCAGGCTCTGACCCTTCATGGGTCGCCGGCCTAATATTACAAGTGGAGGGGACCTACAATTTTCGAACGAACTGGCAATTCAAAACAGCTGGTACTTGAGTGTGCGATTCGACGCACCATCTCACGGCGGCCACACGAATAATGACAATTTCTCATAAAATAGTACCACCGACAACTAACTCAACCCTTTGTGCCTCTTGAACAAGATTCTCTTTTAAAGATTTCTACTTTTTCGTATTCAAAAAATGTGAAAGAGGTGGGATTTAGCTGTTGGGAAGAGCTTACACGTATCCAAAGATTGTGTCAGGAAATCAACTGTGAAGCATCCGTTAAACTTAAATTTTAAAAAATCAAGTGGAAAATGTTAAAGATAATAGGTGTGTTTCAGTACTTTCTGTACCAACTTCTGAAGTCTGTCATAAAACCCATTTTTTTACTATACGGGAACATACTTTGGGTTGCTTTGTGTTGTTTTGCACTGTTTTGTGTTGTTTATTTTCAGTACGGGAACACACCTTAATGTACCATCCTTTTGTTGCCGCATTACTCACTAACTGATTCTCTTTTTTCAGGGAGTGCGAATGAAATTCTGTCCAAATGTGTGACAATTGTAAGAATGAAGCAGACAATAAGACAGTATTTATCTCACTTGACAGATGACAGCTGTCAAATGCAAAAATTATACCTGAGCGCCTGGATAAATTTATGACCCTCTCACCAGCGATGTGTTCCGTGATAAACTGGTATTTTATATTGTACACGAAGAAAATTTAGGCATATTTGTAGTGAATACGGGCAACATAGGCGAACAGATCTAGTTCCTCTAAGCACTTTTTTATCTTCCACATCATTGCTCCCCTATTGAATTTTATGTTTATTTCATTTGAAACTATTTAATAATCAACCGAATTACTCCACACTCTTCACGCTCAAATAATCCTTGAATTCATTCGATTTCAACTTTTAATGATTTGTTCTAAACATCAAATTTCTTCTTACGTACTGAACGCTACCACACCCGCAATTCCATTTCGTTCCACATCTCCCCCACCCAGATTTCTCTTGACATTTTCAAGAAAAAAAAAAACAATCGAGAAAAAGACAAAAACAGCCCACCACAGAGCGAACCCCACGCACCAAAGCAGCTGCACCATATTTGGCGGTGCAAAATAAACGTGTTTACACACCTCACTCTGTCTCGCTCACACCACTCCAACCAGTCGGAAACTCTACACACAATTGGAAGTGACCGGGTGTGCGACAGGGATCGCCCTCTAGCAAAAACCAGTTCCAGGACATTTCCCGACTCATTCCGGTTTACCAATTGCACCGCTACCGCTACGCAACTCTTCTGGTTTGTTGTATTCGTATCGTCGTAGCTGTGGAAATACGTACTCTCCGTGTCTCTGCTGTACTGCGGGCTGTCGCTCTCCATTCCGGTTTGTTCAACGACGGTGTGCGGTGTAATTCGAATTTCATTCGGTTCTCTCTCATCTCAAACGGTCGAGCGAAGAAAAACAAACAAAAAACAGCGAAGTAACAACAAAAACCGGGAATTTCCCAAAACAAAAGCTGCACGGTGCAGCACGAAGGAAATCCTCAATCACTCACCAGTGGTGGTGGCTCTTGGTGTTTTTGTGTGACCTGCGCTGGTGGTCCTTTGCGTGCGTCCGCAGATAAATTTCAAATTCATATTGTGCCAGTGAAGAAGTGTGAATAAGAATCGCAAGAAGTGAATAGAAGTGAATTTGAGGTTCGAAGATGTGCGACAGTGAAGCCATGGCTAATGGCGGTCCGGGCAACGAGCAGGATCTTAGCAGCTCCATGGAGATGGATTCTGACACAGCGGCGACCCTGTTGCATCAGACAACACAGTCCCTTTTGATGGCCAGCAATATGATGCTGGTGCCGAATGGCGGTGTTGGATTGCTCTCCGATGGCAAGCTGATGTCGACGACAGCTCCGCCGACCTCGTCGCCAGGTCCGTCGCCTCAAGTTGTTGCCGCCATCAACAATCATGTGAAGGTGAATGTCGAAGAATTGTTGCGCGAGAACTACGCACTACGCGAGAAACTGAAGGAGGTGACTTCCGATCGGGATCGGCTGCTTTGCGAAGTGTCCAACCTTCGCCTGGAGCTGGATATGAGCGAGCTCAAGCGATTGCCGCAAGAAAGGTAAGTTATTATTCAATTTGCCTCCGAGTATTTGCTCTGCCATGCCTTGTTATCTTATCCAATTGGAAATTCACGTCACGGTGACGATGGGGTTTGCTCAGCGGTTTGTACACACCCTTGGAGTGTGTTTCTTGCCTTGTTGCTCGCACTTTAGTTAATCCTATGCCTGCATTTGTTGTTCTCGATTATCGCAATCAGATTGTCGCCGAATTTGGTCTAGGGCGCGATAAGATAAGACATGACCGAGGTCTTCAAATATACCCCAGATTATGTAAATGCAGCGATACTCCCTTCCTTTCTGTGTGTGCGAAGAGATAATCGGGGAACAAATAAAAATCATCCCAAAAAAATGGTGTCGTTTAGAACTATCCGTTGTGTGAGGCAACCTCCCCGGTTGTGTCATAAACGACGATTCCAGAAGCTCATAAAAGTGTCTCCAACGGAATAGGTTGTTCTTCTGCGGTTCCTTGGGAGGCAATGAAACCGAAAGTTGCGCCCAAACCTCATCCATTTGCATTCTACCTATTCCAGGCGTGAGCTTCAAGCGACTGAGTGATCATAAAGTGAAACGGAAATTGTTGTCATTCGCCTATTGCCCACCGACGTTGGTGACAATGGTGAGGTGTATCGCTTACAAGAGCACCCATAACGAGAAACAACTCCGCCTTGGGGAAGATTGTGTTTGTTTCATTTTTTTCCAGCCATGACCCAGCTACAACCATAAAATTATCTGATCCGTTGACATATTGTCTCTGTGAGATCGTCTTGGACGTCTCTATCCAGCACATGCTCGTCGTGACACGCATGTCGCTTAACACGTAACGCATTACCAGCAGATGACGTGATAAAGAGAGACTTCTTTTGCACTCCCATGTGTGCTTTGGGATACAGTTTTTTGAATGTTTGTACAAATAAATACGTACGCACTTGTCATCCCATCAACTCATTGGAACATCTGGTTGGTGCTGTCGTTGGAATGTGTGCTACTCTGACTTCTTTGATGATTTGATGATCTACGAGGACCTAAGAAGCAATTAGTTTAATTTGTTTTTGTGGATGGCCAGAATGTGTCGTCTTGTTGTGTGTGAAAGTGTGAAGAGGAAATGTTTGCCACGATTTCTAAGGTTTCGTTGTATCAGTGAAGATTTTTGAATGTTCCTTTAGGAATGTCGAAAGGAGTAAATTCACAATTGCTGCTCTAGTAGGGATCACTTGCTATCACATCCGTTCTAAATTACATATTCTGGAGGGGAGGGAATTTCCCACAACATAACACATGCTGTGAATCAGGCACAATAAATGAAAACGATTTTGAACCGATCCCCATGTTATTAGCCCTTCGTTCGCTATTGAACTGCGGTCATCGCGGTGTTGTTTGCGCTTCAATTTCTGGACCGAACACCTTGCATTTTATTCACGCCAAAATCACCTACGACTTGTTGGCAATACAGAGAGTTCTTACATGATGTCAACAGTTTCTGAAATTCTGTCGTTCAGGTTTGGCAATAAGCTGTTGGTACCCTCCTATTCGTGGGAGGACAAGAGTAGGCAGAACATGAGTAGTTGCTGAGGAAGCTAGGGTCTCGTCTCTTGTGGACTGAAATTCTATCCAAGATGAAGCGGCTAAGTGTCAATGGGCAACTCCAATTAGGTAACCATTTTGGGCCCATTTTGAATTAAATAATAAATTGGAAAAGAAAAACCCAAAAACCAGACGCCATCTGTCATTCTAACTGCCAAATAAGCTTTTGTTTTAAAGAGCAATCACTCCTACTTGGTAGAGGCACTGCCCTCTGCCGTTCCTTGGGTTGAAGTACTCGGTTTGCAAAACAGATGCACACTGTGTTGGGAGTGAAGCCCATACGATGTGGGACAGCAGGGTAGATAATACAGAACACTGTGTCAGATCAAGAGATTACTAAGGACTTGGGTTTAAGTCACATTTAGTACGATGGTCTCACAAATGAGTCTACCGCATGCTCCGGATGACTCACAGTGTGTCGACTAGAGGAAAGAATTCAAAAACTAAGTTTTTGTTTTCGAAAAATTTTGAGAATCCGAAAATATTTTAAAAATATTCATTGGTGAGTAAACTGCAGTCGTTTGTCGTTTAATCCACCCATCCGTTGTTAGCGCCTCGTCAAACATAAAGTTTGTTGATTGATCCAATCGATCATGTTTGGCGATAATAAAGGGTGATTTTTTTAAAAGCTATAGGAAAGTTTTTCAAAAAAAAAAAAAAAATCAGATAAATGCATGAAATCTTTATTTGAATCGATAGTATGGTCCATATAATTTATTGTTTGAAGATTATTTCATGCAAATGTTGACTTTGACTGCGCCTCAAATGGTTCATCCGCTCAGTCCAATTTTGGATACTCTTTCTAATATTTTGGCCTGTATCTCACGAAGAAATGCTTCAATGTTGTCTTCCAATGCGTCAATTGAAGCGGGCTTGTCTGTATTGACATGAGCTTTAACATATCCCCACAAAAGATAGTCTAAAGGCGTTAAATCGCACGATCTAGGCGAACTTGAAATAAAATATTTACCGAACTCGCCTCTTAATAAGTCCATTGTTGCCTGTGCTGTGTGGCAAGTGGCACCGTCTTGTTGAAACCACATGTCATGCAAGTCAAACTCTTGCATTTTGGGCAAAAAAATAATTGGATATCATCTCATTGTAGCGCTCACCATCCACCACAGTTACGTTACGATTCGCATCATCTTTGAAGAAATACGATCCAATGAAGCCATAAACCGCACCAAACTGTGACTTTTTTTTGGATGCATTGGTAGCTCTTGCAATGCTTCTGGCTGATATTCACTCCAAAATCGACAATTTTGCTTATTTCCGTACCCTTTGAGCCAAAAATGAGCTTCGTTGCTGAACATCATTTTTCGGTAAAAAAGTGGATTTTCGGCCAACTTTCCAAGAGCCCATTCACCAAAAATTTTACGTTTCGGTAGGTCGTTCGGCTTCAATTCTTGCACCAGCGGTATTTTGAAAGGCATCACACCTAAATCCTTCCGCAAAATTTTCCACGTTGTTGAGTAAGAGAGAAATCGATAATTGATGGTCATCATTAACACTGGCCGATGCATCTGCGATATTTTCTTCAGTTCCCACGTAAGCGTGTTGGTGGTTTAATGTCCAACAATGGAAATTTTTTGCGAAATTTAGTCACAATAGCCCGAATAGTCGCTTCAGTGGGTCAATCAAACTGACCATAAAATGGAAGAAACGCGCGATGAACTTTCTTAACAGAGCACGCATTTTAATAGTAAAATTAAATAATTTGCAAGTGTTGTTCGTTTGTAAGACGATGGTTAAATTATAGACCAAACTGAAGATGTTTGACAGTGAAACAAAACACGAAACGTGCGTCAGCTGTTTAAACCAGTTTCGCCAAAAAGATAATGGTTAAAAAAATCACCCTTTATAATAAAAATAAATAATTGAGTGGCACTACAGCCCACAAGGAGCCAGAGCCTAGCTTCTACAACAACTACTCGTGTTGTGCGTGCTACTGTTCCCTCACGAGTAGAAGTGACCTACATCTTTTCATAGACGATTGATACTCTTTGAGTGCTGTCAGCAGCTCGAAAGAGGTGGTGCCGTGAAAAAATGCGAGATGTTTCGTGCGGTAATCGAACCTAGACTTTCTGCGTGGCAGTCGACACACTTACCACTACGCCACGGCGAAATATAGTATACTCTTTGTGAAATAACCTGGAGTTGTACATTCGTATCAATTAAAGGCTCATATGGGACGACACTCGTGCCCGCGGTTGATGACTGATAATTGTTTTAAAAGCGAGACAAAAATTAAAGCAAGCATGCCCTTCTGTAAATGTAGGCGCTTCCAGAGACATTGCGAAAACAAAGAAGAATTACACTTCTTACTGGGTCTGGGTCAGCTTTAAGCTAAAACAGATGTATCGACCTATCTACGTCTTAGATAAAGTGTCATCATGGGCATCAGAAAGTTTGAGGTATTCAAGGATTTTGTCAACCTCGGCTTTGGAGTCGACCAGGACAATGGCACCAGTACCGAGATCAAACACAGAATAACTCTTGCCAGTTGGTGCTTCTTTGGGCTCAAGAGCTGATTTTTTATAACATTTTGATCATCCCCGTCCTACATTACGGCGCCAAGACATCTGCCCCGTTAAACGTGACTGAAGAGGCCCTTTGCGCACATATGTGCTGTAAGACCTTAACCAACTTGATGTCCTCAACTGGCGGCAGTTGGCGAAAAAAAAATTCCCCCCAAAAGTAAAAAAAAAATCAAATTTCTGATTTTTTCCCAAGTTGTTACGGGGCCAACTGTGTGTGGCAAGGCAATAATACCTCTGGTCAATCCGTTACTAACAGTCAGTCACGACCAAATCGTGTTTGACACCATCAGTGATTCCATAAACCACAGATTGGGGTAACCAATTAAAGCTGGAAATGTGACTCATTATCATCTGAAGATACAACAAATTAAATTTATCTGCACCTTCGTGTAACCAATGTAAATCAGTGAACTTTAATATTCATGAAAAGCAGTCTATTCATACAAATTATACAAATTCTCAGAGTTGACTGCACATACTGGTCAGCATTGCTCAATTCTGAGCAACATTACAACGACTTTGACCGCAATGGTCATGTAGGAACTGGAAATGGAAATATGAGTCAACATTTCCTCATCTTTGTTTTGTTATTCAAATAGCACCAGACTTCACTATCGATAAATATCGACCGTAATATTCCTTCCTGTATAATGGACGGTAGTGAATGGGACGCCATTGATTTTGTTTGCCTTAACTTTGATTGCGTCAACAAATAGCTGCAGGGAATGAATACGCTACGGTAGGACTTAGAGCATTTATTAATATTTTAGGACATCCTCCGTTGAGTTTGCTTCATTAAATTTCTATGCTAACAGAATATTGATCCACAGAAATAATTTGCCTCATGATAAGTACGAAATTACATGCAGAGAGGAACACGCTTATGAACTTGTATTAAAATGAATCCTCTCTATGTTGGGTATGCGCAAACAAGAACAGTAGAACAGTCGATAGATCACAAAGAGGCATCAGCTCTTCTCACAAATAGGATTCCCTTCTGGATCGATGGTCAGGGATGTGTTGCCTTGCAACTCGGCCAGTGCTTTCAATTGGCCTAGTCAGGAGATACATATATGTACATATGTATGTACTACATGAAGTCTATTCTGCACCATCCTTTTGGAAATGCCGGATGTATCCTGCCAAGTACAGCCACAGAAGAATTGTGAGAAATCATATTCCACCCACAATGTTCTACCGATAATTTCTCCTATTCTCATGCTCTGGCAAATAGAACTTGTCCCGGAAATAACTTCGAAATAATTTGGAATTGACGTTTTCAGTTGAAATTTCATAAATAAAATAAAGAAATCGGATGGGGCTGCAATTCACAGGAAACCAGGGCGTAGCCTCAGTAACTACTCATCTTGTGTGTGATACTGTTCTCTCATGAGTATAGGAGACACAGAGTTCATTGCCGATTTCGAACGTCGAGAAACTTTTCATAGACAATTAATGCTCTCTGGGGGGTTGTCCGCAACGGTTGTCATCCACATAAAATGCGAGATGTTCAGTTTCGGAAAAAAACACGGGACCTCGTAACCCGTCGTCGCACTTACTAACTATCGCAAAATGCTTAAGCAAACTTCTGAAATTTCAACATATCAGTTTTCACATTCAGTTACATTCCGCCGAACCATCGTTTACCTGAACATTTTTCAGTGTGGAAACATCTGTTTCTTGGCAACCCCCTTTTTGGTTGTCTTTGGGTTATATGATGGTACAGCAAAACGTCTGTCTAAACTGACATTTTATTTTGTGAAATAATGTCTGAAACTGTTCACAGTTTCGAAAGAAGACTTTGCAGCGTGTTTTGAAAATTGAAAAAAGGGGTAGCATAGGTGTGTCGCATCCAGAGGAGGGAGCGACTTCTTTGAGGATGAGAAAATTAATTGAAGAGAATAAATAAAGATTTTTTTGATTTCTAAATATCTTTCTGCTCATAGTAGAAATTTGCATATGTGTATAGACCGGTTGGTTTCAAGTCTTAGCCATAACCAATATGCAGGGGGAATGATTCGAAGTCGCACTTTTTAAAGTGCTATAAAAACAAAAATTGTTGGAACGGTGTCAGTAGATTTAAATTTGTTAACTTTTGGTGGAAATAGTGGCCTTGAAAGATCCGAAGAAACATCGAACGCTGTACGCAATGCGCTCTTCAGTATTTTGACACATTTCCAACGAAGGGCTTGTTTGAGTTGGTTCAACCTTCGAGATTTTTAAGTTACAATCTTCGCCTTCATAAAACCCAAGACACAGAAATCCAACGATCTTCAATTCGGAATCCATTGTGTAGAAGAAATGGATCGAAACGTGGAACAATGTTCTCTAACCAATCTTGACTGGCTCGCGCTTTGTGAGACACGTCGAATCTTGTAGAAATTTCCATGGTCTCCGTTTGTTTGCCCAAAGCTTCAATAATGACTCCAAAAATAGATTAACGGTATACGGGTATACGGTAGCAATAATTTTGAGACCACGGTGCAAAACTACGTGCGAATAATGACCATCGGCGGTTGTGGCGGCCGAAACCATTGTCATCGATGCTCCCTGCTTTTTGTTGGCCGTCCGAAGGTGTACATTTTCGAAGGACCTCTGTGGGAAGTAAACTCGGTCATTTATTTGTTGACATATTGCTCGATAACAAATGGCGACTCATCGACAAAAAAAAAACACAAATTCAGCAACACACCAGTGCAAGCGTAGCAACTCCTTCGACTCTAATTTTTTCTGTGGCTGTGGTATGTGCTTTTTCTGTGCTTTTAGGTACTTCACTGGCTTGAGCCCAAGCCCATTTATTAAGTTTTCATCCAAAACATACGGATAAGTCGTTCCAACGATATGTTGAGCTTACGAGCTCACTACCCGGATTTCGCTCAATTTGATCCTTCACTTTCCGAACCGTTTCTGGTGATGTTGCTGTTTTTATGACTACCTTTATGGCGTTTTGCAATGCTGCCAGTATCACAGTAACGAGCTGTGGTGCGAGACACAAATGATTTATTCATGTTGCTGGGGGACTTAAGCGATAGCTACTTGTGCTTTTCCAGACAAATATTAAGCGATCTCCCTGTCACGTTAAATTCCATCGCGGATACACATTTTTCAACACAAATGAGGTCAAAACCGTTGAATGTGCCTGTAAATTGTGGAAGTCTAAAGTTGGTTGCATTTCGAGTCGATCAGCGTCTAAAGCAACTAGGAACGGTACTAACAGGGGTCTAATCACGGCTGACGACTATCATGCGACGATATCGTTGAACGAGGGATTTGCATCACACAAGCAAAAAAAAAATGATGTCGACAAAACGATATCGTTTTGGTTGCGTCATGTACTCTAAAAACTGTCAATCGCTATCGTCCTGATGATCGGTTTTTGACGATAGCTATTTCACTTTTGAGGCTTCCTGCTACGCTAGAAGTTCTTAGCGGAGGTTGCTACCAGTGACAGGAAGTGATTTCGGTGTTCCTGTAGCCCAAAGCACATTTTCGAGTGTAGTTTCGCATACAACCGCCATACTGGAGGAAAAATTATGCCCATTATGGATTAAATGGGAGATGGCAAATTAAAGCAGAAGAGAAGAAACTATAGAAAATTTTCAATACACCGAGGTAATATATAAGAATTTTTTTTCACAACAAATCACTGAATAACGACTGCGCAGATAACAATAAAACCAGAGACATGTCGCGTTCAGTAGCGCAAACTGTGTATGAAATGAAATGACAGACGAGACGATAGTGGTTGTGTTACGTGATGCAAATAATTGACGATATCGTTTAGGTGGATCGTCCGGACGATAGTCGTTTAAAAAGTTACGTGATTTTGGCCAGGCTACAATGTTATCGGCATCCAGGCACGTTGGTTAATTATTGCATGTAAAGATTCTTATAGGATCTATAAGTACGAGGGACTAAAATCTGTCAACAACATTTTTTTGTAAGTATTGTCAACTGAGAATGTGATTCTTCTGGAGTTAGAGGATCTGCACGTTCTGAAATCCATCTGAAATATATTTAAGAGATCTGAACAAGTAATTCTCTAATAGGGCACAAATTTGGTTTAATTAACTACATGATGACGTTATTGGAAAGGAGACACTATTTGCAGAGTTATATTCTCAAGTTTTGCAGGATCTTCATTTTCTTAAAGATCAAGATACACAGGGAAGCAAATATGACAGATTGTCGATAGATCTCAAGTTGCAATACTGCACATGTACATTTGAACTTCAAACCTCGTTCAAGATGATTGAAGCCATAATCGTAGAACACACTTAAAGGACGTCGGAGCAATTCCAATAACTAGTACGCCAACCGTAACAGGTTGCATGTCAGAACTTTATTATATCAATGTGGTAGCCCGCAAAAGTGCACAAGGTAATGAGTTCAAAGGATTATTTACAATCGCCGACTTTCAAAAATGAAAACATTGATAAGTAAGCCAAACTACGTTGTGCACTGTAGAGGATCGTTTCGACAAATTCTAACATCTTATGCTACACAATTTCCTTCCAATCCCACAGACATTAAACACGACCATGGTTGCGGTCAATTCAGGCTTTGAAGTCGGTTGATAGTCATTCACCGGCCTATAACCAAGATCGCTTTATTTGAATTTAATCCATTTTTCATCGCCCGAAATGAATCGCTTCAAAAGTAGTTCTATTTCCTTAGGCTACAGCATCGTCTTACTGATGTGTTTAAGCCGTGGCGTAGTAGTAAGTGCATCGACCGCCACGCAGAAGGTCTAGGTTCAATTCCCGGACGGGATACCGCGCATTTTTACACGGCACCACCTCTTTTGAGTTGCTGACAACACTCAAAGTGTGCCAATTGTCTATGAAAAGCTTTTGAAATCTCGCCGTTCGGAGTCGGCAAAAAACTGTAGGTCCCTTCTACTCGTGGGAGAACAGTAGCACGTATAATACGAGTAGTTGTTGTAGAAGCTTGGCCCTGGTCCCTTGTGAAGTGCCTATTGTTATTATTATTATTCGTTTATGTATGTGGCAACCATCGCATCGAGTCTTCTTAAGGGGGTTAAGTCGCTTTGGACGATTCCAAACTGTCTGTGCCTCCACTATATCCTCAGAGCTTCCATGGTGGTCTTACTCCGGCAGTTGCAAAATTTCAACTTTGTGACAGACCGACCAGCGCAAGTTGCATTTTTTACATCAAGACTTGCCGACTGGGATCGAACAGGCAACTACTCGGTTCGACGTCCACTCGTCCATTCGTTCCATTCCGCCTTGAAAAAAGCATCACGTAGAGTATTTGTTTAGAATCTTACAAATCGGCATACCGGTACATCATTTCACAGAAAATCTAGCCTGGCATATCACCTTTCAAAAGACTTCTGTCGCTTAACTGAAGTCGAAAAGGAGAGGGTTGCCTTCGAATTCACTTTGGCGATGATTTGATTTTCTCACATTCGAACAAATTCCCAAGTTATGAACTTTAATAGCGCACAAATTACTTAAACGACAGAACGGCTTAATTCGTTAAATGGGCACAAGACTTTTTAAACTTTGAAGTGCGCTTCGTAAGTTCATCACTAGTGCCAATCAAGTTAGCATTCATCAGAGGAAATTAAACAATTGCCATGGGAATGAGTTTCTCCTCCCACTTGTTAAGTGTTTGAATGTGATGTGAGTCCATCTCGTCGCATCCTTCACACAGACGACAAAATTTGCATTCATGCCTGAAAGTAGGTCAGTCGGCAACATGGTAAAGCCGCCCATCCGTAGGAAAGAATTGAACAAACTTTTACATCAAATTACACGACACCCTGTCACCTGCTTCGACCTTTTACTCGCTCCATATGTTTTATCAGCCCAATTTGACACTGCTGTGAATAAAGTTGTTACAACACGTGCGCACGGATTTGCATAATTCGCTGTCATGTCATTTGATCACTTTACACACCTTCCTCTTGTCGTCGCATTCTACATTTCCTACACGGTCGCGTCCAATTGGTGTAGGAGTTCAACAGACAAAAAAAAAAACGGAAAAAGTGTTCATATTCAATCTCCCTGCCGGCCGATAAATCGAACTGAATTTAAAATTCATATTTATCGACATCCCACACATGTGCGTCGCGTCGTTCTACACTTTCGCAACGGCACACACCGTTGAAGTTTCGCTTCAGTAATTACGGCTGTCGAAGTTTTCTGTTTTCTGCTGTTTTTTTCGGAATGTTATCTATTGCGATAAGATTCTTGCGCTTCTCAATGCCCACACTTCGTGGAACTACTCGGGCGGAGAACGTTCGTTTCGTCAAACGCTGTCGCATTTACTGCACACTAAAGCCCCCACTTTTATACGACATTAATTGATTGCGGTTTACGATGGCGACGACACGCGGACATCTTCCACACACGAGTGCAGAATCTTGCGGCCGGAGCGGGAGCGGTGGCAATTAGCGATCGGCTAGAACTGATATTGCTATTTCCGGTGCGTACACGGCGGGCGCTGATCCATTCAGCTGCTCTGCGGTGGGAATCGAATATGTGCCGATCAAAATTAGCAAGACCGTATGCAAATGAAGATATTTTGGGACTTTATGGGGCCTAGCCGTCATTGTACGGCTAATAGGGAAACAATGATTGCGGAAAGTGTCAACTAGTTATGAAACGATTGTAGGCTGGGTGGCGAATAAAGGTTTTTCGGTTACACTTTTACGAGCGTCATAAATAATGATTTTGCGGTGCATGGACACCACTGCAACCAGATTAGGAGAAGGTGGCCCATAGTGGGATTCCGGCTGTAACACACACTGTGGTCCAGAACGGTCGCGAAGAAACCAGTTTCACTAACGAACCTGAAGGTCTAGAGCGCAGATCTCTGGCTAATTGATCGCTATGAATATTTTATTGGTGGCCATATACGTCAGAGGTTTACTGCCTTCTTATGTTGTTGGATTTGTTTACATCACATCATGGGAGAGACCTACAACTTATGATTGGAAGTAAATCGCCCATCAATTAGGTAGTCGATGGAAATCGAAATCTTTTTATTCCCAGTGAATATAAAATCCTTGCGGTAGAGACTTTTGAAGGGTTGCTGACTTTATAAACGCTTTCGCGTCCTAATCGCACTTACGTCATAAAGGTTGTTGAACTAAAGGTGTTGTTAGTAGTGGATGAGGAAGCCATTGAACGTTTAGTCCTGTTGGGACTGATGGCTGAAGTAGAAGATTCAACGAAGAACTCTTAAGGTTGAGCAGCAGTATGCGTCCAGTCAAGCCTCTTCAACTTTTAAGAAGGTTAGCCTGTGTAAAGCTAGTGGAAGACTCATTGGGACAATGCGCTACAGAATGTCCCTCTCTAAGATGACCCCCACAAGTGGAGAGGGACCTCTGATCAAATTAATGTGCGAAATTGGAGGCAGCAAGTGCCAGCTGGAGAAGCTGCAGACTAGCGCCAACCAAGAAAGAAGAAAAAGGTAAAGGTAACAGCTTCATACATTTTGAAATAGATTCTCAGTCTTTATAACTGCTGGGAGCGGACGCCGTGGCGTTGTGGGTAGTTGCTCACACTCGAATGGTCGCAGTTTCGATGCCGGGACAGGACATCCCGCAGCATTTTTTTACGGCACCACCTCCTTCGAGTTGTTGACAATTTTCAAAGAAAATTTATTGTCTATGAAAAGCTTCTAGAATTTCGCCGTTCGGCGCAGGTAATAATCAGTAGTTTCCTTTCTTCTTCTGAAGTAACAAAAGCGCGCAAAACGCGAGAAATTTCTAACAGGCGCTAGGCCATTGGTCTCTTGTGGACTGCGGTGCCACCCAATACGTCCTAAAAATGTTGTTGCTTTGAATAAAGTGTCTTTGTCTTCAAATTTTCTGTCATCTTAGAAGAATTTTCGATAATTTCTAAGTCCCATGAATAGGGCGATGATGGCAAAAGTTCCAAGTCTTCTGAACCTAGAGACCCTGGTAGTGACTTGTCTTGTTGGAATAACCAAGGCAGGGTTTTGAAAAATGTTTTTTACATTGGAAATGAAAGTTTGAGCAAGCATTTGTAGTCGTAGTCGTTCATTGTTGTGGATAAAAATTCCGAATCGATTGTGTCATAGCAAGTCGAACTTTACATAGCTCGTCATTATGTCTATGAGCGTATGGACGCCACTGCTCCGGCCCGAAAAGGCAACAGAGGACAGAAGGAACTTCGAGTGCGTAACTGGCTGGAGAGGCATGTTGGTTGAGGCCAAGGTTCAACCCGGGCTGTAGTGCCACAAGAAGAAGAAGCTCATCATTATACCTGATGTACGGCTTGCGAAAATCAGTTCTTTTTTCCAAGTCATGGAAAAAAAGGTCTTCTTCTGTGGGCCGATCCTATCCATTGTGACGCATTGGGTTAGTTAAGTATCCAGTTAGAGAAAATCCGTGTTAGGGTATTCTCTTCAAAGCAGTCCATTAAAGAAATTGACAATTACAGATGGATTCAGTGCCTTCTCATGTGGGCTACTGCTGCACCAGATCCTAGTACATGTTCCCTTCTAAGCCGAACTAATCCATTTTTAAAAAATGCAACATTGACTCACTTCCACGCCCAAACCCGATTTTCATTCAGTCAAGAACTTTTCCAATCCTCAGTTACCGTCACATCCATGCCTCTAACTCAGATCAACGCCGTAATCCCTTATATGGTCAGCAGTCATTTGCAACAATGACGTCTGAACTGCCCAGACAAAGTGTCGACGAACACCATACGTGCAGAACATCAAATAAGGGTTACTTTCCTCAATGAGCGCGGGGGACCTCTCATTTGGGTAGCAGCGTCGAACTACTTTGTAAATTACAAATTTATACAAAAACCCTGTTCTGGTGGGCGGACATTTATAAAATAGGAAGAACCTCTGCGGAAGTGGAATGAATGTTAATTAAATCTCTTCCATATGTGTGCTAGTTGTTCTGCGCTGAAGAAGACATCACATTATACAGCAACTGTGGAACTAGTTTCTGAAAATATGTTCCGTTTGGTAGGGTTTCGCATTTGATTCTAGTCATTATTGGGAAGAACTACATGGCTTATGGCTGCTTTGTAAATGTACTTTTGTTGAATATTAAGGAGAAGAGATTTTTTTTTAAATATTTGATATCGACTTGGATTCGTTGCTACCTTGTTTGGAATGAGTCGTGAAGGCGGGTTTTTGTTGTAGAGTAGTTAGCTGAGCAATAGTGTGGGTCGCTGAACAGTTCGGTAGACTTCGTCCTCAGCGAATAACGTTCCCTATCTAGAGCAGTCTTTCTCGCCAGCTGCGAAAACTATGTTGGTCGGTGAGGGGGGATCTCCAAATAACGAAAATCTCGAAAACGCCGAAATTTTGAAATTTTGAAATATCAAAAAATTCTAAAGATTGAAACTCTGAAATTCCCAAAATACATAAAGACTAAAGTCGCAAAATGCACGAAATCCTGAAAAGATCAAATGCCTTAAATCACAGACTGCTCAAAATTCCATAAAAACGAAAGTTCTAAAATGTCAAAAATTCCAAAATATTAAAAAATCTAACAAGGTCAAAAAATTCCGAAGTTTAAAATCCCAAATTTGTCAGCGTCACGAAATGCATACAATTCCGAAGAGGCCACAATTCCAAAAGGCCAGAGCTCCAAAAGGCCCAAAATGCCTAAAAATCAAAGTCCCATAATGCACGAAATCCCGAATAGATCTAAATTACGAAATGCTAAAAAGTCCTGAAATGCCCAAAGCTGGACAGGCAAATGGCCTAAAATGCTCAAAATCCCGAAAGGCCAATGGCCCAAAATGCACAAAATTCTGAAAGCCTCATAAACTAGAAACTTCAAAGTTCAGAAATATCCGAAATGCCGAAATACTCAGTCACGAAAAGTTAAAAAATCAGAATTCATATTCTATATGCACCAATCATCAATATGGAGGAAGTTTGCATTTTTCGATTTCGCTACCAATTCCAACAAAATAGCGACTCCAAACAGGGTTCTCTAATGCGTTTGTTAATATTTTCCTATTCCTATTCCGAAGCTCATTGCGCATTGTTCACTGTTGGGGCTCTTTGCCCAGGTGTTGTAGTCAGTTGCACTGTCCTAGTTATTTTGATTGCATCCTCTTTTTGGTCGGAGTTGTGATACTCTCCATCATCCACCTCTCTCCAGCTAAAGAGTTGTATCTTAGAATTCCTTACTAAGTGTATGACAGAGCCAGCAGCGACGAATCATTTTTTACAGACCCCATCATCGTGAACAGGACTAACAGGTATTTTGTCAGAAACATCAAAAAATTCCTCATTCTCTTAGAATAGTATCTGTGACCAAGGCCAGCTCCGAATTATACAACATCGGGTCTCAGACTCCAGTGTCCCTAGCTCAAAAAATTGCAATTGTTATTTTGTCCTTGATTTCGATGCGGATGTTGTTGCTTCCACTTTCTTGATTGTCTCAAAAGTTTTGCTTCGCCTTGTGACACTGTGTCCGAGATGTCGGTGTTACTTCACTTTTGGCCTCGTTTACCGACAGACCCATATCAGCTCCATCCGTTTCTATGTCAGCAAAATGTCTTATTGGCAGTTGCTGTTATCTAAACGGACTTAAAGAAGACCCTTCCTCTGCTGTTGAATTTCGTACAATCTTCTCAAGCTGAAAATCATAAGAGCACGCTTGATCTGTTTTGACATTGGAGTGAGCATTCCATTTTTTGATCTGAAACAAATTGGGGGGCGATTCGGTCCACAAGCAACCAGAGACAAGTTCAGCAACAACTTGTGTTGGGCGTGCTCACGAGTACGTGAACCTTTAAAATGAGAAGTTTTGAGTGTGGTCCGCAACCAAAGAGAAGTGGTTTTGTGAAAAAAAAATTGATCCGAAGACCGATCTATGATCGTGGAATTTAGGAAAGGACCGTAAAAATAAGATCGTCAATACAAGCTGCTGATGCGATGGTGCTGTGGCGGTTATTCTCATGAATTGACTAAGAAATTCAGCAGTGCACAAGAAACTTAATGTTGAACAACTGCTTCGTTGAAACGAAAGGGTTATATTTCAAAGGGTTTGACAGGTGGCAAGAAAATCCTCCTTATCACCGCTTTCGAAGCGTGCCCTAGGTTCGCGTCCGCTTGGTAGACCCAGAAAGAGGTTGTCGGGCAAACTTCAAGATCTCGTCTGGTTTCGTTTCGGCATAGCTTCTACTCGGTGGTCGTTTTGGCGTAGCGGGTAAATGCGACGACCACCACTCAGAAGGTTCGATTCCCGGACGGGACACCTCGCATTTTTTTACGGCACGACCTTTCGAGCTGCTGACAATACTCAAAGAGTATCAATTGTCTATGAAAGGTTTCTCAAATCTTGCTTCTACTCGTGAGAGAACAAAAGAACGCACAACACGAGTAGTTGTTTTAGAACCTAGTCCCTGGTCCCTTGTAGGTTACTGAGTCAAAGAGTATATGGCGGGTCGATCGAGTGGTATGGAGACGGTTTTAGTGAATCTTACGGGCCACGGAAAATGATGATTTGTCACAGACCTTGATGGGGCAACAGTTTGTGTCGTCATCTAACACAAGTTTTCAAGTTTGGTAAGAAATTCGAAATCAGACATGGCACTGTGCGACTTCTCTTTGTAAACACTGCCATATGCGGCCTTCGCATAGACGATTCGTCAGTGGAGCATGAACGAGTAGACATTACGTGTTATGTGACGTGTCTGCACCGCCTGATCCTCGGAAGAACTCATCAATTGCAAACTTCACTCCCCTAAAACCTCACTGATAAAGTCCAATCAGATTGTGAAGCAATAACCTCCGCCATTAAAAACGTTAAAAATGTCTGACTTTCTTTTCATTTGAATGGAACGTCATGCCATTTGTATACTTCTAAAAAAAGAATCCCACATAAATAGATAAACAAAATTGATTGCACGTCTGAGGGCCAGCTTAGATTTCACTTGACTTGTCAGCATAATCTAATCTCCAAACTACATGCGAAATCCATCGCTGATGACAAAATGCCGATATCTAAATGTGCATTAACCTTAACTTAACAGTTGTTTGAATAATTCTGTTGATAGCCGCGTGTGTATTGGTGATAAAATCCCAGTTTATATCAATCATTGTCACACTTGACCCCACAAACTAAACCGGGAGCCCAGAGATAAGAGCACGCGCTTATACAACCCATCCACAAGCAGTTACCAGATACGCGGTCACAAAACCGAAATAGTCATAACTCCACGCGACACATAACTTAGTCACTGACTGATCATCCCGGGCGCAGCCATGCTATGTGCGGTCATGATTAATCCACTCATGTAAATTGAGATCCCAATGCATACATCTGTAGCTAAGCGGAATTTTCTTGCCCAACTGTCCGTGTGACTGAGCTCACTGAACTGGCAATGAAAATGTATTCCCTTTAATCTTCCAGCGTTGCCGACACGATTCGGCGATCGTGTTTCATTTTCGGAATTTTCCCCCTCCGCCGGAGTCGATTTTTCATCGGTGAAACTATTTCCAAACCGCAAATGCATATTGAATGCCCAATACACTAGAAAAAACGGGGGAGATCCACGTCTCCTCCCCCAGCGGGCAGTGCGCTGAACCGAAATTTAATGTCTTGGCTAATGTATTATTTATTATGTATCGGAGGGGTTAAATATATCGATGACAATGTTTCATTCATGGGAACGGCAGAAATCGCACGCCACTATGTTTTGCTTTTTTGTAGAACTGAAAAAAAACCTGTTTTCGATGCCGAAGTCTGTTCTGCGTCGTCGTCGTCGTCGCCACGGAGGAGACATGGCGCCGCTGCTGATTGATGCGGGGGTGCCGCTCATAGACGATACTTCAGCAAACACTGATATCTATTCTTTATTGCACATAAGTGCAAAGCGGCAATTAGCGCTGCATTTGAATTTCAGATCAGGTGTTACGTGCTGATGTTTATTGCATTGAATGCGGATAAAATGCGACAACAGGAACTGTGTTTACTCACATGGATGTAGGGCATTGAGTGAAGGGATCGTGACCCGACTGCCAGCCCACAACATAAACAAAATAATTTATTCCAGAGTGGAGGAGACCTTGACAAGAATTGATGGTTCCCAGCAGCCGAAAATGTTCATTAAGCTAATGGACTCACAATAAGTTGTCCGATTTTGGGGAAACGTTTCACTTTCCATCTCGGAAGTGTCAAGAGAACAATTTTGAAAGGTTTTTAATTGCCCGGCAGACGCTTCATTCGTCTAGACGATTATATTCTTCTTTTCTGTGAACTTCACATTCAAGTCGTTTGAGACGCCGAAAAGAGATTTGATATGCGTTAAGCTTCAGCCTTATATTCATCGGGAGAAATTGGATCAAATTGTAGCGCCACACCTCGTTTATTCAGTTCGTTTCAGTTTGTGCATATTTTCTGTGAAAATGTGAGTGTTGTCTGCTGCTTCTTGAAGAAATCTTGTTAACTCATTACTTAAGCGTGTTGCCATACATGTAAGCTTAGTGTGTCAAATCAGTTTCAGATACTGAAACAACACGCTGTGTACCAAGTGGTTGCTCTTTTAGGCCTTACCACAGTCAGTGCCTGACTGACTTTGTACCTCCACGGGATGATGATCAACTGCCTTACGGCCAATATCACGGGGCCCATTTTCCCAGGAGTCATAGATAACGCAAGACTAGACGCCTTTCTTGTGGTCGCCGTGGCGTAGTGGGTAAGTGCGTCAACCCACATGCAGAAGGTCTAGGTTCGATTCCCGGATGGGACACCTCGCAGAAGCTAGGTCCTGGTCCCTTGTGGGCTGTTGTGGCACTTAATTATTATTATTATTAGAGGCCTTTGTTGCCCAATTACCAAATGAGATCATGCTTGAGGGAGCGAGGCCTTTCTAAAACCTCTGCCGCTCTATGGGTCGCAGCACCCAGTTGAGAATGCAACTCCACACTGAGCCGAGAAAGTCTCCTAACCGCCTGTCCTGAATCAGTAGGATGCAAAGCCTGATTCAAACCCGTCAACACGGTACACTAACCACGGCTCAGCCCGCGATATGGGTATTAAACCACAGCCACCACGATACTCCCACAAAGGGGCCTACCGTACTGTCAGGCTGGAACTTTGGGGCTCCTGACCTCCCGTGGCACCAGAATATAGCCCCTGGTCAAGTTGTCATTACCAGTTAGGCTCCCTCAAAACCTGGGTCTGGTAGCCGCCTTTCCGCCACAAAATGGACTTCGACTTCATTAGTGATTCCGTGTACACTAATAATAGTGCTACGGATGTGATTTTGAATCAAGTGCTTCATAAATCCAGTCACATCATCTGGGTTTAAGAACAAGACAGCGTCTTTTGAAAAATGTTCAAACTTTGCGGAACTTTTAAGAAAATAGCTTCAACACAATTCTAACTCTTAAGCTGAACAGCTTAGACACTGTGAAGAAATCCTTAAATTATTCAAATAGTTGGCTTTGGTAACCTATATCTCGAGTAGATAAATCCCCTTTCGGAATAAACTAAGTGCAGATAGTTATGGGCGATGGTGTGATTTCTTCAATTTGAAATTGGAATAGATAGTGCGGGGGCATTTTTAAAGACGGAATGGACTATCTACCAACAAGTCTTTCCAACTGTTGGGATATTCAGATGACATCGTCGTTAGTTTTCAAGCTGACACATTGGAGGCATTTACGGCAGAAATGAAGGGGAAGAAGAGATAAAACGAGTAGGTCTTAATGAGGGTAAATGTTGGCAAAACAAAACGACCAAACAATTTCCCACCGCACATTATCACATTATCACACATTGTCACGATTGACTGAAACAATTTCAAGTGAGCACAGGAGTTTATTTACCTCGTCGTAAAAGTAAACAACATCGCAATCGAACTCCGATGTAAGTTCTCCCCTGTAATACTTTGCTTAGTCGAATCAAGTGGTCTTAGAACTTCTGACTCGAAAAATAAAAAATCATGCTCCTCTCTTGCAAATCCTGCTATATAAAGCCGACGATATGCCTAACGTCGCAGTTGATTCCTTCTGCCTTCCATAAAAATATTCTACATCTTATACATATATGATCCTGTCTGCGAGGAAAGTCAATAGAGAGGAAGGCACGACAGCTCAACGAGCTGTACCAGGATATGAATATAGTCAAGAATGCAAAAAATTGTCGGCTGCACTCAGCCATATAGAGTCTGCACACTGTATAACCAACTATTCAGCTAAGAAGGTCTTCAAATCCGAGCCTCTTGGTTCAAGGAGGGCAGGAAGACTGAATCTCCTATTGAAACCCCAATTAATCGCGTAAGCAAGACAACTTGTTTTGGAAGACTGAAATCACCGAGTTCAGGACTGTCAGTGCTTTTGTTTACAGTCGTACACTCCATGGGTCATTGGTCCTAAGTGAAAACTTCAATGATTTGTGATTCGTTAAGTCTTGCTTGGGGTGTGCCAAGGATGGTCTTTCTTGATACATGCAAAAATGCTAAAAGTGTGTAAAGTGTTTATGGACTAACATACACTTGCCGCGACCCGTTTACAGTTTTGGTTTTATCATCATTGGTTTCGTTAGTTCTAGAGTCGCAAATCTGGAAGGTCATTTCTGCAGACTTATAAACGGCGATCCCGCGGTTAGGCAAAATGTTCCACTCAATATTGACGATGACGTCCCCCCGAATTAGACGAGGTCTTGATAGAAATATCGAGACTGATGTCGAACAAAGCTGCTGGATGCAATGCCATGTCTAGATTTGGCATTCCTGCCAAACTTGTCAGATTGTGTAGGATGACGATAGAGACCTCTCGCTGCTCGGTCAAGGTCGAGAACGAACTCACCGAGAGTTTATTTAAGACAAGGCAACGCACTGTCATGTGACTTCTTTAACATCATTCTTGAGAAGATCGTGCGGAACTCACAAGTCAACACCAGGGGCACGATCTTCCAAAAGTCCGTTAAACTGCTAGCTTACGCCGACGACACTGATGTGATTGGACGAACACAGCGAGCCGTCAATGAGGCGTTTGCTGGCATTGAAGCGGAAGCGGCTAAAATGGGTCTGGTAGTAAATGAGGGCAAAACGAAGTGCATGCTGTCATCAAGGAAGGACACACAACATCGGCGTCTCGGACAGAGCGTCACACTAGGCAGCAGAAACTTCGAGGCAGTCAAGGACTTCATCTACCTCGGCTCCGCGGTAAATAGAGACAACAACACCAGTACCAAAATCAAAACGCAGAATCACTGTTGCCAATCGCTGTTAATTTGGGCTCAAGAGGCAATTGAGTAATAAAGCCCTCTGTCGAAGGACTATATTGACCTTGTACAACACCTTGATCATATCAGTTCTACTTTATGGCGCGAAAACCTGGGCCTTACTAAAAGCGGATGGGGAAGCCCTTGGTTTTTTCGAGAGGAAAGTTTTGCATGCGATTTTTGGTCCTGTTTGCGTTGATGGCATCTGGAGAAGAAGAATCAACGACGAACTCTATAGGCTGTACAGCGACATGCGCCTAGTCAAGTGTCTTCGGATACAACGGACCACTGCTTCGTTCCGAATCTGAGCTATCGTGACAACGCAACAGAGGACAGATTGGGCTAAGCACACAAGTGAAAAAGGACCTCAATCAACTTGGAGTGCGCAACTGGCTGGCAAAAGATCGTTCTAGCTGGAGAGGCATGTTGATTGAGGCCCAAGAAGAAGTAGAAGGATTCGTTAATTCAAGGCATTTCGCTATGGAATGCCAATAAAATCCTTGAAATCGACATGAATAGACATCTACGCTTACGACAAAACCGTCGGCTGTAGATAGCCCCTCTACTGTTGTACACTGTCTTATGTCCTACTTTCACATGTGGCTGCTTAGTGCGTTAATTTGCTATACGTTTTAAGTACACCTTCAATTAAGTCAATGTGCAAAGATTGATTGGTATAGGCGCCATGAGCCCTCTCAGAATTTTCCCAAGAGACGCTCTGAAGGTTTTTTCTTACCTATCGATCTGTGTGTTCAAAGCTTTGCAGTTTGTAGTGTTCAAAGATTTAGAGAGTCTGCAAGCTGTGGTCTTTAATTGAAACGTTTCTGGTGTTCACATAAAACGGCGGAAAGGATTTTCTATGCGCAGCTTAGGAACCTTATCTCTCAGTAGTTAACACATTTGAAGGGATTCCACTGCTTTTCTCCGACCATACCTTGCAGATAAGTTGGTGCATGCACTTTGTTACCTCATCTCATTCTTATTTTGACTTCGTCTAGGTAGGGTTGACTTCGTTTTGGCCGAGGTGACTTCGTCTAGGTCGGGGACGTGTATCCTCGTCCATTGTATGGATTGGAACACTCTGCCTGACAGCGTTGCTTGTGTACTCCTCGCCCTTCAAAAGTCTGCAGAAGCTTAATATGACACCTTTTATACCATCTATAGAGCTGCCAGCTATTTGTATTGCTAGATGTTTTGCATATCAGATCAGTCTGACGAGAATTTGATGTTTTTCTACATAGATTCAGATCTAACTGTAACCACTTATTTTTTGTTTGTTATCGTTCTTTTCACGTTGAGCTAAACTACATTTTAATGCCGATTGGAGGATGGAAAATTCCTCAATTTATTCTGGATGATCCTTGTAAGCCAAGTCAGATGCTGGGAATTTTCAAAAAGGATTTTCACAAAGCTGTCTCAATTGTCTCCACTTGCACGTCGGTCTTTCAACCATTTGATCAATAGGATAGATGCCTCTTACTTTGTGGTGTGATTTACTGCTTTACGCTTCACGTGAATGAGAGCTTTAAATTCTGTATAACCCGAAAAACGTTGCAATATGGTTTTGTAGCGACTTCTATTGACTATAATGCGGCCATTAGAAAATTGGTAATTTCCTTCCAAAATGTCTAGAACCCATTACGAGAGCTAACTCCGTTTTTCCTAGTCTGTTCTGGTCCAATTTTTTGGATTTACTTCATACAAAAAAAAAATCGAATTATTGTGTCTCTATATTGACCAACTTTTGCTCGTTTTCTGTGGACTCGTGTTCACATTATTTTGGTTTCTTCACTGGCACTTGAACTATGTACTTTGAATGCGGAATCTCGCTTCGCTCGTTGTAAGCCCATAAAGTCGTCACATGTCCGCACTGAGTTACATGACGTTACAAGACTCCAGTTGTCAACTACCAAACGTGAACTGAAAATCAATTTCCCGACGACCAAACCCCGATTAGAACACGTCTCACTAAACAAGCCTCATCACCCAACAAATCAAAAATGTATCCACCAAGCCATTAGCCTTCACTTAAGTGTGCCGCCCACTGTCCGTGGCTAGATTTATTACCTCCATGTTCTGACAAACAGTTTAAACAGAATCATTGTCAGCCATCTAACAGACCGACAACTGCTGTCCACCGTAAAACGAAAAAGCACTTATTCCCAGAACAGTGTTTACACCTTTAGAATTCCCAAGCAAGCGCTCGCGGGAAACAGAGCCGAGCACGAAGCCTATCAAAAACCGAACCAGCAGCGCCTAAACTCGAACGGAACATTTCGAACACGAAACGATGGTCATTTAGAGAGGGTACCCCCATTTGGCTAAATTGGTGTGTTCCTACGCATCGTTGCCGATGTACTCGGCTCCCAGGGGGATCAGAGCAGAGGCATCAAATCGTTTTCACTCTCTGTGACCACTCAGCTTGTTCTCGAAGAACGTGCGCGTCCAATTACCCAAGACAAGTCCATACGAGCTAAAGCCGGAAAAGCGAGGAGGAACTAGCAAGAAATCAATTTACAAATTGATAAGCTCCAACAGGTTGTCAGGTGGTTAGTGCCGGTGTCTCAGTGGCCTCGGGGGAGGACAGCTAGTGGTACTCGTCCACCGAAAATAAGTTATTACGTGAGAGTCCGTGATGGGCTTACGAGGAGATAATAAAAGCGGTTTATGAGTCCTCCTGCGCACATTGCGTGAAGAAAGCCATGAGAGCGTATGATGAAGAGGAGCATGACATTTAGATGGTTTTCGGTTTTCTGTTCGTTTTTCTTTTTGGCAAGTGTGATGGCACACATCAGATTAGAAGCAGGGAGTGACGAATGGGCTGGTTGATAAGTCCGATGGTTCGGCTTTAATTAGAAGGGTTCTTTTTTGGAGGTAGGAAGTGGCTAAATGGGTTATGTGTGTGATATGCTAGAGTGGATTTTCGATGCGGGACGGTTGTGCTTCTATTTTTGGGGTTTTTTTATTGGGCTAATATTTCATTTCTTTGTTCGAACGGTGGGCTTTATGTCATCGCCTGAATGGGGTGTGAAGAATTTAACGGAAAGAAAATCCAAATCGTGGGGGTTTGGGAATTTATGCTTCGAGCTTATCGATTAGCACTTCTCTCAGCAACTGGAAACTGTGTCGTTTTTCATTTGTAAGCAGTAGAAATGTTTTTTTGGTAAAAGAGCAGATTCGGTTGTCAAGCGTTGCTATAAGGAAACCATGCAAGGAAGCTGCAGAGGTGCTGGGAAAGGGAAATCCTAATAAACAAGCGAAAAATGCCCTTATAAGAACTTCTCGAATATTTTGAAAAACAATAGGAAAACCAACTAAACTGGCATAAGAAGGCGATACAATTAGTGATAATTCTACCAAAAGAAAACCATTTCTACCAAAAGCTGCAATTTGGTTTCCTTTTAGAGACGCATTTGACCCAATTCCAACTTCTTTAAGACCTCTAAAATAAACATTTTCCTTGGAGGCCTGCAAAAAAACCCTCAGTGGCGACAACAACACCCTCATTCGACTGAAATTTCTGCCTCCCGGGAGACTCTTTTAACTTTAGAAACAAAGGGAAGTAGTAACGGGCCCAATCCTGGCGAATACGATGCATGTGGCAACGTTCTCATGGTGAAAGAGCAGTTTCTTGTCAAACGACGTCTTTTTACCTGCAATTTGGTGTCGAATCCGCCGAGAAATTGGGCATAAAAGAGATCTGTGATCGTTTCGAAGTTCGAAGCCACCTTCTGTCTGATAGGACAGTCCTCGTCGATTTCGGATGAAGGATTGTGAATTGCTCTCTTTGGACTGTTCGTTGTTCTTGGTGTGTAGGTACCAGTGGATGTTTCTTCGTCGATCGAAAATCGATGAATTTCTTTGGATTACACTTAAACAGCTTCAAAAACTGTTTTGAAGTGGTCTCACAGAGTAAGCAAACGCTGCAGGCATCACCTAGACAGCTTTCCCATTCCGAATATTTGTTGCAGGGTATGATCCACGAGATGTTTTGAGATGCTATCTTGTGCACCTTCCATCAGTGGTCTGTCAACACGATCATCAGCCTTCGACTTTAAATCATCAGGAGATATTCCCAAACGAAACGAGACTTTATCCAATCACCTCGCATTGGGTCTGGCGAGCGATCTTTTACCTGATAGAATCGCATCTAAGAAACTCCTCGGAAGTCGAAATAAGGAGGACATTCGTACCACTTGGTCAAACCATCAACTTTGAGTTCACCCCTCACTATTGCGTTTCGCACTCTATCACGGTGGGTAGTTCCCAGCAAGCAGAAATCTCATCCCGGCAACTTGTATTTGCGATCTTATTCTTTCGGTTATTACCTAAACTTCGTGACTATAGTAACCATAGTAACTTTCCCTTAACCCTAGCAAGGCTTTCTTTATTACTGATTTTCCAAGCTGTTTTTAAATTGATCCAGCTTGGCCAATCCTAAAAGAAAACTCAGCGTTGGTCTTTCTATCAATCGTGAAAATGGTCTCGTGATACATAAACTTCCCCACCTCTTCCTTTTAAACTCACAGGCGTTTTGGAAATGGTCATGTCTTTAGGTCTATCCCCGTTCATCCTCATTCCAGTGTGAGCACAATACGGCTACAAACCTTTGGAGTGCACGGTGGAGTTCCGTCTGTGAGGATGTGAGGTCATCAGCGAAAAGATGATAGCAAATGTAATACATCCATCGCCTCCACTAAGCTGCAACATCCAGTGCCTCCCTCTTACTTCTAAGCGCGCTTGGGCTCTTCAACTTAATCAATGCGATGCTTTGCAGTTGAAGATCCTCGCGATATAGGAATGTTATTTTTTTAAAGGAGGAGTGCTTTCTTTGGCCGCTCTCGATCACCACTGAAACGCCTGTCACATTTAACTCCACGACACTCCTTAAGTCTTATCTATTCGGTGCGAGATAGGGTGACGTTAAGGTTGATGTGCTTTGAGGTTCCTGCAAGCAGATCTCGGTTCATCCTTCAAGAACTATCTTGCTGGTAGACAAACAGGAACTTCTTCTTGGGTTAGTGCTGAGGTTCGTGGTGGATTTATGCCTTAAAGAATATTCTTCCAGCTGTCACGTTTTTCCGCCAGCTACCCTCAATTTGTCACCCCAAGTTGGTAAAAACCCCTCTTCATTTGTGTGCGCCATTTCATACGAGGGAGTCCCCTGTTCCGTTTCCCAGAAGTTTGGATTCGAAGACTTCGGGTTCTATCTGTGTTGTCAACATGCCCTGCATGGCCCAGTTATTCTAAGCGCTGAAAAACAGAATCAATAAGAGTCTACTTGATAGATGTTTGACAATGTTCTGTCAAGCTTGATATAACAGAATTTCAGTCCCTTCTCTTTGTCCAATTAATCGGAACAAAAATTATCTTAAAATACTCGACACTTGTGACAGGGAGAGGTATGCCCTTAGACCTCATTCTCTTTCTGCAAAAAGGAAGATCTATTTAGGGAATCTATGCTGATGTCAGCGTCAATCAGTCCTCGCGGATTCTTTGTAAAAGACATCTTCTCGCTCCACGGCAAGCCTTCTCAACTGAACCTCATCCTAGTTGTAATTGCTTAAACTGCCATTCCATGCCATGTCCTTCTCATCTACCATCTCAGTTTTTCAAAGAATAGCTTAGAGCCTCCAGTGTGTGTGAAGAGTTATTCACTTGAAGGGGAAAAAGGTCACCGTGGCCGTACTCATCGATTATCTCAACCCCTCCGCTCATAAATGTATTTTTACCCCATTACATCATCGCGGAAAGGTCAATAGCTTTGAGCAAAAATAGCAACCATCGGCCAAGTTCATAGCCCATTGTCTCTCTGTGCACACATGCTAGGACAGCGACGAAGAAGACGCCGAAAGAATGCAGTTCTGCGGTGCCCACATTATGACACGCTAGATGTGGCAGCGGCGCGTTGCCTGCCTCTTGGAATCTCTGATAAACCGAGCGCCTCAAAGCCAACGAGATACAGAACGTGAAGTCTTAGCCATTATGCCAGACATGGCGCTGCGGCTGTTGGTGCTCATAATTGCACTCAACAGAGTGCGATTGAGGTCAACGCAATAAATTGGCAGGCCAACCATGTGAAAGGGGTGCAGGATTGGATTAAGGTACGACGACGACAGAAACAACAACACCACGACGTGTGGGATGTTTTGCTTTGATTTTGACCTCAATCACGGAGCCAGATACGATGACGTGCGCCGAGCTGTTGTACCGAGACTGTCCAATGGAGGTGTCGGAGATTTTGTCGGCAACGTTGCTCACTTCGGCGGCTGTGGCGTCTGTCTCGGTACCGTGTGTGTCTGTACTCATCTGTGCGGGTACTTGTGAAGCACGGCGGCGGCGGCGGTTATGCAAATGTAAACACAAAAAAGTGAAATGAATACAATTACGTCAGGTGATAAAATCCAAACCAGTTAGGCACTTGGATGTGGTCGCATGTCGCCGAAGATGGCCGCAATCGACGGCGGCATTCAGTATCTGTCGTGTGACTAATCTGCGTCTTTAATCATTCGAACACTGATTGATCGGAGATTCACAAGTGAGATTGCAGCTGTACATGTAATTGTTGTGCGCCGCTTATACCTTGTGGCCTTGTTAGCGGCGGCGGCTTGAAGAAATTTGGTTTTGCTTTCACCAAAAATGTCAGACAAAGTGGTTCATTGTTGGTGGTTGTTTGCGGAACGTATCCTTGCGTCATAGTTATTCTCTTTGTTTGAAATTGCTAAAAAATTGTTTTCAAGTGACTGTAGGCTAACATTATGTGCATTTTGGTATGGCGTCGAGGGCTCACAGAGACCAGAGCAAGTGTACAATGCTGCCAGAAGACTCTGAATCAGATGTTTTTTGTGACCGTTCTTATTTTCTTTCTTGCGTCAATCGTGAGTGTGTTATTTTATTTTGGCAATTTTTTTGGTACCGAGATGTCTTAGTTTTTTTTTCATTTCCTTGTGGTTTAGGCGAGGGTCATCAACTTTGTGGCATGAAGCCGTAGTCTGGTCATGATGCACCGTCGAAGCAAATTTTGCCTCTTTTGTATGTACACGCCTACACTAAGAGTCAGTCAAAGAGGACATATATTACCAACCGGCCTAGCCACTATCCTTCTCATTACAAGATCAAAGTTGTCACATAACTGAACATTTTGATGAGAGTTTAAAGGTTTTAGAGGTTCTTGAACTACACTGCAGTAAATCAGTCTCCATTTTCTGTGAACGCCTCAAACCGTCCGTGAACAGGAAATTCAATATTTTCACACTGCGGCAAATCCCTGAACCAAGATCGACACGCATATGAGAGAGACGAGCTATACAGTGCCATGTCTAATTTTGGCATTCCTACCAAACTCGTCAGATTGTGTAGACCAGAGTCTTGCAGATCCGTCAATGTCAGTAATAAACTCAATGTCACAAACAACTTAGCAAACAATAGTTCTAGTCAATCATGTTTAAATAGCTATGTGACCGATGAAGACATCGAATTCTTCATAAAAGATCTAAAACCAAAAAAGTCATATGGTGCAGACTTGACTTAATTGAAAGCATTTACCTAAAACACGTGCCTAAAGCTGCTGTAAGTTATATAACTTTTATTATAAATGCCTGTTTCAAATTAGAATACTACCCTGATGCATGGAAAACTGCCAAGGTTATCGCTATTCCAAAAGCAGGTAAACCACCTGAAAAAGTTGAAAGCTATAGGCCAATAAGTTTACTTAGCTCTTTGAGCAAAATATATGAAAAGGTACTAAAAGAACAATTAATTATGCATATCTCACAGCAAAATCTTTACCCAAACGAACAATTTGGTTTTAGAGAATCCCATAGTACTTCGCATCAAGTACTAAGGATTTGTAATCATATAAAAACATTTCGTTCAGTTGGTAAATCAACGGGAATGATTTTACTTGACATTGAGAAAGCCTTTGACACTGTTTGGCACGAAGGTCTTATATATAAAATGATGTGCTTTGGTTTTTCGCTAAGTATATGTGAATTATTCGTAGCTTTTTATCTAATCGATCTTTTATGGTGCAAGTAAATAGTAGTGTATCAAATGTTATTCATTTTGTTATGGGTGTTCCTCAAGGATCCGTTCTTGGGCCTGTGTTGTATAATATATATACTTCTGATTTCCCGTCCCTTCCAAATTGTGAAGTTGCTATGTTTGCTGATGACACGGCTATATACACATCTCATGAATTCGCTCTTGACATTGAGAGGAATTTAAACAATGCGATGAGTATATTCTTTAACTACTGCAACAAATGGAAGATAAAATTGGATCAAGACAAAATTCAAGCCATATTCTTTACCAGAAAAAGAAAAGCTTGCTTTTTGCCTAGTGGACAATTGAATATAAATGGAAAGTACATCAATTGGTCATCCTCAATAAAGTATTTAGGGATGCATCTTGACACCAAATTAACATTCAACACTCATATATTAGAAACTTTAAAAAAAGTATCAGTTGCTACTAAAATGTTATATCCGTTTATTAGCCGAAAATCTCAACTCTCAATTGGCAATAAAATTATTTTACATAAAGTTATCTTTCAGGCTATATTATTATATGGGTGTCAAGTATGGGGAAGTTGTACAAATTGTCATGTTAAAAAATTACAAATAGCACAAAACAAACTTTTAAAAATGATGTTAAATTTACCATGGCACCACTCGACATTAGATGTTCATAAAAGAGCGAATGTTGAATTGATCTCTGAAAGAATACAGAAAATTACACTACGCTTTCTAAAAAACTGTGATCTTGCTCAAAATCCCCTAGTCAACAATTTAAATTCGAGCTTAGTACAAGGTGAATGATTCTAATCATTAGTCGTTCTGCTACATAGTAACCTATTTATTAATACCTTTTGATTTCTGTTATTTTTTTTTTTTTTATTACTTATTATTTCTTAATTATTAATTATTATTTATTATTGATTATTTATCATTTAAAATTTTTTCTTTATTATTATTATTATTATTATTTATTTATTTATTTATTTATTTAATTATTTTTTTTTTTATTTATAGAGGTTTTTTGTTTTTCGTATTTTCCTTCTAAATATATGTCTATTTTCATCATACATCTTATCAACAAACTAAATAATGTTTCAGAAGAAAGATATAATATATCAAATCTCTGTAAAATGCGTGATACTATATTGTAATATATTACTTTTGAGCGAAATAAAACTATCTATCTATCTATCTCAAAAGGTTTTAAACAAAATGGCGCACTTGCATGTGACTTTTTCAACATTATTCTTGAGAACTTACAAATCAACACAAGAGGCACGATCTTCCACGAACTTCAAATGTCCTTTCATCTGCTTCGATGACGACAATGATGCGATTGGGCGAACACAGTAAGCCGTTAATGAGGACTTCTGCCGACGTTACCTCAACTTCGCTGTAAATAAGGACAAAATCACGGTTAGAATCACTCTTCCCAACTGCTGTTTCTTTGGGTTCAAGAGCCATTAGATAACAAAGCCCTCTCTCCAAAGACAAAACTGGCTTCGTGACTGCGGTATGATCACGCCAGTCCTGCTCAATGACGCTTATTTAAAATGAATCAGAAAAACTTTGACCTCTTCCAGATGAAAGTTTAACGTGCAATTTTTGGCCCTGATGATGACATCTGGATAAACGTGGTGGCACATGCCTCTTTAAACGTTTACGCACCCCCACCGGAAGAGTCTTAGAATCTTATCCATTATGTGAACGCAGCTGAGCGATGGCTTTGTTAAGAGATAAGCACATACATAACTGAAAAAGTCCCTAAATTAACTTGAGATACAAAATAATAGGAAACCATCGAATAAGCGGAGAGGCGTTTTCGTTGAGGCTCAGGTCCACCCCGGAATGTTATACCACTCGAATTAGAATCAGATAAAGTTACTACACAACTGGAGCGCCTGTCCTAGCCACTATCCATTTCATTACAAGGTAGTAGTCACATAACAGAGCACATTGTCTCCAGTTCGATGAGATTTCGGAATGCCTTAGAGGTTTTGGGACTGCACTTCAGGAATCAGACGGCGGCACGCGCCTTTTCAAACGTCTACGGATGGAAAACACTGCCCCCGCACAAAAAGTCTAAGAATTTCATCCATTGAGACAACTCAGAAGAGGATGACATCGTTTTGGTTTGGGGCATAAAAGTGAAAAAGGGTCTTATGCAATTTGGGATACAAAATTATAGGCAGCTAGCAAGATATCGTGATAGGTGGAGAGGCATTGCGGTTGAGGCTCAGTTCCACCCCGGACTGTTATATCACTCGAATCAGAAACAGAAGAAATTACAACACAACTGGATCAGTTTTTAAAAATTCTAAATCCCTTCTAATCGTGATAAACTTTCGATACACCCAATCAGGCATTTGCGCGTGACCTGGTAGAAAGGTTGGTCCCCTCATAGCAACTTCGTTGTTTTGCTTTTATTCGAAATTGCAGTCAGGAAATACTGCTTTTCCAACATGTAACATCAGGCAGTTACATGGCGACATGCTGCCTCCTGCTTCCATACTTGCTCACGGGATACTTCTGGATTGGAGATGCAAAATTGAATTTATCCAATCCCGAATCTGACCACAGTCCTATCTATGGCTTAGCAGTGGGTTACAGGGTACCGGATGCCTGTCCATACCGACTTTGTGTGTATCACTAACTTAGTTATTTCTATTTTCTGCCACCCATTGGTTTTTTTTGCATAACTTTGACGCCTTGTATAATAACGCCGTATTTTACCACTGCGAAAATGCTGCACGTTCTTTAGCTATGAGCTTATGGCACCAAGTAATGGTTCTGCCACTTAATGCGACCCAAACATTTCTTAGGAAGGCTTTACCGAAAGTAGAAGATCGAAAAAAGCATTTCGGCTTACTTTCCTGTTTCCCTACTTAAGGATTAAAAATGCAGTTCAACCAAAGCAAACATAATGTAACGCGTACGGGGAAAAGTTCACCTAACGCGAAAGCCAAAATTGGTTTGCAAAATTTCGTTCCGGCAATTTCGCCCTTGACAATGCACAATGCAAGGATTAGAGTCGTTGCTCGATGCAAATCGTCGAATTAAAACTCGAGAGTTTGCTGAAAGAATTTGTCTAATGCGACCATTCAAAACTAAATGAAGAAGCTTGACACATGGGTTCCTTATGTTCTTACAGACTGAAATTTGCTTAATGCCAGACCTCATACAAGTTCCCTAAGTTGCCAAAAGTTTTTACAGATAGAATGGGATTTGCTTCCGCACGCATTATGTTCTCTGGGCTGGGCTAAGCACTAATACATGTTCCGGTCTCTACAAAATGTTTTGGATGTGAGAACTTCACCTCAGATCAGGGCACTAAAAACCACTTGGACCAGTTTTTTGACAGCAAGGACCTAACATTTTATGAGCGTGGAATCCATTTCTTGCCCGAAAGATGGCAAAAGGTATTGGGGCAAAATGGAGAATACTTAATTTTTCATGTTACAAAAAATCGTGTTTGAATTTCACTAAAAAAAACGAAATTACTTAGCGAAGGACCCAATAGTTCAGTACACAGCAAACTGAAGTCTGAAAACGTTATTCTGCTGCATGCACCTGCATTTAAGGATCCGAAGTAAGGAACCTAATGGAACCAAAACGTGCTAAACTGAACTGTTTGAACCAGCTGAGCTGTGTTGCTTTCTGTGTATACACTAATCGTACGCACATCGTGCATCATAGCGTTATAGGTGGAAGGTGTAAGAATTTGAAGAATGTATGCGCTCGATTCCCGGACGGGACACCTCGCTTTTTTTTACGGCACCACCTCTTTCGAGTTGCTGACAACACTCAGGGAGTATCAATTGTTTATGAAAAGCTTCTCAAATCTCGCCGTTTGGAGTCGGCAAAAAACTGTAGGTCCCTTCTACTCGTGAGAGAACAGTTGCACGCACAACACAAGTAGTTGTTGTAGAAGCTAGGCCCTGGTCCCTTGTGGGCTGTAGTGCGACTCAATTATTATTTTTATCATACGCTCGTCCCTATCTGTGATTTCTGATACATGACTTATCTCACCTTCAAGTGATATCTTCTTATGCCCCATTTTGTTTCATTGCTAGCCCAAGAGCTACCATCATAAACCGTCCTATCTTCTGAATGTTACTGAAGTAATGGGCTTCTGTAGCATCTAGGTATAGGCAATCCGTGATTGCCTCTAAATCTTTCGAGAAACTAAGGATGAGCGGTGCGGTAAATATCGATGTCTTTTGTCTGCCATTACCTCAGACCATGTTCTGAGACTCTATTTGATTCACTTCGGGATCTGCAGAGTTTCGTTTTTACTGACCCTAGTTTTCCAAGGTGTTCTATGTATCTTCGTCTATCATGATAAGCTTCAAACATTTTTATCCTTATTTTGAACTAGAAGGTTCTTGGCCTCTCTCATATAATTAGCTTTAGTCCAGTCTTCTGTTGGTTCCTTCTACTTCCCTCAATTTTTTTCTGAGAAAGTAAGTCTCCTTAAGAACCGCCTTTAAGTTCCTCCTCAAGATCGTCCTTATGCATAAGCATTTTGGAACCTTCCACGATGTTGGGACTAGTCATTGTTTGCCAAAGTTTAAGTTAGTTCAACAGACAGATTTAAACTACATTTGGTGCTCTCAGAATCCAACTCAGTGTTGAGGGCAAAGTCGGCAAACCTCTGTGAGCTAAGTTGAGTGATTTTTCTGATATTATTTAATCAAATTGCTGCATACATGGCAAAGTTTGTATGTCCAAGAAGTCCGAGCGTCATTTTCAACATCATTCTGTGCCATCATCGCTTATAATAGACACGGAAAGCAAATCCATTGCTTCACTAAAATAGAAAATTCTCCAAAGCAGAGTTATTGTCCAAATGCTTAGCAACAACAGACGCATCAGCCAGCAACATGATCTATCGCCTTGTCTGTCTCAAAACCTCAAATACCATGTGGGCAGCTGCCAGAGTTGCGATTTTTTTTCCATAATCCATCCAAATATTCAGTTCGCCTCCGACTCTGCGGGAAGGAAATATGAGGTCTTTCATAAATTCGGTTAATCTCTTTGTGAGGGGGCTGCTCAGTGTCACAGAGCCAAACGTCTCTATCATCTGTGGCATCGATTTTTAGATTTATGGCCGATCGTAGGATGGATGTTTGCTTTGTTTGTTATTTGGAAACGCTGTGTGTCCGGACAATTTATTGGCGTACATTCACTATGGGAGACAGTGCCCCGGACACCACCCCAGCATCAACTATTCGCACCCCTTTCCCCTGCATACTGAATGTCCTAGCCCTTCTGCGGTGCGCTGGAAGGGAGAAGGGAGCATTTAATTAAACACTCCCCCGCCATGGTGTGCCGACAATTTATGTGGGTATGTTTAAGCCATGACACATTGCTGGCGTGTTCTCACCGCGGCTGTGTTTGCCAAACGCTGACTCATACCCAGTCACCGTATCTCCTCGCCGATAAGGCACGGCGAATTCGATTCGATTCAAGTGGGAGCTTTCGCAAAGTCTGTCACACACGTTTGCCGTGTCTCGCTGATTTGTCGAACGTTTGCACCAGATAAGTGCGAACGCACAGCGATTAGCTTTGTCGCTCTGCCCTTGGGTGGCACTGTTTCTGCTGCTTGGACACACCCCACACTTGTTCGCCTCGTGCAGGAAAGTTAATTAAATTCAACTTAAGTCTTCAGTGACTCGCGAGACGTACGAAATGGTATCCAACAGCCTACGCACAGTCACACAGGAAACAAGTCATATCCTGGCTGAGGTGGTGTCCTTTTTATACTTCCTGCAGATCATATCGTTCGCTCAAGGAAAAGAAAAAAAAACAAACTCTGTCATGTCAGGCTACCAGCTAGCGGGGACGGCAGGAAGGATACTAGGGGACAGGAATTTTTGTTTTCGTTTCCTCCCGTTTTTTTTCTTTTTGTTAAATAAAAGTCTGCTGCGAACAAGTGCGCCTTTGTGGAAGTGGCACTGAATGTTCTGCGGGGCTCGTGATTGCCGGGAAAAGAAAGAAAAAAACTCGGCAGAGGCTTAATTGAAAAATATTTTATCAAGAGAAGCGAACGGCGCTTGATTGCGTTTCTTCTTCGTTTTTTTTCCCCAGTTTGGCAGAGGTGGGCGGAGTGGATATTATAAAGCTTACACTTTTTGAAGGCATCTAGGAGGAGCATTGTGTCGCTTATCAGTGCCGACTGATTCAACTGACGCACGCACATTTGAATAGAACAAAGTGTACAGCCCACACACGGAATGAGGGCCGGGTTAGTAGGGCACGTTGCTGGGTGCGGCTCCGGTGCTCTCCTTTGATGGGATAAACTTTTCCATTGTTCTCCTTGCAGAAGTTTCCTGAGCGTTTCCCCAATTTTTGCTCATTTATTCGGGATAAGTAAGATCTTGGTTACGTAAGCAGATTTAGGATTGTGGTGGCATTGTGTTCTATTTTCAGAATGATGGCATTTTAAAGGATCTTCTTGTTGACTCTTGCGAAGGCATTTTTTTCTTTTCAAGGGATTTCTATGTCTACGGTTCTTCATTGTTTCATCTGAAAAGGGAGATATGTGAATACGTCTCCCGATTGAGGTCCATTTGACATCTATTTTCGACAAACTTGTTAAAATTGAAGTGCAGTGTCCCGTTAGTACGCCATCAACTCGTCTGCAGTCTTTCTCATCTAGAGATAGCTTTGCTGACGTTTGGGCATGATCACCCTGCACCCTCGGGAGCCATTAGTTGTTGTGATGTCGAGAGACCCAACTGTCTATGGAGGCTCTGATCAAGGACGCGGGCATTCCTAAGGTGGGTTCGGGCCTTATGAGTGCTTCTTTTGATTCTTACCTAACAAGTTCATCAGCAATCTCGTTTTCCATGACCCCGTGGTGTCCCAGACAAGTCTTAGGAAACTTAGTCTGCCGACCAAATTAAGGAAAACTTGAATTCCTGTACTATCTTGGAATTGGTTAGAGGGTTTAGTTCGAGGGCCGAGGTTGGCTGTCGCTATAACTCAAATTAGCCCCTTCCACCTGTTTTTCACGATATAGCCCGTGGCCATTAGGTTCGCAAAGGCGTGTGCTTGTAAGACAGGGGCGAAGTTACCTAAAGAGGTATCAGCGCAAATTATGTCTCGCTAGCTCCAGATCCCTCCATCTTCTTGAAATCGTCTGTGAAAATCGGAGTGCATTCCCTTCCTGGCTCAGTTTCTGGACAGACAAAGTCCTGGAAACAGGGAAAGTTGATTTTGTATGAGCGGGGATTATTTGAGTCCTTGCGTCAGACGTAACATCCGAGACACTAGTGTAATAGGTGATGCGGTGCGCGAGGTCATCGACGCTCCCGTGCGAGTTGAATCAAAGACCACTTGTGTTTAGTAAGAAGAGGAGCTTGATTGGGCATTCCATGATGTGGATAAAAGGAGAGAGGGGAGATTCAGCAAGGCATCAAGAGGCGTGCTAGGGAAAGCCCCTGTGCAGCCCAGACAGACCGTTCTTTGAAACGTGGAAATATAGGAGAGAAGAGGTCTTATCTGTTCCGTGTACATTCAAACGGATATTGTTGGTGATAGGCCCCAAAATTTTTCAAAAAGTCCCTCTACCTGTCAAAATACTGACAGAGCCTTCAATGTTTCAGTTTTCGTTACTGTGATATACGTCGCTTGGCTACGAAATGGCTACCAACATGCCAAACACAAAACCTCCTATCGGCAGCCTGTCGATCAAAGACGCGCGGGATATCTCAGACAGTGGGCACATTGGGCATGGGAAAACTGTCTGCTTACTCTGGAAAACAAGTGCAACCGTGAGACTACCTTAGATCAGTATCAAAGTCTCCGGAGAACATTTAAAACAGTGGACTTCACCCGACGAACGTACTCAGAGGGACTCTTGTATTGGCTTCTCGTCTACTGGGACTCACACGGTGTGATCGGTGGGTCACAGTATTCTTAAGGTTTGCTCCCGGTCGAAGTTTTGTTTCCAAAATTGAAAATTCTACGAGCAGCAGAAACTTGAGTTGAATTAGGGGGTTCCCGCCTAGGACGCCTACTTCGTAAACCTCCAGAAAACATATTAATAAAGAAGCCGCTTAAAGAAGTTGAAGCATCTATAGGTCAAGTGTATGCTGCTAAGAGGAGACTAAGCTGAGTAGTAAATCGCCAAGCTATCGGGCGGTCCTAGTGTAATAATAAATTTTCCACCAGCGATTCACATGCTTTGTCACGGACAACGTTGAGTCGTTTCAAAATTGCGTTCTTTTTTTGGGTGTGAAATAGTTTATCACTCTTCTTCTTTCCACAATCTACAATCCTGAGCCTCACCCAATATCCTCTCCAGATAGCAATATCTCTCACCAGCTGCCTTCAGATGCTCACTCCAAGTGCAGGCCCTTCTTCATTTGTGTGAAAAACGAAACCCTTTATGCGTGAGTGGAACTCAAATTTGCCCAGTTTGCGCCTTTGATCTTTGGTAACTGTAAGCAAAGCTTGTTAGGGAGTACAAATGGGTAAAATATTACAACTGCTTGATACCGATCTCATCACCTTTTGGGACTAGTTTCTCATTTTAACTTCCGAATGCATAGAGAGACTTAACAGCATGCGTCCGCTAGTAGCACGTGTTGCTTGTAAAATTAAATCCCGGAATCATATCATGGTTAATTAGCACAAAACGACGCACTCATCACACGGCAATAAAAAAAAACTTACAAACAGAATGAAGAACTTTTGGGCTATTCGTGAGAATACATCCGCCTTAGTGGACTGCAATCTGGTTCAGTTTGTGCCGATACGCACTAGTGCTTTGACAATTAAAAGAAAATAGAGTAAATAGCTCTGTAGCACAATCCCCGTAGAACAATTTCGTTTTATTGACTGTAAACTACGCGCGTATTTAATGGCATTTAGTGCATAGTGCGTTTGACCTGTTCTTTGAAGTTGGCAGTTCGCTTTATTGCGCTGCCCACAGAAGGAAAAATGCTCATTAAACTCGCACTCATGGCCGTGACAGCCGTGCTCAGAGTAAATTAATGCGATTTCGGCAAAAATAACAATTTCCCGTAATTAAAACCACAAAAATACAAAACACCGCCTCGTATTAATTCCCGATACCACTTCAGAGTCCAGTGATTAGTGACCGAGCAGATGCCAGACGCCCACATGCACACACCACTGGTACGTGGTCAGGATAATTTGCCAGTGCGGCTTCCTTAAATTACTTAGGGTTGGTCAGACACACAAAGCCAAAGCACAAAAAAACGGCAACAATCCCAACGCCCAAGTAGGGTCCGCGAGGCATGCTAACGTTACGCATCCCTGCACCGGCAATGCGCAGCGGCACACAGCGCACCCCGCTGCGGTAATTTATTACCATGACCCGAAATCGACGTGTGTCCTTTTATGACGACTGGGTGGGTGGAATAGCGGACTTTCGACCGACGAGAGCCGCTCGTGGCAAACCTTTTCATTGAGCGACGCCGCCGCCGACGGGGGCAATAAAAGTGCATCGAAAACGAGAAACCACAACACACGACCACCAGATACCTTGACGCCATTCGATGCAGTGGCCCAAAATTGGTCTGACGGACGACAAAATATGGGACTACCACGGCGAGTGGTTCCACACCTGAGTGCGTTCGGTGGGCTCCGTGTGTCTGCAGAACTAGTTCTCGCCTTGTGTCTGTCTGGCGTTTATTGACTATTTTCACGCAAAATCGGAAACTTGAGTGAGTATCTTATGAGTTTCCAGTTGCAGGCACACACACACACACACGCGCGCCAAAGCCTAAGGTCATTGGTACCCACCGAAGTCGAACGGGGATTTAACGGCTGATTTCCCTTAAGGTATTTAAATTTATTCCGTGCGCCTTTGATCTATCTATAGCGGTATCTGTGGTATCTACCGGCTCTGGGCGAATCTATCACGCTTTCCCCCCGAAGCTGGACGCGGGGGCATTTTGAACCTCTGGCCTTTAGTGCGTTCTCGGTCGACCGACGAGCTCAACTATAAATAAATCCATTGCGACACTCTGCAACAATGCGTGCGTGGTGGTGGTGTGTGGAACTTCATTTGAGCAAAAGAGTTATTTGCCTGAAAAATCAGAAAACCACACAGGACCACATGAGAGCGAGGGAGAGGGAGGGCGGCAATTACGGACCGTGTGTGGATGTAGTGTGGTGTGTACCACGTAATTATTTATGGTAATATTCCGTTATTCTTTAGTTTAATTACTATCTAAATGTACACACAAATGTGTATCCGTACGTGTGCAGAAGTTTATTTTGGCTCTGATGCGAGCTGTGGTTCGTGAGTGGTACGCTACGCAATACGCTGTGTAGCGCGGCTCTGGCGGCATTGTGGAAACGAGGCAAAGTGCTGTTGCGTTTTGCGTTTTGAGAGCGGAAATATGATTTCTGTTTGGTGTGTTGTTTTTACTAGTGTTTAGCACACGATGACGGCGCGCCGGTAATGGGGGAGAATGTCAAGTTGAGGCAAGAATTGGATCACTGCACGAATGGGTCGCCGAGAAGGAAGAAGAAGAGTTGCGTTTAATGTGTGGGAGATATAATCTTAATAAGAACATACAAATCCCTCATGTTCGTGTATGTCGGACGAGATCTTTCGTGACGGCAAAGTTATCATTCACTGAGGCGAACAGAGACAAGGTCTCTAATTGGGATCACAAAGACATGAAGTTGAATTTAATTATTTGCAGGAGGGGCTGTTTGCTCCTAATGAATTGGATGGGAAACACTGAGTAAATGATGCGGTCGTACACTCTGTGAAGGTTTCAGATTCATATTTCCAGTTTCCTGGAAGATCGTTTCTGTATTTCGGTTGAGAGGGATTTATTTGGGCTCATTTACATAACGGAATTAGTATTCTACTTCTCTGTCGAAATAGCAGTTGGCTTTCAAAATTCGTTTGATAAACGATTCTTCTGTAAATGTTAAGAAAGTCTTTGAATTTTCGGTGTAAGATGAACTTTTCTTCATATAAAAGCAGAAGAGCTTAACTATTATTTTCTTTTTAAAAACAACCCGTTTTTGACAAAAGCTAAACGATATATAAAAAAATCAGCGAACTCGGAAATATAGTTTCGACTAAAGCACTTCAGTTTAAAAATTGTGGAACAGGTCTTAAGGAAAGATTCAACGGAGTCGTCATGGTGAAACATTATCCAAAGACAGAGAAGTTTTGAAGAACTCAAGAAGGTCTCATCTCCAAAAGCCTAATCGAATAAGACATGAAAAAGTCAAAGGATTTGAAGAAAATATAGGACACTACACTCACTCGTAAACAGTTTCGTTTTTTTTGATTTTCATTTTACTAACATACATACATATGTATATATGTAAAGGTCACCAACTACATAATTACCGATTGATTCATCGTCAGGTTTTATTTATAATGTAAAATAAAACACAAACATTTGAATGTGAACTGCAAATTTTAAGAAACGGTTAAAAGACAAGTTCGTGGCATTTGGTTTTTTAAGAAGATATCATTTAAATGTTGGTCACGACTAGGTCTGAGGTGGTTCAATCGGATGGCCCAATTTTGGGCGACTGGTTCGAATATAGCATATCGATTAGCAATGTTAACTTCCGAAGCGTCAATCGTATCGGACTTATTTCTAAAGGCCTGAGCCGTTACATACATTCAATAATAATAATTTTGTGGCACTACAGCTCATAAGGGACCAGGGCCTAGCTTCTACAACGTATTGTGCGTGTTGCTGTTCTCTCACGAGTAGAAGGGACCTACGGCGGAATTTTAGAAGCTTTTCATAGACAATTGATACTCTTTGAGTGCTGTCAGCAACTCGAAAGAGATGATGCTGTGAAAAATTTAAGGTGTCCCGTCCGTCCTTCTGTGTGTGGGTCGACGCACTTACCCACTACGGCACGGCGACCACGTTACAAACATACATTTACGCAGAGAAAAAAGGTATACAGGTGTGATCTCGCATAGTCTAGGCCAAGAATTCATTGTAGCAAAACGTGGAATTAAGTGTTCATCAAAAGTCTCAAAAAGTCGATTGGTTCATTAGTGCGTACATACATATGTATGACTACTATCACCGCTTAGTCAAACTCAGAGTTCATCGAGACAATGTGCTTAAATTTTAGGAATCACTGTTAATATGGTCAAGCTGCTGAATTGATTCGTCACGGTCTTTGCGTACATCTTTGGCTACAGTTGTTACAGTCTCCTTACTACATTCTAATCACAAGGGCGACTGAAATTTGGTGATCTTATTGGCAACCGTGAGTTCCTCGAATCGCACGAAAAACATTTCTCACAGAATGTTGTAAAGTTAAACAATATGTGGGGGTCTTTCCACGATGACTTGTCAAACTATAGTGAGCAAACATGACAAAGCGGATTGATAGGAGTCACGCCTAACATGTCAAAAAAATCAAACCTTACGATGAATCACCCTATACATCTACAACCAGTGCAAGTCAAAGAAAACTCAGGAAATTGTAAATCAGGTGTGATGGCACACTTCGTCAAAAGCCTTTTAAGGATTAAGTACAACAGTCATGCACTCTCCTCTGTTGTTCGAAGATTGTTTAAAGTTTCGGTGAAATATGCCACCAGATGTCCAGTGTTGTATTTCATGAGATGAGGTCTTATCAGCGTTTTCATCCGCTTAGAAGAAGAAGAGGCTGCTAGGCAGCAGTTGCTGTCTTACATCATCGGCTGTCACCATATCGATACTAAATATTTGTCACCTGGTCTGAACAATGGCAAGAAAATTATGAAAGAAGTGTTCTGCAGAGTAGTCTTCCTCTCCACAATCGCAACAAAGGATTCCATTACTCAGCTACAGCACACTTATGTATGTTCTTGATGATTGAGTTTGGAGTTTCCCTGTGTTTGCTTTTTAAGATCAGTGAATTTCCTACAAAAGCTAGCTAAGCAACGTTTGCCTATGTCGTAGAGACACATACTACCTTCGGCCATACTCTCAAAAATCCCAACCATCGACGCTCGCCCTGATGAGGGGCGAGTTTCCATTGTTTCTGTTGCGTCTCTTCACTATCCGACCGATATCCTCTCCAGATGATGGTTGAATATCGTATCTTGAATAAGAAAGACAGATAATCGTGCACAGGACTTTGATGCAGTGATGGACAAACAAATTAATGTTCGAAAATGTATGAGACTGTTCAGAGGAAGAAAGGCGGTTAGTCAAACGTATGAATTTATTGCGAATACTCTTCATCGAAATTTAAGCTAAAAAAAAACAGGAGAAGAGGACGTCCTGAAAAATAACAAATCTGCTGCAAAGTAGAATTGTCAGAGAAGGGCTTAAGAATCCATTTTTTACGTGTAGTTCGTTAGGAAAAAGCTAAATGAATCTGTTTTTGATAGTAGGCAGTGCGAAGGAGCAGAAACTATGAGCTAAATCCTATGACCGAATTTCTTTGGTGATTTTCGAATACTATCTTTAAGAAATGAATCCTCTCTGACATCGATCTAATCAATGAGTCATTCTCCGATTTCTGCAAAAGACCCAAACTTGTGACCCCCCAAAATCGCCTGCATCTGTTGAAAAAGCCAGTAATCAGAAGGAGTGAGGTCGATACTATACAACATGTGTGTTAAGACCTCCCATTTCAGCGTTTTCAGGTAGATTTTGGCTCTACCGCTATCGTGTTGCTGACAACAATCAAAGAACACAAAGTGTCTATGAAGGGAGTAGTTTGCTGAAGACGCTCGGCCCTGGTCCCTTGTGGGATTGTAGTTTATTATAAATGTCCGAGCATACCCGTACTTTTCTATTTCATACTGGGGGTTCGAGATGAGGATAAAACAGTGATCCCGATTTTCGATTCGCAGTGACTTTGACGTAACAGTTGAATTTTAGTTGCGAATGAAAGAATTTTATTAATGTACAAACATAGTGGTCGCCACACAGGTAACTATTCGAATCAGAAAACTGGCAAAAAGCAGATTTTTTAAAAGTTATATTATTAAGCACTTTACATAGAAGACGGCATGCGTGATACAAACGTTTTGTTGGAGAGTGTTGCTCTCTAGGCAAAACTAGAATAATATAAATCCAGTGTAAAGGCAGAGCTGCCTATGCGTTGGCGGTGCGATGAGTAGTACCCCAACAACTAATCTCAATGGACCTCTACAGGCACACCTCTACATCTAGTACGTAGAGAGATCACCGCCAGCACACCGACTAGCCTCAAATTATATCAGTGAGGGAAGGATTCTTAATGAGGACACTCACTCTTTTATTTTACCCTCTGAAATACTGGCCTCATTCGAACTAGTCTCCTCTGGGAAGAATTTTTAAAACATCATTCTCTGTAAGATTGACTGCGAGCCCTAATCACAGTCATCTAGCTGATCACTGTGTATTTTCACAAGTGGGTGGAAGAAGAACGAAAGGTCGGGATTGGGCTCCATTTCGGGGATATCAATTTAGTCCACTCGTTCAGTCTTCCTTCATGTTGTAGAGCATTTCAGGTTGAAACCAAATTGATTAAAAGTTTGCCTTCTGGCTAAATGACAGATTGATATCTACGAGTAGCATACATATTATCATTTGTTCTGGCAATCACACCGAAATCAAGGTTTGAATTAGAAGATATCTCTATTTTCATTTATCCAATTATTTTCACATTCTTCGAATGTGGCTGTCGTTACACCCAAACTTAGGGAAAATTGTAAATTTGGCTAAACAAACACCATCTCTGCCATTGAATGCTCAATGTGTTCTTCTTTTCATGCCAAACCCCTCGAAAAAAAGATCCTTGCTTTACTGCTTGGTCTGCGATTCGAACGAAAGCTACGACTGTATGGTAGCCACCTCCTACAGCCACGTTTTGCTGAGCGTTTTCAAGTTTCTGGCCGTTTTTTTCACGGAGTGCACGGCTCAAATGCATTATTTGTAATCGCTAACGTTTCCCATCAATAGTTTTGCCTACCTTTATCAGCCCGTCTAGTCTCACCATATGCGGAGCATACCCTTCAAACCGTGAATGTTTTTCTTTGCGGTCGATGTAGTCGATGATGACACGGTTTCACCAGGCCTTGCATGATATTTTTTCATCTTGGGGTTATCGGGGTATATCCACTTGTGATCTCCATCTACGATCCGGTCCAAAAATTCAGCAGCTGCGAGGCGATGTCTTTCGACATCTCTCGGTTACAACTCGTACGGCATCCAATTTGTTTGCTTTTGAGTAATCAAAAATTTCTGTAACCGAAGGGAAATTGTTTACTGAGCCAGAACCAATGATTCTGTCAGTTTACTTTGCATTTGGCACGGATCTTGATCCAGGAAAGCCTCTACTTCCTCATCTGCAAACTTTTTGGGCTGGCCAAGAAGCTCTTTGTTTTTGTTTATTTAGGCCAAATCCGGGCATTTTCGAAGAGACACGAAAGAATGTTGTTGACTTAAACAGACGCAAAGCACATACTAATTCCTGCTGACAAATATCACACCTTTCCAATGAAGTTTTTAATCGCTTCCAGCATCAGCCACAACTTGTAGGTGGTGCCATCTTTTTAAAAACGGACAGAATTATTTTGTATATCAAGCTTCCTTACGCAGACGAAAATATTCCCTTAAGGAAGCCAAAGTGATGACCAAGTGGTTCAGACCGCAGAGTATATCGGTTTTGTCGTGGCCCTCACGATTGCCCGAAAGCAAGTTTCTCCCCAGCAGTGTAAAATATTCCTCCGTGCAATCGCAAAATCGGTTTCTGTCAGTAAATCATTTTTAAAGGCCCTCCATAAGCGCCTACAACCAAAAGCCAAAGTCTTACGGAAGTCACCGTTTAATGACTTTAATTTTCTGAAAATTCGAATTCCCTTAATAGTCTCCGCCATTTGTGGTATTGTACCAGATCAATTTGATTTCATCAGCGAATGGGAGCGAGAAAGAGGACACTGCGTGTTACAAATTAGTGCTGAGCAAAATTGTCTTAATGCCCTAATGACCACCCTTAGGAGTTAATAACCCTTGGAGAATTCCAGCGCACCAGTCCACAGCGACACTGACACCCTGCCAGATAAATGTGCGCGATTGCTAACTTTAACTTTGATGAAACAAAAACCATAAATTGAAATCGCTTTGCAATTAAATCGACCAGCCACAAGCCCCCCCACTCCCTCTGGCCCTACTCAAGTGTTTGTGTTAATTGAACTATCGCCCATCAAAGGCAAACAAATGAATTCCCACCGACCATAGCACAACGGTGTGGGCTCTAGGGCAAATATTTTCAATTCGATAAGCGCATCCGACCCTCGAGTAAATTTACAGAAAAAGGTCCATTAGCAGCCGCCACAACACCAGCAAAATCAGCGTGATGAATACATTTTTGTGTGTGACCTCCCTCCTCTGGGTGGGGTGTGTGTGCCTGCTGCCGCCCGACTGACTGCTCTTAATGGCATCTGTCGATTATGGTAATTACTGCCATACAACAGGCGACGGCAACGCACCCCCGCTCACCCTCCTGGGCAACTACTTGCAATTGATTTGATTTAATCGAGGCGATATCGCACATACGTGCTGCTGCGGATGGAAATCAATTTCTCTTGTCCGCTTGGAGCGCGGAGAAAGCATTCGTTTCGCCGTGACCGCACGGATCTGGGGCTGCCACTGATACAGATACTGCGTAAAATAGGCCAAAAGGGAGAAACTTGTGAAGTACAATGCGAAAATAATCCTCTCCTCGCAGCCTACAGTCTGCAGTCGGCCGCCGTGTACATATGCGATGCGTGCTGCTATTTTAAGTACTCTGTCTGCGTCGTAGTCGTTCATATCTCCTCCCCAGCAGCCGCGTCGCCACCGTGCTGCATCGTCGTCGTCAGAGTGGTGAAACCCGAGTCAGATTGACCCTAATCCGATGCCAATAGAAATGAAAATGCCTCATGTCAGTGCAGTGCTGCTGGGGGTGAGTGGCGGAGTTGTGGGAGCGAAAGAACTAACCATCTGTGTGCGTGTGTGTGCGCGCATAAGAGCTTGGTCTGCTGTTAATGCGATTTGAGTGACTGTGACTAGGAGATACAGATTATCGTACCACGAAGAGACTTCGTATGTGTCATGGCGCTGGAGTTCCTGTCAGAGGGGGGGACGGAGTTGCGGCGGGTGGATTATGGAATCACTGCAGTGAGAAAGATATAATAACATCAAATGAATCTCAGCACTGTTTTTGTTCGGTTTTTGTTGTGCTCTGGTTCGTGGTATCTGTTGCCTTGTGTGTGCTTGGGTATAATCGTTTGTTTGAGCTGAGGAATCTAAATGGGCACTCAAAGAGTGGAAAACCATCAGGGATGGCGAGGCGGCGATGGAGAATGTGAATTGCAACTGCAATTGTCTGATGCACACACAACGAGACAGTTTTCTAATTATCCACCCAAACGTGGCTAGTTGGTATGGAAAGTGCTCTGCAATTATGCTAATTTTGTGGAATTTCAGTCCACATGTGCGAGCACGTTGTGTCGCGAGGAGTCCCATTCGACAGACATGAGTAGGACAACAATGGGCTCCGTCGAGAGCGACTATTCACATGGGGGATGGTTAATGGAAGTGACACAGATTCTGCTAAGATTACGTCCTACCGTTAAAGGGTGCTGGGAAGAAGATGAGACGATGGCTGTGATTAGGGCCTAAGCAGCAGCAACTAATGTACTTCAGAATGATTATCTCATTCGTCTGTGAATGGTTGTATCTATCTTGGAGTTCTCAGAATTTTTCGCAGTGACGTTGCTGCTGTAATATTCCCTAGTGCTTTCTGAAGTTGACATGTTCTTTTGCCACTTAGGCGGACTGAGTGATGTGCACTTACTTGGTGCAATGGGAAGTGCTCTGGATATTATTACGTAGTCTGTCCTTTTACACAAATCCATTTTCTCCAGAATTACAGTTCATAGGAAGTGCTTTGGGATAGTCTTATGATGTCATGAAATCAAGACAGTTTTTCTTTGCTTATTTAAGTTCTTTCACTATAGCATATGATTACGGGAGAAATTCTACTCTGGGAGTTAAAACGGATTACTCCAAAACGGAGTATAGAATGGAGATTCTTCCATCCGACCTAGTCTCCACCTTCCCAACCTTTTGAGAGTCTACCAGGCAGAAATTGTGGATATTTTTGAGACCGCTTGCTGATGAATGGTAGACCTACCGCGCTATACAGAGACACTTATACTGACACGCTGCCAAATTCTCAGATGGTTGAATTTTCCCTTTTATCTCTGACGTAATGGTAAGGTGTAATCTTTCCCCTCGGTCGGTTACTGGACATTAAGACATTGTAGCAATGAAAGAGCCAATAGATGAGCACGATAGAGGGAGGCTCTGCATGAAGCATGCTTTCTACGAATCCAAGAAATGAAAACAAATTTTGCCTACAGCTGCCATCGAAAGTGCTAATCGAATGAATGGAATGAATTTAACACTTGCAAAGTTTCGGCAATTTCTAGTTATGCCAAAATTCAGTCTTTCACGGCCCAAAGACCTCATTGGACAAGGCAAAGGTGACGTGACCCACAGGAGGGCGACTCCCATAGGAGTCGAGGATGAGGAAGATGCACAAAATTGTCCAAAGTACTGAGAGATTATCTTAATTATAGTTTACTATCGTTTGACATGTTGTCGACAAGCGTTTTTATGAATCCTGCACTTTAAAGTTCCCATTCCAGCTTAAGAGCTCCTTTTAGTTTGGTTCTGTTGTTGAAAGGCCTATTGCGTATATTTCCCTCAAGCTGGGACCAAAGGTCTTCGATTAGATTGATGATTTTTTTTTCATCTGTGACGGATTATTGAAAAGGAGCCACATCCACATTTGATTGGACATTTCAATATGAAAAGACTGACGCCTGAACGAAGCTTCTTTATTGTGCAAACTTGGTCCAAAACAAGGTACCGTGGAGCCAAGTTTTCATAAGCAAATTATGTCAAGCAATGAGCTCACTTCTTGTCAATATACAGAACAGAATAGGGGAGTTACTCGCCGGGATAGGCTGAGAAGCGCGCCGGTGCAGCTACTTCTTCGGATGAAAAGGAATATGCTTCGATGGTGGTACGGATGTCCTCTTCATCACGACTTCCGAGGTGTGCCTAAGATGCAATTCCATCAGGTATGCGACCGCTAGGCAAACTCAGGGCGAGGTGGTTGGCTCAAGTTCATATACTCGCCTGGTTGCGCTTGGGAATAGCTGCTGATGACTTATAGTCCATGGCGGAGGTCGAGTGGCCTGGACGTGTCTCGTGGGTGCATTGCCCCCCTGAACCCTTTAGCGGTGAATGTTGACACATAGTAACATCCGCAAAAACTGACTATTTGGTGTGCTTTGTGACTTGATGGAATAATTGGTCTATACTTTGCTGACCAGAGCGTTACAGTCAATGGTGACCACTATACAGACATGATACTGTGTACCGGAGCTGTGGTTTCAAAAAGACAACATTTCACTCAGTTCATGCCACATTTGATTTACTGAAGGTTATGTTTGGCAATCGCATATTTTCAGGTTAATGTCCCATGTATAAGCCGTGCCGTAGAGAAATGTGAAGTCGCTGGTCGACGCCGATAAAGCCCAAAACGTTTTGGATTTCCGCGATCATCTGCCGTTACGGCTTATATCCGTTTTCCCAAGAGCCGTAGATAACACACAACTAGACGCGTTAGTTACCCAAGTACCAAATGAGATCATGCTTGAGGGACAATCACCTCTCACTTTGGTTTGGAGAGAAGCCTTTCTAAAACCTCGTCCGCTTTCTGGGTCACAGCCTCCCGTTAAGAATACAACTCCACACTGAGCCGGAAAAGTCCTCTAACCCATTACCCTAGATCTGAGTTAAGCTATAAACTAGACCAGTCAGCACAAAACCTTGGAGTACAACATTCGCTGCATTATTGCCGATATACCGCCACAAACCTTGGAATCATCGAAATTAGATCTTCAGAGTTAAACACGAGCTTGCCGTGACAGTCAAATACAAGAAAGCAAATCGAAATTATAGTGCCAGAGTACTTTCGGAAAAGTACTCTTTATGTCAATAAAAAAAACACCTTTTATTCCATTTCAAAGTTTCCTAAAAAAAACCCTTCCATCACTGCCAAACAAGTTGAGGACTTCAAAAGCCTTGAGCTTCTGTTTACATTTATTTATTTACTTTTTTTTTTACTAACGCTACGGTCCGGAGTGTACCTGGGCCTCAACCAACATGCCTCTCCAGTCAGCATGATCTTTCGCTAGCTGCCTCCAGCTGCGCACTTCAAGTTGGTTGAGGTCCTTCTCCACTTGTGTGCTCCGCCTTATCCTGGGCCGTCCTCTGTTGCGTTGTTCCAATGGCTCAGATTCGAAGACTTTTCGGGCCGGAGCAGTGGTGTCCATACGCTCTACATGGCCTAGCTTGATTAGGGCTCATGCCGCCTTACAGCCCATACAGTTCGTGGTTGAATCTTCTCCTTCAGATGCCATCAACGCAAACAGGACCAAAAATCGTACGCATAACGTTTCTCTCGAAGAGACTAGGGGCATCCTCATCCGCTTTTAGTAGTGTCCAGGTTTTCGCGCCATAAAGTAGGACTGGGATGATCAAGGTGTTATATGAAGCAAGCTTAGTCCATCGAGAGAGGGCTTACTCGATTGTTTCTTGAGCCTAAAGAAACAGCGATTGGCAAGAGTGATTCTGCGGTTGATTTCGGTACTGGTGTTGTCCTATTTACCGCGAAGCCGAGGTAGACGAAGTTCTTGACTACCTCGAAGCTTCTACTGCCTACTGTGACGCTCTGGCCGAGACGTCGATGTTGTGTGTCCTTCCTTGATGACAGCATGTACTTTGTTTTGCCCTCATTTACCACCAGACCCATTTTAGCCGCTTCCGCTTCAATGCCAGCAAACGCGTCATTGACGGCTCGCTGCGTTCGTCCAATCACGTCAATGTCATCCGCATAAGCTAGCAGTTGAACGGACTTGTGGAAGATCGTGCCTCTGATGTTGACGTGTGAGTTACGCACGATCTTCTCAAGAATGATGTTAAAGAAGTTACATGACGGTGCATCGCCTTGTCTAAAACCTTTTTTTACATTGAAGGTCTCTGTGAGTTCGTTCCCGACCTTGACGGAGCAGCGAGAGTTCTCCATCGTCATCCTACACAAGCTGACGAGTTTGGTAGGAATGCCAAAACTAGACATGGCACTGTATAGCTCGTCTCTATGCTGTCATACGCGGCCTTGAAATCGGCGAATAGGTGGTGAGTGTCGATTTGCATTTCTTGGACCTTTTCCAGGATCTTTTCCAATTGTTGTTATTATAAATTTCCAAGGCTAATTGGATTCAGTTTGTTCTGTGGGGGTATGATGTTGATTTTCTGTTAAGATTGTCGGTGTCCAAATACCAACAAATACGACATGGAACATCGTACACGGATCATGAGAGGAAGTATGCCGTCAAATTCCATTTAAGGGCTCCTTTTTCTAACCTTTAAATTAAACATATTGCATACGTTTTCGAAAAGACCTTAATTGTATTTCTTTTCCTTTTCAGGTACGTACTTCAACATTAAATTCCAACGAGAGATGAGCTTTAAATTCGAGTTGCAAGTATTCTATCTGTTCACCTTGTCATATCATATTTTTTTTATTGAGTATTAAAAATATTCAAATCAACGAATTGAAATCTCAGAATGCGTTGAGGAGACGTCGCGCCTGATCTAAATAATTTAACAAACGGCAATTAGCCGGAGGCGCACTCTTAACACAAGACAATATTTAAATTCATCAATTTACGGCGACCTTCACATCGGTTGCCGGCTAACGAATGAAAAACAAACACAGAGCTGATCTGCTACGAATCATAAAAATGTTCACGGAGTCACCAAATATTTTTATTGTGTCCAAGACCGACGGTGGAGTCATGTGTTTCGAATGTCCGTCAGCGCTCCATATTGGCTGTCAAGGTTTCAGTAGACGAATCGGTTCAATGCCGGGCATGAACCGAGGGAAAACATTCATGAGCCAGTTCAATGTGACGGCATATGCGTTTCAATACGCATTTTGCTGACTCCAAAGAGGAGGATAATGCTCGAAAATTATACGAACAACCCACCCTAAGCTTGCTCGCCATTACTTTGCGACCCCTTAACCGAGTTAAAGTGCCTATAAAATCCATTAGACTTCATGCCGCCTCTTTATCTACTCTCTTCTGCTGAATAATCCATATCGCCACATCGGCGGTGCTTACGCAAACACTTTTCTAGTTTGTCGCCGCTCCGTCAGTCTAACCTTCACACAGTTCCCGATGTGCGCCTCATCCCGCTTGCCATCGTGATGGTACTGGAAAATCAAGTTTTCCCATATCTCGCGGGACAGCCAGCCCTTAAAGACAAGGTTGCCTGTGCTGCTTCCCCTGGCCAGCACTGGCAGTCAGGTCACGCAAGTTTCACTCAAAACCGAGTCCCTCGTCGCATTGACACACCTTCCAGCACGAAGCGGCTGTTTGAACCTTGTGTGCCTCTTTTATTTTGTTCTTCTGCTTCTGGAAGCTCGATGACACGTCTTAATATGCATCACCGCGTGTGCAAACACTTCTGGGGAAGCGGGTAACTGGCAAAGAAAAAAACGCCTTTAAAGGCGATCGAAAGCGACGGAGCGTATCGGGAACGGGTTTCGCAGAAGAGGTTCGCAAAATTGAACGAAGAAAGAGCACAGACGCTTCCCTCGAAAGAAGGTGAGGAGCAAAAAAATCCCTGTCACTTTCTGGACTGCGAATAAAAAATGCAAATGCCGTCTGAGGTAGGGGCCGGATTTGAGGTCCTACGCTCCAGCAGAATTGTGAAGTCATCTGAGCGCATTTCCTTCCTTCCTGCTGGCGAAACAGGTTTGCCGATGCATTGTCCGCAGTCGCTGGTTGTACCGGCTAACACGAGTGCGCGTCTCCCTTCGTAATTATTTAATTAAGAGAGTTTAAAGCGTCCCCGAGGTGCATGCTCCCGTATTCTCTGGGAAAACGCACCAGCACCACCAGAGGCGCGGAAAATGCGTGTGTTCCATCTGCACTCGCTTATGATGATTTATTGTGATTTTGGAAGTGGCACATCCATCTCCAGCAGGGGTGCGAGGAAATATTTTCTGGTGGAATGCCTGCTGTGGGCAGTGACACGGAATGCGAAACAAATTTCTTTTTCAATTCGATGCGGATGCTTAGTGGCTGAGTGACTGGGGACCGCGCTTGGAGTGGAGAAGTGCACTTGGGGGCAGCGCTGTGTTGCGTCTGGTGGGAGAGTTTCGAAATCGAACGACTGCGTGAGGGGCGGTAGACCGCGTTGATGGGAATAGCGTGTTGTGGCGTGGCGAAGGATGAAAAAAGTTTGTTTAGATAATGGATTTCTGAAATGCCGAAAACAGAATTTACCGCCATATCCGATGGTTGATGGACAGGTTGGCTTCCATCATGGGGGCGTGGTGTGAACGGTGCTTTAATGGGGCTTCCCTGACGTGATTGCGTAGTTGTTGGGGTCATGAAGAAGTGATGGGTGGGTGGCAAGTGATGTTTTGGTTTACTTTCAGACGTGCATTAAATCTGTCGTCAGGAGGGACACTGAATCAGTCTTAAAAGTTTTATGAATTGTGTTAAGTGAACTGAGAGATGCTGAAGATTTTTTTTGTGTATTTTAAAACTGCATTTGTGTGCTTCAAATTAATTGGACTCTAGTCGTCACAACAAAGAAAGAAGACACTGTTCTTGTAATAAGACGGGTTTATTATTTTTAACTTTAAGTCAACTACAATAATGGAGGTTGAAGGATAGATTTATATCTGCCTGGAGTAGGGAATCTCGTGAAAACTTCGATCTTAGTCTCTTCTCCTTGGATCGAGGCTGCTTTCTGGGGTGAAAATGAGCCGAACCAACACGACTTTTCTGTTTGCCATGTTTCTTCAGCTAGTCATATCTCTTCAAAAAAACTTGCCAGCAAAGCACACTACGAACTGTTTTCTTAAAATTCGCCAAAAAGGCGTTTAATGGCTGTAAAGCAGATTTTCATTTAAATCGGGAGTTGGTGTCGTTTAAAAGTAGTCTGAATATTATTCAATCTATAGCGAAGGGTAATGAAATTTTTGCTAAAGTTTATCGCAGCGATATAGTCACATTTTCCATTTTTAAGAGACTTAACATTCCAGGAAAATTTTTTGTTCACCAAATTTCGTCGAAACTTATTGCTACCAACTCTGACAGTTACCAAAAACATCTGACACACGGTGTTCATGAATGAAAAAAACTGGATATGGCTGAGTTATACTCGCGCGCCTAAGGTTTTGTGTTATTATTAGAATGATTATTAGGGGAAATACTTTTTTTTTTAAATTTTGGTCTATTGCTTGCATACACAGTGTTGGCCAAAAGTATAGAAATACGCCGTCATACTTTAACATTTATTTTATTGTGACATAAAATCTACAATACATACGATATCCGGAATGGCACTAAATTTCTGATTGTGCAAGATAATAAAGGTTGATTTTTTAAAAGCTATAGAAAAGTTTTTCACAAAAAAAAAAAAACACATGAAATTCAGAAAAATGCATGAAATCTTTATTTGAATCGATAGTACGGTCCATATAGGTTAATGTTTGAAGATTATTTCATGCAAATGTTGGCTTTGCATACGCTTAGTCCAATTTTGGCATACTCTTTCCAATATTGTCTTCCAATGCGCCAATTGAAGCGGGCTTGTTTGTAAAGGCATGAGCCTTAACATAGCCCCACAAAAAATAGTCTAAAGGCGTTAAGTCGCACGATCTAGGCGGCCAATTGACGGTTCCCGAACGTGAAATAAAATGTTCATCGAACTCGCCTCTCAATAAGTCCTTTGTTGCGCGTGCTGTGTGACATGTGGCACCGTCTTTTAGAAACCACATGTCATGCAAGTCATGCTCTTGCATTTTGGGCAAAAAAAGTGGGATATCATCTCACGGTAGCGCTCACCATTCACAATTACGTTACGATTCGCATCATCTTTAAAGAAGTACGGTCCAATGATCTCTTGCAATGTTTCTGGCTGATAACCACTCCAAAATCGCCAATTCTGCTTATTAACGTACCCATTGAGCCAAAAATGAGCTTCGTCGCTGAACACAATATTTCGGTAAAAAAGTGGATCTTCGGTCAACTTTCCAAGAGCTCATTCACAAAAAATTTTACTTTGCGGTGGGTTGTTCGGGTTCAATTCTTGCTCCAGCTGTATTTGGAGAGCACACACCTACGTCCTAAATCCTTCCGCAAAAATTTTCCACGTAGTTGAGTTATAGAGGCCCAATTGCTGCGAACGGCGACGAATCGATAATTGATGGTCAGTTCGCACTCTACGTAAGCCTGTTGGTGCTTTAATGTCCAACGATGTAAATTTGGTGCGAAATTTAGTCACAATAGCCCGAATAGCCGCTTCAGTGGGTCGAATAAACTGACCATAAAATGGAAGAAGCTTCTTAACAGAGCACGCATTTTGATAATAAAGTTCAATAATTTGCAAGTGTTGTTCGTTTGTAAGACGATTCATGGCTAAATTATAGACCAAGCTGAAGATGTTTGACAGTGAAACAAAACACGAAACGTGCGTCAGCTGTTTAAACCAGTGTTGCCAAAAAGATAATAGCTTAAAAATCACCCTTTATGTCTTCTAGAAGACGAACAATGGGACACTCAATTGATAAGCAGAGTTCTAGTTCGGCGACGGTGGATCAATTGTGGTAGACTGTTAGTTGAGTTGCGAATCTGAATGTACGTCTTAAGTGACGCGTATATGGTCACGTCAACTCTTATGTAGTTGATCAAGTGGCAGTGTACCCACTGTGTGCTTTGTGCAAATCTCGGCATTTGTCTTTGCTGGTCTGTACATCGTTCAAATAAGGAAATGCAAGGGGAAGAGATCCCTTTCTCACTTCTCTATTTTCCCTCCTCAGGATGACTGCAAAACTTTGTCTGTTAACATCTGAATCAGTTCCCGCTTCTTGGGAGAGTACCATGTGTGTGTAGGTTTCCTAATGATTCATGTTTTTGCATTCAAGGATGATGTCTTCTTGGTTCATTAGTCAAATCAGTCCAAGGATTCCAGAAAAATCCTTCTTCGACTGCAACCTCACTATAGAAACCAAGAACACTCCATTGCACAATTCTGACAAAATTTGATTTAACCAATCGGTTCCTCAGAAAACACAGTTTCTTCATATTTAACTTCAGAAATATGCATGTAATCCCTTGAGCGACTTTGACTTTGTCGTCTCAACATATGACTTCCAACGAAGTTCAGAAATGAGGTTAATATTCGATGGATGCACGCTCTTACTTCTCTCCAGACTCCAACCTCCCTCCCACAAGTACTTTTCAAGTGTGAATATTAAATTCAACAAAGTTCGAGTCTGATGATATGTGATAAGACCAGTCAACCACACATCCTGGACTGGAATCGCAGCCATACAATAATCGTCACTCGACCAGAGTAACAATCCCCATGCAGTGCCCTGGTGGTTGGTGGTTGCTCATCATATATTCAATTTGTATCTCCTACGAAGTAACAGACCATAGATGGAGTGTAGCAATTAAAATGTAAGATGCATTCAAATCCGAACAACAGCGGCACGGCTTGAATGTGAATTTCTCGACGCCTTCTGCCGGGGAGGGGGAGCGACTCCGAAAAAGCAGTGTGTCCCGTCTGTGTCTGCGTGCATTGTGTGCGGCTGTAGCTTTTCACTCTCCGTTTTGGCTAACATCGTAAATAGATGCAATGACACGTATTTTAATTGCTTATATTGTTTGGCGTCAGAAGACGCTGCCAGCAGCCACCGTTTTGGATGCGAAACTACGTACGAGTGGTGGAATTGGTGAATGAAACTCATTGAAATTATTGTTTTGGAGCATACATTGTGCGAGATGTAAATTCAATTTGGGCCCTCCAATTAGAGAGAGTGTGGTGTTTTTTTTTCGCCGTTGCTTTTTGTTTCAATTGGGGCCCGGCAATGTGGAATGCATGCTGTGGTACGTTAATTGGAGTCGCACAGAGGCGACTGGGATGACGAAAGACACTTGAAAGATATTCGTCCAATTTCGGAATTTCTTTGAGTCATAATACTTGACATACATACAGCGGTTTCGGCTTACAGTTTTAGGGGACGTGTTCTGTGACAGAGGGAACAGATTCAATTGCACAACTTGCTCAAATGAAGTTCTGTGCGGCCGGGTCGGAAATTGCTGCCTGAAGTGTTGGCAGTGAAAGTGTAGAAGCGAGCACCTTCATTGACCTGTTACGTGATATTTGTGTGACATACTTCAAGTGCGCTTTGTTTAAGCCGTTTACATGCTTAGCGACATCTACTCACGCCCTTGCCTGGTATTCTTAATTAGAAAATAATACGATTACGAAGCAGACATGGGTTCCGCGAAACGATTGGACATGTGCCTGCGCCAGATAAAAAAGGCAGTGTGCGATATGAAACTTTAACGAATTAATTTTGATAACAGACATTTACTTCTATTGCTTCTTTAATACAGTGAGTCGCAATTTTGTGCTTAGGGCAGATTCTTCTTCCGCGTAATTTAAATGTCAATTTCTGGAAGAACGATGTGGCACTGTTATTTAAATTGTTTCATCCCGTTTTTAGGGAGTACGCTGTTACTAAGTAACCTGTAAGGTTTCTGTACCTCCATAGTAGCAGAGAGATGAGTTGAGGCCCCTCTGCAAGTTTGTCAGCCTTCTCGTTACCACGTAACCGTTTCTAGGAAGCCAAGTTAGTGGAACGCTGAATTGTAGGAACATACGACACATTCTTACTAGTGTTGACTCTATGCAGACTGATTTAGTAGCTTTGATGGTAGTTGGTCTGTCAACGAAAATTGGCGTACAGCAAATCACCACATAGCCGAAGGAAGCGTTCGAAAAACAAAAACACCGTGTACGTGGCGTTCACGCATGTTGTGACTATCAGTTGTTTTTATTTTACACCAAGCGAGTTTTTTATGAAAATTGGAAGTCAATATGCTGAGTCCGCATATGTGTGGTTTTTTGAGATTTTGCTGTTCGATTTCGACATAATAAAGGATTTAGGAATTGACACATTCTTGGCAACATTCAATTTCATTTCATCCTAAAACCATCTACATATGTATGTATACAGAACAGGCCAAATTCACAGTCATTCATTTCGTGGTTTCCAGCTGGTAGCGCTGGTTCTCGACACGTAACAAACTCAGCTGTCATTTTAAGTGTCACAATATTAGTTGAATGTTTGCCATTTACAACCGAGCAACGCATAAAAGCATTCTACACCCCAATCTCCAACGACCGGACTGACGATCAAGGATTGCTTGGATGACATTGGCCTGTGCTTAAATCGTTTTCCGATTGTTAGCATAACATCAATTCTCCATTCAAAAAAAAATCAGAATGGGCTAAGTTGCAGCTCCAAACACGCTTAGGAAATTTGGTGCGCAAGAGGTGAATTGTGGCTGTGTGGCAAGGAGCGCCATCCTTCATGACCCAGAAGTCATCAAATCTATCTCTTCTGAAAGTTATTCAAATCTTCATGGCTCTTGAACTCCTACCGTTGATCGAAAAGGCCTTAAAGAAAAAAGGTCCAATGATGCCACCTCTCCACAATCTGTACCAATATGTCATTCCCTATTGGGCTTGGCTTGGCTTCTCGACAATTACGTGCCGGTATTCTCAGGTCTTCCTAGACGTATGTAGATGCCGAAATGAAAATGTGCGCCTAAACTCTAGCCTAAAATTCTAGCAGCTATACGATCGAAACTGTGAAGCGCCTTATATCACGGAGTACAGAATTCAAGAATTTACTTAAGACTAGTGCGTGAAACGGTGAGCTCTTGAGATCGATAGCGATCAACCCCAGTTCGTGTTTTGAATCCCCCACTCGCGGTCGCAGCAGCCTCATCTGTGAACAGACTACAACGACGGTGGCCATGGGACCATGAGTGTTTTTTCCTAGCAGTCTCACGAACCAGTCGCGGTGGGTTCTTCAAGCTACAACTGTCATTAGATGACCTCGAAATGTTGTACCTCTTGTGGCATAAGCTGCATTTGGCAATACTATGGCCTGTGTGGAAGGTGACATCCATTGTCAGAAGACATTATTAAAGTCGCTTCTTTTGGTTTCAATTTATTTGCACTAAATATGTGTGAAAAGTCGCAACGAAAAGGTAAGAAGTCGTCGAAAGTTGATCGCTCTCGATCTACTCGATCAATCACTAAAAAACCCGATGAAATGTTGAAAAAAAAAAACTGATTAACACCGGCCGTTCAACATAATTGGCACTGGGAATTCTTAGCCAAGCAGTTTTTAACCAACGAACTTCTGTGTTCCAGTGAAGACAGTGAAATACTAAATTGCTTGATTCTTAAATTTGCGAACCACTGTTAAACCGGAACGAGAGGAAACCATTTTGAAAGCAACATAAGGTGTTTGGAGAGTCGAGTCGCTTTATATGTCGGCAGTACAAACCTCAACCTACTTGACACTATGTTCCACAAATATTCTACAACTGCGGCTGTCTGCTAAAGGAGCAGGCGAGGAATTCAGGTTTTTACTTGATTTTCTATTTAAGTCATTTACAAAATCCGAATCGAAATAATTAATTGTTCCACTTGGTGTTCGAAATACGGATAGGCGACAAATGTCACATAAAAGAATAGGTACCACACCGACTTACTTCGACAGATGTTATTTTATAACCTAAAACTACAAATTAATCGGCAACCAAAATCGATTTTTTTATACAGACAAATATGGGTCAAGGAATATGCTTGTTTACCTTTTTTTTCTGAATTTTCACATATTCTTGAACACTTTTTTAAAAAATGCGATTTCAATAATGTCTTCTTACAATAGGTTAGCCATGATGGCAACAGTCACACAAGTTATACAAAAGTGTTGCCAGATTGAGTTAATATTAAATTTCTGGAACATAAATCATATTTGTAAATTTGCTTAATTTTACCACATTTTTAAATCATTACTTTTAAATTGATTTCTTAATAACATAACATTCCCGTTATAAAACATTGTAAAAAAAATCAGTTACCACATTTGTACGATTTTAATTGTGATCCACTGTAGTTAATAGATGCCTCCCTCGTAAACCTGTATGCAGAAACAATTAAAGCAAAACCCAATTGCCGACCTCATGGATACACATTCACTTCCATTTCCTTAACAAAGTCCTGTTCCTTTGTGGTGGGAATGGATGGCATTCCTCTCCCGACTTGCTACGCCCCAATCATCAAAACCAGGCATCAGTGGCGGAAAGTCAAAGACCCACACTCGGCATTCAGATTCCCATGCCTGTTCGAACAATGCCACAATACCCTCGCAAGTGTTATCGATTCACTAAACAACTCGAAAATGAAAAAATCACGTTCTGCTACGAACCACATTAACAAAGGTTTCCGTTGCAGTCAATAAAAAAAAAGCTAGTGTTCCCCTCTGCCGCCTCCGCATAGAGCCGGCACAGCTCTCGACACAAAGAGGTGAAAACTCCGTGCCATCTATCGAATCTCCGTGGCATATGTCATACGGCTGACACCAAAGCGTCCTCCCCCGTTCGGCATCAGGTATACCACAGGTATCGAATGGAAGCCCGTGATTCTGTTCCAAAGCTGCGGCACAACGCCAGCCGGAGCTGACAGACTCGGCTTGCGAGTGTGTTGTCGTGTGAAGTTTGACACGATGCATTTACATCGCAGCACCATGGCGCGGTCGTGCAGTGTGCACATGAAGGAGATACGTTTTCCTTGCACAGATAAGAGTGTCGTTTTCTATTTTCCATATTTTTGTGACTCGTATTCTGGAACAGTCCAACGACCGGCAAGCATACTGCTCACAGTCGGGTTGTGAAGTGTGGATGATGGGAGGGGGAGAGAGAGGCAGAGAGATACTCCTACAGAATGGCAGATGAATCTGGAAATTATTTCATTTGCTCTCCACCGCTAGAATAAGAATGACAGCACGATGAAGTGAACTGAAAAGCACGCTCACACGCACACACCACATCACACAGACGGTGACGTTCACTACGCCAGCAGCAGCAGCGGCAGCCGCCAGCACATACAGCCATGGAAACGCTGTAAGGCGCGGTGCGGTGCGCGCCGTGTTGTGATATGTGCCCGGTTTTATGGCCTGGGATGGATGATGACGATTTTGTAAATTGCTCACCATGGGGGGGTTCAATGACATCTTGCGCAGATATATCCCCATTCGGCGAGCAGGAGCGATGTCACTGCTGGTGCTGTCGGTTGCGCTCCAGGGCCATGCCTGCGAGTGTACGCCTCCCCAAGTTTGTCCAACACTCAAGACTGAGTTTTCAAAACAAGGCAATTGGCATAGAATGGATGTCTGTCTGTCCCTGTGCCTGCTTTAGATGCTGCTGGCGAGCGTATGAAGCGTATGTGCGTCTCTGAACAGGAATAGATGTAACAGAGCATCGGGGAAGTCAGATAGAGATCTCCATTGCATTCTGCCATCCCGCATGGCGGTGATGATGATGATGATGATGGAGGAGGTGCCGCCGCCGGTGTTGATGCTGCTGTGCGAGTTTGGTGCACATCGGCGATCAGCGAGTAGGCCTCTCTCATAAGTTTATGATAGTTTAACATGCCGCAAAGCGACTAAGAAAGATGGTTGTCTTCCGGTGTGTGTAACGATAAGGGGATTGTGCGCTGTGCCAGTGGCGAAATGGGCGCAATGCGAACGAACGACAAATGTTCCAATTCTGACAGCTTCGCATTAAGCGGGGAGAATAGCTGAAGGTGGTGGAAGCAATTAACAGGAAAAATAAAAGAAAATGTGGGAGAATTCTGGAAGTTTTTCTGCTTTGTGCCGAGAGCAGTGTGTGGGGGGTGGGAGACTGACGATGAATGGTACAACAAAGTTGCGTAGGAGTGACAGAGCGGCTTTTGTGAGAGGCGTTCTTTAATGGGATCCCGTAAGTGCGGCTGTGATTTGTCACATAAGCGATGTGCACACGAAAGGATTATATTTATATCGGCCTCTTAAGTGGCCTAATTAAACGGCGGCGTTGCGAAAGCCCTTAGGTGTAAGAGATAATACATTTGGAACTTTAATGAGTACCTTTAGGAAAGTGTTTGGGCGAAGACACTTTCATAAAATACCAAAGAGTGAAATGCACGAAGTTTGGAAAAAAGAAATAATCCCGAAATAGCCAAAACCTTAAAGGGGCAGAACCCTGACAACTATCATTTCGTGCGAATGAGAAAAATTGAAAACGAGGCAATTTATTGGCGCCCGTGTACAACTGCTTGAAAATAAAAACAATATTTGCCAAATTCGCGACACACCAAATGAAAGTTATGGTCCAACTGTTTTCTGGAGTGTTTTGAAGAAAATCCTATACACAAGGAGCGAAATAAGGTCTTTCAGGAAAAGGGACCGGTATACGTATTTTTTTGTCTCCGTTTTCTAAGTCTTCTTCTATCAGGCCAACAATTCTTTAAGAGTTTCAGCCTGAGTAACCTCTGCCCGGCTTTCTTAATTCTGGACAAACTGCTTCCAGTAGATCAGACAATTTCCCTAGTCGTTATAACAGTTGACTATTCGTCAAGACCAGGTACCCTATCATCCTTCTATCTTTATATTTATACCGGAGGTTCGTTCACTCTTTCTTGAACCCGCAGGCTGAAATCTACAGAACTTCTGGTTGGCTGAAACGTTGATGTCTATTCACTCGATGTCGGTTCTGTCTCCTGCTTCCTGACAGCCCTACTTACTTATCAGGCCAACAACCCATACACAGTCTGAGACAAAGCTCTAGCTGCCTTCCATTTCTGACGGCCCCAGGCACGCTGCTTTCGGTTGTCAAGACCAAGCTCTCTAGCGTCCGCGAACACTATTCCAGAGGTTCGGTATTTGTCTCCTTCACTAACCCGGAGACTGTATTTCGAAGACCCTCTTAGCCAGAACGTTGTTGCTCATTAGCTCAATGTTGCCGAGCCCATAGTCGTCGGTTTTAGGCATTCGGGGCTACATCCACATTCGGGTATAGCACGGTAGGGTCCTCTCCTTCTTCTTGACAGAGACGACCATATTTTTGACGCAGAAAATTTTCTTTCCAAGGTACCATCAAATTTTCTCTGTTGGGAGGATAAGCGTCATGTGGTGCATTATCTTGCTCATACGAGTCAGGAGTTCGAGCCCAGCTGTTCTGACAGTCCGATATAAGAGCTGTTGCCGAGGGTTATTCTGCGTCGAATCTCACTCAAGGTAACATTTGTGAAGTTTATGTTTGCTCAGACGTAGACAAGTTCTTTGACTACATCAAAGTTGTAGCTTTCCATTGTCACATTTCGATCGAAGTGGTTTTCCATGGATCGATTCTTTGTCGACAGCACGTATTTTGTTTTATACGCGTTGTTCACTCTAACGGGTGCTAAAATGCCCTTCGATTTGACTTATTGTCCAGCTCTGTGCTTTCTATGTTGGAGGTCGGAGCACTCAGACTCAAAAGCTGGTCCATTGTACTACCAGGCAGTTACCTTCGTTTACTGAAGTTTTCAAGTTTTTCGAAGAAAGACTGCTGTGATAAACAGCTTAAGTTTTCAGCTCCCACTATATTAGCGTCAAACAATCGCCAACTGATACGAGCAAAGGCGGGACATTCACAGAGAAAGTGCTTTGAAGTGTCTTCACCTCCGTCACAAGCGTTGCAAAGGGAGTCTTCACTAAGCCCAAGTAGACTTAGATGCTTAGCGAAGGAAAGGTGTCCCGTTTGTACACCGAAAAGTTTTCTGCACTTTTTTCTGTCCAGAGATAACAGAGAAACCGCAGATTTCTTGACGTTGGGGAGTGCTCTCTGTGCTCTCTATACAAGTACAAAATAGAACGAGGGTATTGTAGCTCTCTTTAGAGCCAGAATTTCTAATCCCTGCTTTTTTTTCAAAGGTTTACTGAAAACAATAACGTCAGTGTCATCTGCATAACCCACAAGTTGCACTGATTTGTAAAAGATAAACTGCTCTAGGCACTATCCTCTCCAGCATATACTTACCATCTTCTTCCTCAAATCCTGTGGAGGTTTTGAATGACTTGAAGGTTATTGTTGGCAGTGCAACACTTCTGATCGGTTTGCCCACGATCCCCAAACCGGTCATTGCATCAAAACGTTCCTTGCGGTGAATACTGTCGTTTGCAGATATAAAATCTATAAGAAGGCTTATTTGCCTCAGTTTCAGAATTTGGTCTATTGTGGATTTCTCCGTCTGGTATTAACCGATGAATTGGTTCAAAATGGCTTTCAATTGACTCGCACAGATTTTTGGATGGGTAATTACAAGGGCGTTTTTTAGGATATACTCGTACCTCGATAGTCCTTTGCATATGACAAAATGCATGGAAACCAGCTATATAGCCCCAAGTATAATTTCTACAATTCTACCAAACTCGAGAAATTTCGTGGAGAAACAGTGAAAAGCTCCTACTTCCTTGTGAAGGTCAGCTCTGAACTCATTAAGACCTTCAATGTCAAAAAAAGGTTTAGACAAATTGACGAGCTATCATGTGACTTTTCAGCTTTATTCCTGAGACGATTGTGCGAAACTCACAAATCAGTGTAAGATCTTACAACAAACCTTACAACTGCTAGTTTACACAGATGACATTGATGTGACTGGACGAGCATAGTGAGCCGTCAAATATAGTTGCTACGACATTATGCAAATTTAACATAATTTTGAAAAAAAAAAAAAAAAAAACTAGGAAAAGTAAATTGTATGTGTACTAATTAAATTTTTATTAATGCAAAATAAAATAAAAGTTAAAATTGTTTCAATTTAAACCCCTTTTTGACATGTTAACCTGGAACCAATGGTTAACATGGAACCAATGACCACAGTGTCCCCCATTTAAGCGCGACATTTTCGCCAGTATAGTTGGCATACCGCGTAGGTAGTTCTTACATTCCTCTGGTGTAATTTTCGTCCACTCTAATTCGATAAAGGACTTCAATTCCGCTATATTCCGAGGCGTCTTTTCAGCAATTACCAACTTACGTAAAGCCCAGATGTCAGAGGTTGGGACTCTGTGGTGGCCATTCTAGAACGTTAATATTGTTGTCTTCAGTATGTTTTTGAACCATTTTTGCAAGAAAACTTGGTGCATTGTCATGTCATGCACCTCCTATAAGCCTCTGTCCTTCAACGTCACAATGGCACCAAAAAGTTGGAGGTAGTTGAAGAGTTTATATACCTCGGGGCACTTATAAGTTCCACAAATGCCATCTTGAGGGAGATTCGTCAAACTCAGCTCTGCAGCACGTGGGGACAACAACAGCGGCGACGAAATCAAACGTACAATCAGACTTGCCAATAGCTGTTTCTTTGAGCTTAAGAGACAATTGAGTGCCAAATTCCTCTCTTGAGAGACCAAGTTGGGACCTTGATCATTCCAGCCCTGTTGTATAGCACAGAAACCTGGACGTTGTTTAAGGCGAATGAAGACGCCACGGTCTAATCAAGAGACAAGTTCTACGTGCTATACTTGAACCTGTTTGCGTTAATAGCATCTGGAAGACAAGATTCATCTGCAAACTCTTACGGCTGTACGCCTCTAATCAAATCGTCTATGGATACAACGTTTGAGATGGCTAGGTCATATGGAGCGGATGGATAACACTGCTTCAGTCCGAAGAATTTGTGTATCAAATGGGACAACGCGACAGAGAACGACCTCTTCTGAGATGATCAACTAATGTGGCGTGTGAAATTGGTGGCAGTTGGTCAGCGATTGGGAGGACAAATATGCCACCCGACGTAAAAGAAAATCAATCTACATGACTACCTCGGCAATGTGAAAAATCAGCGTTAAAATTCACCCACCCCGGAGAGCTTCCTATCGATGTCATTTTGCACCTCTACAAACGACTGTAGTTGTCCAAAGCCCATTTATTGATCAAAAAATGTTTTTTGGGAGTTCGGTTCCACCGCTTTAGCTTAAGATGCTTGTGACAGAATCTCCCTATCATCAGTCAATGTATAAAATACAGTGCAAAGTAGCCGTGAAGAATGACCATGAGACCGGGGGATGCCGGCAACACATCGAAGCAAAAATCTTAAAACAAAAGTGTCTTCGTCGCATTTGAAGAATTTTCAAGTGATGTCAGTGATTAGTTATTCATTTCAACAGAGGTGTGAATGATCCCACAAAATGGTTATAAAAGCTGCCCAGACATGGGCTTATACATAAATAAGTAATGACCAAAGTTTATGGTCTTTCTTCGATCTTCTTTTCGAGCGACTCATGCTCTTGCATCATTCCTCTCCCCCCTAGTTGTCTGCGGTGACATCGGTGAGCGTCCGTCCGTGACCGCATGAAATTCAAACAAACATTCGTCTGAGAGCATTAGGAACCTGTCTTCGTGACTGACAGATTTACACTCGTGCAGTTGAAGTGTGCCGCCCAGCAGCGGATGTCTGCATCTGCAACAGTTTCCCTGAATGCCATCGAAAACTTAAGGTAAACATCGTCACCACCATCCCCTCTCCCATCGTTTCACAGTCTCGACATCACTTTGAGTTTCAGTTTCAGTCCGATGGACAAAAGCAAAATATGTTATCTTCCTTGCAGCCGTCCACCCACTGCTGGCGGGGCTTGCTCTCCAATTAACGAAACGAGTTACGGCGGCAGGGAAACACTCACGGACGCCACGACCCGGCGGACAAAGGAAGAACGAGAGCGCAAAACACACGAATGCCCAAGTATAACAAATAAAATTTATTATTTATACGCGCAAGTATCTGCGGAATAATACGTTTCATATGCGGGCATGTGCCCTCAGCCGGCGACTGGGTAGACTGGCAAGACGCCGTCGCGCGCCGCCGTTGTCTTGGGGGCACTTTTTATTTCGAGGTGCAATGAACGCACAAGTTCCTCTTGCACTTCCATTGTGCTCCTCACGTAGATGCAGAGGGCCCGCGTCTCCGGAGAAAGATACAGAAATTGAATTTTATTGGCTCGGCGGTGTCAGCCGGGATTGGGTGGAAGTGGTTAGTCACCGCAGTGAGTAGGATATCTCCGGTTAACCTGATACAAGCGGTTTCGCTATCCGCTGAGCAAATAGGGGAACCGACAAAATGGGACAGCCAGCGGTTTATCGTGATCTAATTGCAGGGGAAGGGGAAGAGCTTGTTGACTTTCGTTCAGCCAGCTGCTGCAGTGGATAGTGATAATCGATAGGTTTCCGTCGATATCGGTTTTTGCTTTCTTTGAACTTGCCCTTTGTAGCTGTATATCGTTGATGAAGGGGGTACGTGTTGCGGGTTGATATCGAACTTTTTGGTGGTTTAGGGTTTCTAGAAATCAAGTGTTTTTTGCTTGTTATCTTATCGGTGGAATTTTGTAATCTAAGTTGGGAGTGTAGTAAAAACACGTAGTTTCTGAAAGGTGGGCAGATTGATAAGCTTGGTTGATTTTTGTATTTTGAGTTCTGTGACTCAGAAGGTGTAAAAAAAAACAGTTTCAAGGGTTACATAAGTAAACATTTTTTGTTTGCACTTCCTGAATATTTTGAGAAATTTAACCTCCTCTTCTATTTTGCAGCTTTTACTAACAGGTTGAAATTATTTTTGGGTGAACGAAGCCGGTCTGTATTTAGACAACAAAAGGAAAAACCCTCACTTTGAAACGCGATACACTTGACAATGCGATACTCTGGATCCTCCTTAAAATTACTGAAATATACGTTTCCTAAAGGCCTGCAAATTAGGTGTCCGTGGCGACGATAACCTTTTCTTTGGTGTCAAACTTCTGCCTAAAGATTGACCTTTTCAAGTTTGCCAACAGGGAAAAATCTCGAGAATGGCGTGGATGGGACAGCAGTTTGACTTATTTGGCCGTTGCGACGGCGGTGGTGTGATTTCCGATTTCCTTTGTATATCCCACTTTCTGTAGCCCAGAAATCGTTGGCCATCACGGTCGATAGGACCATTTTGGCCTTCTTTGGAAGACGTTTGCAGGTTGAAGTCCACTGTTTCGACTGTTCCATTATTTTTTTGTGTATACCAGTGAATTCATATATTGTCGACGATTACGAAACCACGCAGAAACTTCTTCAGTTTCACATTCGCGTTCCTTGTTCGGAGTGAGGAAACGCGGCGTCCGTCCCGCATGCAGCTTTCTTATGCCCAATATTTCAAGATGTGCAAGATGTGACCTACGGGGTCTATTGGGATATCCAATATCTCATAAATCGTGGATTTTTTGACAAGTTATCCTCCGTGCCAATCGTTTTCATGGCACCTACCGGTGGTTCATCAAAAGAATATGTCCCTTGAAACCAGTGAAACAAATTTTTGACAGTCCTTTTCAAAGAAGAAAATTTATCAAACACAGCATCTGAGCACTCTTTGATTTCTCTTCCAAAGACAGTATCATATGACCCGCGATAATGACCTTTTATCATTTTTCTAAAGTCCTTGGTGAGGGGCATCCCTTTAACACGCTGTCAAACCATTACTTTGAGTTCTATTTGGTTTCAATTTCGCGTAGTAACCGTCTTCTAGAACATACTATACGATTGTTAATTCTTCAGCACTGGTTGTTGTCTGTCATTAAATTCATTCTGTCCTTACGTTAAGTTGAAATGTGGGACAGAGTTATATTGTTGAAATGCCTGTTCTTAATATTTTGTATGATATCTAATAGCATTCAATTGTTCGCTGCGGTTTCTTCAGGACTTTCTGGCATAAATTAGGCTAATAATAATAATTTAGTAGCACTATAGCCCACAAGGGACCAGGCCTAGCTCCTACAACAACTACTCGTGTTGTGCGTGCTACTGTTTTCTCAAGAGTAAAAAGCAGCTACGGTTTCTACCGACTCTGAGCGACAAGATTTTGATGGACAATTGAAACGCTTAGAGTGTTGCCAGAAAGAAGCTGTGTCATAGAAAATGCGAGGTGTCCCGTCTGGGATTCGAACCTCAACCTTCTGCGTATGGCTCGACGCACTTACCCACTACGCCACAGCAACCACACAAATTAGGCTGATAGCTTGGATTATTTTGGCCATGAGGGCTGCTGTGGTATGAAGCGTATTCGCCTCAAACTTGATTGAAATCTGAATGATGCAGGTGACCAAGTAATATGCATGCAATAAGCAGAAGGTCCAATCTATCGTTATTCATTTGACACTGGCCGTCAATCCCGGCTTGGCCACTGTTTGGGACGATTCACCGGCCTTCAACCACGACTGTTTTCGCTTGATATTGTCGTATGTGATCCATTTTTCATCGCCAGTCACCATCCACTTCAAAAATGGGTCGAGTTAGTTCCGTTTCAGCATCATATCGCAGGCGTTGATTCGGTCTAAAAGTGTTTTTTTGCGTCAAATCATGCGGCACCCAAACAGCCTTCTGCAGATAGTTTAAAATGGTTTGGTGACGAGATGCTACATGCCGGTCTAAATCGATGATTTCCATGATTCGATTGGTATTTGTCGTCACAGGTCTTCCGCCGGCTGGCTTATCCCTGGTCTCGTTTTCACCGGCTCTGAATCTTCCATTCCTCCGGTTCGAAGTGAAAGAGGTTCATCCCCCAAAACACCAATAATCTCACGGAAAGTTTCTTTAGCGAATTTGCCTTTAACGAAGGAAAACTTTACAATAGCGCGAATTTCGGCGTTAGTGAACTCTATGTTTACACGTCTATAACTGTTGAACGCACATATCCAAACTATTCATGCATAGCATCGTTTTGTAGGTTATGTCAAGACCTTTCAAGTGATGTATAGTATTGCCAGATACGAGCCCTGTAGCGCTTTGTACATAGCCGAAAAATTCAAAAGACAAAAATGCGGAAGGGAGATATTAACCTTATATTAAGAGCATCATCTCCAAAAATTGCATCTGTATATGTTGTCAGTACGCTTTTTCATAATGAAAAACAAAATATAAGGTGTAGGTTCTGATTTCCCGCGAACATTAGGGCATAAAGAAAGTCCCACTGCTTTTTGCCACTAGATTGTGTTGCTGGTCATATATAGCGATGAAATACCTGAAGAAATACAGCATGAGATGTATTAATATCCTAATGAAGACAAAAACATGCCAAATAATTAGACAGATTGCGGTTAGACTGCAAGGATTTACTTTACTTGCGAGTATGTCTCTCTGTAAGTGCTAGAGCCTCTCCAATCCTTACACTCTATCGTATGCTGAGTGTAATTTCCTCTTTCTCTGCAAAATACTCATTTATTGCCGACTTGAGTTCTTTATCATCCGAAAATCTTTTTCCACGAAGACATTTTTTCAAATCCGGACACAGGAAATAAACACTAGGGGCATTTTCTGGACTATATGGTGGGCTTTGGATTTCTTTGAAACCACAAACTCGAGCAGCCCTGTGAACAGGAGAGTTTTCATGAAGAAGCAACACACCCGCTGCCAGTTTAACCCGTCTTTTCTTTTTAATTTCCTCCCGCAAATTATGCAAGGTCGAAGCGTTGGATGTAGCGTTGATGGTTTCACCCTTTTTTGTACTCAATGAGCAAGATTCCCTTTGAGTCCCAAAAAACTGTGGCCACTATCTTCCCGGCAGACGGAGTGACTTTGAACTTCTTCGGGGGGTCTGTTCCTTTCTTATGCCACTGCATGGACTCTTGTTTGCTTTCAGGGTCATAGTGGTGGACCCTTGTTTCGTTCCCAGTAACAATTCGATCCATAACACCGTCCGCATTCTCACCACACATCTCAAAAAATTCTCTACAGCATGAGATTCTCACTTTTTTCTGAGGCGCTGTGAGCATTCGTGGCACCCACCTTGCACTGACCTTTGGAAGGTTAAGATGGTCATGAAGAATGGTGTGAATGGTGCCAAATGAAAGCTTGGTGATCTCTGCCATCATTTTCACCTTTATTCGCGCATCTTCAAGAACAAGTTTTTCGACTTCTTTGATGCTTGCGAAGCGCCGGAGCGGGGGTCGTCTTCAATGCTCTCTCTGCCACTCTTGAACTCACTTGACCACATTTGGACAGTTGATAATGAAGGTACGGAACTCTGGTAAACAGCCAACATTTCTTTTCTTTTTGACTTTTTCCTTGCTTAGTGAGAAATTTAATTACAGCGCGATGCTCAATTTTCACCATCATCGTCTCAGTTGCCATTATGATTCTGTTTAACTAGAGATAAAACGCGAATTAATAAGCACGTTTATGTGAAATTTTACATGAATGCACTAAAATTACTTGATACCACAGCTTCACCCCGATACCGAGAATATATTGAACGCCCCTCGTACGTATGGTCCTTCATGGTCGTTTCTCTGATCAAACTAACCAAGAGCAATATGATTTGGTTAGATAGTTCTTAGGATACACTTTAAGAGGCGCCTTATGACAAACGTTTGCAGCTTTCTCATGTTAGCGGTGGTTACTCTCCCGTTGCATATAGCCGCACAGATTCAACGTTGAAACAGTTCAAGCTAATTCCCTTTCTCGCCAAATTTTGAATAGCATTCCTAACGCAGATTTTTCTTTGCTTATGTCCGTTTGGGTTTAGCATTGGTTGAGGCAATAGTCCTTGCCTGTTTGAGACGTCCGGAAGACTGCTTTTAAAATGGCGACTGCCACCAAAATGCTTTTATTTGAAGCTTCTTTGCCTGTTGACAGTCAACTTATTTTTTTGAAGGTTTTGTGTTCAAACATGCTATCGCCTATGACAAGACGTCTTGCTTCGTAAAAGTCAACAAATCTTTCCCCGTTCTCCTTGCGGTTGCGATATCTGTGCCAGTTCATCCCAGCCCATCGTTGTCGCTCTCTACTTTGGCAAAATGGTCCCTCATCATAATAACTACTTAGCCTTTGGGTGGTGAACAGACAGCCTTGTAGAAGGTCTTCTTTTCTTCCTCAGATGAACCATTAGTGGGGGTGTAGAACTTTACTGGTAACGTGACGTACTTAAATCCTATCTCCGTGCTGTTGCCAAGAGATTAAGCGTCTGCGTGTATAGGTGTAACCGCAGTCCAACTTCATATCCACGGGGTCTCTTAGTTGGTTTTCGCGAATAGAGTAATACTCAGCCACTTCTTACCGCCTTACGTCGCTTACTTCCAGTATGTCTAACTTATATCGAGTAAACTGTATGAAATCTGGCGTTTTAAGGTTTTTTATTTTGAGAAGGGAAGAGGGGCTTTAGCTTTCAGAGCCCAGCCTTCACGGAGGTCCAATAGTCAAGGGTCGTCAACGCCTTACCAGTCTCTATCTGAGGCATTATGTCGATTTTCGTAGTGGGCTGCTGTCTGTTACGCAGCACTTTGACCCAGGTTACCTAGTCTAGGCATACGACAAACCTATTCACATTGATGTTCTCCTTCTTCCTTCCTCCCATTCCTTCTTCCGTCCATTTGTCAGCAGAACAATGACCATCTTCACCAAAACAAGGAAAACTACTGAAATTGCTCAGACCTTGGCATTGCAGGTCGCCACAGCCTAATCGGCGGATACGTCGTCTTCTCTCTCCTTCCTCCCCATCACGGAAGTTTTGTGCATAAGGACTACAGCGGGATGTATATGAGTTAAGAAAAAGACAACCTCTTAAATCTATTAGACAACAGTCCCATGTTGAGCTGAGTTTGCCTAGGATTTTCAGTAGTAATTCTAAGCGGTGACCACTACTGCAATAAATCCTGCGTATGAGAAGGATTTTCAAAATTCAAAGCGAACTACACCAGCACAAGGAACACTCCCTGAACTAGTTATCGCCGTTAAAACAGAATACCCTCTCGGTGCTGGCATATATGTAAGCATCACGTACAATCTTGGCCACTTTCCAATTTCAAGCCAATCCCAGAGATGTCAGTCACAAAATGAATGTTTCTCCACGTTATCCTTTCTCGTACTCATCCGCAGAGAAAACAAATCTGCTTCCTTAAGTACACCGTAAATCAAATCTCATCGGCCGTATCGTCTTTTACTTTTACGAATTTCAAAGTGGTTAACATGATTTGTGGATTAATCTCGGTCCCTTTAAATTAATTCCCTATAATCCCGAGCATTAAATTGGAAGAGAAAAAAATACGGGATCCCCTCATCAATTCGCAAGCCTCCCCACATCTCTCACTCACATCAGAACCCATAAAAACCGAAAATAAATACACGCAGCAGTCATCCAAAACCCCCCGTTCCCACCGCCCCTCCCTGCGCCCGAGTAATTTGAACCCCATTCACTGGAACACATAACATACATCTAAAGGAATGCCCCTCGATTCAACCACCACCATTCAAGAGGTGGTCTAAGTCCTTTCTAAGGTTTCGCAAATTTTACGACTCATTTTAGTTACAATCGAAAGACCGACCTTGGCACCTCATCTCCCTCCCCCTTCAAGTGACGTATGTTTATGTGTGATCGTGCTTAGCTCCATAAAGGATTCGAGATTGAGGATTTAAGAAATGGCCCTTTTTTCGCTGTTGTTTCAGTGCTGTGAGCCACAGAAGCGATGTGCCGATGAAACTAAGACGACTAAGGCACACTCATGTGTTACATTAGACAAATTACACGCACGCTTGAGCAGACACAGCGGAAAGAGTGAGTGTCCCGCCGAAGAAATGGTGGAAGGAAGACAAAGAAAATCGTTTGAGATGGAATTAATCCCTGTCAGACAGGGGGGGGGGGGGGGGCATTCAGTCTATTGCTTCCGAAGTGAGTCGAGCGACCGTTGCAGTTTCTTGTTTCTCCATTGTGGGAAACTGCCCAACCACGCACCACGGATCACAGTGTCCGAGCGACGGGACACCGCTCGCCACCATCACACGCTCTGCATGGCATTGTTTGTCCAGAAATGGAAATTAGACGAACCCATGGTACACATCTGCGGTTAAACGTGTAATAAAACGTTCTAGATACAATAATAATGCTAATTCGGGCGATAAACTGTCAAAACAGAACGAAACTGGGCTCAGTCGAGGGACCGCATTGCCTTCCACGTCCGAACTCATTCAGACGAAGCAATTTGAATCATGTAATGCCGCAGTTTATAGCGTGAGCGGGAGGGAGCGGTGAATGGGTAAAAAATTCCCCGCCCGGTTATGGATTAACACCTACTCCCGAAAAACGATACCGCACCTCCGGGGCATCCATATACGGTTGCGAACCTGCGAACTAGCGAAAACGAATTAAACTCAAAAATTCATGTAAGTCGTAAAGCCCCGTTTACTGTCATAATCTCTTTCATCGATCCTTGTTTATAGATCGTAAATCTTTGCATCTACGTCTGGCAAGACCGTCTTTGGCGTTCAAGGCGTTTGATGAAACTTCTGTGGCGGGGGAATGTGGAAACTGAAATGGCATCTCCTTTTAGGCAAGGTATTCGGTTGCAAATTTGGCAGCGATTGCACGCGTTGAATGAGAAACGACAGGTCGACGATTATCCAATCACTCTCATCTATGATTAATGCTTCTCTGCATACGAGCGTGAGTGCGAAAAATTGGTCAATTCCAAATGGAGACAGTCAGGCGACTTCTGCCTTTAGCGGACCATCTTGTGATTGTGTTTTAGATGCTTTGAGGCCGGTGTTCACTTCTAATGAAGTATGCACTGCGAAGAGCGTGCAATAAAATCTGTAAAAATTGCGACGTGAATTCAAACGATTTCGGTTGCGTCATTTGAGTCGGAAATGTACAGTTCGACTGGCGAGAAGATCATCTAAAGTGGCATCCAAAGAACCATTTAACGTGAAGGCACAGGCCACTATGTTTAGATAATCTGGATTCCGCTGTGACTCATGTCTTAAGCGAGCATGAAAAAATGTGACACAAGATGAGGACCTACTAGATGCGTTATCGTTTTCTTTTTCTCTCTTTTCCTCTTTTTGAACACATTCCATCCATCAGAGCAACAAAAACAAGACTGCTGCTGCAGTCTATAGAGTGTTTACTGAAGAAGTTTAAGGGATGAACATTCGAAAATTCTGTGCAAACATTTATCTCAATCTACGATGCGATTGTTCAGGAGGGCAAACTACGAGAGGTGGACAAAATCTGGAAATTCCAAAAATTCAGAAACTATACCCACTGATCTGCATATGTAAACTCTTCGGACTAAAGGAATGTTCTTCATGCGGCTAAGCCATCTTTGACGTTGAATTCTTAGAAGCCGGTCTGAATTCATGTCGCTCTGCGCTGTACAGTTCCTGGTTGACTCTTCTTCCCCAAAAATTATAAACTCAAACAGGAACATTTTATATAAAATATAACCTGAGCTCTATTGAGATTAATGCCTTTTTGCGTACCCCTTAGCGTAGGTGGTAGGAGGTTTCGGGCAGCTAGGCTTGACTCTTCAATCAACCATTTGCGAAACTCAATCAAGTAATTTTTAAAAGTCGGCATCTTTCAAAAGCGCTTTAACTTCGGTGTGCAATTCTTAAAAGCAATAATCAAATAACCCGCCGATAATAGTGTTTTTAAATTTTTCTATAATCCATTGACATGCCTGCTTCCACACGCGGCCGTAACACAGCTACGAGTTCGTTTTGGATGACATTTTTGACAGTAAAACTTTGTGGCAGTATACTGCGATTACTTATCTAACCTCCTACTCCCGATCGTCGTCGGCCTTTGAAGAAATTGAAGTAATCTAAGGGAATTAAAAATTTGATCATTTTTTTTACAGGGTGAATGACTCGATCTCCAACTTTTTAAAATCTTATTTTTTTATAAATTTTGAAAATACATACATTTTGAGATTGTATCAGTAGTTTTCAATATGTGAACCTTTGGCACGAATAATGGCCTTGAGGCGTGCTCATCGCAGCGTAGAGGGTAAGTGCGTCCACCCTCCCACCGAAGGGGCAGGTTCGATTTCAGGTCTAAACACCTCGCATATTTCACGCACCACGCCGTTTGGAGTCGGCAAAAAAACTGTAGGTCCCTTCTCCCTTCTACTCGTAAGAAAATAATAGCACGCACAACATGAGTAGTCATGCAGTCGCTAGGTCGAAGTCCCTAATGGGCTGCAGTAGCATCCCACGCTGCACGCAAGTTTCTCTGTCGTATTTTGCCTCCTTTCCGGTGAAGTGCTTGTTTGAATTGGTCCCAGTGGACCCCAAGTGGGTATATTTTAGTGCCAACCTTCGCTTCAAAATACCTCAGACAGAGATTTGCAACGGAATTGCATCAGGAGAATTTGGAATCCATTGTTTCGAAGAAATGAAGTGTGGAACATTGTTTTTTAACTAATCTCGGTTGACGCGCGCTTTGTGAGACGGTGTTGAGTGTTGTTAAAATTTTCTTGATCTCCGAAGAGAACTGCTTCATGGCATACCCACCGAGACACGGCATACCCGCCGCGAAGACAGTTTCACGGTATACGGTCGTATTAATTTTTGACGCCATGTTCCAAAACTACGCGCGGGGAGCGTTAATCGGCGGCTAAGGCGTCTCAAACCATCACCATTGGTGGTGCCTGCTTTCTGAGGGTCGTCTGAAGGTCCCCTTGTTTGTTGACTTATTGCTCGATAAAAAATGGCGACTCATAGGAGAAAACGAAATTTGGGAACTCACCAGTTTCGTGCATGTGTAGCGACTCTTTCGCCGTTTCGACTCTAACTTTTTTCTGTTGCGGTATTTGATCGTGTGCTTCACGGGGCTTCAGTGGTTTGAAACTGAGCTCAGTTTTCTGTTCCGTTCTAACGAGCTTACGAGCCATTATTTTCTACTTCGAAGCGGATTTTGCTCAATTCGAGTCTTCACTTTCCGAACCTTTTTGGCTGATGTTATAGTTTTTTTCGACCACCTCCATGACGTTTTTTTAACTGTTGTCAGTATCACGAGCTATGGTTTGAGACTTAAGGTGGCTCTACAGTCCGGGTGGATCTGGGCCTCAACCAACAAGCGTCTCCAGCCAACTCGATCTTTCGCAAGCTGTCTCCATTATCGCACGCATAGTTAGTTGAGGTCCCTTTCCACTTGCGTGCGCCAACTTGTCTTAAGGCCTTGTGAAGCGTTGTCTTGTTTGTTCGAGACTTTGTTTATCAATGCTTTCTTAGCCCAAAGAAGCAGGGATTTCAGCGCTGGTGTCATTGTCTGAATTAATGAATGGTCTTACCCTTACCTACCTTTCTTCGCGGCCTCCGTTGCAATACCCACAAAAACGCCATTAACATAACGCTGCGTTCTTCCGATAATATCAATATCGTCGGTGTTTAGAGATTATTCCTCTGGTGTTGGCGTTCGAGTTTTGAAGAATTCTTGCAAGAACGATGCTGAAAAAGTCGCATGACAACGCGTCGCCTTGTCTGAAGCCTTTTTTGACATCAAAGGCCTTAGTTATGTCTTAACCGACCTTGATGGAGCAGCGTGAATTTTCTCTCGTCATCCTACACAAACGGAAGAGTTTGGTAGGGACGCTAAAACTAGACATTGCTCTGTATAGTTCGTCTCTATAGATACTATCATAAGCGGGGTTAAAATCGAACGAAAAGGTGGTGAGTATCGACTTGTTGCTCCTGGGTTTTCTCCAAAATCTGCCGTAGTGTGAATATTTGGTCGATGGTGGATTTTTCTGGCCTAAAGCCCCACTGGTATGGACCGACCAGGTTGTTGACGAACGACTTTAGGCGTTCACACAGTACGAAAGAGACTTATGCCTCTGTAGTTGGCGCAGTTCAAATGGTCTCCTGTATTATAGATCGGGCAAACAATGCTGATCTTCCATTCATCGGGCATGTTTTCCTGCGACCATATTTTACAGATGAGTTGGTGCATGTTTCTCACCAAATCATCGCCTCGGCGGGTAGGTCATAGCTCCCGCAGCCTTGTTGGATTTTAGTTTATATATGGCAATCCTCACTTCATCCGGGCCGGGGCACAAATGATTTCTTCAAGTTGAGGTTCTGGAGGACTCTAACGATAAGTTCTTGTGGTTTTCGAGGAAAATATTAAGCAAGCACACTATCACGTTTAAATTTCATCGGACAACAACTGAGACATAAATCGTTCAACAGGCCTATAAACCCTGACATTATCTGACATGTGTTTGAGCTCATTGTCATGAACGGTTTGGAAATTATAGAAGTCAGAAGTTGATTGCAGTTCGAGTCAGTCAGGCTATACACCATCACTCTTTTGAGTGTCAACTTTTCCGAACCTCTACTGTATGACCAGCACAACTTTGTCTGTTGGTTCGTCTTTAATTATCATTGCATGATTTTATTCGCTGTTCGCTTGTTTTTCAGGCCTTCGACCCATGAAGGGTCTGAGTTGGAGTTATGCTCTCTCACAACATTTTTGTTCTTTATGTCGGCGGGTCGTTAGCCCTTCGCACAGCCGCCAGTCCAGCTTGGTCCGGGAGCAGATTTTGAGCCCCCTGCATACAGTAGTTCACCCCCTTAAGGGATGTTGGGGTGGCTATCCAGGTGGTGCCGCTTGGAGACTGTATGCCAGCTTAACTTATACACACGCATTCAAATCAATTAAAAAAATTGAAGAAGCATGCCGCCCCCTTGGGAAGATCTTAGATGAACAAGAACAATGCGGGAAACCACGTGAACACACTGTGGGAACATTTCATAACTTCAACTGTACAATCGTGACTGTACGACATCTTACGTTATTAAATAGATATTTTTCCAATAACCGCTTTTGATTTGATTTTTGATAGCTTCAACATTTCACAGCCATTGCATCATCCTGTAGCACACAGTTCGTTCCAAAAGAACATTCACCATTGCATGGCTTCAAATCCTTCAGGCACAGTATATGATACTCGTCTATCGATACAGACTTTTAGTTGCTCGTTATCACATTTTTCGCCATTTCCTAGAGAACACTTTGAAGTGGTTTTGTTTCGAAAGTGCACGCAATTCGACTTGTTCCCAAGGAAACCAATCAATCCACTTTAGAGGAAACTCATTTTTTAGATTGCCCCCCCCCCTTCCTCTCTCTCTCGAAAATGTTTATTACATTAAATCCACTATAAGTGCCTTTCCAGAGTCGATGGGAAAAAATCCATTTCCTGTCTCTACGGACCGAGAAAAATCTGACATATATTCGCTTAAATGGTTTTCTTAAATTTCCACTCGATCGAGAAAAAAAAAAGCTCTGAAGGGGAAGTGCCTTGTATCCTTGTTCCATTTTGGTCCTTGTTTTCCTCATGCACTATACACACTCAAAAACTCACCCAGATGTGAAATGCCCTCCCCGCATCCGTCATCGAGCGCCTTGCGCTGATTCTAGTTGTCGTTGTCGATGTCGGTGCCGTTGTTCGATGTCCTCTGTGAGATTCCTCCATTTACCTTTTTGCTGTTGTCAGGGAACAATCGGATTTTCGATGAATGGCTTCGAATGTGTCTCAACACGGCCTGCCAAATGCTGTCACAGCTTGTCACCGAAAGCACAAAAAAGACTAAGGACACGCAAGTTTGTGTGTGTGTGTGTTTTAGATAAACACAGCCGAACGTGTGCACTTAAGTTGGCAACTAAATATAAGTTCTCTCCGAGTCGTCACAGTAATGTGTTTCTCGGTCAAAAGTTCAAGAGGTCTGTGAATGGAGCGAAGCAGTGCATCCTTTCGGAATGGCTGCATGGCAACTATCTGTCTGCGCGGGTGCGCCTGTGTTTGTGTGTGGAAGTCCTGCCCTGGAATATTAAATTTCGCAATTCGAACCGCACCCATTGCGAGCACGAAGCGCGAGGAAAATTGCAATTTGCTCAGGGACATGACCCATTTAGTTTGTGTATCTACCCCGCCCGCGTCCATGCTGCAGTACCGGGCGGGGTGAAGTGTGTCTATGCGGCGCTCTGCTAGGCTACTTTAAATGCAATTTATTCCGTCGGTATTCAATTTGGCTGCGAATAATGTAATTTCAATTAGCGCGACGCGATGTGACACCGAGGATGTCAATTCAGTTAGGGAGACCCTTTTGGCTGAAGGTCCTCGCGCTGAACTAACTGGCAGGTGGTGAGGTAGTCGCTGTTTTCGGATGCTCCACCGGTTGGGGTTGCATCTGCATCGTGGCACCGCTGGTCCTTGGCTCAGTGAGGGAACAAGGTGCAACGAATTTATAACCCGTATGCACGATGTGAATTATAGCTCATCAAGTTTTTGTTTGCTCTCGGCGCACTTGCCCCCCAGTCGTGTGTGTGTGTGGTTGTGGCTTTGAAGGGCTCGTTCGGTGCGGCTCCTTGAAGATAGGAAAGTATGAATTTTAAATCTCATTTGAAGGCAACATGCTTTGCAATTTGTGCGGAGGAACGGCACGGCGGTGATGATGGCGGAAAACATGGTTACGAAATGCAAGGTGATGTTGCTTCGGGCAGGCAGGTGGAAAATTAACCCGTGCCAGCGACAAAGTGGTTTTCGAGCGAGGTTCGAATTCATTTGCGGTGGCGCCGCACCGTGGTTATTTGAGGTTTTTTTTTTGCTCTTTTTCTCGTTTGTGGCTGTGGGGATAAATTTAAATTTTAATACATTGTAAGTTATGTGTCGACAAGCTGATGATGTGTAAGATCAAAGCGAAAGCGATGCTGTCGATAAGACCTGTGAAAATGTGATTTCATAGGTGTGTGGATGATGCTCATGATGAGAGTTGCTTCACGTATGATGATGCTGCTTAGATTATTCATTGCATGTGGATAATTTTGAGCATTAAATGTATTCACGAAAGCTTGTCAATGGTTTAATAGGATTGGCGAAAGCTATTTGATTTCGATAGTTTAAGAAGTAACTGGGATTGGTTATGAAGTCAACTAAACCAAGGAAAACGAACCCAGAATGATGACAGGAGCTAGAAATGAGCTGAACATTGCAAAAAATAAGTAATTTGAAAAAGGTCGGGTACAAAAAGGAAACTCGATGTACATGTGTTCGTATGCCACACGAGTTAGAACAGAAAAATGTCGTGGACCACATTTCTATCTGCGAATCGTAAAGAAACCGAATTATTTTTGAAGTGAATGATAACTAGTGATGAAAAAGGGATCGCCAACGACAACGTCAAGTGGAAACGATCGTGCTCGAATAGCAATCAGCCGGTGCAAACATTGTCCCAGCCAGGATTGACAGTGAGGAAGGTTTTGGTCTATCATTGGTGGGATTGGCAGGGAATCATCTACTATGGGCTACTTACCCTACGGCCAAATTCGATCGTGTACTGTAAACAATAAGATCCACTAAAGTAAGTGGTTGCTCAGAAGAGGAATTGTTAGTCTTCACACCGTGTTTCCACTCTTTATTCTTAAAATCCTTCGATGAGTACAAATTCTTTATGGATTTCCACTTCCAGAAACACGGTGAAGAAAGTCATTATTTTTGTACAAGTGCAAGCAAAGTTAGATCTAAAAGTAAGATAAGGAAACGAAAGCAACGGTGGTGGGTAAGATTAAGTTTAAAATCAGGATTTGCTGCAAAGTGCTTTTGTTTGACTGATAGAGCATTTTGAAGTATCTATGGTCAAACCGTAGTAGTCGCCGTGGCGTAGAGGTAAGTGCTTCGACCGCCACGCAGAAAGTTTAGGTTCAATTCCCGGATGGAACACCTCGCATTTTTTCACGGCACCACCTCTTTCGAGTTGCTGACAACACTCAAAGAGTATCAATTGTCTATGAACAGCTTCTCAAATCTCGCCGTTCGGAGTCGGCAAAAAGTTGTAGGTCCCTTCTACTCGTGAGAGAACAGTAGCACGCACAACACGAGTAGTCGTCGTAGAAGCTGGGCCCTGGTCCCTTGTGGGCTGTAGTGCCACTCAAATATATAATAAAATGGTAAAGCCGTGCGCAATTTCAATAATTTGATAGTGAGATATGCGGGGTCTCAACTGTAAAACAACCTTATTGCGTGTTGCGACTAATTCCTTTTTAAAAACTATAGGAAAGTTTTTCAAAAAACAAAAAAAAACATAAAATTCAGATAAATGCATGAAATCTTTATTTCAATCGATACTACGGTCCACATAGTTTAATGTTTGAAGATTATTTCATGCAAATGTTGGCCTTGACTGCGCCTAAAATAGTCCATGCGCTTAGTCCAATTTTTGGCATTCTCTTTTCAACATTTCGGTATCTCACGAATAAATGCTTTCAATGCATGAGGCATGAGCCTTAACATAGCCCCACAAAAATAGTCTAAAGCGTTAAATCGCACGATCTAGGCGGCCAATTGACCGGCCCCGAACGTGAAATAAAGTGTTCACCGAACTTGCCTCTCAATAAGTCCACTGTTGCGTATGCTGTGTGGCATGTGGCACCGTCTTATTGAATCCACATGTCATGCAAGTCAAGCTCTTGCATTTTGGGCAAAAAAAAAAGGTTGGATATCATCTCACTATAGCGCTCACCAATCACAGTTACGTTACGATTCGCATCATCTTTGAAGAAGGACGATGCACTAATGACACCAGCCCATAAACCGCACCAAATTGTGACTTTTTCTGCATGCATTGGTAGCTCTTGCAATACTTCTGGCTGATATTCACTCCAAAATCGACAATTCTGCTTATTTACGTACCCGTTGACCCCAGCTTCTTCGCTGAACACAATTTTTCGGTAAAAAAGTGGATCTTCGGTCAACTTTCCAATAGCCCATTCACCAATTATTTTACCTTGCGTTGGGTCGTTCAGCTTCAATTCTTGCACCAGCTGTATTATGAAAGGCATCACACCTAAATCCTTCCATAAAATTTTCCACGTTGTTGAGTAAGAGAGGAATCGATAATTGATGGTCATCATTAATATTTTCTTCAGTTCCCACTCTACGTAAGCATGTTGGGGGTTAAACGTCCAACAATGTAAATTTTGTGCGAAATTTAGTCACAATAGCCCGAATAGCCGCTTCAGTGGGTCAATTAAACTGACCATAAAATGGAAGAAGCTTCTTAACAGAGCACCCATTTTGATTATAAAATTCAATAATTTGCTGTTGTTGTTCGTTTGAAAGACCATTCATGCTTAAATTATAGACACCCAAGATGTTTGACAGTGAAAGAAAACACGAAACGTGCGTCAGCTGTTTAAACCAGTTGCCAAAAAATATTGCTAAAAAATCACCCTTTACATACAATTCTGGTTGTAAAAAAGTCGGAGAATGGAAGTCTCTAGCTTATATAAAAACAGAAATTTGTGGCTGTTCTTTCAAAACAGAACCAAAGCTATTCAGCAAAACTAAATTCGGTGTGTGTTACTTTTTAATTTTCGACTCAGTGAGGCTAAACTGTCAGAGTATGCCTTCTTATGCAGTTTAAAAGTTAGTGAAAGGATATTTGAAGCCGAAGCGGCTAAAATGGGTGTGGTGGTTAATGCGGGCTAAACAAAGTACATGTTCTCATCAAGGAAGGGCGCACAATATCGACGTCTCCGACAGAGCGTAACACTAGGCAGCAGAAACTTCGACGTATTCAAGGACAACAACACCAGTACCGAAATCAAACCCAGAATCATTGCTGTCAATCGCTGTTTCTTTGCGCTCAAGAGACAATTGAGTAATAAAGCCCTTTCTCGAAGGACTCAACTGGCTATGTACAACATTTTATCATCCCAGGCCTCCTTTACGGCGTGGAACTTGGACGTTAATTAAACCGGATGAGGAAGTCCTAAGTCCTTTCGAGAGAAAAGATTTGCGTGCGATTTTTGGTCCTGTTTGCGTTGATGGCATCTTGAGAAGAAGACTTAACGACGAACTCTATATGCTGTACGCGACATGCGCCTAGTCACGCGTCTTCGGTTACAACGCTTAAGATGACTAGGCCATGTAGGAAACCACAGCTTCGTCCCGAAAAGTCATCGAATCTGAGCCATTGGGACATCGCAACAGAGGAGGGCCTGGACAAAGGTGGCGCACACAAGTGGAGGAGGACCTCAACCAACTTGGAGTGCGCAACTGGCAGCAGCTGTCGAAAGATCGTGCTAGCTGGAGAGGCATGTTGGTTGAGGCCCAGGTCCACCCCGAACTGTAGCGCCACAATAAGAAGAAGAAGAAATAATATCGATGTTGAATTCGATTTATGTACAAATGGAGGCAGAAGGCTAAAGAACGTGCTGGTTAGAGAGCCATGTGTGTTTAGACTCAGGTCAACCTGTAATACCACTCACAGAGGAAGTGTTCACGCTTACAGTATTTTGTGAAATTTAAGTTTACGGAATTCGCCGATACATTAAGAAGACATAAGCTGCCTGAGAACATTTCTGGTTTTCTTTGCAAGAGACGAAGTTCATTAATCGCAGAAAACTGAGTCTAAAATATTTTTGATTTATCACAGAGGAGAATGCGTAGGTATTCTACAATTTAAGCCGTTTTTGAAAAGGAACTGCAATCCGTACAAGGTGTCGCTACCACTGGCAGTGTAAAGACCAGCTTCTGTTATTTTGCCCTTAAACATGTCGATGGGATATCTGAAACCTATAATCCAGTGTTCCTCTTGCAATTCTGCGTATAATCCTCAACCATACGAATTGCCAACATACATCTTCAGAAATTCCAGTTTTCAACTTACGCCCAACTACCCTCACCTGGTGCTTAGTGTCACTTCAGTTCTCATCTACGTATGACTACTGTAAGTTGTACTTCACGTGATCGTGAAACTCTAATCCTCACTTCGACCAGCCGTCCAACTTGTTCAGTTCATCAAAATCCATAACTGAACCCGTTTGCCGCCACCGCCGTCCGCCATCATGACAGGGCGCCTAATAACGTCGGTCCGCACATTAGATCATACCCTGCTAAGCGCAAACTCATTGCCTACCCACGCGTCTCGCTTTAGACACGAGAGAAGATTAATTGACATCAGAAAGGGGCAAGCTGTCAGAGCACTGGCTGGCACACACACGCTCGCGCACAACCGCCACTTGATCAGCCTTCATCTCTCGACAGCGCCGAAAGTGTGATAATAATTTTCAATTTGCCCTGGAAAGACTGTAAGTCGCATTTCGCGTCATCCCATCCCAGTCTGATCTGTTGTAATGTCGTAGCCGCCGTCGTAAACGGCGCTGCTCCTCGGAGAAGGGGGAGACCGCAATCGGCTCAGTCAGCGAGAACGTGCCTTATGGCGCCAACGTCGAGCGTTTTGCGCGCTTCTATGGAAATGCTGGACAATTTAAATGGAATTAATCAAGGCGGTGAATAGGATTTGTTTGATTCTCTTTGTGCGCCGTCCACTTTATCGAGTCGAATGGAGAAACGATGATTGGCTTGAATTGCCCCCGACCGAACTCGGCCATCTATCGGCTTCTAATCGATGCGTCGGCGAGACGACATTTATGAGACAGCAATGGAAATCGTTTTCCGTATGGGGCAGCATGAGAGCCATTAAGCAGAGAGTTGCAATTTCCAGCTGCCGCAAAGACACCGGTGATGTCAATGGCATGTAGACGGTGCCACCATCTGCCCTAAGCGGCTGCAGGTTCACAATCGTACAAGCGCTGCCAGATTGGCATCGAACTAGAGGCGCTTTGAACCGATGGCGGCAGGGACACATGTGTACATAATTGTCAAGAATATGTGTCTGCGTTTTGCAATAGTTAAGTGGTTAGGTTTCTGTTTTGGTTCTGCAAGGTGCAGACTGCGCAGAAACAACGAAACTGGTTTTGGCGAAGACTGTTGGCGATTGGGAAAGTGAATTCGATTTCGAGGGGAGCTGTGGTTGGTGGGTGGCATGCGGCATGCGGCTTTTTTGAGGTAAACGGTTGTGGGAGAGAACATCGTGTTGTAATTACGTTTGTCAGCAATTGAATTACATAGCCCGATGTGGGAGCATTGCAATGTTTGAAGTATTTCTAAGGAAAAGAGGAATATACAGGGTGGCCCAAATTAAAGTTTTGCTTTTAAAAGTTTCCTTCTAAAATTAACAGAATTGAAATGTGTAAGAACAAACATTAATTATTAAATACAGCGGCGGGGCTGCCACGGCTGGCTTCGTACTCGTAGAAGCGCATTCTGTCACTTCAATTTTTCATGGTCCTTGTGATGGTTTCGGACTGTAGGTAACGTGTTGCCTCAGAATTTGTTGGTTTACATGGGTTCGTCGCAGTTTCTCACAAGAGAGTCTAATGGGCTTGAATCGGAACTCATAGGCGACCAATTGGTATCGCCAGGGCCTACATTTCAAAATTCTGTTTTACTGTAATTCGAATTATTTTGTTTCAGGGTATAGTACTGACTTTCTGTCAAGATATTGAATGGAAATTCAATTAAATTGAAGATTTTGGATCGCGACTAAATAAACACTGTGTCCCCTTGCTTTACCTCGGACATCGGAGCTATTTTGAGAAAACTTATAACCTTTTAAGATGTGACGTCATAATTTTTCTAGCGGAAAACAGGTGTGTTAATAAAGAAAACCGTAAGTGCCGTACCATGCAGTGATTCTGCACCCAGTGTATCAGATATATTCATGTTAATAACGAATCATTCAACAATTTATTGGACACTGCTTCCGTAGCAATTATGTTCTGTAGGAGGGCGTTAATAGCACCAGCAAAAAAATAACGATTCAAAAGTTGTCAATTAAAAAGGGGGTTTTTCACCAGAAAGGGAAAATTTGTATTGTGGATTAATGAGGTGAACATTTTTTAGTTGATTTAGGCAACTGACTTTGCCGCAAAATACGGCGTTCGAAACCCACCCGAACCGTAATCTTAAAGACTTCTTCTTCATTTAGCGCTATAGACCGGAATGGACTTGAGCCTTAACTTAGCCTGCATTTTCTAGACCCCTTCGTAAAAAGAACAAGAGTTGTCGACTGCTCAATTGCGATATGAATGTATCTCTGGACATGCTTGCCACAAACAACTAGCCATACTTCTCCTCGGTTCATGCCAAAGTAGAATTTAAAAACCCCAGATTCAGGACGAAAACCTCTGGTACGACACAGAGCTGATTCATGGTATGGGGAAGCTGAAAATAAACCTGTAATTTTTGAATCTTGAAGAAACTTAGGACAAAAATGTTGGTTCTAAATCAAAATTCACGGAGATTTCACTTGTCTACGTTAGCATGGACATGGTTTAAATGCCTTTTGGATGGCGTCAATACCGATATTACTTGAAATGTGCTGTCGAATAATAGTTTATAAATTTTAAGATAAAAACTATTTTATTTAACATTTGTTACTTAACAATATTTGAAACATTATATTCTGACTTCAAATTAATACTTCCGAGTTACCAACTGAGTATAAGGATCCAGTTTACACTTTGGCATCCTATGCTCGACTTCCCTGGTGATCGACCAGACAGACAGATCCTACAATGCACTGGCGTTGCAACTGTTGTGAAGCATGGAGTTCATGTAAAATAGGTTTGATGGATTTGAAGATGCGTGGTGTGTTTAATGTTGTGTGGTGTTACAGGGTATGTAACTCGAGTAGTTGTCATCTGCAAAGCAGTTATGCACGAGTACGTAGGTATATTACTTTTTAGGATTTATACAAAATAAAAAAAATTATTCTTCATTCCTCTTACGAGTAACTCATTTCAACCCCTTCAAACTAGTCCCCCGCCGAGTGCAAAAGATTTGTGCTTTTTAAACCATGTTGCCAAGTCTTCGAATATTTTCAAACATTATAAACAAATATCTAACGAAACCATAAAAAAGATTAACCTTCGGGTCAAATTTGACCCAATACTATATTTTCAGGACTTTAGCTATGTTGTTGACTATTTTTCCCTATTTTAAATTTGTTGTAATCTAGTATTATCTTGGGCTTTTTATGCGGACGATTACTAATTTTTGAATTATGATGTAGAGTGCTAAATAGAAGCAAAGTTGTATTCTTTTAAGGTATATGCGAAACGAGAGTAATTTCTTTGGTAAAAGTGAAGATTGATGAGTAAAGTTTACTAATTCTGCTGGTAGTTCTGGCTTGTTTTTGCGTATTGTTCCTACTAACGTTATGTGTTTCTCCAATAATATTTTCGCCAATTGATGAGACGTGAAAAAAATGTCAGTTGTGAGGTTATGTCCTTTTAGACCTACAATCAAGTGAAGAACAACAAGCATGCCTTGATTGTTTTCAGGATTTTTTCCAATTTCCTCGCCAATATAAGGTTGGATGTTCCAAGCATAGCTCTTTGCTAAATCACAAGGTGCCCACAATTTGATTCCATACTTTGCAGGCTTTGGTGGAACGTACTGTCGGAATGGACTTCCTCTAAAAGCTACTAATTGTTCATGAATAGTCACGTTTTGGTATGGATTGTAGAGTTGTGGTAATATTTCAACCCATTGATTCCACAAACCACATACAGAAGCAAATTTATCCAGCGATCTTCGTTGACTGCGAGTTTTCTTGTTGTCGAACCTAACTCTCGATATTTTTCTGAAAGTCTTCAGAGGTACAGTTGCAGCGAATATTGGTCTTTCTGTTTCAGAATTTCAGAGATTCTCAGCGCTTTCGTTATAAGATCGAAAAACACCAGCTAATTTAAGAAATCCACTCAATGCAAGGAGTTCGACGTTATCAATGTCTAGTCATTCTTCACCAAATATTCGCTTTCCCTCAATGTTGATGTAGGTCAATATCGTACGTATCAAAGGAGGTAGAAAAAATAGTTCAAAACTGGAAATTTCTTCTTCGGTAATTCTTGAGCAAGAGTAACGCGTCAATCCATGCACCAAACTGATAATATTTTCTCTCGAAGCTCTTCCGACACTTGTTAGAAGAGGGGTTTTTGAATAGTTTACTTGACGATTTTTGGACGACATCATATCAGATGGCATACAATACAACTGCGTAGCTAAAAATGTGCAGTTAGAAAATTAATTTATTTGTAAATAACGTTTGACCCCGTAGATGTATAAAAATTTGTTTGGGACAGAGTCTAAAATAATTTTTTTACTTTTACGTTTATTATGTATACTATAAAAAAATTTGACAAAGTCACGAAACATCAAGCCCTAAAATTTAGTGTTTGAGAAAAGTTAAGTTTTTTCGTGAAAGTCTTTTCGAAGACCGTAGGAAGGTTAAAAAAGTTAAAAGTTTAACTTGTAGCTTTTTACAAAGAGACGACTTCTATCTTCAAAGAAAATTTTTAGAGAAATTTGGTACAGTGTCAGCGACGTCGAAATTCCTATAAAATTCGAAGCAAATTTTATAATTTTTTATTTTAATACTTGTACTGTAGCGCATTTCATTATTCCAAGACTAATTTCTTTTGTTGTTTTTTTTACTTCTAGGTACGTACTGCTTACTAACTAAGAGAATGACCTCCATAATGTATGTGATAGAAGAACGGTCTGGAAAGAAGGTATAACAATGGAAAAAAGTATAAATCATGTCTAACTTGAATTTATTAATAATAGTGCTCAAATATAAGTAAATGCATAAATTTTGTGCACAGTGGCGTTAAAACAAAGTCAATACCAGTTTGTGTAAACAGCTTAAACGTAAATTATTACTGAAGTAACTGTTAAAAAATTCAAAAAATAATACAAGTGAATAATAAGTGAATGGTGCCAGAATATGCAAACAAGTTTTCCAAGCCAAAACAGTTTTCAATGATCTAAGGAGACATTAGTATAATTTGATAGTTCAAAGAAAATTGTGTTAACTTTCTTTTGATACTCACTGTATGTGCAACTAGGTCATACCACACATGCCTCACTTTGAACCGTACCTTCATGAAGAAAACATCAGCCGATTGCACAATGACGGACATAGCATGCGACTAAAATCATTATTTTTGCATTTACCAAAAAGGAAAATGGAGAAATGAACTCCAGTGAACTTATATACGTTTCAAGGAACTTTTCCTTCACTGCCTCTATTCATTTTAAGGACAAGCATTTTTTTCGACGGCTTTTATGTGCACACCACTAAATTTCACCTCAGTCTGTGCAAATTTACCGCACACCCACTACACATACATACATGCTACACAAACAAGCACATTTTTTAAATATTTTTAACTTGCTTATACCGTTTGCGGAGACACAGGACGACAATACACATTATAGAAATGGTGTGTGCAGACTTGCTGGCTGGATGGGGGCGCCATTAGCAAAATTAAATAAATTTCTGGGAATCTAAATGGATCAGTATGTATTCAAACAGTCACGGCAAAAAAAAACTGGGCTTAGTGCGAGTAATACTCCTGCCTCAAGTGGTTTCGCGGGCTAAAAGTTGGAATGCAATTAAATTCCTTAGACTATGGTTTGGTTTATGAATTTCGGAAAATATCTATACCCAGCCCTTTGTGCTGAATGTTCGAAATTTCAGCACCTAAGATATAAGATATGGTGGGGGAAAAGCGTCCCCGATGAGTAGAGTCACAGCGTCGTTTGTCAGGTCCACAAGAAAGGAAATCTCCCTTGATGGGCAAACTATGGTGTGATTATTCTCTTTAAAATCACAAAAGATTCTCTGTCATTCTATGTGAACACCTAAAACCATTCGTGAACAGTTGGGTAGGTCCTTATTAGGGTGATGTGAGTCCAGTGTGGCACATCATTCAGTGGAATGGAATGTACATCGACATCCATTTACTATAAAGCTGTCATATGTGACCTTTAAATCGACGAATAAGTCGTGCATTTCGATCTGTACTCCTTGGGACTTTTCCAGGATCTGCCATAGTGTGAAGATTTCATCGATGGTGGACTTCCCTGGCCTTAAACCACACTGATCGAGTTATTGGTGAACGGTTTCAGGTGAGAGGATTTTGCGGTAGAGAGGATTTTGCACGCAATGTTAAGCAGACTAATCCCTCGATAGTTGGCGCAGTCGAAGGGGTCTCCTTTCTTGTGGGCCGGACAGATGACCCTGAGATTCCATTCGCCGGGCATGCTTTCTGCCAACCATATCTTACAGATGAGCTGGTGGATGCGCCAAACCAGGTCAACTCCAACTGCTTTAGACAGTCCTGCGGACAGTCCATCCACTCGGGCAGTTTCTTTGGACTTCAGTCCCGATATTGATGTCTTGACATCGTCGAAGTTGGGGAGACGGAATTCTTGTCTATCATCGTCCAAATGTGGAGTGGAACATTCTGCCTTACATTGGGATTTGGGCCGTCATTGCCGTTTAAGAGACTGCAGAAATTATTTTTCCGGATTCGCAGCATCGCTCCCGACTTTACTACCAGTTGCCTATTTTGCCCCGGTTCGAGCCCTATATCCACCAGATAGCTGTTCCACCTTTCCGTAAAACTTTCGGACTTCATTCCTGCCATAAAACCTCTCCATCTCTTCGACCGTGCACCTCAATTCCCTCCCTTCGATTCTCTTCTTCTCTGCTCGTTGAGCTCACGAACAGCGCTCGTTGTTTGATGCAGCTTTGCCTTGTAGAGCTCCTACTCTGCACGCTTCGTCAAACCATAGGGTCCTTTTTAGTGGTGGCGTGAAACCTAGCACATCAGCAGCAGCTTCTTTCATACCTTCTTGACAACGTTTCTATTCTTCTTCCTTTGTCAGCGCACGTAGCGTCGAACTTTGAGAGAGTTTCTGTTCGACAAAGATTCCAGCGATTTGCTGCGATTGTAGCTTTCCGACGTCAAACCGTTTTGGCCTATCTCGACTCCGCTGCTCTCTCGATATCCGGGTTCTTACCTTGGCTACAACAAGGTGATGATCCGAGTCGATGTTAGTGCTTCGGAATGTCCGGACATCGAGAATATTGGAGGAGTGTCTGATGTCGATTGCAACGTGATCAATCTGGTTGACGGTTGATTGATCAAGGGATTGCCAGCTTCCTTTATGGATGTTGGGAACCGCGTTCTACTCACAGAGAGGTTCCGCCCCGCGTCGAAGTCCAACAGCCTGAGTCCGTTTCCGGAGGTGGTGTCATGCAGGTTGTGTTTTCCGATGACGCCAGCAAAGATTTCCTCTTTTCCCAGCTGCGCATTGAAATCTCCTAGAACGATCTTGGTGTCATAGCTGGGGCATCGATCGTATTTTCTTTCTAGGAGATCATAGAACTTATCCTTGCTGTTGTTTTCTGGAAAAAATTAACACGCATCGGTGGGGTTAAGAACCAAGGTGATCTGTGTGGGGTTCAGTCATCAGTCCAAACTAAATCCTTCTAGCAACTCACGGAAATGTCGGTTTGTACTGAATATTAAAAAAAATCTGATTTTCAACATTAGCTAAGAAGCTTTTTCAATTGCTACATTACCTACTGGAGAGTCCCTTAAGCATCACTGTCTTCACGACGTCATTGTTGAAGTAAACTCCTTTACACACCAAAACACATCCTTCCTGGATGATATCCTGGATGACATCTCCCTTCTGCATTGAATTTCAGGAATTCTCAGGCATTATCTCGCAATAAGTATTTTCGTAAGTTGTCCTGGGCCGTCCTCCCCCTAGCTCCTTCAATCACAAAAGTTGTGTTCCAAGTTGACAAGTCGTAGAGTCCACATATACAAGTTCCCAATCAACTCGACACATTTTTTTCTTGTTGTTGTTCCCATTCAAGGTAATACAATGGCCGGTCCCGGATCCCATCAACAACAGTTCGTATTTCCTCCTCACTGCCTGTTTTATCTGCCATTCCTATGCAAGTCGTCATACTTTCCATGCAAATGATAAACATACAGCCACTCCATCCCCGCGATGACAGAAGGACAGATTCAAAGCAGTGATATCCTCTTGTCCCTTTGTGTCACTCGAGGACATTGATTTGGACGAGATCCAGGAAAGAAAATATGAACACATAACCGGGGAATGGGAAAAGTTTAATGAACCGGCCGGCTATGGCTCTAATCCGGGATTATCCACTGAAGACGTATTTATTCAGGTCAGTCAACTAAGGACGTTCATCCCATGACCTGGTTTTCCGAGTACCCGAAGCCGAAAGAAAAACAAACAAAAGTCGACCCAACAACACTGTTGTCATCAAAGTCGTGCCACTTTTCATGCGATGACGCCCGGAAAGGTTCGCTTTCAACAAAAGCCGTCAAAATCCAAATTGAGTCATTACTCCGGGTCGTATAGCTTCAACAGATTCATCAATGGAAGAGATACCTCTAGTGGGTTGAATGCCGACGTCGTCATCATGGGCAACCCACACGACCAGTTTTTGCTGAGGAATCACTTTCCGTCGCAGCTCGGGAGAGGAGGAGTTCAAAGTCGCTAAATGATAGCTGTTTCGCTTTCGATTGAGTTTTGCCGTCGAATCAGTCGCTAAGGGCTAAAGGTGACGGCGCGGTGCGCCGGCAATTTATTAAGATTCAAAATGAAAAATTGAGACTTAATCAGTGGCGAGTGGGTGTGGTGGTCGCCGCCATCTGGCTGACGAGGCTCGCTGCAGTTGTGCGCTACCTACTCTCGGTGCTAATTGGCGCAGGGGCTCCATTAATTCATCAGGAAAATTCAATTTACATAATTTAAAAGCAAATTGCTCGAAAATTGACAGTGAAATGTGTTTAGGTGTTCCCTTAAAGACGTCGTCTATCTGCGGCATAAATTTGTGAAGATTTCCTCATCCGCTGTGGGTCGTGCGATGGCAACATGTTTATGGTCGAGTGTTTTCATTTGAGTTTATTTGAAATTTTCTCTTTCGACACGGTGACCATGAACTTCTGCCTTCAGTCGCACTTTGCAGTTATGAAATTGACGGATGCTAAGCAACAAAACATTCTAGGAATCAATTACGGCGGCATAAAGCGTTTACTCATGCGGAATGACATTTGGGCAAATATTTGTGTTTTCTGTCTTTCAAAACGTTCTGAATGGAGGACAGTAGAGGGTGGAGGTTTTACGCCTGGCAGCGTTTGAAAATAAGTTGTGAACGCAAGAGCAGCTTCTTTTGTCTTTGAGAGACAATGCCAGCGGAATTTACTTCTGATTTCTGAGAAATTAATTTTAAAGGAGCACGTCTTGGCAGTACGAAAAGTTTCCTAATGGACGGGTCGGTATGATGTACAAAACATGCTGTACACGAGGCAGTAGCAAGCTTTGTTTGAGTTTGAGAAGTCAAATGTCCTCGTTATGTTTGGAATGTGACATTGTTCAAATATCCGTCACGACTTCACAGTGAGGCGTGAATCAAAAATTTGAATGTTTCTGTCGCATAGATGTTGGCTAAGTTGAGCTTGTTAACCAAGTTCCCTCACTGGCTGATAAAAGAGGTCTCTTAGAGTTTAAAGAAATATCGCGTATTGTAGAGGAACATAGTTTCCTTAACCTGAAATCCCCATCGCCTGACAGACGCTTGTAATAAGCTCCGTTCACACATTCATTCCTTAAGATAGAGTTCACAGAATGGCTCAAAACAAAAACGAAGACTCTCCAGACCTTGAAATGGAGCAGAGTAACCAACTGCTCTGGTTGACACAACGACAGGGCTGAGCTAACCTTTTCTAGTGCCCAAGATCAGCGGCTGCACCGATTTAATTTGTGTCATTGCGAAGCCACACATGAGAGCATTTGCGAAAAATGCTCGTAACTTGTACGCTGACAGTGATGACGCACGGCACGTTGCCTTCGTCTAAAGCTGAACAGAATCGCAGATGAGCCTGTCTGTATGGAATTATTGGAGCACCAATCCAAACTCTGCGACATTGTTGGCTTTTCCCAATTCCAAGCCTCCAAGCCGTCTGTAATTTCTGGACGATTACCATCACGTAAAGAGCAAATTCCTCTTGGCCAAGTGCACTTCAAATAGGCTTTCTTTCTCACTCTCGTATCCACCACAAGGTCCCTCACTGTACACAGCACAGTTCCGACACAATGCTCTGCTGGATATTGATGTCAAGTTGTATCTAATATTTTTTTCTCAATTTTTCCTAAGCAGCGATTCATTTAAAGCATTCATCATCTTTTCATTGCGTTGCAGCGGTGTGTTTACGCGTCTGGCGTCAAAGTCAGAGGCGGAGAGCAGGGGAAAACAAACACACGACCCTACCGGCGGCGACGGCAACGGCGATAGATTTTCCGGTACAGTACGTGAAGTACCAGGCATTTCTTTTGTTGACGAACGAAGACAATTAGCGATGAAGTACAGCAGACACCGCGGTGTTTCCTTTCTCATTGTTTTCTCTGCACTGGCCACCGTGGTGTTATTGTGCTGATTAGCGGTAATTATATGCAATGTGCGCACGCGCTCAGAAAGCCACTTGACGTATCGACGAGGACGACGTCGTCGTCGTCGGCGATGGTTTAACACTCGAACGCTCGTGCCAAGTACAACAGACAACCGATTCGTTTTCTCTGAACATCGGTTTCTGACTAAGAAAGAAAAAAAATTATCGTGACGGGATACGTGATTCACGCAACATGGCTTTTTTTTTGTTTTATGGTAATTGAAGGAATATTTGCATGGGGCCGCACAACAGGAGGGTGGCCAGATGACATTGACAGGAGTGCTGGTTGAGTGGTTGAGGTGAGGGAAAAAATGTGCTCTCGGGAAAGACAGTTCGCCAGTGTTGGGAGGGTTCGCTGGAAAGGGGTGAGTGTTGAGATGATGATGAAGACGATGTGTGATTTTAATTTTCTGGCAATTGGTTTGAGTGAAAAGCAATGTTGTCACGATATGAATTCTGAATCAAGGGTTTTTTTCCAACAAACACTCCTAACAAAAAAAAAGTTATTTCATCCTTGATTGGCTATAAATAATGATGAGATATGATGGGAAGTCGTGGCTGAATGACAATCGTCAAACTTATGTCTGTTGCTTTGACGTTTAAATGAATTTCAGCACCCTTTCCGACCAAAGAAGGTTTAAAAGATTGTCTCTCAAGCAGCCAGTGCTTGCGTTGCAACAGTTTTTTTTTCAAGCTCACGAATTTTCTAATAAAGGGTGATTTTTTAGAAGCTATAGGAACGTTTTTAAAGAAAAAAAAAACATAAAATTCAGAAAAATGCATGAAATCTTTATTCGAATCCATAGCACGGTCCATATACGAGATTTTCGTCAAATGAGGAGGCAATCTCTTTCGTGAACTCGTATTTTGCAGACAAAGATGCCAAGTACTATTTGGAAGGGTTGCAGAGATGGGAGCATCGCTGGGAGAAGTGTGTGGAGTTACAAGGAGAGTATGTAGAAAAATAAATTAAAAATTTTTAAAAAAGTCGCGTGCATCATGGTTAGGTCGGTTATTTATCAGACAGCCCTCGTAATTGAATGTTTGAAGATTATTTCATGCAAATGTTTACCTTGACTGCGCCTCCAATGGTCCATCCGCTTAGTCCAATTTTGGCATACTCCTTCCAACATTGCGGCCGGTATCTCACGAATAAATGCTTTAATGTTGTCTTTCAATGCGTCAATTGAAGTGGGCTTGTCTGTATAGACATGATCTTTAACATAGCCCCACAAAAATAGTCTAAAGGCGTTAAATCGCACGATCTAGGCGGCCAATTGACCGGTCCCGAACGTGAAACAAAATGTTCACTGAACTCGCCTCTCAATAAGTCCACTGTTGCGCGTGCTGTGTGGCCTTTGGCACCGTCTTATTGAAACCACATGTCATGCATGTCAAGCTCTTGCATTTTGGGCAAAAAAAGTGGGATATCATCTCACGGTAGTACTCACCATTCACAGTTACGTTACGATTCATCATCTTTGAAGAAATACGATCCAATGAAGCCACCAGCCCATAAACCGCACTGAATTGTGACTTTTTCTGGATGCATTGGTAGCTCTTGCAATGCTTCTGGCTGATATTCACTCCAAAATCGACAATTCGGCTTATTTACGAACCATTGAGCCATAAATGAGCTTCGTCGCTGAACACAATTTTTCGGTAAAAATGTGGATCATCGGCCAACTTTCCAAAAGCCCATTCAACAAAAATTTTAGGTTGCGATAGGTCGTTCGGCTTCAATTCTTGCACCAGCTTTATTTTGAAAGGCATCACACCTAAATCCTTCCGCAAAATTGTCCACGTTGTTGAGTAAGAGAGGAATCGATAATTGATGGCCATCATTAACACTGGTCGATGCAGCTGCGATATTTTCGTCAGTTCGCACTCTATGTAAGCGTGTTGGGGGTTAAACGTCCAACAATGTAAATTTGGTGCGAAATTTAGTCACAATAACCCGAATAGCCGCTTCAGTGGGTCGATTAAACTGACCATAAAATGGAAGAAGCGCGCGATAAACTTTCTTAACAGAGCACGCATTTTGATAATATAATTCAATAATTTGCAATTGTTGTTCGTTTGTAAGACGATTCATGGTTAAATTATAGACCAAACTGAAGATGATTGACAGTGAAACAACACAGGAAACGTGCGTCAGCTGTTTAAAGCTGTGTTGCCAAAAAGATAATAGCTAAAAAATCGCCCTTTATTTTGACCACTTATGCACAAGACCGAACAAACCCTCCTTATCAGAAAATATGTGCAAACAATCTTCTTTAACCTTTGGCAGCCACTACTGCAACTTTGGTGGTACAACTTACACCTTATCAACCATTCTGGGATCTTCTTCCTGGATACTTAGTTCGAACAAACTTCTCTACAGCTCACCAGATGAACCGCCGGATCACCTAACATGTTCAGTATGTAAAGGTGTTCGTCTGGAAAATACACCTCCGCCTTCATTGCGAGACTAAGAGAAATTGTGCATTTTAAGAAGTTTCACTTCAGTCGTTCAGTTTCATAGTGTATCGTTCATATTGCTTCGTTCGTTTAAACTGTTTTAATGTCGGTAGTTCGCTCTTATACCTTAATATCGAACAAAACTCCAGACGCAAAAGCATTGAAGAAGGAGTAAACTACTAAGGCCGGCACGTTACGAACGAACGAAGTATTGCAGTGTAAGAGAATGGCACATAATAGGTATATTAGAATGCAAAGGTTTTTTGAAATACAGGCGGGTACCTACATAGTAGGAACAACCTTACTGTTTTGTCGGAAGTCTTGTAACACTATACTCAAGCACTCGGACTCAAAAACCAGTTCGGTGTACTACCAGGGAGCGCCCTACACTTACTGAAATTTCTTGGAATACCAGCAAGTGCTCCTTCGACAAGGCGACTATATAGTCAGTCATCGCTCACTTCAGCGTCAAAGGCTGCCGCGTCTTCGTCTTCGCCACAGGCGCCGCTAAAATTTTCATTGAGTAGCGATAGCACTCTTTGGCGCTTGGCGAAGGTTTTGTGGGTCCTTGTACATCGCTGAATTGTCTGCCGTGCTTAGGATACAACAAAAATGGCACAGATTTCTTGATGATATTAGGGAGTATGAACTTTGTTCCCCTGCTTCCAGCAGAGTCATGCGACCTTATGATTGTGCTCTACGAAAGCCCCATCATCGATGGAAATCCCTTACAAGGAAATTGGGCAGCTGTAACGCTAGTTCAGGTCCTCAGAATACCTCCTCTGATCCTTTCATGTCAGTAATAATTATTGAGTGACACTTCAATCAACAAGGGACAAGGGCCTAGCTTCTTCAGCAATTACTCGTGCTGTCCGTGGTACTGCTTTCTGACGAGTAGAAGGAACCTACAGTTTTTGTTGACTCGGAATGGCGTGATTTGAGAAGCTTTTCATAAGCAATTAGCTCTTTTTGAGTGTTGTCAGCAAACTTGTCAAACCTGGGACCTGGGAGTGTAAATCGATGCACTTACTCACGATGCCAAGACGATCCCATTTCGTCTCCAACCTGGCTGACCCAGAGTCTTAATAAATCTTAGCGAGGACTTGCATTGCTGAACTATGTATGTTGGAGGTGGTCTTAAATATAGTATCACTACACTACACCTATTTTTTCACAGTAGAGTATAGTTAGCGAACATTAGGATCGGATGAGATTAATTATGCTTCGAAGACAGAATCAAAATCACCTAACCAGGTCTGTTTTATCACACGAAGGCCTCGACGCGCTTTCCCTTATCTTAAAGGGATCCCAAAAAAATTGACTACGATCCTTTCTGATTTGTACGTCCTTCGCAGGTGAATTCTTGAATATAACGCCACTTATGCCAAGTTAGGTCCATTGTGATGCCACGCGAATCGTCAATACCCTTTCTTTCAAAATAACAAATTGCAATTGTTTCTAAGTTCTCTCAGATCGAGGAGAAGTATGCCCCAAATCGTCCATTTTTTTGAAGACGTCTTGACATAGGCTCTGGAGATGGGAGACACTTTCTTTTTCTAATTCTCCTCAACTACGATATATGTCGAATGGGAAATTGTGTTATCGGCCTAGCATCGTCAAAAGTGTGAACACTTGTAGAGTTAACAAGGCTTTAGGATGTCATGTACTGAAATGGCAACTCTTTTTATTTTTTAAGGTAGGTGACATTTACGAGTAAGTGTGTGAAGATAAAGAGTCCCTGAAAAGTTTTCAGTTTCGTTCTTAAGGCGAGGCTTCATTTGGGAAGGATCTAAGCCTCCTACAGATTAAATAATTTTGTACTGTATGGGAAATACGTGTGAACATACAATCAATGCAACTTCCTTCCTTTACGCCCACACCACATGATTGATTTTAACATGCCCATCCCCCATCACTTCAATCAACTTCCAGTACATGATCCGAAATAATCACTGCAAGTAATGGCCATCAAGTGGCGATTACAAACTCATTAGATTGCATTCACACACCTCCAATATCCACTGCACTCATGGCGCTCAACGCATTTCCGTCTTTCAGTTTAAATGCCAATTTACTGGACTCTCCCTGGACTGGCAGGGGGAACCGCTTTCGCGTCAATCACATTAAGCCTGTTACTGAACTGAAAGGAGGCTATGCCACCGCCGTGGGCTTCTCGCCGCAAATCAAATAATTTCATCAATTAATTGAATTGCATTTTATCCGACAGCGAGTAGTGGGTGGGCACCGACAGAGCTGATGACACTTGGGGCATATACGAGTTCACGTCCAACTCACCACCGCCGCGCTGGGTTTTGGCCTTAAAAGTGAATTAACTTGAAATTGAATTGATTCCGTTGGTAAATGCTGATGCAGGCTCCACCGTCACATCCCAAAAGTGTCGCGAACACCGCTCCTGCAGTCTATACTCCGTGGACAATATGCAAAGCATCTGCTGCCGCACTCGATGTCGGTTTAAGGTGGCTGTGCATGTAATTGGTTAATTATTCTTGTGTGTTATGCCACTTAAGGGGGCACATCCATGCATCTGCACATAAATACCTCGCTTTGATGTTGCTCAGAAGCGAGCGCTAGCGGTCGCCGTGGAGGCTTTGTCTACGCAGACACACATCAAAGCGTGTGTGCTCCAGAGCCGCAGGAGTGGAGTGGCCGGGCCTCAAGTGGAGGAGCATAAAATTGAAACAGTCAAGTGTGCAAACATCTTTAAATATTTCATGTTTGTTGATTAGCACTTGGGCTTCGGTTTTCCGTGTGAGATGCACGGATCAAAAGGCGCTGGTGGTCTGTGCTGTGATTAAATTTTTAATTGCAATTTTATTGAATACGCTCTGTGTGGGAGGTATTCCGTGAATAACGAGATTTTTCAAATTTCACTTATGTTCGCTTTCGCTAAGAGATCGACTGAGGCAGCACTGAATATTGAAATTTATCGGTGTAAGAACCAGAACTGAATTTTAAACTAAGTCGTCTCGTTTTAATCGCCGAAAGGACTAAGCCCCTATCAAGGAGTCTCTGCGAAAATAATAAGAGACTCTTGAGACTGGCATTTGCCCCTGTTTTTGCAAAGAGAAGTGAAATTAACTGCAAAGAATTTAGCAATTCGTAAAGTTTTGCAGAAGAGCCTACAAACTGCTCTAGACGAACTTGATGGCAACAAATCTACATCAACGGATCTATATTTATAGCCGGTAGTGAAATGGGTTCAAGTTTCTACTAGGAATAACTCCGAATTAGTTTGACTTTAAATCTTTTTTTTATGTCGCAAATCAAGCCATTTCCTATTGCTGCTCAAAATTCATACGAACCGCTAGAGCAACGTTATCTACACAGCCTTTTTTAAATTTTAGTTATGGTGATTTTTAGCACTCCGACTCGAAAACGGGTCGGTCCACGCTACTACCAGAAACCTACAATTAATCGAATTTCTTGGTCTTCCGGAGGAAAACCAGCAACCAGATTTTTAGCTTCCACCACATTAGTGCCAAACAGCCGCCACCTGTTTGACCAAAGACGGGGCATTGACAGAGAAATTGCTGCCCTACAGTGTCTTCACCTTCTCCACAGGCGTCGGAAAGGGTGTCTTCACTAAGTCCAAGTAGCTTTAGGTGCTTAGCGAAGGTGAAGTGTCCCGTTTGTACCCCGACAAGTTTTCTGCACTCTTTTTTGTCTAGAGATATCAGAAAAGCCGCGGATTGCTCGCTGGGACCATGCACTTGGTCAGCCTGCATCCTGGAGAGGCATACCATCTCTGGTTGTGCTGTTGGGATGCCCAACCGTCGACTGAATCCCTAAAAAAGGACGCGAGTTGTCCTAAAGTGGGGTCGGGCATTATTAATGCCTCCTTAGATCCTTGCCTAGCTAGTTCATCAGCAATTTCGTTTCCCGTGATTCCGTGATGTCCCGGGACCCAAACATTAACAAATTAAGTCTGCCGACCAAATTAAGGAAGGACTTGCGTTCCCGGACTGTTTTGTTTGAGTTTTAAAAGGGTTGATTAAGGCCTTAAGCATAGCTTGGCTGTCGCTACCGAGGCAGATACCTCGCCCCTTCCACCTATTCTTCACAATATAGTTCATGGTCATTACGATCACAAATGTTTCGCCTGGAGGACCGACGCGAAGTTACCTAACGAGGTGTGAGGTCTAATGTAATTTTCAACGAAGGCCCCAGCTCATCCCTTCATCGTTTTCGAGCCGTCCGTGAAAATCCGAGTACATTTCCTCCCTGGCTCAGTTTGCGGTTAAAACCAGTCCTGGATGCAGGGAACGTCGACTTTGTATGAACGACGTACCTAGTTGTTGGTGTGCCCGCATCACACGGCATGTCTGTGAGACTAGTGTCATTGGAAGCTTCATGCGAGTTCAACCAAAAACCTTCTTTTTAGTCGGGATATGGCATTGATTGTAATAATAATAATTGAGTGGCACTACAGGCCCCAAGGAACCTGGGCCTAGCTTCTTCAGCAAGTACTCTTCTTGTGCGTGCTACTGTTGTCTCACGAGTAAAAGGTTTTTTGCCCACTCCGAACGGCGAGATTTGAGAAGCTTTTCGTAGACGATTGATAATATTTGAGTGTTGTCAGCAACCCGAAAGGGATGATGCCGTGAAAAAATGCAAGGTGTCCCGTCCGAGAATCAAATCTAGACATTCTGGGTGGCGATCGACGGACTTACCACTACTCCACGGCCACCACATTGATTGTGTATCACATTATTTGAATATCAAGGGAGATTTAGCAGTGCATCAAGAGCAAAGCCTGGCGTCCTAGAGGAAGCCCTTGTGCAGCCAAGACAATTCGTTCTTTGAAACTTATGAAAGCAGTTGTCACGCCCTGCGTGAAAGCATATACCACCAAACGACTGATGCATTGGAAAGAAGGGGTCGTATCATTGTCGTATAGATCCACACAGATCTTTTGGTGATAGAACCTAGATTTTTTTGTACCTACAACTCACTTCCCCTGCCAGAAGACGGACTGACAGCGCCTAGAAAGTATTCATCTCAATGTATTTTTTCCAAAGAAGTTTTTTTTTATCGAAGTCGGAAAAGGGAATGATGACACCGTTAAGTACTAGCTGGAAAGTTTTAGTTTGATAAGTCCCTCTTGTTTGTTTCTTAACAACATACAAGTGCGATACAAAAAGAAATAATCCTCATCGCCCAATGGTGTCAAAATCGTAAGAAAAAATAATGTCTAATAATACAGGGTTTATGTGGTCGCCGTGGCGTAGTGGTAAGTGCGTCGACCGCCAGGCAGAAAGTGTAGGTTCGATTCCCAGACGGGACACCTCGCATTTTTTTCACTGTACGTCTCTCCTATTCGTGAGTGAACAGTAGCACGCACAATACGAGTAGTTGATGCAGAAGCTACGCCCTGGTCCCTCGTGGGTCAATTATTATTATTAGTACAGGTTTTATCATTTTGTGGTTTCAAGTTGGAAGCGCTGTCATTTGACACCTGTCAAACGCAAACATAAAGTGAATGGTCAGTATGTTAGCTAAGTATTTGCCATTTACTATATTGGGTCGCTTAACAATCAAGGAATGTGTTTGAATTCTCAAAACCTACTACAAAAGTGGTGGTCAAAATGAATTTACATTTCGCGCATAAGGCGATCATTATCATAATCTACCGATAACACTATAGACATTTGAAGAAAGTGGAAGCGTTATTGATCTTGTAGGGTCGATGCGTAATTGTAATGTATAGTCAGTCAAAAATATTACTGCTGTAAGAGCAAGTGTTGTTGATGGTTTGAATTTGTCGATTTCCAGAGGAGCAATTGAACTTTGTCGTACTATGACTTTTTTTTGCAATTAGATTTGCAATCCCATCCTTATAAAGTTGTATTAACTCAACAATTGAAGCCTGCTTACCATTCGCGAAGCCGTTGATACGCTTCTTGGATGATGGAACAACAGATAATTAACACCGGTGGGTATGAAAACAAACGAAATTGCTACATGTGGGACTCAGAAAATCTACAAGTGGCCAAAGAGGTGCCCTTGCATCCGGATAAAGTCACTATTTGATGTGTTCTGTGGTCGGAAAGTGTCATTGGTCCGTATATTTCAAAAATACCAACAAAATCACAGAGGAGCACACAACAGCAATATAAGACTCTAAACATCCATTTAAATAGCTTCAGCATTTTGGTTCGCCATGTAAGTGGTCTGTTTCCCAATTCAGAGCTGGTGATGAATTGTAATTTTGAGCTTGGTGTTTATTTCCACTGTTTAATGACGTTCAATTAATACGCATAAAATGTCACAAGGTTTTGAGTATACATTTCAAAACAACCTCATGGAATGTTGCCTTCTGGGGTGAACTCCTCTGTATGGATAGATTCCTTCCCTCAGTTCATCACTTGCTCCAGGCAGATGCTCTATTTAATTTTCTATTTCCATCCATACATAGCCATTGTCGATTAAGTTGAGTTCATTGTCCTTAATCGAATGCAAACTTTATACCCGGCAAAAATTAGTGTTTCAAACACACTGCATTACACATCAACAAAAAACAAACAATTCCTGTGAAGTGAACAAAAAACATTTGGCCATGTCCGATTAAAAGAATCGCCCACACAGAAGCAAAAACCGAATATCATGTCAGAAATAGTAGGACTAGAAACTTCACATGAAACAATTTGAGAGCGAATCGCTTTTGTTTTAATTAAATCATCATGAAATTAAACTTTAATTTATACGCCTGTACACACCTTGGTAATGTTTGTCGCTGTAATTGTCGTTCGCTAAGCGAATTGACAATCATAATTTCGAAATGAATTATTCATGTATTCATGTTCGTCGTGACTACACCGGTGGAAAAAAAATTCAAATTCTTCTCGCAGATTGAATGCAAATTTTCTTTTTTTTTACGTTCGTAAAACGAATTGTGGTCGTAATTGGTGACGACTTTTGTAGGATCATTTTGGCTGAAAATGGTTGTTGATGGAGACACAGATTCATCCTGAACATAAGAGCGTGGCACAAGGAAGGTAAACGATGTTGAATGTATTTCCTTGTTGCATTTTTAAGTAATCACGGTCAGGATTTGATCCTTTATATTTTTAAAAGACAATTTCGTCTTTCTTTGTGGAAGAGGTTATGATCTGAGTTATGGGGAATTTAAACTTCTCGAATTTCTGCATCCCAATATCTACAAGCCTCACATCACTTCATAACTGAAGTCAGTCAAATGCTGGTGTTTTTGCTTTAAGCAGTTTTTTGGTCTTCTCTTTAGTGCTTGAGTAGGAACATTGATTGATACAACCTTTTTAAAAGGATCTCTGCTTGAATATGACTATACCAACTAAGCCGATTGTGGGTTCATTGATCTCAAGGCTTCCTCGTATCTTTGAACTTCTTTTTCTATCAGACTTTCGTATTACATGCTCTCAGGAGAAGCATCTTCATCTTAGTTGTCTTTAATTCACACTCAAGCTCTTTGTATGCTGTCCATTATTGCGAAGCGTGTGTAGCCACCAGACGTACAACTGCGGTGTAGAGCCTTCCCTTCAGCTTTGGGGGTATAAGTTGGCCCTAGAACTTTTCCGCCATCGGTTACGCGACTACTTATATGACCGTCATACTTTTTTCATTCGACAGATTGCCTCCCGTACTTGGGGGCCAATTTTCCAATTAATTAAAAATCTAAAGTAATCCCGAGTAGATCAGAGAATGAACAACATACATATGTATTCCGTCTTTTTCTGGCTGATACTGTACCCATTGCCGTCTACAATACCCGCCTACACATGAAGAAAGTTTGATCATGACTTATGATGACTGATGTACATTTGTTTCCGTCACTCTTCCTTGCAAAAAATTAAGGACTTCAAGTGCGTTTCTGTTCTTAGGGTATTTTTAGAACACGGTTTTTTAAAAATGCTCCCACTGTTTTGTACAACAATGTATTTTTTTTTTAAATTGTATAAGTTGCTAAGACATCCTTGAATGTCTTGCATAGTACACAACCTTCTAAAAATCCTATTTGGCTAACGTGTTAAAAAGAAGGAATTTGGAAAACTAGGCACTACCAGACTATTCAACATTTGGAGTCGCATAATAGATACGATCGAAATGATAGAGCTTCTCCAAACAACGCTGTGTGGAACATTGATGCTTGGTGCATTTTTTAATGGCCCAGTGAACTGCGACACACATTTATAACTCTAATCCAATAAAGCGAATTATGTTGCTTAGGTTGAACAATTATATCTTCACATTTACTTCTAACTCGTTCTATATAGATTCCCTTTTGTGAATCTGACTAGAGAAAGGCCTATACGGACCTCTCTTGTAGAGTACGTCTATCATTGTTCTAGTGCTAAAGCTCCAGTGTAAGAGGATAAACTATATGTTTTCTGTTTATTGACACATTTATCACTTTAGAAACCTCTCTTTTAAGCAGCAACACTGTCTGACAGTAGAGGTTACTCCCTCAACGTTGAATTTTTAAGGATAATAAAAAGCATTTCCAGGTAAAAGAATTTTCTCTATAAAACAATAAAAATGGAATAATGGAAGGAGCTTAAATTGCTGCCTACTGAAAGAAATCAAAATATTAACGAAAAAAATGCAAGTAAAATGGGAAGTTTGACTTAAGACAGCCAGTTATAGAGAAATATGACTGCTAATACTTAGGTTAGGTTAGGGAATGTGGTTACAATTGCTGATACCCAAGGGTCCATTATGTTGTTATTGAAGCGGTTATTATCCGTCACTCTTGGAACGATTTTGTTTCTTAGACGTCCAAGTTTCTTGACGTCCCTTTCGGATCTCTGTCTGTTAATCCCCTCGGGTAATACTCTCCTGCGACTATTGGAGGCTAACGCAGGGCAGTTAGGTCTTACTCTTCCATCACATTCATGACTCTGCTGCAGGAAGGGTTATTCCAGTTTTGCGTAATGGTTAGTTAGGAATTCTACAGCAAAAGTTAAGTGTTTTTTAGAGTGACTGTGCAAGTCAATTTTTGGACATTATTGTTTTTTTTTTTTCCATTTCTTACAAGCACTGATTATTGCTAAGTGCGAGATGTTGGTTTTAAGTTTGCTCATTGTCACGAGCACAAAGATGTTGTCAATGTTGTACTAAGATGTTGTTCCGTTTCTGGCTAGCTGGTATATCGTCATTGTTTTCATATCACCATGTGACATATGGCAGAGTCTTACTAAACTTTACCTTAGAACTGATGATTCGAGCGCCTTAATTGTTGATTGACTGTCGGTGTGGATAAAGACTCTCCCATCGACAGCCCTTCAGCAGCTTCATTGGAAAACATTGAAGTGATCAGGTAGTCATAAGACCCGAACTGTTCCACTCCTTCTCCCCTGTTCCACTCCTTCTCCACCAGTTTTAGATCCATCTTCGTAGATTTCCTTTGTAATGTTATTGTTTAATATTGAGCTTATTTCTCATAACTGTCTAGTGTATTTTTTATTTTATTTCGATGTCTAAGATCGGAGTAATGTGGTTCGCAGGTTTTTCAGTGAAATTGTACGATTTTAGAAATCTGGAGTTACCTTAATTGTGCCCGCTAAATTTTTAGAGTGCATTTTGTCTCAGCTCCGATTTTGCTGCAAATTCTTTTCCCGGAATATCCGGATCGTTTCTAACGCTGCCGTTGAGGATGCACGCAATGAATTATTCTTTGGACATAACTGACTTTATGCAAACCCGGCAACCAGACTAAGATACCATACATCATACATTAGTATCGGTCTTATTATAACGATGTAAAGTGATGTCATTTTTTTTGGATTATTACGCAATTAATCCTTTCACATGCATAAAGTGCAGTTGTTATAAAGGTTAATTTTTAAAAGCTATAGAAAAGTTTAAAAAAACGCATAAAATTCATGCATGCAATTTTTTTTTGAATCGATGTTGACCTAGACTGCGTCTCAAATGGTCCATGCTTCAATGTTGTCTTTCAATGCGTCAATTGAAGCAGGCTTGTCTGTATAGACATGAGATTTAACATAGCCCCACAAAAAAAATAGTCTAAAGGCGTAAAATCGCACGATCTAGGCGGCCAATTGACTGGTCCCGAACGTGAAACATTTTCACCGAACTCGCCTCTCAATAAGTCCATTGTTGTGCTTGCTGTGTGACATGTGACACCGTCTTGTTGAAACCACATGTCATGTGGTCGGTAGGTCGTTTGGCTTCTTGCAATCTTGCACCAGCTGTATTTTGAAAGGCAAAGCACCAAAATCCTTCCGCAAAATTTTCCAAGTTGTTTAGTAACCAATTTTTGCGAACCTCGACAAATCGATAATTGATGGTCATCATTAACACTGGTCGATGCAGCTGCGATATTTTCTTCAGTTCGCACTCTACGAAAGCGTGTTGGTGGTTTAATGTCCAACAATGAAAATTTGGTGCGAAATTTAGTCACAATAGCCCGAATAGCCGCTTCAGTGGGTCGATTGAACTGACCATAAAATGGAAGAAGCTTCTTAACAGAGCACGCATTTTGTTAATAAAATTCAATAATTTGCAAGCGTTGTTCGTTTGTAAGACGATTCATGGTTAAATTATGGACCAAACTGAAGATGTTCGACAGTGAAATAAAACACGAAACGTGCGTCAGCTGTTAAAACCAGTGTTGTCAAAAGGATAATACCTAAAAAATTACCCATTATTGGTAGCCTTCTGTCCCAAATGACGATTTTTCTCTGCTGTGCTACAACATTGCAAACGACAAACCTTCCTATTAATAGAAGACTTTAAAACTTTAAATTTCGGAACAGTCACACGCGTCGCTTACTTAATTTAAGTGATTTTTCTTCACACGTACAATAAAGCCAACCTTTCATGGCCCTCAAAGGTTTTCGTTGTGTCTGTGGAACGCCGTCAATTAATTGCCACTTCGACAAACGTTTGATCTCGGCCATCAGCGCTGCTCCTCAAAGTGCTCCGCACCTTTGGTGTGTAAATCAACATGCGCACACGCGCCACTCGCGCTGACAGCCCAACTTTGATAAATCCAATGCATCCCATCATTAATCTAACTCAGGCCAATAGCCTTCAGCATAATTTATGATGGCATTTGCAAGTCTCGCAAGCGGCCACCTTCGACGGACCTCGATTGCCTTTTTCCCGGTCACCAAGCGGTGACTTCGTCGTCTTCTTCGTCGTTTCAATAAAAACAAGAAATATCGTATGTCATCTGCAAGTCGTCCTCATGCATATTCAGATTAATTTCCTACATAATTAACAGAACGGAAGCTGGGTCACATCTGCCGGCGTCTGTTTCGCCTCAAATTTCGAAGGCGCAATCAAAGCGCTGAAGAGCAGTGATATTTTCGGATAATCACACTCCAGTTCACTTGCTGCGTCCACCACCCCCGGCGGAGAACGAGGGGGCTTCAGTGTGGAATGCCTCAAAGATACGATATGCGTTTGCCCTGAAAACGTCAGAACCCTTCTAGGAGCATAAATCATATCGAGGCAGGTTTCCAGGGTGCGGGGGGAGAAGTGGACAACTCTCAACCGAAAATGTTGTTTCTGATTATTTTTCCTTCTGCCTGTGCATGAATTTAGCTTTGAAATGAATCTCCCGTCATTCGCCCTGTGAGTGAGTACATATTTATCACTAATTGGACTGCGATATCGAGGAAAAATGCAACCGAAATGCAGGGAAACAGGGCCAAGAGTAGCCTTTCAACAGGCAGGTCTTGTGTGCTCAACGAGAGCAAGGGCTGCGAGTGGAGATGGAGAGCCACAAATAGACAGTGACAGCTTGTGGTGGTGGTGCAATGTTGAGTGTACCCTGAGCATGTAATTAGTTCGGATTCTCCTTGTTGCATTTGACTGAAGGCAAATCAGAGAGAATGAAAAAGAGTTGAGAACAAGGCGCCCGAAGGCCATCGCCGGTGTGCAAGGGTGGGCTGCAGAACTGCTTAGGGTTGTTGGCTTTGGTCGGACGATGGAATGGGTAATGAGATTCTGGATGTCGAATAGCAGTTACATTTCTCCTAATTGACGTTTCAAATTCGCAAAATGTTGATGCAAATTTGTTACAGATTCAGAGATTCTCTCATTATCAGATTTCTTTAAATAACCTTAATGAATGGTTTTTGACCTCTTGACCGAGGGGGTGTCTTTAAATCTTGCGACCTGGAGCGCGGTCTTTGGCCTCTACCAAAGAGGCTGTCAAGCTTCCTTAATTCAAGACGTTGCGGAAGAGGTGACTTAGGGTATGCTTATACAGATGTAAATCAAAAAAGTTCGCCACGACTTAAGGCCGTCGTTGATGTTATCAAGTTGACAACCCTGCGAGTCATCTTCGATGTTGGTGGCATTTATGGTTGTAAGAGATGTTTAACCCAATGTCTGCCGAGTTAAATTGTATGAAGCTAATGGAAAACATAGTTTTGTCTCCTCCAACGCAACGAAGAATAGAGGCAATTAAAATAAAGTGGGCTTGAGTTGCAATATGATATAACCAAGCGGTCCGAGCATTTGAAAAAATTGGCGATTTTCTTTTTCAACAAAGTCTCCTTTTAGTGCGATATACTTGACTCAGTGGTGTTCTAACTTCCAACAGAAATTGGATTCGAGAAAGCAGCAGGAGAAGGACTACTTCATAAGGATGGCAATAATAGACAAGGTCGACATGACTTAGCAGACACAGGGTAGCAGCAAATGTTCCGATTGTGAAGTCACGAATAAGGAGAAGAGAATGTTTCGAGGTATAGACTGTCAACAATTATTTTTACTTTTTTTTAGGTCCGGAAAGAAATTCTACGCAAATGCAACGAATTAAGTTTCTGTCTGCCGTGTTGAAGTTTAGAATTAAATATAAGAAGCTCGCCGTCAAATAATACATTTAACATATTACGTTTTGAGGCAGGATTTTAAGGACGTGGATCGGACTTTTGTGCGGTGATTTGAAGCCACACACTGGCACCTTCTGACAACCATTGCGTCCGTTCTAGGCCTCCAAATACGTTTTAAATGGTGTTACACATGTTTGCCTGCAAATTTACCCTTGCACAACTTAGTGACTAGTCTGCACCACTCGAGGTTTCTGCAGTGAATCTTGTGAATGGTGGACATCACATTTTCGGCTGATGGGAAGTTCTTCGCCTTCATCAAGTTCGCTGTTACGACTGCTTTTCGAAATTTCTCTGCTCTGTACAATCCCAGTTTCGTTGACGTTTAGGAAACGGCTCAGAAGCTCCTTCAGAGTGTGCAAAACGGCATCAGTCAGTGCTCTGAACTGGTCTCATCGTTGTGCTAGTTGTCCCGAGTGATCAAGCGCCGCACCCACAACCTTTCAGACAGATTTTTTATGCCCAATATTTTTTTTTGGAGAATATGATCCACGTGCATTCTGTTTCTCATTCGAAGGTCTGTCAATAATCAACGTGTCCTACTTGGGTAAGAACGTCGTTTCATACGCCGAAGGTCACAGCTTTAATGGCACGACTCTTAAAACATTTTTTCATGGCATTGCTTTTTGCTATCTTTTAAAATCTCGCCGTTTTGGAGTCGGTGATTGACTTAAGTCCCTTTGTACTCGGCTCGCTTAAGAATCTGAACTCTGGTCCTTCATGGAATGTAGCTGTAACCTCCGCTGTAGCCGTTGTAGGCACTAAAGCGTAGTTCATAAAACACCCACGGTGATCAAGTTAAAACTTTTTAAACCAGTTTTTTAGAGGAAGCCATTGAAGAAATATAGTCCCAGTCTACAAGGGTACAGGGCCGAGGTTCTGCAACAACTTCTCGTGTTGTGCATTCTACTCTTCTCTCACGAGCTGAAGGGACCTACAGTTTTTTCGCCGAGTCTGAATAGGTCGACGCACACACTCACTACGCCACGGCGACCATCCCTGACCGATTTCTTTTTTAATTTTTCTAAAGTCCCTGGATACACCCGCTTTCCCTTCGAATTCTTGATTTTAGAAGCACGGTTAAGGGCTTGCTTTAATATCTTGTTTCCTAAATCTTCTCCTTCTTGTTACGCTACAGTCCGGGGTGGACCTGTGCCTCAACCAACATGCCTCTCCAGCACGAACTTTCGTCAGCTGCTGCCAGTTGCGCACTTCAAGACGCTTGAACAAGCGCATGCCGCTGTACAGTTTGAAAAGTTCGTCACTGAATCTTCTCCCCCAAACGCCATCAACGCAAACAAGACCAAAAATCACAAACAAAACTTTTCTCTGGAAAGAAGTAAGTACTTCCTCATCCGCTGTAAGTAGCGTCCAAGTTTCCGCGCCGTAAAGGAGGCCTGGGATGCTGAACAGTTACACATAGCCAGTTTAGTCCTTCCAGAGAGGGCTCTTTTTAATCAATTGCCTCTTGAGCCCAAAGAAGCAACGATTGGCAAGAGTGATTCTGCGTTTGATTTCGGTACTTGTGTTACTGTCCCTGTTCACCGAGGTAGAGTCGAGGTAGACGAAGTTCTTGCCTACCTCAAAGTTTATGCTGCCTAGTGTGATGCTCTGCTCGAGACGCCGATGTTGTGTGTCCTTCCTTGATGACAGCATGTACTTCGTTTTGTCCTCATTAACCACCAGACCAATTTTAACCGCTTCAGCTTCAATGCCAGCAAACGCCTCATTGTTACGCATGATCTCAAGGATGAAGTCACATGACAGTGCGTCGCCTTGTCTAAATCTGTAGTTCATTATATTACCTTGAGAGTCTCAGGCCTACAGCAATAACTTTTCCTATGTTTACTTTGGTGTTTTGACAAAATAAAGCCTCTGTGGACTGCTCTGTCATTCAGTGCTATATGAACTTCGTTAGCCGACAGCTGGCTCATGTAGCGCTCGCTTACAGGTTGTTAGCCCAAAAGCCAGTTTAACGGCTTAAAACTCAAGCAGGCACGAGTTGTTGATTTGAACAGATGCAATCAATTCTCTCGCTTTGTCTTCAGCCCACGAGTGAGTTCAGCACTTTGTATCAGTGGCAATGAACATTTTTAATGAAATTCCTATTAATCCGCACCCTCCTTGATCGCGGAGGGGGATGTTCTGCAAAACCGCTTGCTCTAGTCGCGTTTCTGCTGTACCCAGTAGATAGAGCTTTGAAAAGTGTTGGAACGTGTGAATAACGTAGGTTAGCGGTTGGTTTGTATGCCAACCTCGGTTTTAATTAAAACGTTCATCTTTGGTTTAAATGATTTTTGTATAAGAAGTTTGACCAATTGTGGAGCATTTATCATAACAATTATTAAGCATAAAAAAAGGAAACGATTCCTGTAGACTTAGCTTTTAGGGTAATCTGACCATCCACTTAAAGTCAAAGTTAATAAGTCCTTTGTTTAGCATGTTTTCGATACTGTTTTCAATCATTAATCACATTTGTTTGCTCTGCTTTAGAATGACGCTTTTCACAAATTAATCGCAATGGAACGTGTCATTAGGTTCGCTGAGTTTTCGAAACCCGCCCTACATTCTTGGTTCTGTTTGAGCTCATTCAGCTCAAACTTATTCATTGGCGGATATGCCAGAAAAGTTTTGACAGGAGCTGTCGCACAAGTAAATTCTTGAAGACGCCTGAGAATGAGGGAAAACCAATTAATAACTCACATGAGCGCACCCTTCAGGTTTTTTATTCCTGCCACATTTTCCGTAGTTCAAGGACGGCACAATTTTAAACCCGTCACCGCATCAGTTGGCTCACGTCTATTCTTATGACGGATCCGTACACTTCACACCCAATAACATAAATCGAGAAAATACATAAAAAAAAATCAATTATAAAAATTCCATCATCACGACACACCCTTATTTGCCTTGCGAGGAATTGCAATAAAAATTCATTCCATTCATCTTTTGTCAGGCAGAGGTGTGCGCTGCCCCCCGTCCTCCCACCCAAAGTGAATTGATGTAAAGCTCACTTGACCATCAATGTACGAGCTGTACGTTCAATTTGCCCTAGCACACATGTTCGCACACATCTGCAATCGGTCTTTACTCGACCGTCAAGTTGTTAGAACCACAGAAAAGCAGGGAAGTTAGTCCTTCTTCTTGACGTAAGCACTTTCCGTCGTCAAACAAATGTCCTTTGATGACTTTATTCAATTACAGACTATGCCAGAACATGCCCCAACCCTAATAGTAGGGCATCCTTTGCCGGGGCAGACGTTATCTGAGTAACCTATAAGGGGACAAATGCTTCGGAACTCTTTAACAAATGCGCTCGGCAGTTTGCCCAAGTTGTTTTGCTGAGCTGAAGAGAGGAACTGCGCATTGGCGCACAGTGTGAAGTCTCTTAAAATCAGAATCGCTCTTGCCACACACGGGCTTACGAGGTGCGACGTAATTTCTGCCACTCCACCATTTGAATGCCGGTCCCCTAATGTATTCCATTCCGAGCTGCTTCACTTACCGCAAGGGAATTCTAATAAAAACGCACATCAACCTTCAGAAGAGCCCACGAATTCCATCAAACATCCACTTAACCCCTTGCCGCGACAGCTGACAAACACGGCGACAGCTCGACCACCTCATATCATCCCCTTGCATCGGCTCATTACGTAAGTATGCGTTGGCAACGCACGCAATCCATCCGCCCACGAGCCACGACTTGAAGGTCACAAAAGATGTGAACAGCAACCAAAACACGGGCCCAAAACAATTGCGTCGTCGTGCCGCTATCGAGCAGGGGATGATGAGGAGTGGCAACAGCCGAGCTACTTGATGCAATGTCACTTGGTTAGAGGGTTACTTCCCTCTCTTGCAACACTCGACGATGCATCCCGTGCTGTAAGCAGTAAGTCTTTCTTCTTCGAGCGTAACGCGGCGACAGTGACATGAGACGGAATTCCGTTCCTTCCGAAATACAATCAACAAACCACCGGGCGATGGTTGAACAAAACGAGCGGCAAGGAGGCACATTTCATCCCTTGTTCAGTTCACTGCTCGAAATAATATCCACTCATGGGGCACAAAGCCTTGAATGCAGTTTTATTTGAAAGAGGGTGGCAGTTTTCCGCTACTGTGTGTTCGGTGTACTTGCGTGTGTGTGTGTGCGTGGTCTCAAGGGATATACGTATATTTGGGACGTTGACGCTGCCATCTGCGCGTCTAGCGAAATGTTTCAGTATATGTTGAATGTGTTTGTGTTCGGGAGGGTATATTGATGATTTTTTTTTTCTCCACTGGTTGACAGTGGATTTGAACTCTCTTTCTCTCTCTCTCAGGTTTTGGAGAGAGAACTGCTTTTGTTTTGAATTTTCTTTTCGTTACATCAGGGTGTTACCAGTTGAAAACTTTTTCTGTCATTTTTCTGTGGTGCAGATCTGTCATAGGATAGAGGAACGTTTTTTTGAACATATTTTGAAGAAATTGTTTTGTTTTCAAAAATTGTAGTCACCTTTCTCAATATCCTCCTGGAATGAGAATATTTTCGTTTCTTTGGTATGTGTATGGCATAGCTGTTGTTATTCCAAATTGACATACTCCATTTAAACTGTCATTTAAGTGGAAATGTGAGCCGTTTTCACTAATTTGAACTTGACAGTTGTAATGTATGGCAATCTAGAGCGTAATTCTTTCTAAATTGACAGCTACTGGCAATGCTTGTCAACTGCCTAATGCTCTTCAAACCAAAATAACGGGTTCTCTTATCGACTGTCAAACTCCAAATGACATTTAAAGTGAAATGACACGACTAAAGTGAAAAAGTTATTCAAATTTTAAAGGCGGGTGTGCAATCAAACATTTCGAACAACTGTGAAATGAAAAACGGATTGACTTCAAATGTCACTCAGAAATGACGGCTAACAACTGCCGAATGTGTAACAAATAGGCGTTTACTTTTAGAGTAAAATTGTACCTATAGTGGCGGCTCTTTAACTAACTACTATGGTTTCAAATGTTTCTCAAATTTAAATAATGATCCCACGGCCTCTTCTTCTTGTGGTGCTACAGTCCGGGGTGGACCTGGGACTCAAATAACATGCCTCTCCAGTCAGCACGATCTTTCGCTAGCTGCCTCCAGCTGCGCACTTTAAGTTGATTCAGATCCTTTACCACTTGTGTGCGCCACCTTTGCCTAGGCAATCCTATGTTGCGTTGTCCGAATTCCTCTGATTCAAAAACTCTTCGGCCCGGAGCGGTGGTGCCCATACGTTCTACATGGCCTAGCCATCTCAAGCGTTATATCCGAAGACGCTTGACCAGTTGCATGTCGCTGTACAGCCCATAGAGTTCGAGTCGTTAAATCTTCTCCTCCAGATGCTATCAACGTAAATAGGACCAAAAATCGCACGCAAAACTTTTCTCTCGAAAAGACTAAGGGCTTCCCCATCCGCTTTTAGTAGCGTCCAGGTCTCCGCGCCATAAAGTAGAACTGGGATGATCAAGGTGTTATATAAAGCAAGCTTAGTCCTTCAGGAAAGGGCTTTCGTACTCAATTACCTCTTGAACCCAAAGAAACAGCGATTGGCAAGAGTGATTCTGCGTTTGATTACGGTACTGGTGCTGTTGTCCATATTTACCGTGGAGCCGAGGTCGATGAATTCCGTGAGACTACCTCGAAGTTTCTGCTGCCTAGTGTGACGCTCTCTCTGACACCTCGATGTTGTGTGTCCTTCCTTGATGACAGCATGTACATACATCGTTTTGTCCTCATTAACCACCAGACTCAATTTAACCGCTTTCGCTTCAATGCCAGCAAACGCCTCATTGACAGCTCGCTGTGTTCGTCCAATAACAACAATGTCATCAGCGTAAGCTTGCAATTGAACTGACTTTTGGAAGATCGTGCCTCTGGTGTTGATTTGTGAGTTACGCACGATCTTCTCAAGGATGATGTTAAAGAAGTCACATGACAGCGCGTCGCCGTGTCTAAGTCAAACAACTGTCATTGAAATAAAAATGGAGGGCTCAATTGTCAACGTTTGTAGTGCCCAAACATCATTCAGTAGCAGAATTCTAGAACTAAGCAATGTTGTCCGACTTTCCAATGCAAATTCCTGCTGGATACAAAACGTCATTTAAACCAAAATGGCGACAGTTGTCAACCACAAAATGTCAGACAAAATGATGGTAACTCTCAGCAACTATCAAATGGCAACAAATCTGCACATCTGTCAAGCAGACTGCAACCTGCCGCAGAGCCCCCGCGGCAATCTTTTCATCCTGGCAACGCCATCTCCGCAAATATATTCGCAGCCATAATAAATCATAAGGCTTACGGTGTGTCTGGTAGTGGCGCAATCTCTTCCCTCAACCCCCGTCACAACACACATCGATTGTACGGCTATTTTCAGCAGCCACCCCCATATATCCTTGCACAGAAAGGATAACACAAGAATGGAGGGAAACGAAAACGAAAAGAAAAAAAAATCGGAAATGTCTCATTGCCACCCACAATCATCTGAGTGAGCGTCGAAGTCTGTACACATTCGCTTGTGTTTTCGTATTTTTCAATTCATCTCTCCTTGCCTGCGGGGCGAGTACACTACATCTGCGTACTCCGCTCCCTCGTACATCTGTATCGGTGGCAACTACATCAAGTACACACAAACACTTGACAAGGAGAGAGATAGAGAGAAATTGAGAACAAGCGAGAGCGAATACATATAGGGGATGAAATCTATTCCCTTCATAGTATCTGATATCAACTGCTGGGAAAACTTACCCTTCACGTTCACGTTCAGTAGCTGTTGCGAGCAACTTCAGTTCTCAAGCGATTTTCTCGTGAAAATGACGGAAGAGACTGTTCCAAATTTGTTAACAATTCGGAAGTGAATGTAGACTAGTCCTTTTTTGTGTTCTCCTCCCTCAACTAAAGCACTTCACAATTGTTTTCTGCCCCGTTCGATGGAGTTTTAAGCCAAAAGTTGATCTTAGCTGTCCGCGATTTGTTCCTTTTCTTCAGTTTCGTTCGGAAAGTGTGTACCCACCCGGTGTTTATGTAATTCTTATAAGCCACTGTCTGGCTGGGTGTTCGCTTTTTCCTCACCCTCACCCTCTCTCTTCGCCGCTGTCCGTCTCCTCCGGTTGTCTGTCATCCGCTTGTCGAAAGTAAAAGTTTTCCGAGGTGATAATGCAATTTGGGGAAAATTTATAATCCATCCATTCTGTGGATAGATGCAGTAGAACTAAGAAAAGATAGAAATTAAGAAGAAGAAAAAAAAGTTCCCGAAACCGCCGTCCATTTTATTTCACTCCGCCCTAGTGCCGTGTGTGCGTATCCATTGTGTATGTATTGTGTTCGTGCGTGTAGCTGTGTTTTGATATAACATCCACCCCTAAAGCAGTGGCAGTCCTCCCCCTGCCGCCTAGTGAATTGTTTGATTACGTTAGCGGTGAAAGTGAAAAATCACCTTCCCCCCCGTTCCTGTTCTTTGAGGAAAAGTCATCAACCCCCCCTTTGCCGTGGGCCGTCGTCACCGCCAACGTCGAATCCGTCATCAACGTCATAGTCGTCGGCGTTTTCTTCGCTGCCACTTTAGCAAACATGTTGACTTCGAATGATGTTTATTGGTGAGTAGCGTTGTGATTCCATTTTTATTTTCCGGTCATCAGCAGATTGGTGGGAAGCTTCCTCCCAAGGAGATGCGCCCACGTCCAGCGACGTAATCATCCCCACCCGCGGTGGTGGCGGATTAAAACACAGACGACAGTTTGTCTGGCTGATCTGTGTGTTTCATTAAGTCATACACACAGTCGCCCGCCCATGTGACAGTGTTCCTTCGCTCGCACACACATAGAGCCGAACGAGAAAATCGATATCCTTTTACGAGTTTCTTCCTACATTTCGTCGGTGGCGAGGGGGCGTAGTGGGTCGGATGGGTGTGGGTGGACAGCCTTCGATGAGTTCTGCCTTAAGTGGCGGACTTGGAGTGTGTGATGCCATTTCTCAAAAAAGAAAAGTCCTTCGGTGGCGGGCTGTGCTTGTGGGGGTTCAATATCAATGGGATCGAATTTTATTTGCCCTTGGAATGTAATACGTGATTCGGTGTTCGTTTTTTTTTTCGGGTTCCTAGTTGTGCTCGTTCGATTCGTCATCTCTGAACATCCGCTTATACAGCACTCATTGAAGGAATCGAATTGTCCTTCGGAGCTGCTCGTCTTTGCTGTGATTCTCCTCAATAATTGGTCCTGCAAGGCATGAGATAAGTCGATGTTGTTGGCGTCGTATGGTGATTAGATCTTGAGCTACTGGAGGGGAATTTATTGTCGTGAGATGATGCTAGCGTGTGATGGCATTCATTCAAGATTGGTTGATTTTTTTTTTGTTTGCTTGTCTTGGCTAAGGTTTTGATCGATTTGTGGTAATGAAATCCACTGCTGTTCGTGTGGGAGGCGTTAGTTATTTATAGCAGACAACATTTATGAATGGATGAGATGTTTGCCACTGCTGTGCAAAGAAATGTATGGATTTGTGCTTCAGTCGATTTGGATGTAATCAATTTGTCATAACTTCGTTTGTTGTGACATTTTGATTGTGATGGATTGTTGCACATTAATGGTGTCCTTTTGGATGTAACTAGTATTTTCTTGTCCGTTTTAAGTCGCTTCTCTTCTGGTTGATCCAGCAACTGGTTAATTCTTTGCATACCTCCATTTTTATTGTTGTTATCTCGACATGCGCGGAGGGATAGTGGGAGCTAGGTTATCGCAGTGGTTGACCCAAATTTGTAAGTTAGATGCATAGCTGCGCACCCATAAATTTAAGGAACCAAGTCACTCTTGAACCTAAGACGGAGGAAAGTAATCTAAGGAATTACAACGAGGCACTGTGCAATCTGAATAACATATCTTCATGCCACACAATGGTAGCGACAGATGTGAGGAGGGAAGAAAGTCCGTCCGACACCTGCTTTCAGATTATTTGCGCAAAGGTTGGTATCAAACCTCCATCAAACCTCAAAGGTAATGTAATCCTAGCCCTGGAGTATATGATAACTATCACGCTGAGTAATATTCTAAGATCCATAGTAATACAAAGAGTTAACACGAGGCTCTAAGCTTCCCAGCTTATCCAACAATGGACTCGATTGGAATAGCTGAGTAGCGTCGCCAGCAATATGGACAACTTCCGTACCTACTGTTCAGCAACTTAAAGAAAAAGATTGTGAAAGATGTCTCTAATCTCAACTTTGTTCTAAGATATTTATTGACAATTTTTTGTCACTTAATGGCAATGAACTTAATTAAGAAAGTGAATCAGCATTGTCATTGTCATAGCTTGAAATGTGTCACAGGAACTCTGCTCCATCAAAAACAACTATGTTGCAATAATTACGATGGCAGCTCCTACTCGAAAACTCTTTGAAGCCAAGCCATTAGGAAAACGCAACAGGGGTAACTACCTCGTCTAAGATGGGTCAAGTCGACAAGATGTTTTTTTTTGTTCGAAATTGGAGGGGAGAGATTGTGCTAGCTGCTTCGATATGTTGATTAAGATCCACGTCCATCCCGAACTAAAAGAGCTCTTGAAGAAGAGGAAGGTTTAGGAATCAATCAAACAAAACCCTTACGATGACTCACAAAGAACCACAGACGAACACATCGCTACAGCTCATGTGGTAGCCGATTTCACATCAAACGCAAAAACTGGGGCATTTCTCAGGTCACAACTTTGAAATTTAGCCTAGTGGTGTGGGACCTCGCCTGTACAAAATTGACTGATCCAGAAGTTGAAAGTAAACAACTGGAGACAAAGACGTGTGAGCTTTACAACAGTTTGAAATTTCGCCATTTCGTCAACAAACTAAAATCTAAGAGCGTGTATTTGAAGACTGGTGGTAGCTTTTTTTTTGTTGGAGATTGGTATACACAGCATTGGAGCGCTCAGACTCAAAAGCTGGTTCATTGTACTACCAAGCAGTAACCTTCCTTTACTGTAGTTTTCTGGTTTTCCGGAGAAAGATCAGCAGGCACTTCTGTGATAAAGAGCCTAAGTTTTCAGTTCCCACCACATCGGCGCCAAACAGCCACCACCTGATACGAGCAAATGCGGGACATTGGCAGACAAAGTGCTCTGAAGTGTCTTCACCTTCGCAACAGGCGTCACAAAGGGTGTCTTCGCTTAGCCCAAGTAAACTTAGGTGCTTACCAAAGGAAAAGTACCTCGTTTGTACGCCGACAAGTTTTCTGCACTCTTTTCAGTCTAGAAATAACAGAAAAGCCGCGGATTTCTTGCTGACGTTCGGGAGTTTGCACTTGGTCAGCCTGCATCTCTGGTTGTGTTGTTGAGAGACCCAACCGTCGACGGAAGCACTAACCAAGGAAGCGGGTAGTTCCAATTTGGGTTCGGGCCCAACGGATGCTTCTTTAGAACCTTGCCTGGCTAGTTCATCAGCAATCTCGTTTCCCCTGATGTTCCGGGACCCAAACAAGTCTTAGCGAATTCAGTCTGCCGGACAAATTAAGGAATGACTTGCATTCCCGGACTATTTTGTAAGTGGTTTAAGGGAAGGCTGTCGCTGCAGAGGCAGATACTTCGCCCCTTCCACCTGTTCTTCACTATATAGTTGGCGGCCATTAGGATCGGAAAAGTTTCCGCCTGGAAGACCGGTCCGAAATTACCTAAAGAGGTGTGAAGTCTAATGTTGTCGCCTTTCACAAAAGCACCAGCCCCAGATCCCTCTGTCGTCTTGGAGCCGCCGTGAAAATCCGACTACATTCCCTTCCCGGTTCAATTTCTAGCCAGAGCCAGTCCATGACGAAGGAAAAATCGATTTATATAAGCGACGCAGCTGGATAGTTGGTGACGCCATGTCAATGAAACTTGTTTCATATGAGATTCATATGAAGTTCATCAAAACTTCAGTACGATTGGAACCAAAGACCATTCCTTTTTAGTCGAGAGATGGGCTTGATTGTACAGCTAATGATGTGGATGTCAAGGGGAGGGAGATCTAACAATGCATCAAGAGCAGAGCCAGGCGTCCTGGGGAAGGCCCCTGTGCAGCTGAGACAGACCGTTCTTTGAAGCTTGGTGAAAGCAGCAGTCACATATTTTCGCGAAAGCTTGTTCCACTAAACGACTGAGGTCTTATCCTTGCCGTATAGATCCACACAGCTTTTTTTTTTGTTATAGGCCCCTGGCTTGACAGCGCCTTGGGTGATTTCGTCTCAATGTTTCTTTTCCAAAGAAGTTTTTTTATCCAGGATAACACCTAGGTATTTCGTTTCATTGGAAAATGGAATGCTGACACCTTTTAGTACTGGTCGAGTTAGACCAGTCAGGTTCCTCCTTCTCGTGAAGAGGACAACTCGGATTGAGGATTAACTGAAAGCCTGTTCCTAGTACACTAGTCATCAATCATATCAAGGGCCGTCTGTCCACTTGCGAGATCATAACATAGCATGGTCACATCATACATATCACATCACGATAATGAATTGGACTCCCCACAGAGATTGTGAGCTTGTTTACAAACCACAGCTCACCTCCTCAAAATTTACATAACCCATGCCACCGGTCAAATTCAGCTTGATTTATGCATCAAAGTCGTGGAAAACTTTACATTTCGGATGAGCGCCACCCATAGAAGCCGCAGTCGTATTGTGAGTAAACCTTCAAGGGTTAGTTTCTATAGCCGGCCTTGACTTTCATTCATTTTTCATGTTTTTCGAGGCTCTGAAACTATCAAGTTACTATGTTCAACCAGTATTAATTGTCTGGACCCCTCAAATGACTAGCATTTGGGGTCGAAAATAAATTACAGGTGCCACCATTTGTTAAAGCATAACATGAGTGGTTCCTGAATGCGGCGGTCCCTCGTGGGCTTTCTATCCACTGTTCGTTTTCCACATATTTTATTTTATTTGAATTTGAAAATGGGAAATGCTTAGCGTTGAGTCGTTGCTTAAATCATGTACAACGGGTGGACAACACAGTTTCAAGCCTAAGAATTTTCGAATTCGTGGCTCTTTTGCAGCGCTGCTCTATTTCCCTCGATTGAGGCGGCGCACACGAGTGCAGAAGGATAGGGTGTGGAGAAGGCAAACAAAGGTAGAGAACTTAAGGTAGCTGAGAGATGGCGTTGTTTTGAAATCTTATTGATTCGGATCCAGTAGCACTACGCAATTAATGTGTTAAATTCGCCTCTTTGTTAAAACAAACTTGCGAAATGAACATTACACCTTTCTCCAGCAATTTTCAATTTACCCTAGATGCCCTTGAATGCACTTTTAAATCCTTCTTAGATGTTGACTTTTATACTGTTCGATTTCATAAATGAATTCGTCCTGTAACTCCTTCTGTGTAGCCGTGTACCAACAGTAGATTCATGATTACAAGGCTTTGGCTTAAAGATGGACCAAAGACTTGAAACTGTATGGTTATGTAACACTATTGTATTGTATTTGTATATAAACAAAAAGAAGAAGTTAATATTTTTTCCGTGAGTCTCACTCAGTGTTGGCGTTGAAAACTTTAAAAATACCAACCCTAGGTTCAATGCCTTGAACGTTTCTTGACCATCTCTTTTAAGTTGCTGACAATATTCAGAGACCACTCCACAATGTGTGGAGGAACAACTTCTCGAATTCACTCCCTTTGAAGGCGGCAATAAACTGTAGGTTCCCTTTACTCGTGGGAGAGCATTAGCACACAACAACTCTACTCGTAGGAGAGCATTAGCACACACAACTCTAATAATTGCTGAAGAAGTGATGGTTTGGTACTGTGTGGATTACTGCGCCACCCTATTTATTATTTTTTTGTTTAACTGAAATTTAAGCTATAAAATGTGAAGTCAAGCCAATTGGGACTCGGCTCACTTCAGGTGGTATGGCCTCGAAGAGTGAACGGCAACATAGTTCCTGTCCTGAGCCTCTAGAGCATAGCAAAAAGGATGTCCTTGTATGAAATGACGCACACAAGTGGCGATGACCCTGAGCCAACATAGTGTGCAAAATTAGAGGTAGTTGCGGAGAGACATTGATCACTGAAAAAGAAATGTTGTTTGAGGCCCAAATTAACTCTGGACTGTAGTGCCACCCTAAGAAGAGGAAACAAGGTTCAGTAGTTGAGAAGTCCCTGATCATATCCCAATCATAACATACCATCGATGTGTCGTCAAAAGTTTGATTTTTTTGATTAGTATGTGGGATGCGCGGTGTCCCCTCTATTGACACACATTCGGTTTCACATAGCGCTTACCTTGAAATCCACAATGACAGACACGAGTCCACTTAGTGTGTGTACTCTATTGAAACCTAGCCCTATTAATAAATTTTTTTTATTTTCATATAACTCCAAAAATGGCAACCATGAGTCCCATTTGTTGAATGTTGCGAATGGCTAACACATTCTAGAAATCATTGAAAACTTCCTCATGTACAGAATTTAAGTGAAAAATACATTTTTGTTTTAAAAAGTGTCAAAATGCGACTAAAGTTACAAAGGGGCAACCATGTTCCCACTTTTGTCGTCATTCCATGATTTACAGTTGCTTCCCAAAGCCGGAAACGGTTGTTAATAAAATATTCGTGTTGTAAAATGTTGTTTCCAAAAGAGAAAAAATACGTATTTTTATGTCTCAGACGTGCCGGTGAACATCAATTACTCATTGAAGGAAAGTATCTCTCTTCGTGATTTGAATCGATTCTTCATTTTGCGACAAAATACACTTTAAGGGTCTTGTTTATTGGAGCACGAACAAATTCAATAAGGAGCATGTGCTTTATGCAGATGTACGCCGGTGTATGTGTATGTGTGTGTGTGTCACAGGGGCCATGAGATGGCTTTTTAATTATACGCCCATTGTCGCTTTAAATCCACATTTTGCGTACTAATGAGAATGTCACATGTTACCCGGTCAAACACCGCTGATTACAGGCGGTGATATGCATATTTTGTTGTGTGAATTAAGTAGGATTAATTATGGTATACATGTTTGTGAATGGTTTTGACTGATTTTCACATGATTTAAGTTAAGATCTTGAAGTCAAAAGCTTTGTGATAATTCTTGTGGGAATGGGAGTGGGCCAAATGTATTTCAAAATGCAATAAGCTGAACAAAATTAATTTTTACCATGTATTTCCATTGATGCCTCGGGTGGCATTCTGTCACCTCAATTGTACAACTCCCTTGTTGATGGTTTTTGGCTATAGTTCACGGATTGTTGGGATACTATTGGTCTTAAGTGCTTGAATCGATTCCGGATTATTGGCAATCCCTCAATAAATCGCGGTTCTTCCACAGAAAAGTAAATAGGAGTCTAATAGCAGCCTCGAGACCACCAATTGACAGCGCCAAGATGGCTAACTTCATTTGGATCCAATGTAATTTTCAGGAAAAAAACAACTCTGTAACGGCAAAAGCGCTGCTTTCAGCCTCAGTTCGAAAGAAAAATCATCCAAGAATGCCGCCCTTGACCTAAACCGACCTGCTACCGACCTCATTTTGAAAGAAAAATAGTCCAATGATGGCCCTATTCCAAATTAAGCACTAAACTGTCACTTTCTGTGGATGCATTCGCTTCTCGACAATAACGGCCTTCCGTATCAAAAATGTGGCAATTTCGTTTGTTAAGGTAGACGCCGTGAAGATTATGCGCCTTGTCAGAAAAGATCATTTTTTGTCCAAAATCGTCGTCCAATGAGTCCCATAACGAAGTGAATGGTTGCTGATTCAATTATCCGAGATTCTTTTGCAAATTCCTTCTGAGGCTAGTGCGTAACACTTTTGGCTGTTGAGATCGATGCCTAGTAGACGAATTGAGTTTCACACTCTCGGTCGCAAAAGCCACATTCTCATCTGTACGAGGACCGGAACCATGAGTGTTGTCCCCTTGCATGCAAATTTTTGAACAGTACTGCAGTTGAGGTGTCTGCTTTATTTGACCGAAACTTATTTCGGTAGGCATCACAGTCTTCGCAGTTTGCAAGAGAATGCTTGAAAAAGTCAGGGAATATTCAGGGTTGTCTCATGAGTGCTTTCTTTTGTGTGAATTGGCCTTCTTTAGTGCACATGATTTGCACAAGATTTGAGCACATTTGTTGTGTTCACTGATCATTTTTTGGGTTAAGTTTATATGGTGGTCGCCGTGGCGTAGTGGTAAGTGCGTTGACTCCTACGCAGAAAGTCTGGGTTCGATTCCCGGACGGGACACATCGCATTTTTTACGGCACCACCTCTTTCGAGTTGCTGACATCGCTCAAAGGATGTCTATGAAAAGCTGCTCAAAATCTCGCCGTTCGGAGTCGGCAAAAAACTGTAGGGCCCTCCTACTTGTGAGAGAACAGTAGCACGCACAACACGAGTAGTTGTTGTAGAAGTTAGGCCCTGGTCCCTTGTGGGCTGTAGTGCCACTCAATTATTAAGTTCAGATGGAGAACAGCAACCACCCACCAACAGACACAAGAGAGCCTTCTCATTGATTTGAAACACTCTGCCGACAGATCAGAAATCAGTGCAGTAGTGGGTGCCATCACGCCTCCTTCAAAATGGCTTTCTCTTATGATGTCTAAATGAAGATGAGGAAGAAACTTTTTTTACTCAATTTTTCGTCTGGATACTTTTACCTTCGGAAACTAAGCTGAACCCGGCATGCTCCCATGTAGCAGTATAGTGGTTAAATAGTTTTGAGAAGAGGTCGCAGCTGAGCTTAAACCGATGAAAGGTAAGAAAGGAGGACCACTGTGCCTTTGGAGCTCATGCATATGAAACATCTGGACAAACCACACAGATGATGAGGAAGAAGAACTGCTCTGGGATTGTCCAGGGCTGGCTTCAGTAATTCTAAAGTTTCTCAGTGAAGCCTTCTGCCTGGACCTGGGGAACTTGCTTAGTATCGAGCTGAGGGACATGCTGACATTTATACACAAATCGAGATGGCTTTTAATGTCTCCTGAAGCAGAATGAGATTCTCAGAAGTCTCCTCTTTCTTTGATGCACAGATGACACCCGTCGTTGCCCACTAGAACAGTCTATCTACCTACCAACTTCCCAAATGGTCACACTTATAAACAAGACTCTAAATTAAAATGCTTTGTCATATTTAAAAGCGAAAAGAAACTCAATAAAGATCTCTATGAATTTCTGAGAGGTCACTTTTCAACCAGCATCTTTAAGCGATATCCATTCCACCACAAAACATCCACCCGACGGCCATCCACTCTGCTGTCGTCAATGATCGATAGTCTATTCCAGTACTTCGCAGTGCATTCAGAGTTGAGGAGGATTTAATTTCCAGCAACACAATAACTTTAAATTGGAAAAAGTAAATAAATATTTCAAAGCGAGAGACAGACCCTCCTGAAGGGGGTTGAAATAAAAAAAAAAAAAAAAAAAAAAGAAGTGTCTGAGCGCCATGCAGCGCGCTGCACCCTGGATGGCATGCCTGCAGCAATAACTCAACGGGCCATCATCTGGATTGGTGATTGCGGTTCAGAGGGGCGAGACAGAGATGGAGGCAGTGTAATGAAATGACGTCAATGCAGCCGCACACCACACAGAGCTGTGGGACCGAAGAACGACGTCCAACAGAAAAGGCAATAAAAACTACTCGACAGCCCACCCAACCCCAACTCAATGTGAAGGCAGCAATAAAAGTGTATAACCTTCACCCCAGATGGTCGTTGGAGAGATACTTCGCCTTGGCGCATGCATGTGTGGGTATCGACCAAAATGCACAATTTCAAGGGTACTGGCGAGCTGGAACGGAACTAAGAGCGGCGCGGCGGCACAAAGGCAATTTATTTCAATCCACAGATTCGTTTAATTTAATTCCTCTCGCTCGCACTGAGGCTGCGAAGGGGCCACTCATGGGGTCTTCAGCCCGAAAAACTGAACGAAAGGAATGTTTGCTTAAACTTTTGAGGTGACCTCTGTGGGAGGTTAAAGTTTTGTGGCTGCCTCTGACACAATTCTCTTTCGCAAGACTGTTGCTGCTGCTGCTGTCGCTGACGGTGATTGGGATGAGTCACAGCGTTTGCAGAATTAACACTGCCGCCGACGACGACGACAACAACGACGTCGCCATCAACGCCATACGCGCCACGCAAGGGTGATGATGATAATGAGCATCTGACATGAAAGTTTTATGTGTGCGCTCGCCTCCCATTAGGGTTGGATGTCCCAAATGTCTGTCGGTTTTCCACGACAGCAGGACAGACGGTTTCCTGTGATGTGGATTATTAAAGAAATGATATTTGGGGCGAGAAGGGTCCCGAAATGGATGACTTCATCGGTGACTGGGGGGGGACAGACAATTTTTCATTTGAGTCGGGGAAACTTTATTAAAACGAGATAAGACTTTAAAGTGTCCTCATATGGTTATTATCAATGGAAATGAAGAAAAATGTGATTTGCGGAGGCTGCAAGTTAAATTTTACGAGACACGTTTTTGTGGGAGGGAGGAGAGGGTAGTTTTTATATTCTTAGGAGTCCCAAAGGATGCGTTGGTATTTGGGTCGGCGACTGGGGATCACTTTGGGTTTCGTTTACGACTTCTAAGCCCAAGTCTGCGCCGCAAATAAGGGGTTAGTTGTCGGTTGGGCAGGAGGAGATAAACTTTTCTGCAAAGTTGCCCCCCTTCAATGACTTTCATAAACTTGCCCTTATCTTATCTCGCGTTGTGGGATTTATTGCACATGAAAACAACCGGCCGTCTGTCGGGGTGGGCAGTCTAAGGAAACAGGCAGTATTTCATTCTAAGCTTTGTTTGCGGCTGTCTGTCACGTCGGATCATCTGTTCAAATTGTGAAGTCTTAGTGCGAAGGGGTTAGGTTGTGAAGGAACCTTATGAAGTAGATAAATGCCTTATGGAGAACATTCTGTATCTTGTAAACTTGTTATGACATCTTTAAATGTTTAGGAGTTTTTACATGTCAAACAGTCTACCTACCTCTAACTGATGACAATTTTAATGCCATAACAACGAGCATCTATTGATCGACTGCAGCAGCTGTGGAGACATTTTCCTAGCAGTCTGATTGGAATCATTGCTTAAATTTGAACTGATCTGACTTTAGGGGTATGAGTTTGGATCAGGCCAACCATCAAAATGGGAGAATTATGTTTCATCAAACTGGTGGAATTTAGTCGCCGTGGTGTAATGAATAAGAGTTTCGACTCGCAGCCGAATGTTACTGGTTTGAGTTGCCGATAGAGAAAGAGAACTCACTTTCAATGAAAAGCGTTTCCAATCTATATCCGTTCGCAATCGGCAGACGACTGTAGGTCCCATCTACTTGTAAGGGAAACAATAGCTTGCACAACACTAGAACTGGCAGAAAATACTAGGTTCTGGCCCCCTGTGTCATTAACAGGTAGAAGAACATTTAAAACCATATTCGGCAGTTTAACATATAAAGGGTGTCCCAACAAGAACGCAATATTTAAATTTGGCGCCATTCGAATTGTCATTCTTTGACATTTGAACAATTATTATTGTATGTTAGTAAAAGGAATAAGGTTAATAAAAATGGAGCGCTACTCGAATGAACAACACATTCTCATTGTGAAATTGTTTTACCAAAATGGTGAAAGTTTTGCGGCTACAGTTCGCAAATTGCGATCAATTTGGGGTTACAACAATGCTCCAAAAGAGTCAACTGTAAAGCGATTAATGGAAAAATTTGCTGAAACTGGGTCTGAAACTGATATAAAGACAACAACGCGCTTTCGATCAGGTCGATCGACCGAAAATATCGCGGCAGTACGTGATGATGTCGCTTAAACTCCATCCACCTCAATTCGACGCCGAGCTCAGCAAATTGGTGTTTCCACTATGCAACGCATTTTGACGAAAGATTTGCATCTTCATGCATACAAAGTTCAATCGACTCAGGAACTGAAGCCAGCTGACTATGCACAACGAAGGGAGTTCGTTAATTGGGTATTAGAGAGACAACATGAAAATAAATAAAAAATCATCTTTAGTGACGAAGCCCATTCCATCTTGATGACTTCGTCAATAGGCAAAATTGTCGCATTTGGGACGAGGAAAATCCTCGAGTGATTCAAGAGAAGCAAATGCATCATCAACGTCTCACTATGTGGTGTGGATTTTGGGCTGGAGGAATCACTGGACCGTTTTTTTTTATGAAAATGAGTCAGGTCAAGCGCAAACAGTCAATGGTGTTCGGTGTCGTGAAATGATAACCAATTTTTTCGTGCCTAGAATTGAAGAAATTAATGTGGAGGGGATGTGGTTTCAACAAGACGGAGCCACATCTCATACAGCCAGAAAAACAATTCAATTGCTGCATCAGTCATTTCCCGGTCGTGTTATTTCGCGTTTTGGAGACCAGAATTGGGCGCCTAGATCGTGCGATTTAACACCATTGGACCTTTTTTCTTTTGGGTTTTTTGAAGTCAATGGTTTATATGGAATAAGCCTACGACCATTCAAGCCTTAAAAGAGTAAATTGGACGCTGCATTAATGAAATACCGCAGCATTTAAGCAAAACGAAAATTTCATTAAAAGATCGCGTATGTGCCAGCAAAGCCGCGGCGGCTATCTGGCCGATGTGTTATTCCACACATAACCTTATACTGTCTACTTTACGATATAACAAAGAATTCACGATTTTTCTTAAATAATTGCGTTTTATTTAAATTTTAAATCTTGCATTCTTGTTGGGATATCCTTTACATACGCAGGTGTATACCATCCTCTCGTGCCTACCAAAAGGTTTAGCTGCTCCTGACCTGATGGGGTGTCAGCACAATCGTTGTAAATGCACTCAAATGGCCTTCTGGACGAAGTTTTTTCAATAAGTACTTAGCCTACAAAAGAAAAACGAACATATTGTCTTTAGGTCGATACATTTGACCCGCTACCATCTCTAACGCGTCTGAAAAATATTCCTTCTAATGTATTGCAAAGTACCCATTTGCGACGGCTATAACACCTTCATTATACTCAAAATTTTGACCAGCGAGCGCCCTTTTCAAGTGTGAAGAAGGAATACGAAGAATATGATGGGTGGTGCAGGAGTTGATAACTCAATTCAATCAATTCAACAGTGGCGGCTGTTGGTGCGTTAACCTTCTTCTCTAATTGGAAAAGCTTTTATTATCTTCAAATCAACATTGAATCGGACCAAAATTGGAGCATAGTAGAGCATACTCATAGTCTTTACCAGCTTCAGTATATCGATGTTGACCAGGGCCAACAGTGGCCATCGCCTTTCAGGTCCTTAGGACAGTCACGGTCGCCAAGTGAAGTGCCATGTTTCGGATTGCACATTGGTCTCTGTACAATCTGTACAATTTTTTTTTTTTTTTGTGGTTGTTCGGTCGAGGACGTTGTAATCTTCCGAAGGCAGCCATGCATGCACGATTCTCAACCGGAGACTACGGCAAATCGCCAACGTACCAATCCACACCCTGCACACATCAACAACTCAACCCACAGAACTGACGTGGGGAACTGCGTTGGGTTAGTTAGGGTCTTATGCTCTGCTCTAAAGGGAAGCTCTTTCTGCTTCAGCCTTAGTTTTGTATGAACTGTCATAATGCATGAGCATACCTCATTCCAGTTGTCTACACATCTTACTATTTAGGAGATCATAATTGTCGGCGCTTGATGCGTTTACCATGTGTCTGTTCTGCGCAAAGCGGCTGCAGTGAAAACTGCTTGCTCTGCATCTTTCTTGGAGTTTGGAGATTGTGGGCACAGCGGCGAGTTGTCGTGCCCAATCTTCAGATATATTCGGTGGCCAGCGTGTCCAGAAAGGAACTGTGAGAGTTGGCACTCTTCTGCGGATCTTGATATCCAGATATGAGGGCGTCCCATCCGGATTGCCACACTGCTATGGATGCTGCTCGTTCTTTTTCTTTTATAAGTTTGGCTTGGTGACGGGCCGGGGTTCTTCGGTGGTCTCTGGTGTAGATCAATCCGTATTCAAAACGACGCAAAAATTACTGCAAACAGTTCAAACACTTCTCTAAAGCGATTTCACAGTTGCGCTAGTTGTCCCGAGGCAGCGAGAGTGGCACTCTTCGTGAAGATACCTGCTCTAGTATGTCATCCCTAATACACAGACCCACGTAGCTGTCTAAGGTGCCTCCTGTCTTATATAAGTGGTTCATCCTAGCCCCGATCGACGGCTGGGAATCAAATCTTCATCTAATGTCTGTGGCACTAACCTCCTTGGGTCAGAGGCCTGCTTTGTGCCAATAGGTGTCTAAACCGAATCTCAGTTCATAGGTCGAATGAGTTTAGCTTAACCGCGCTCTGATTCGGTCGCAACATTTTACTCTGACACATCTAAGAGAGGAAATGGTGGGGCTGGCTGGCTGGCTGTGCTCAATTTATTCTTGTTTTTGTACGCGTCTTATATTGTCGCAGATGGCAGCTTTGTCGGCAAGCATAAACAAACCACAAGGAAGGGACAAGTTGTTCCCAGCAAAAGTTAGTGGAAAGGACGATTTTCGTTAAACATAAGTGCCGCAGACCCTGAATGTCACATTCATTCTGAAGTTCTGTATCAACCTACATTGTAAGCCTCAAAATCATCAGAAAAATGAAAACTACCAATTTCTTAGCACTCAACGATAAAGGGTAATCGCCCCTTCAATGTGCCACTCTATCGGTTTTTCGTTTCGCACGAACCACCACACCTTAGCAAATACACTTGACTTCATTAGAAGGAACCTAAAACATTTCAAAGTGAAAAGTATAGTCTAGGCTCTTCAGAGAGTTCACATGTGTGTAAAACGCCTAGAATGGCGTCATCTTTGCAAAATCAAATATGAATTCAATTCCCGGAAAATACATTACCGCACCCACACAGAAAACAAAGAGAAAAAAAAAATCACACACCCGAGAGCTGGATAAAAATTCTTCTCACTCGCCTTTGAATGCACTTAGCGCTGATCCACTGGAAAAATAAATAAAGACGCGCTCTCGGCACGCACGTACTTTTTTTCATTTCATACCCCATACAATGAAAATCGGTATCACGTCGCGGCACCGTCACTGGCACCGGCATCGTCGGCGGGTGTATAAATAGAACGCTGAAACAGGAGCATTCGAGGGGCATTCTCTTGCCTGCTTTCGAAAGAAAAACAGAACTGAAATCGTAAAACCGGTAGCTGTCAACAGTGATTGTTTATTGCCAAGAAGGGCAGTCTGTGGAAGGTAAGTCGGATTATGCGGGTCAGAAGGAGCATCAACCCACACTCGGCATGGGTTCTCGTTGGAAACAGGAATAATCATAACAACCGATTATGCTGCTTAATGATGCGTCTAATGAGGTCACATTAGGTGTGGGAATGTTTTCCTTTCGAAGTGCATCCATCTGTCAAGTTGAGTTTTTGAGTAAGGAGATGGTTCGTGGATGTGTAAAGTGTTCTTCTTGGTTATATATTGATGAATGCAAAGGGTTCTACGTCAAGTCTAGTCGTACTCTTGACTAAGCAAGTTTCTTAGGAAAGTTTGGAATTCAAGAAAGTTGTTATTACTCTAAAGTTCTTAAATGAATACCAAAGGAATGTCGCCTCTATTTTGTCAACCCTTGCACTAACGAACATGGTTATGTCGGAGAGCATAGGAACTTCAAATGTGCTGAAAACAAAAGCAGTGTCTGAGCTAGTCGAGCTCTATCCGCACAAAAACTTGGTATTCAAAGATTTTATCGCGATTGATGTCGTATCGATATTTTGGGTGCCCACCGAGCCGTGATGGATAATTGAGTTGGCTCACACGTCGTTTGTCGCAGTTGCCATTCCGGAATCCTAGACTGAACATTTCCCATTTTTTCACAGGACAATCTCTTTCAAATCGGTTACAACATTCGAAGAGTACTAATTGTTTATTTCGATTTTTGGGATCGGCAGTAAACTGTAGGTCCCTGGTACTCGTGAAAGAACAGTATCGCTACAACACTCATCTGACGAAGGTATTCCTTGGTTCCTAGTGGACTCTAACACCATCCAACCTGTATCAGATCCAATCTAAAGGGGACCTTTATAAAAAAACAATAATTTGTATTTCTTCCATCTCTGCGAAATATCCGTTTATTTCCTCCTTGAGCTCTTCATCATCAGAAAATCGCTTTCCACTTATTTGTTTGCTTTCAAATCAAGAAACAAAAATTAATCACTAGGGACTACAGGGTGAATGTTGGATTTCGTCGACACCACAATCTAGCACAGCGGGCTTGGAAACTTGCGTGAATGGAAGCGTTGTCCTGAACAAATAACATAGCCCTTCTCTTTTTTTAATTTTCTCCTGTGATACATATGATGTGATGCTTATGGTTTCACATTTTTTTATGTACCCAATCAATTTCATCCCCTTTGATTACCAAAAAACTGTGGCAATGAGCTTCCCTTGAAACGGAGTGACCTTAAACTTCTGCGGGGGGCTTGTACTTTTTCGTGCCCCTGAATTTACTCTTGTCGTAGCTAGTAGCAATTTTTTTCAGAAATCGCATTTAATTTTGCAACTCCGCCAACCGCCGCGCAGAAGGTCTAGGTTTGATTCCCGCACGGGACACCTCGCATTTTTCACGGCACTACCTCTGTCGAGTTGCTGACAACACTCAAAGAGAATCTATTGTCTATAAATAGCTTCTCAAATGTCGTCATTCGGAGTCGAAAAAAATGTAGGTTCCTTCTACTCGTTAGAGAACAGTAGCACGCACAACACGAATAGTTGTTGTAGAAGCTTGGCCCTGGTCCCTTGTTGGCTGTAGTGCCACTCAATTATTATTAGTAGTAGTGATAACAGGGTTCTAAAAACTCGCTTTAGCATATGAATCGCACTGTTTTCGAAGACGCTGTAAGCATTCGTGGCACTCGCCTTGAACACTTTCTGATGCGCTGTAAGCCTACGTGGTACCCACCCTACACTGACTTTTAAATGGTAAAGGTGGGAAGGAAAAATGGCATTTATGGTACCAAAACTCTCTGATCTCTGCTATTATTTTCACCCTCTTTCGGGCAACCTTAAGTACAAGTTTTTCGACAAACCGAAGGCAAGCAGTCTGAGCAGGATTCGTCTTCAATGCTTTCTCTATCTCCTTTACACTCACTTGACCACTTTGAAAATGTAGTACTTTGAATTTTAGTTAACAGCCATCATCTCTTCATAAACATTTTTTTGACTTTTTCCTTGTTTGCAAAGAAATTTAATCGCAGTCACACATGTACAGTGTCTCATAAAATTAATGATAGGTTTCACATTCCCACGTATTTTTCGCATGTTGTTCTTCCTGAAGCATTCGTGGAATCGTCAGTGAGTCAAAATGTAAGCCGATTTGGATCAAAGGGTCGCGAATAGATTTGGACAATAAAGGGACAACAGCTATAATAGAGACTGATTGAAGTACGGTCAAGTTGAGTGGAGATAGTCGAATGCTTTCTGGCGGTGCTAGAGTTTCAAGGGAGTGGGCATACTCCAGAGAATCGATGGATTCATGACTGTTTCTCGACAGAGATGATTCTCTAACTTCTTTAACCAGTTTGAGAAGTCGGCAGCGTAACACCCTCGTTCTACTCAAATGACTGCCCGACGCTTGTTTCTTAAGTTTCTAAACAAATGACAATCCCACGGAGCAAAACTAGGAAAACCTGGTGGGTACCAGTTCCAAGACTATCTTGAATAATTTGGGCGTGGTGGCGGTGGAGATTTGCGACTCTTATGCCGGAACCCTAAATGAGGATATTTTTTGGGCAATTTAACATCAAATCGGTAGAATAATTCGTCATGGTAGAGCTCTGTGATCGTTTTGCACTTCTTCAGTTATTATCGATGCAATTAAATCTGGTGAACCCAAGAAAACGGTGGACATAAACTTTCTGACCGATATGACAGTTTTCGCACAATTTCGGAATACGTTCTCCGGGGGAAGTCTACTGCTTCCATTGTTTCTTTATCTCTGAATTCGTGATATATGTATGGACTGCACACGATTTGGACACTCCTTTCGATTGCCCTTAAACAACGTCACGCACTTTAAAGCTAAATTCATCATCATCCATCGCGCAGACACCTTCCTCATGCTCAACATTTCATTCAGGATATGACCAACACTGCCTTTCGAGATGCTTTTTGTCTTTAAATGTCACTATAAGATCGTGGATTTTTGTCACGTTTTTCTCCATGGTAGTCCTCGTTGAGGTAGAACGACGTAGCCCCTCAATTTGACATTGTGTGAAGATAAAACCTCTATCCTTAATTTAAAAAAAAATGATTTTTATTTAAAAAGTTAAAGAAGAAGATTTATACAATCAAATCGACTTTCTTGCTTCGCCGACCATATTTCATTACTCGTCTTCGGTTAGTTTCCTCTCCTGTCTTCTTGGTTGAGTGTTGCCCTTAACAATTGAAACCAATTGAAAATTTTTTTGCCGGTTGATATCGAAGAAAAGAGCCACTTTGTACAGCATGTACATACACGTACTGGTCGACATTGCTCTCTCCACATTTTTCCGAGTCAGAAAAAAACCACGAGTTCCAGATTCGGGTAAAATTCACAGTAGCCCTGAATGCACCATACAATAATAAATGTTTCTTGTGGTTGTGGCACCATTGGCCAGGTCAAAAGTAGTGCCATGCATTGCAGCTATCTGAAATATGTATGGACATCCATGCACCTTTTATTAACGATATGATATCTTTAACCAAAGTCGTCTGAAATTTGAATGTCCTTAAGTGCAATGATATCGTAAGTCATTAAAATTTAATTTCTTAGTCAAATATCCACTCCCCTTTCATGTACTGCCTCTCAACCAGTCCTTTTGCAGAAGCATTACCAAGTTGTTAACCTTTCGGCAATTTCAGTTAAAAGTACATTTGCCAGCAGTGTGATTGAAGCTAAAAATCCCATAAACACTGCAGTAAAACGGAACTCAGACAAGAAGAGCGTTCGTATCAAAACAGTCCGACGAGTTACAAATCATTCGAGTGAGCACGACGACAGATCCGTCCTGTAAACAAACAGATGAAAACCGTCGCCTTCCATCTGTCAAAGAGCCGTAAACATGGAAGTGCACATCGCGACAAGAGCTTTGTGGCCATCATCAAAATGAATTCCACCCACAGGCACTGACCTCATTTAACCGCAAATAAATTCTCCCAACAAGCTGTCGATGCGGAGACAAATTACTGCTGCCTGTCGAACTGCGTTTAAGGGTTCTGCGTTTATTGCAATCTATAGAATCCATTTCTCACACACGGCCTTCAGAAGATGGATGCGCGCAACGACCTTCTTCTGAGGCTCGCAAAATGAGAATTAGATACTCAAAGGCCAAGAGGCAAATTGATACACAACCCAGAAGTGTAATCACAACGTCAAGCCGCCTTCGGGGCATTAGTTTGTTTCTTCTTCTGCGTCTCCACTCTTCACTTCGTTCGGCTTGATGTTCCCCACCGCCGTGTGGCGCACTGAATTTATTTTTAGCACACTGAACCATTGCCACCGGAGACGAGTCGACTGCGTGAGTGCTGTGCACTGCTGCTGTTTACACGCAGAGCGGTATGAGTGCTCATCCTCCGGGGTGGATCTCGCGGATGATGTTTTGAAATGTTGCGTGTGTTTATGGCAACGACTCCTCGAAGTTCACAGCTAAACCATGGGAGGCAATCGCTTTGTCTTTGTGTGCCGCAAATGAACAGCTTTCACCTTGGCAGCAACCCACTTCTGCGGTGTTCCTTTAGCTGCCTCAATTAACCAATCAATCTTCTAGACAAATTGACTCAAGCACTCAGCTGGGGGTGAGCACAGGTAACTGTCAAACCGCCGCCGACGAGACACTGAATCGTTTCATACTGACAGATTGCCGAGACTAATTGACACAAACACACACACACACACTGGAACAGCAGCCACCTACTCTCTCCGCACATCGACCACCGACCACCGAAGGCAACAACAAACAACAGAACACACAATGGCGGGCAATAATGAGGAAATCAACTCGTACAACTTAGGTGTGACCTTGCTAATGAGATCTGATTTGTACACCAAACATGGCGGGATGTGGCGATGACCACCTCCGCCGCCGCTATTTGAATGGTCAATTAATTGAAAGGCAAACACTTGGCGCGTTGAGACGCGAATTGAAGAATGGAGCCGGAGGCACGGATGTTTACAAACTTCGTCCATCAAAGCATACGCGAGAGAAAAATGGGAGTTGAGTAATATCTTCATCTTCCTCTTGCATAAGGTGATGGTGTGAGGTCGGCATCCATGAGTAGATGCTGTTCGGTAATGAGTTTCGAAGGAGATGAGAAGAAGGCGGTCAGGAGACTAATGACCGATTGATTGAATTTCTCTGGTTTTGGAGCAGACAATGGCTGCACTACCAAGTGCTCTCAAATGCTCATCACGCGTTGAGGAGACGACACTTATGGATTGTAGTTGCAGTCGCTGCTTCACGAGATCTTTTCAACTGACCGAAAATGAAGGCGAAAGGAAATGTATTGTCTGCTTATTACTGCTCTGTACAGCTGTGTTAGGTTGAGTTGGTGACTGCTCCTTTCATGTTTCATGATTCTCTGAAGATACACTTCATTTGACAGACTGTAGGGTAGTCAGACAGGTTGGTAGGTGAATGGGAACTGTAACAAACATAAACCGACTACGATGAGTAGACTGAATTCATTTTACCTTGAAGAGAGGGTCCATTCCTTACTGAAAGTTGGAGAGCTATTCGGCTTGAGGAAATATTTCTGAATTTCCATAATCCCGAAAAATTTTAAAATAAGATGTGGAGGGGTACATTATGTCCCCTGCACTCCCACGCTTAAAGTTATGGGGATTGCATTGTTTTTGACTTTAGATCTCGGAATTTTGTTAATTTTTTTTTTGTTTTTTGGGCCTTCTTTCCCCTTACTCTATATTCTTAAGTGTTGTTACCAGCAACTTCAATAGGTGGTGCCGTGAAAAATTCGAATTGAATGAAAGTCTAGCCCAGTCCTACATCAACTTAAAGAATTAAAGGGGCAATTGTGCCTACAGAGGGTGTCCCAACAAGAACGCAAAATTTAAATTTGGCACCATTCGAATTGTCATTGTTTGACAATGGAACAATTATTATTGTTTGTTAGTAGAAGGTATAAGGTTAATAAAAATGGAGCGCTACACGAATTAGCAACGCATTCTCATTGTGAAATTGTTTTACCTAGGATTGAAGAAATGAATGTGGAGGGGATGTGGTTTCAACAAGACGGCGCCACATCTCATGCAGCCAGAGAAACAATTCAATTGCTACATCAGTCATTTCCCGGTCGTGTTATTTTGCGTTTTGGAGATCAGAATTGACCGCCTAGATTGGACTTTTTTCTTTGGGGTTTTTTGAAGTCGATGGTGTATGCGAATAAGCCGACGACGACCTAAGCCTTAAAAAAGGAAATTGGACGCTGCATTAATGAAATACCGCAGCATTTATGCAAAACGAAAATTTTATTAAAAGATCGCGTATGTGCCAGCAAAACCGCGGTGGTCATCTGGCCGATGTGTTATTCCACACATAACCTCATTCTGTCTACTTTACAATATAATAAACAATTCACGATTTTTTTAAATATCTGCGTTTTATATAAAATTTAAATCTCGCGTTCTTGTTGGGACACCCTTTATATCCACCGAAGTCTGGAACTGATGTCGAGCGCCATAAAATTATCTTCCATTAGGGTTACCTCTTTTTAGTTTCCCTTTGCTCTTCTTTTTCCTGTGAATCTCAATGTCACCATGCCATAGCTTGTTGAGCTATATAAAGACTTTTTGAAATTTCACTAGTAGCGATTATGATCTTCCGTAGTCGACCAGGCCTCAAACAACATTTCTCTTCACTTAGCAACTGTCGGTCGCCAGCTGTCTGTAAGTTCGTAATCCAACTTGCTTGGGGTTCTTTTCCACTTGTTTGGTCGTTCTCTGATGCGTTCTTTCGATAGCCCACATTCAAAAACTATTTAGACGGGTCCAATGTTATCCTTCCGGTATACATGACCTGCCAAACCTAAGTATTGCATCCGTGGACACTTGATTAGGTTCATGTAGCCAGGTGACATCGACGCAAACAGAATTAAAAATCGCACATGCAATGTTCCTCTCAAAAATAATACCTCATACAAAGCGAACTTGGTCTTTTAAGTGCGGGCTTTGCTGATACTCCTCTCCTTCAAGACTGTTTTTCTTTTTGTTTTTTTTTTTTTTTTGTACTGATACTGTTGTTCGTATTTACTGCGAAGCCAAGGTGGAAGACGTCTAAGACTACATCAAGGTTTTCATTGCCCATTGTGACGCATCGTCGATGATGTGCATTCATCCTTGATGACAGCACATATGTACGTTGTTTCGTCTTCATTTGTTGTCACATCCATTTCAGCTGCTTCCGCTTCAATATCAGCAAGGGCCTCGTAGGCGGCTCGATGTGTTCGTTCAATCCCGTCAATGTCATGTGTGTAAGGAAGCGGTTGATCGGACTTTTGGAACATGGTTCCTCTAGGTTTGGCTTTTGTGTTCCGCATTATCTTCTAAACAGTGGTGTTGAAAAGTTCACCTGACAACGCGTCACCTTGCCTTTAACCTTTGTTAACATTGGAGGCCTCGGGGAGGTTGTTGGCGAGTTCGTCATTCTACACAGTCTGGCGGCCTTCATTCAGTGAGTATTCAAGAAAAAAAAAATGGTTGAAGAAATATTACTTCCTTGCAACTTTGCAAACTTTCTGTTGTAGTACGACCGCTTTTCCCACCGTTTTTGTCTCAAAGCTGTCAGTTTAGTTTGCGAAACTTGCCTTGTGGTCCTTCTTTTTATGCCCACATAGTAGACGATGTCCAATTGGTTCCGTCAAATATGGGACACGACTCTGTCACTGTTATCATTCAGCTTTTGGGGCGATTTAAGCCCATGACTTGGCAGTCTTTGTGACTCTTGTCTCCTAGACACTTGTCAGAAGTTTCGTTCCGTAAAGCTTGAAGTGGTGATCTTCGATCTAAGACCTAATACCATTAAACAATATTTCGTTGGTTTCCCTTCAATATTTTAAGCTTTAACTTGCGGTAAGCGCCGTTCCTTAAATTTCCCATGCCGCCTGCAACCACTTGCACCATACCACCACCACCTATCGACACATCGCCCAGGAAGAGGGTTTTCCAACTAAAATTCGTACATGAACGACCTCTCCCACACCACATCCATGTTTCACCTGAAAAATATGTTCCCAGCTAGTCCTTGCTTCCGTTCAGCGCTGCTATTGAAGACACCTCCCCAGCCAGGTTCGCTGCACACACCGAGAACGTTCACCTCGCAGAGCTGGTGCGCTGGTGTGTTGTTAACTTCCTGGCAAAGCTAAACAATACCTGAAGTGCTTTCTAGTTGGTCAGCAAACAAGCCCCCTCAACGAACCGCATACGCACCCCTCGGGGCGGCACCGAAAAATGAAGGTGCTGCCATTAAGTTATGTTTTGCAGTAGCAATGCGGACGTGCTCCATTATGCCGGTGCACCGTTCCTCTTCACACCGCCCTTTCAGCAACGCACACAAAGGGAATGAGCCTGGAGGAGGTGCTCATTGGCTTCAAGCAATTGTTTCCAACACCCTCGTGCTCCGGTTAAAGTTTGAAGAGCGTGCACCAAAAGCCAGTCATGCCCGCAACGCTATTCTCTGGGGAGAGTAACGCTTTGCACACCTAGACTGATGTACGCGCTGCACTCGGGCGTGGGGGGCCATCATTAAGTGTTCCCGTCGAGTCCTTCTCTTGGCGTGGAAGTGTTGTCATTGTTGCCTCTGGTATTCCTTGAATTTTAATCGACAAAATGGCAAGTGCCTCTATCAATTGCCGTCGCCGCCTCACCCCAAGCTGAATGCCTGCGGCCTTTGTGCTGTTGCTGCTGCTGTTGGTGTTTGTGTTCACCCCTTCGATGCTTGTCGTCGGGACGACGAGTAGGAGCTGTGACTTCCACAAGCGTGTAGAGTGAGTAATTAAACATGTCCCAGCACATTCACTCATTCTGAGTTTTTCCGTAATTGCATGCAGATTCCACCTGAGCATTGTCGGGGTGAGAGGGCGGCGTGGAATCCGGGTCAAAAGGCAAGCACAAAAACACACAGCTGTTAATCCTGTGTAATCCGGTTTTTCGCTAGAGTTGAACCCTGTTTCTGCGATGAGTGTGGTGAACCTGGGTGCAAGTTGTAGGCTCCTGTTAGGGAAGTGGCGGTGTCAACAGTTAGGCGCTTGAATGCCTAAATCCCTTGTCCAGATGTCCCTGCGCGGCTCTTAAAGGCAAGCGAGAGCAGATTACTTTCTTAGCAGGACTCATTTAACAAATAATCCTGTTTGGTGTGGCTACTGATGATTAATGAGTGAATTTTGTTTGTTTACTTTCAGGTACGTATGCACACATCCGTGAGTGTCTTTCAGGCGACTAGGTGTTGCGGAAAGTATGCAATCGCGTTTGGACTGTCTATTTGATTACAGAGGGCGCAAAGTGCGCTCATCAAAGATATGCAATGATTTTGATGGTTGGTATGTATTTTAGAAGCTGATGTGCCTTTAGGGGCATTGTGATATGAACTCAGAGGAACGCGGCGAGATCGTGTGCGATAACTGTTGCATGCTTTCAGGGTGATTGAGGTAGATCGTCGCACACACATGCACAGGTGTCTGCAACACTTGTGTTAATGAGTAATGCAACACTAATAGAAAATAGTTTAGACAAAAAAAATCTGCTCATCTTAGGAGCAAGGGAAAGGTATCAGATGTGACTACTAGCGTTTATGAAATATTTTCCTCAAGACACGATACCAATATCACATTAGCGCAGGGAATTTTGTTTCATTTTGTATGTTGTCAATATTGGAACACCAGTGAACTGCAAATATGACAAGGGATCAAACAATTTGTTAGAAGACAGAAGGACGTGTCTTCTTTTAAGTTTGAAAGTAATCTCCCTTTGTTAGAAGACAGAAGGACGTGTCTTCTTTTAAGTTTGAAAGTAATCTCCCTTTCCAAAGCATCGAGTGCGAGTTACGAGAAACATATGAAAAGCGGATGATCTTGTTTCCTGTCTGAAATCTGGTTCCTCGCTTAGAAGCTGTTATGGTGGCCTAGTTGTCATGTAAAAAGGAGTCTTGGTATTTAATGAGAACTACGGCGTTTTTAAAGTAAAGGTGGCAATAATAATTGAACTCGGTTGACAAGAAAGTAGCAAATCACTACTTCGGTAGTGCTGAATCCCAAAGTAGTCAGATGAGGCAGAATTTGATTGATGTGTGTACGAGAGTTGTCCGATATGTAGTTAACTATACCGCCTATAGTCTTCATTATGGAAAGAGGTCCTTTTGTCCCTATTGCCCCATAACATTGACAGACCGGACTGAGGGATCAGTAGAGGCAGAAGAAATATCAAAATAACGCATGGGTCAAATCCTTTATAAAATATTGAGCGTGAGAGAGTTGACGTCGTCTTACACAACAAGAAGAAGTTTCTGTGCCGATTGATGACCGTCGACTTCTGATACACACCCGAGACCAAGGAACAGTCGAAACAGTGGATTCCAATCGGTGAACCTGATTCAGAGAGGGCAGAGATTGTCTGTCTGCCAGAAAGGCAATTTCTACCGCTTTTTGCGATTCACATGGTGTGATCTACATCAACTAACAAGGGAAGGTAATAACGGTCACAGGATAATAATAATAATTGAGTGGCACTACAGCCCACATGGGACCAGGGCCTAGCTTCTACAACAACTCTTAGTGTTGTGCGCGCTAGCGTTCCCTCACGAGTAGAAGGAACATACAGTTTTTTTGCGGACTCCGAACAGCGAGATTTGAGAAGCTTTTCATAGACAATTGATACTCTTTAAGTGTTGCCAGAAACTCGAAAGAGGTGTAGCCGTGAAAAAAAATTCGAGGTGTTCCGTCCGGGCATCGAACCTAGACCTTCTGCGTGGCGGTCGACGCACTTACCCACTATGCCACGGCGACCACAAGACTTTACTTTACAGAAATATTTAGTCGATTCAATGCTGAAGTACACAGGGCAACATATTGCGAAGAAATATCGTGACAAGGCATAGGCTCACACCTTCCCGCTACTAAAAAATGGTCGAATTAGAAAATGAAGTGCTGCCTCATCCACTATATACTCGAGGTTGGGTAACGTTCGACTTTCTTTTTGTTCTCAAAGGAAAAGTTTCTTGCTGGATAAAATTTGTGTAGATTGAGGAGTTTTTGACCGTAACGAAGGCCGACTTTTTAGACTTTCAAAAAACGTCGATGGGTCGATGTAAAAGGAGAAAAGTTGTTTTTTCCAAAAATGTTTACTTAGTAGCGGCCGGCGTATGTACATTTCCTCAGTGACCATAGTTACACTCAGCCACCTACTGGGATACACGAAGATTTTCCTGCCTCAAATTGTGCGTGCACACCTCTTCATTATGTTAAGTGGATATATAGGACAAGATCATAGGCGATACGTTTGTGGAGGGGCGAGAATAGTGTTCGTACTTCAGGAGTCATTTGCACGGTAACAAGGAGAGAAACTAGTCTAAAGTAAATCGTCTCTGGTCTAACGTCGACTGCTGCTGCTATTTTTTCCAGGCAACACTGAACGTTATCAGCAACTTATGAGATCGAAAGTCGTTAAAAATGAATATGAATTGATACAAGAGTCAATGTTGTAAATTCTTAAATAAGTTAGATGTTACTTCAGTGTAGGGGGGACCAGGACCTACTTCCTTCACCTAACTACTTGTGTTGGGTGTGTTATTGTTCTCTTATAACTGGAAGCTATAGTCTGAGAATAAAATCGTTGACCATCGGCGTGTGAGTTGGCGCACTTACCCAATAAGCCATAACGACCAGTCGTGTATGCCTTGCTTGGATCGAAAGTCACCTATAGCAATGTTGTATTCTCTCTAATTCGTCTAAATTTTGGTTTACTTAAACATCAGACAACAAACTTTATCAATGCACCTGGAAACTCGGCACTTGTTTGCAATTGGGAAAGCGAACTTAAGTGAAGTCCTTTTGTTCTGAGCAACCGCCTAGTTTAGGACGTCAGAAGTTCTGTGTGTCAAGTTTATCCCGTATAATGTGTGATTCATAATGAGGTTTGCTTTTTAATGCAAAATACAACACTCGAGTTGGAAAGTGAACTTAAAATTTATATTATCGGTTAAAAGAACAATTCATGGCATTTAGTTTTTCAAAGTGATATCATGCAAATACTGGTGACGACTAAGTTTGAGTTGGTCCATTCGAAAGGTCCTGTTTTGGACATCTCGTGATACTGGTCGCTTTCGCGGATAAAACGAGTAATGTTCGCTTCCAAAGCGTCATTCGTAGTTGTTTCATATTTGAAGACTTCAGGCTAAACATAAGATATGATACCGAACTACGAGTGTGTAGGCAGCCAATCAAATGATTTCTCAACAAGTCCATTGTTTCAAGTGTTGTGTAGCTCGTTGCGCCAAACCAGAGCTCACCGAGACCATGTACTTGGTTTCTGTAGATCGATTATACGCATCGTACAAAAAACATTTTTCGCAGAAGGCTGATTTACGTAAGAGAGCTATACAATTTGGAGACACTGTGTGAATCCTTGATACTGACCAAATTGGCAAAGCAGTTTGATAGGAGTCAAGTGTAATTTAAAAAAAACCGTTTGAAAGTCGAAATTTACATTGAATCACACGTGACTGAAGAAGATGTCATCAACAGATCAGGAAATGCACACGGAAAGTATTTGCTTTAAAAGACCAAGCGCTGTTTTATTCGCTGTCAATAGCATCTAAGCTCCTTGGGCTCAGATCTGGCTCAGGATGTCCTTCTTTCAAGGGGGTTGATTTAACTTAACGTCATATTCTTACCAAGAAAGAAACTAGGATTAGATTATCTAGATTACCAAGATTAGACACTGGAAGTAGCAATTGTGCGACTAACTCAAGCAAACTTGATTCGAATGGTTGGTTTCTCTAATTGCAATTCAGCTTTGGAAACTTTGTGTCTTGGTGTTTACTTTATCTGACAATGGATTGTTCTGCTAGCAGATGAATAAGCTAGGACATAGGTATGCATTGGAATCTGAAGCGTCTGGCATGCAGTATAGACCGCGTTATACGTTTAACTGATATTGTCGGCTTTTCAGATACTAGTGCGAAGTCGTCTTAATACTAAATGTGCAGTTTCCTCTTTCTTCGAACATTGCAAAAAACATGAATCAGCTTAATTGCTTCATTACCATCTCAGAATGAGGAGGAAATAGCTTGATCCACGCCTAGCCAATGGAGCTGTAATTTGTAATCCGATGGTCACGCCTTACGTTAAGTTGACTTAACAAACTTATGCACTTTTCGACTCCTGCACTGTTCCTCTTACAATTTTCTCCAACACCACCTCTTTTAATTTGCTGATAATACTCTAAAAGTGCTGATTGTCCATGAAAAGTTTATCAAATCTTGCCGTTCGGAGTCGCCCGTAAACTGTGGGCCCTCCTGTCTTAAGGGCGTAATAGAACGGACAACACGAGTCATTCCTGAAGACGCATATGCCTGGTCTCTTGCCTATTGTCGTGACATTCAATTTTATTTTTGTAGGCATGAATCATTCGACAAAAACCAGCTTCCATTTGCGCTAGTTCCTGGGCTGGAAACTTAAAACTTGACCGCTTGCTGCATCTGCAGTTTTTTCTGTTCAATTCACACCCCCATTAAGATTCTTTGGAGAGGGCTGTCCTGTCATTTATAATCAAAGCTTGACTTGTTTGAGTAACATTTTAACCTCCCTAAGCATTGGTTTTCAATTTACACAATTGCAATGTAACCTCAGACCTTTTGGAGAGTGCCCTCAATGTCAAGGAAATGCGTACAGCAACCTTATAAAATCATCCATCCAAATTTATGTGAAGACTGTTGCTGCAAAACTCGCCATCATTCGCACGCGAGCAGACCCTTCAGAGAGCTGCGCTCACCCAGCTTATAAACAGAATTTCGAATGCAAAGCCCTTGCAAGGTGCACCATTAATGAGTGTCATAAACTTTTGGTCAAGTCACAAAATTGCAAAATCGATGTAACTGCAATTACGGCTGACCTTTCGGTCACCTCACAACCTCGCAACCTCATGACCTCACGAACCCACAACCCCAACCCATCGCCACCACTCACTGCAATTAAATCCTAATTAACTTTAATAACTGACACCCATGCGTTGTCGGCAACACTCAACGGCAAAGTTCAAGGCCGCTCTGCCCAGGCTCCCATCCCATTCCTGAATGAAGCCAATAAGCGAGTTTATCACCTGCATCGGCAGCCTTTGTTGCCCACAATGGCCGCGATAATTTTATGTGCCGCCTCGTTTGCGGTACGGATTTTCAGTAACTGTGCTTAATTTGCATACTCAAGCCCCGAAGTTGTCTTGCACAGTTCCTCGTGCTCGCGCCGCAGCGGTGAACAGAACAATTAAACCTTCGCCTCTCATCTTGCAGCCACGTCTCTGAGAACTCAGCTGCGACAACATGCCTTCGGTGGTTGATGAATTAATAGAAATCGACGCCAGCAGCCGTCATCGTCGTCGGTTGGCACATTTATGCAAGACTTATGCAATTTTTTAGTCGATTCTCTTCGGAGGCGCAGAGGTCAGTGTGACAAACCGGAGACCCTCCGATGGGAGAAGAAGGAAGCCGTGAGCTGCATCTGCATGTGCAGTTGACAGCGGCCTTGCTTATTCTAGCCGACTGTGGACGAAATCAGGTTTTCAAGATTCCATTTTCCATCTGGGTCAGCTAACGTTGGCGATTTAACGTGACATGGATGTCGATCGCACCAGTTTCGGTGCCGGTTGGTGTTTACCACTCCTCTCTGCGGTGGCGGCGGCGGCGTTGACGGTGGCGGTATGATAGAGGATTGGCTTAGGCCAGTTGGCGGGCCGGTTGATTCTGGTCATTAGACTGGGTATCAATGGCATATTAATTGAAGGCCGTTTGCTGCATAATTGAACTGTGGTTATTGTCGTTTTGATTGTACACAAATATTTACACAAGTCTCAAGAGTGGGGGAAAGGGGCGGATGACATCGAATGTTAAGCATGTACTCTACGTGGTGTAAGCGAGCCAGACTTGAGCTTCGCAGCAGAAATATCAATTGATTTCGCCGGGAAATGAGCACGACTCAAATGAGAGATATAGGTGCTCTGACACTCATTGATTGGGGTGGCTTGATGTGCAGCGGGCTCAGGAGATTAGTGAAAACGAGGTGCGAGAAAATGTGGGAAAATGGTGTATTAATACATTTTAAGAAACACTTCTGAGAATGGCGCTGTTTACCTACTGGCACATTTATTCTTAACAATTTTTCCTACTTAACGTTAAATGGTTGTGTTGTAAACTCTACTGATGATACTAATTGATGGAACAACTGATTGAACTTACGTGTGCGAGATTTTCATCCTGTCCAAGTCATGGAGACATATGCGTACGTCTGTGGCAACTTAAGGCCAAGTTTAGGAAGCTATGTGTCGTTGTCAGTATCTCGAGAGAGATGGTATCCTCAAATGTGAAACCTTTTTGTCCAGGAAGATAGGTAGCACCCTAGGTCTATACTTCTACGAAGAAATTTGTGAATCCCATGTTTCAATGACTTTAGCTTCCTTTTAGTCCGAAAAGGAAGAGACGTACTTGTATTGTTATAAGTTTTCGTCACTAATCATCAACAAAAGATGGTGGCTATAGTGATGGAATCTGGTCAGAATGTCTTAGCAGACAGCTTTTCAGTGAGAATAAAGGGCTTTCCCTTATGGGAATATCTGGAAGAGGGCACCGCAAATTCTGAGTGGTGTAGAAAAGACACACACTTGTGGCGCACACAAGTGGAGAAGGACCTCAACCAACTTGGAGTGCGCAACTGGCGGCAGCTGGCGAAAGTTCGTCCTGCCTGGAGAGGCATGTTGGTTGAGGCCCAGGTCCACCCCGGACTGTAGCGCCACAAGAAAAAGAAGAAGAAGTAGGAAAGGCAAATGGTAAACTCCCAGCGAGCCGACAAAGAGCGGAGGTGCCGTCCTATCCCTATTGCTCAGAATAAGGAGGCACACTCCATCCCCATTGTATGGAACCTCCTGTGTGTAGTGGAAAGTACTGAGGAATAATGCACCAATGCCCACAGGGAGCTGAACCCATCTCCGTTCTCTTATTGATGGAAGGATCTCTTGGATTGCATCATCTACTCGCACACACTTTGGGTTGCAACTCACTGTAATAATGTCTAAAACGCAAACCGTTTGAAATATTTCAAAAACTTTTCAGCTTGAAGTACAATCAAAACATTTATGAACGGAAATCCACTTTGACAATGTTTGCAGTGGTCAATGTGTTGGACTCAATTTTCAACAGCTCGGCCGACACAGCCCCTATTTCGCATTCAATGTTGCCTCTGAGCTATTTTAACATCGTTGGCTTGTTGGCTTAAACCAATGATAGAACATAGTCCCATAGAAAATAGTCAAGCGACGTTAAATTTCAAGGGCAAGGCGGCCAATCGGCTGGGTTCCTTCTTTAAAGAACTCACTCACCATATTTCTTCTTATTATTCTTCTTCTTGTGGTGCTACAGTCCGGGGTGAACCTGGGCCTCAACCAACATTTCTCTCCAGCCAGCACGATCTTTCGCCAGCTGCCGCCAGTTGCACACTCCAAGATGGTTGAGGTCCTTCTCCATTTGTCTGCGCCACCTTGGCCTGGGCCGTCCTCTGTTGCGTTGTCCCAATGGCTCAGATTCGAAGACTTTTCGGGCCGGAGCAGTGGTGTCCGTACGCTCTACATGGCCTAGCCATCTTAAGCGTTGTATCCGAAGGCCCTGGACTAGGCGGATGTCGCTGTACAGCCCATAGAGTTCGTAGTTGAATCTTCTTCTAAAGACACCAACAACAAGGTGATGATCGGAGTCGATGTTGGCACCTCAGAATGTACAAACATCGATAATGTTGGAGAAGTGTCTGACGTCGATCGCAACGTGATCAATCTGGTTGAAGGTTAATTGATCAGGGGATCGCCAGGTTAATTTATGGATGTTGAGATGTGGGAACCACGTTCTACTCACAAAGAAGTTCCGCCCCGCGGCGAAGTCCAACAACCTGTGTCCGTTTCCGAAGGTGGTGTCGTGCAGGCTGTTTTTTCCGATGACGCCAGCAAAGATGTCCTCTTTTCCAAGCTGAGCATTAAAATCTCCTAGAATGATATAGGATCATAGAACTCAGCCTTGCTGTTGTCATTCTTCTCCTCTGTCGGGGCGTGAGTACAAATCAGGCTGATGCTCCCGAATTTAGCCTTAATGCGGATTGTTGTGCTCGCTTACGGGATTCATATTTATACCATATTTACTGTTCAAAAAATTGATTGTAACATTTGCTGAGTGGCTTGTGGCACCATCCTGTTGAAACCACATGTCGTCCAAGTGCAGATCATCCAATTTGGGCCAAAAATAATCGGCGATCATGCCGCGATGACGCTGACCATTCAGAGGTACGTGACCATCATTATCGTTGACAAAAAATATGGCCAAAAACCGGACCATGGAATTTTTTTTGTGGATAATGTTGTGATTCATGAAGCACACGTTTATTTTCACCCAACCAATAACGCATATTTTGCTTATTAAGGACCAATTTGAGTCAAAAAATAAGCTTGGTCATTGAAGATAATGAACGGACAAATCTATGATTCAAAGAAAATGAAAAACACTGTAGGCCCATCCTACATATTTAAACTTTAATTCAACATTTTTTAGCCATTCACTTGTGTGCTCATGTGTTGTCCTGAAAAGCAACTTCCTTGCAACGACGATAACTCCCGACAATCAGTAGAGATTAGCTTATGTGGCTTTCATCGAGGTTTGTGAATTCCCTTAAACTCAGGGATCTATTGTGTTGCACTGAGCCAATTATCATCTGTTACTCCTGAAACCATTTTGTTGCACGAATGACCACAAAAATGTACATCTGTTTTCTCTTCTTTCCATGGCGCTACATGCCGGGGTGCGACTGGGCCTCAACCAACATGCCTCTCCAGCTAGCACAATGTCTCGCAAGCTGAATTCAATTGCGCACTTCAAGTTGGTTGAGGTCCTTCTCCACTTGTGTGCACCATCTCAACCTCGGCTGTCCTCTGTTGCGTTGTGAAAATAACTCAGATTCAAAGACTTTTCGGGCCGGAGCGGTCGTGCCCATACACTCTTCATGACCTAGACATCTTAAGAGTTGTATCCGCAAATGCTTGACCAGAACTTTTCTCTCAAAAAGACTAAGTGCTTCCTCATCTGCTTTCAGTAGCGTCCAAGTTTTTCGAGCCATAAAGTAGGACTGGGATAATCAAGCTGTTGTACACAGTCAGTTTAGTCCTTCGAGAGAGGGCTCTATTTTTCAATTTGCCTCTTGAGTCCAAAGAAGCAGCGATTAGAGTAAGAGCGATTCTGCGTTTGATTTCGGTACTGGTGTTATTGTCCCCGTCCCGTGGAGCCAAGGTGGACGAAGTCCTTGACTTCCTCGAAGTTTCTGCTGCCTAGTGGGACGCTCTGTCCGAAACTCCGATGTTGTGTGTCCTTCCTTGATGACGGCATATACTTCCCCATTTATCACCAAACCCATTTTAGCCGCTTTCGCTTCAATGCCAGCAAACGCCTCATTGACGGTTCGCTGTGTTCGTCCAATCACATCTATGACATAAACATAAGCTAGGAATTGAACTGACTTTTGGAAGATCGTGCATTTAGTGTTGACTTGTGAGTTACGCACGATCTTCTCAAGAATGAAAAAGTCACATGACAGCGTGTCGCCTTGTAAAAAAAAATACATCCCTTTGGGATATATTCGACCGAAAGCCAGCGGAGGACAGTTGCAGAATAGATGTGAGGTGCCGTCCTTTACTTCCTTATCCAGGCATAATCTACAAAAGTCGTTAAATGGTCATCCTAGTTTTGCCGCGTGTCCTAGGAGAACCTCAACTAGGTTACATAGGTTTTTCCTGCCTAGACTGAGGCTGGTCGTGGTCCATTTTATTTCAATGTTTGGCTATTCTGGTTTAAAATGATTTCATTTTTCAGGGGCACTGTCGATCGCTAGCTGTGTGATGTGGGTTTTTGGTATTTCTGTTAATAAACCACCTTAGGTTCAGTGATTATTGTTCCGCTTCTGGTTAGCTCGTCCACTTCACAGTTTCCTGCAATATCACTATGTCCATGAAGCATCAAACAATCATTTTTAATTATTTTCTTGCCGCTGATTTTCTTTATAACGGAACTTAAGGAGTCTTTGGACAGTTTCATGCATTCAGGTCGTAGACAATTTAACCAAAGACGACGTCCAAAAGATTTGATTTCAAGTGATCCTCGATTGTTTTTCATTCAACATACAACTCGTTTCAGCGTAGATCGTGTTAAATGAATGACTGCGTGATTTCCGGGACGGACTTCACAAGAAGTACATTGCAACCTTCGGTCAATAACTAAGAAGGTTTAAACTGTTTCATTTGCTTTCAGGAAGATTCTGAAAAAGACTGAATAAATATCAATTGTTGAAAGCACGCATCGTTGATTAAACTATCGGCCAGTACAGTCTGCCTATTCATACGCGCCATACAATTCGCTGTATTCTTGTTTAGCGCTCTCAGTCGTGACATACAAATAAATGTCAGCAACAACAACGTTAACTGCTCCACGCAAGGCGCAATAGTGTGATGTGATTTCTTTAACATCGAATGGAAGCAGATCGTGCGAAACTCAATTGACTTGCCAACACTAGAAGCACGATCTTGCAAATGACCACACAATTACTGCCATAAGGACTGACATTGATGTGATCGGTTAAAGACTGCGAACTCTTCATGAATCTGTTGACGGGCTTCAAATAGAATTTGCAGAAGAAAATCCACCACCAAATGAACAGAAAATTCGTTGGAGTCTGAAAAAGAACTTCGCAGGCTGAACCACTTTACCTATCCCTTGGCATTTGTAATCCCAATTTGAAAACCACATTCATTACTAAAGGAAGGGAGCAAAGCTTGTGGCGAACGGCTTTCACTTTTACTTTGTACATCTTCTGCATTAATCGTTGCGTGGCGCATTTTAATTTGCAAGTTGCTAGCTATAGAGACTTCCTGTAGGTGATTTCCTGCAACTGCCTGAAGTGATTCCAGGGTGCTCATATGCATTGGCCTACTGAACCCATTTCGTGGCTTCCACTTGGTCAGTTTAGCATGGGGTCATAAATGTTTGACATTTATCCAAGAGATGGCTTAATTATTATCTTCACGAGTCTTGAAGACAGACAGAGAGAGTGAGACAGACAGAGGAAGAGAGAGAGAGAGAGAATTGGATTTACGTGATTAGTCACATTTAAGGCTTCATACCAAGGGGTTCATATACCCAGAGTCAAAATAACGCAAGACCAGACGCCTAGACCCCAAGTACCAAACGATATTTTGAAATAAGCGACAATCATTTTTCCGTGGTAGGGACGAGATCTTGTGTCACAGTTCTGATTTTCGGCGTAACTGCACACTGCATTGAAAGTAGAATACTCATAACTATATGAATTGCGACTTCTCGGGTGAAGAACACTTTCTAAAGTCAGAGAAATGGCTCCTAATCAGTTGGAGTATAGGTTCTAATTGGGCTTTTATTGTCAGTCAAATTCCTGAATACCTATAGTTGATGACCAGTAAGAAAATTGCTAGTCTTTAGCTTCATCAATAATTTTGTTAACACCAGATACCACCAGCGGGTTGGGGCAAAAATCTTAAAATGGTCAAAATCCGGAAAACCGATGTTAGGTAAACTAAGGTAAATTATATTAAATTTTCGCAGACTTCTTAAGTTTTACAGTTTCGAGATTTTAGTCTTTTAGGATCTTAATCATTTTGACCGTTGCGGATCTTATACGAATTATAAAAATGTACAATCCCTTCACAGAGTCATTACATTCGTTTTCCTTCACAGGCTTCGTCTGCTGTCCATGCATATATGAGGGCTGTCTGATAAATAACCGACCCAACCATGATGCACGCGACTTTTTCAAAAATTTTTTATTTTTTTTTTCTACATAGTCTCCTTGTAACTCCACACACTTCTCCCAGCGATGCTCCCATCTCTGCAACCCTTCCAAATAGTACTTGTCATCTTTGTCTGCAAAATACGAGTTCACGAAAGAGATTGCCTCCTCATTTGACGAAAATCTCTGGCCGCCGAGCGCAGTTTTAAGTTGAGGAAACAAAAAAAAGGCGCTTGATGCTAGATCCGCTGAATAAGGTGGATGGTCAAGCAGTTCGAACCGCAATTCGTGGATTTTCGCCATGGCGACTGTTGAGGTGTGAGATGGTGCGTTGTCTTGGTGGAACAACACTTTCTTTTTTTGCAAATGTGGCCGATTTTTTGAAATTTCTTCCTTTAGCTTGTCCAATAATGATGCTTAGTATGCTCCTGTTATAGTTTTTCCTTTTTCAAGATAGTCTATAAAAATAATTCCATGGTTGTCCCAAAAAACACTCGCCATCACTTTCCCAGCCGAATACACAGCTTTAGGTTCTTTTGGGGCCGGTTCACCCTTTTCAATCCACTGTTTAGATTGGATTTTTGTTTCGGGCGTATAATGATGAATCCAAGTTTCGTCTACAGTTATCAATCGGCGCCAAAACTCGGTCTTATTGCCTCTAAACTGAGCCAACAGAGCGCTGGAAATGTTCATGCGCGCACGTTTGTGGTCTAGCGTAAGCAAACGCGGCACCCAACGCGCGGACAGCTTTCTCATGCCCAAATCTTGGTTTAATATATGGCAAACACGTTCTTTTGACATCTTCATAATCTCAGCTATTTCTCTAACTTTAATCCGGCGGTCGTCTAGTACCAATTGATGAACTTTAGCGATGTTATCGTTAGTGGTTACAGTTTTTGGACGCCCAGGACGTTCATCATCTTCCAAGCTCCTGCGACCACGTTTAAATTCAGCTGCTCAAAATTTTACGGTGGTAAACGATGGTGCAGAGTCAAAATACACAGAATCCAACTCATCTTTGACTTGTGAAGGCGTATTGCCTTTCAAAAATAAAAATTTAATTACAGCTCGATATTCATTTTTTTCCATTTTGGGGGAATCACCAAAATACACTCACAAAAACGACTGTCAACAGATAATGGTGCAAGATAAATTTCAGAAATTTTGGCTAGTAGCTATTATAATATGCACAATTTGAAGTAGAAACTTTTTTTCACTTGTGCCGCTAGCTTCACGTTGAGGTCGGTTATTTATCAGACAGCCCTCGTATATACTTTCTAAAGAGTCTAATAATTCCTAAGCCCTGTTAGTGTCCCAAAAGTCGTATAAAATCCTGAAATCAAAAATCTCCAAAATCAAAAATTCCGAAAAGCAGAACAAAAGTCGGGTTGCAAGAGAGCAGCGTAACTCCCTCCATTAAAAAAAAATCTATTCTGAGATTTATTTTTGCAATTGTGTTTTTTAAGGAGGTTTCGTCAAACGGGGTCTTAAGTTTTTATTATTCTCGATATCTCTGAGCTATGGGTAACTTCGTAAGTGCAGTCATCTGCGAAAGTACGATCATCTGCCTGCTTTGTGGCTACAAATTGAAAAAAATATATATTTTCTGCACGCATTCGGCAGGCAGGCTGCAGTCATTTTATACGGTACTGTTTATAAACGTCATAGCAGTGAAAAGGATTGTTTTGAGTTTTCTTGTGAAGGAAATATTAAGAAAAGAAAAAAAAAAGTTTGATAATTGATAAACTTAAAGAAAGAAAAGGAAGAAAAAAGCAATTTTAATGGAAGTGTATAAATTTAATAGGCATAATCGTTTTGTGCCGAAAATTGTAAACGTTATTGGTACAATAGAGACATATTCGGACGACATAATTCAGAGCCACTTCACTTTTTTGCAGTCTCACAGGATTCTTCCTCAGCTTGACGCACCTCTACACCATTATCAGTCCCCAAAGTAGCCCCGACGAATTCCTCCGGGGACGATATGTTGTACCGTACGCCATAAACTTTATCAATTGTCGTAAAAAATGCTCAGGTTGTCGCGTCTCTACCAGATTGCTGATTTCGTTTCTTTATTCTTTTGTAGGTGATTACAATATTCTAGTTTTTTTTATTTGGCAGTTTGCATTTCCTGCAATACCAAACTCCACAAAAATAACTCCCCTACAGCAAAGTCTGGTTCCTTGGCCAATCGGGTCGGAAGAAGCAATTTCACATCCTCATGAGTCCACTGTTATTCTTCCCTTCTTGAATATATTTACATTAAGTTGCTTATTATTTAAATTTCCACAAAAGTACCCATATTTTTTTCGAAATCAGATCTGCCTGCTTTCCTGCAGCTATTTTATTTTGGCTACGCACGCCTACTTTTTTACTGCGTATTGTTGACGTTTACGAACAGAACATATGACGGCCGGCCTGCTTAAGTACGATTTGATTTTGAATTTACGAAACCAACTAACGCAGATTTTGGTAAGTCTGATGTTTACGAAGACTCCCTTTGCCCCTTGCCCTTTGCCTTGCCGTCTCAGTATACTTCCTTGTTTTAACGTATACTTCAAAAGTTCTACGTTTACAAAACTGCTAAAGAGTGTTTGGTTTTTCTAGATTTGATGTTTAATTAAAGTTGCCCTTTGCCTTGCCGTCTCAGTATACTTCCTTGTTTTAACGTATACTTCAAAAGTTCTACGTTTACAAAACTGCTAAAGAGTGTTTGGTTTTTCTAGATTTGATGTTTAATTAAAGTTCCTTTTGCCAGTATTTCGCGCAGCTTTAATTACCGCACCGCACTAAGCGAAAAAGGTAACAGTGTGATCGACTAAAAACTAGAAATTCTCGAAAAAATATGCCGGAAAACACAAAAGGTTTAACTTAATTTAATTCATTTGTGATACCTCAGATTCCATGGATAGTTAGACGCAGGTCTCATATGGGTCCCATATGGGTCCCAGAGGAATCGCCCGTGTTCCACATTCCACCAGTAGCATATTGATGACCACGTCTAGTGCAGCTTCTAGTATATTTTAAATACTCGTTTCAAAGTTCTTATAAATCGGAAAATAAAGAAAACTAGAAAGTTTATATGTAATTTTCTTCAATTTTCGAGAAGAGCGTTCTAAGAAAGTTCTACACTGGGTCAGTGACAGAGGTTGTGGGAATTGTCCTAAGGTTCCCTTTTATAATCACTGTTCCGCCATTTTCAATAGATTATACGTAAAATTTGACAAGACACTACTTCGACCAACAACGAGAACATATATTTGTTTAGCTGGATGGTAATGTCGTCCATTGGGCATATCGTTTCAGAGCGGCAGTGTCAAAAGTAGCCAAAAAGTCCCACCTATTGTGTGCTAAGGTGTAGATCTGGTTGTACACCCTTCCACACAGCAGAAGATCTACCAACATTTTTCGTGCTTAAAGTTGGTGTCTTGGCATAATGCCGCCATTCGTTGGTTTTAACTTTTTAAAAGAGTCTAGCAAATGCTCTCCAATAAAAAAAACAATTTCCGATTGCTTTGATGACATCTAATTAGCCCTAGTACGTCCCCCTTTCACACTTATGTCTTTCTGTCTTAATTTTTGGCCTGTAACATGCCACAAACAATAAATAAAACAAAACTCACATTTGATTAAACATTCCACACAGTCACACCCGCCGCCGAAGCTTTTGTTGAAATTGTTCATTCATTCATTCAGCCGAAACCTTCAGATCGTGCAATGCGTAGACGAGTGTCTGAATTAAGTTCACATTCATGATGTTCGTTCATGCCGCAAATACGAGCGTGCTGAATTATGTCATGATGTGAGCACAATCATTCACAAGTATGCGCATTTGTGGCATGAATTCAATTTCGAATCCATCCGTTATAATTAAGGTGCCGACTCAAGGGTCGAACGAACAGCATCAGACTCGTACATGGCATGTGGACAGTGAGTCGGTATGAATTGAAAGTGAACACTGTGATGTCACATTTTTCTATTTAAGATGTGCCATCAATAACAATAATGGGTGGTGGTACAATCGAAAGTGGGCTAGACATAACTTAACCATTCGTATGGCTGCTTGCTACTGATTTTCAAGGAGTTATGAGAACCTACAGCCTAAGTTTGGCTGTGAGTTATTCAGTCTGAGAGCAGATTCAAGACGGTCTGAGCATTGTCACTGTTGGAGTTGTGGAGATGTGTGATTTATGATAAAAGGCCAGCCGCCATGTAACTTTCCCAGCAAATCTAAACAAATGTCCTTTGTAAACCTTGAAGTGAGTACTTAACGACCACGTCCAGTTTTAGTGACTGCGGTACTTGAAAAATTATTAAAAGTCATGACATTTTCGATGTCGGCAAATTGTAACTGGATGTGAACTATACATTTAAGTCCTGCATTCTACTGCAACAAATAGTCGTGCTGATCGTCTTACTTTTCTCTCAGGAATAGAAATCTGCAATTTAATGTTGACTTCGGAAGGCGAGGTCTATAAGCTTTATTCAGTTATTTTATACTCATCGATCAGAAAGCCATGGGAAAAAATGAACGATCAATGAGAGTTCAACTCGAATAAGAGATCTCTTGCGTAAGAGTTTAAGAACGTTCCCAATACGTTGTGGGGGACTCTCAAACAGATACCAAGACAATGAGGTTTGTGAAGGGATTATGGAGATCGGTGTGATGTTAAAACGGAATACCACAAGTTTCATGTAATGATTCAATCTAGGTTTTAAAACACTAAATTAACTGTTCCATTGCACTGCAAGGCAGCAATCTACACTCAATTTAATTTCTTTGAATACCATTAACCGCATCTTCCAAAGAAATATCAGCAAGCGCTTTTGTGACAAAGAGAAACATCATCAGCTCTCGCTTACGTCACTATCAAAAAATATGTCACAAGTTGCAAAGCAGAAAAATCACAAAAGAAGTGCCCTGCAGTGTCTTCGTCCTTTCCAATGACGTTGATATGGTTTCCGTCACTTTTCCTTAGAACATTTAAATGTTTGGTGAAGAGTGTAGTGATTTGTTTGTACCGATGAGTCGTTTGCAGTCCTTTTCTGTTTAAAGATAACAGGAATGCTGCGGATTGCTTTCAGGCACTAGGTTTATCAATTGTAGTTGTGCTCCCGTGAGCCTCAATCGTCGGTAAGAAGCCAAACCAAGAACTCTGAATAGAATAGTGAGAATACCTCCTTTGATCATTTCTTGGCATGGTTATTAACGATCTCATTTCTTGTAATCCCGTGGTAAATCGGGACCAAAAAAATGTCTTATCAAATTCGAGAAGATTTCCGCTTCTGAACTATTTCGAAAGTGGTTAACGCAAAACTTTAAGTACAACTGGTGTATCGCTGCGAATGGAAATACACTAACTTGGACCTTTTTTCCGCAATACAGTTTGTCGCCATTACGATCCTATAGGTTTCCGCTTGAAAGGCAACACAAGATTATCTAACGAGCCGCCTTTTAGCCCGATACTGTCATTCTCTAGGAAGGTGCCAGCAACCAAACTTTCATTTGTCTTGGAGCCATCCAACCATAATCCTTTACTGGTTCAGGTTCTGCTGTAATTAAAAACACTCAAATGGTCTTCTTTTTTAGTTCTTTTTAAAATGATTTCTTCACACGACACACAGTGTCTCGATCTGGTTCTGTATCATTGAGTATATTCTCGAGCCTCGTCAGGGATACATACGAGGTCTGTTTAAAAATAAAGTGTATTTTCATTTTCCCTAAACGAGTTTCATTTATTCATTAATTTCTATTTTTTGTCCATCAAAGTAATCCTCCCAAAGTAATCCCTCAGATATACTACACTTGTTCTAGCGTTTTTTTCAAATTCTCAAAGCAGTTATTGAGCTCTCTTAGCGATTCGGTTTCGTCGTAAAATGTTGTGCTTTCAGGGGTCTCTCGATCTTGGAAACAGGAAAAAGTCACAGGGAACCATATCTGGTGAATACGGTGGCTGAGGCATGATTACACTGTTGTTTTTGGCCAAAAAATTACGAACAAGCAAAAGCAAATTCAGCTTCAAGATTCCATGAGAACATCAAACCAAGAAGGCTTACCTTACCTAATAAGTCACCTTCTACAAACACAAGCTACAAGCTCTAGTCAACCAGAAACAAGATTCGTTTCCCGATCTGTACTATGTCAATCCAACCAAAATGCGCTCGTTGGTCAGTAAATAGGTTGCACTTGCTCCAGACACTGGTTTCGTATTTGTTTCAAAGACTGTCCAAAAACCGCTTGGCCAGATCTAGATATCTGAACACGTGAAAAAAGATCGTCGGAGAGAGCAGCTAAATGAAAGATTCTTCATTTACTTAATGTAAACGTGGAGGGAAAATAAAAATGAAAAAAAGGAAAATGTTCCTATGCTTTATTTCTTCGTTTTCAATATAAGAATTTGTACAAGGCTGCAAATCTATGAGCGATTAAAATTTGACCCAATGCCACCCTTACCCACGGGGCGGCTCTCCTACTCTTTTAATTAATGATCTACAAGCGCTTACATTCTTTAAAGATTTCCAATGACACTCTGTCACAGGCCGTCAAACTTCCACCTTGACATTCAGATACACAGTCAGGACTTTCTGCTCTGTCCGTATCTTATTACCTGCAACCACATTTAGCTGCTTATCAAAGTGCCGTCTTAACTCTTCTTGTCAGCAGTATGACCTGTTAAAACACTTTACCCACAACAAACATCTGCACAAAATCAAGGAAGCCACTCCAAACATCATGTAAACGATCGTAATGTGTCAGAATATGATTAATCAAGATGCAGAAACACTTGTCTCATTTTGTTCATTTATCATGTCCTTTCCCCAGACTCAACCAAACCGTTTGCATATTGGCGTGCGCGCTTGTGGCTGGCCAAACGAATGTGTGTGGAATAATAATTGCTTTCTCTTGCATAGTAATGAACTTGTAACAAATCTTGCAAAGTCATCAGCCAGAACGAACTGCCGAGTGAGGCTTGTGAGAAGACTAACGCGAAAGTCTGTAACCTGCCTGATTTCACTTCGGTACTGTGTGCAGCTAGAAGGTTTTCTCTCTTTCTTCCAGAACTTTATCTTGCGGCGGGAATGAACAGATAAATCACTGGGTTTCTAAGGTTGGTTCCTTACGGTAATAGAATTAACACCCTGTGGCTTGAAGATCGATGGGTGGTCGAAAAATTAATTAAACCCTAACGGCTGGAGTCACCTAGTGTGCTTGCTTTGAAGGTGATCACCAGACTTTGTCTGAGACTGCACTTCCCCTGACAGTTTCATCATCTTCCGAAGGCAATTATTTTTGTGACATCTACAGCTGCCATGTTCGTCCGAAGAGTGGCAATGATTTGCAAGATCCCCTGGCACGGTTCAGCCACAACACAATCGTTTCGATCTCTGAGCTCGGTAACTTTCAATTAGCCAGCGCTCCGCAAACACTTCCGGCAACAATGCACTGCAGCGCAAACTACCGCTTGACTATTGTTCACACAAATAAAAGAACAATTCAATTCATTTATGGTCATTTGGAGCTCTCCAAGTGCTTCATTACCGGCACGAACCGTGTAGCACTGTCTGTGGAAATTGAAATTGAAACAAAGAAGCACACACTTCCCCATACATTGGTTCGGCGCGCTTGGCATCGGCGCTCAATTAAAATGGCGATAAGTTGCGCGCATTGTCTTGGTCCCATTTGTTGGACTGGCAGTTGCAGAGATCACGGAGTTTGTTCCGGAAGACAAATCAAACGCCGGCAACCGACAACCTTCAAGTGTAAGGTGTGCTGCATTGCCAGATGCCCGTGAGCAGACAAAGAGCGCCGTGCAAAGGCGTCACAAAAGACGTTTCTTGTGCGCTGGCTGTATAAGTTTATGCGCTCACCGCACAGTTGCATAACACCGTCGGCGGACAGGTATCTGCATAGCTAATGCAGCGCAGAGAGGGAGATGAGGCCGATCCTAACTTGTTTGCGAGACTTTCACGCGAGATGTTTACCCACGGTTCCGTGGGCTCTCCCCAAATGTCAAGTGCTAGGTGTGGCGCGCACAAATTTTCGAGCCCAGTGCTTGGGCGAAAGGGCGTTGTTAGGTAAACACTTGAAAGTGAAATGTTTGCCTACTAATCAGCGTGTGACATCACTGCAACTCCCCGACGCCGGCAATGAAAATGAAATTCTTTTTCCCCCCGAAACGCAGACGTGACCCAGGCACAGCACAAACCACTGTAGCCCTCAGGTCTGCAAAAATACAATAAATCCCCCTAATTATGATTTCCGACAGCGTCCGCGGCGTCAATTTCTAATTTTACGCAATTTCACACCGGTCCGCCTGAATTGAAGCCAGAGTCAAGTCAAAACTCGTTCCGCGGCGCAGCGTTAATGACAGCCCCTACAAAGCCGGCCATAACTTAGATACCAATGAAATCGGTTTCGGCCGTTTGATTGTAAACTCTTCAACTGTTGTCGACACATTTGGCAAGCGGATAACTTTTGCGTCAAAGTATGCAGAACAGACGTCCGCCAGAAGCACTGGGGTATTGACAAATCGAACTGACGGCTGAAATTACACAAAAGAAAGCTAAACGCCGCTGCTGCAGCCGTGGGCTTAGAAATGCTCACCCGCATACATTAGGTGCTGAGGGAACGGGCAAACATAAATTAAATCAATTACAGGTATGGCGTCACGTGAGAATGGACAATTTCAACTCACATGGCACCACGCAGGGACAGCTGTGGAGATAAGGTTTATCCAAGTGCAGATAGGAACGCTTTGGGAATATCAAAATTGGATTTGTTTTGGTACAAGTTCAAATGAACTTCATTTAGGCCTGATTTGGAATTGTAAGCAATTGATTGTCTTTCAAAATGTCTGTACAACTTTTGAAGGGCTACGGTGATCGTTGAAAGGTTGGTGAGTCTAAAGAGCCCAATGGTCGGATCTAGTTTTTTTACGCTGTTCAAACAGTTTCTTTCCTTTTTTCACAATTAGTGAATACAGTGCCTGAGACCTACAGAAATCGCTAAATATGCGCAAGAAAAGTGTGCAAATTTAAGGTGTAGACGGTGTCACAGAGCCGGCCACATTTTAGTTACTCGGTGAAAGGGTGATCAAGTATCCAATCCTGGCTACAAAAATCATTGAAGGTGTGCCAGTATTTGTGATACCTCTTCCCTTCTGTTATTTACGCTTATTTCATCGAAATGTTTGATTTGTTTGAATGGCTTGTTGATGTCGTTATGGATCTTAAGGTCGTATTAAATTCCATAGTATGTAAGTTGGCGACCATCCAAAATGAATAGATTTTCTATTGCCCTGTTAACCTACATCAGGCTGATTTTGACACTGTACTTTGTTGGTCTGTCACAAGAAAACTTCGAACAGAAATTTCTGTGACCAGTTCACATCATCTCCACGGAAGATGACCACACTTGATAATTTCTAGTGCAACATTTTTATTTAGCATGAGCTCAGAGAGTTATTTTGCCACATATCGTAAGTCCCCACCAATTCAGGGCCAATCGATTTTGGAGTCACCAACTTGTGGCATCTAGAGTCACCGCCGACTGTGACGCCCTCATTAACGTCGTTCTAAAAGAAAATCCACCGAAAGGAGCAACTTTTTCGGAACGCATTAGATGCTCATACTATCATTTAGCTTGGTTTTGAACCGAATCCGGTCTCTTTCATTTTTTCGTTTCCTTATGTTATTTTGTTTCCTTTCGAGTCTTTTCCCTTCGTTGTTTCATTTCTTTCCTTCTAATTTTGTATCGTTTCGTTAGTTGTTTCGATTTCGTTCGTTATTTATTTTCCTTTCGTTGTGAGTCACTGTACATGCACTTGCGTTCAAATTTCCTAATTGAGAAGCATCTTCCAAACGGGCGTACTAGCAATCAAAGAATCGGTCAATCTGTCATCGATCCTGGTAACGCCAGCGAATGATTTTATCATTTTGATTAAAAGTTAAGGAGTCATAAAGGAAATACATGTACGCAACGACAATCAAGTAAAGGGTGATATCTAAAAGCTATAGGAAAGTAAAAAAAAAAAAACAAAAAAATCTTTATTTAAGTCGATAGTATGGTCCATATAATTTAATGTTTGAAGATTATTTCATTCAAATGTTGACCTTGCCTGCGCCTCCAATGGTCCATCCGCTTAGTCCAATTTTGGCATACTTTTTCCAACATATCAGCCGGTATCTTACGAATAAATGCTTTAATGTTGTCTTTCAATGCGTCAATTGAAGTGGGCTTGTCTGTATAGACATGATCTTTAACATAGCCCCACAAAAATAGTCTAAATAAACTGCAAATCTAGTTTTTATCTTAGATCCAACATGATTATCAGGTGGTAAAATCTTGTGAGACCCTGCTTCAAAGGCTCAATGCTAAAATTGAAGGTGCACTTGTTCGCTGGGCATTTTCATCGGTATAGAAAATATTTTCGCCCGTGCTACTTTCGATATCATACGCAACTTGCGTAGGTGGATGCTTACTTTTCAGGAGCACAACAATGCTAATTGATATTTTATTTCGTGGTCAGTATGTAAGTCAGTATGAAATTTTGACCCGCAGGGCATCGACCCTTGACATACGAGGGTATCTGCGTGACTGCCGGATTGAGTCAAGCGACTGTGCGTTCAAAAGCAAAAGCATCTTTAGACGTGGTCGACGAGTATTGCATTGGGAAGAGGCTTTCAGTTAATCCTCTTAAATCCGAAGTTTTACTTTACACAAGCAGGAGGAATTTCTCTATTTCACTAAAAGGTGTCACCATCCGCCTCTTCAATGGTGTGAGATATCGAAATGTCTTCTCTGGAAAAAGCAAATTGAATTGAGTACTACCAAAAACGAATGAAAACTACAAAGATCCTGATAGTTGTCTAGCAGTGTAAGGGAACTTTCCGCAAGACCTATAAACCAAGAAGATGTACCCAACGCTAAGAAAGCACATTTTTCTATGAAAGAATCTTCTTAAATCACACAGTTCTATGTCGGGAATAAGTTCTATGCCCCCTCCAATCGTGGAAGCAGAATGGCGAGTGTTTTCTGAAGAAGCTAGCCCCTTAAACGCCATCCATTCAATTCATTTCCATTTTTAAGTCAATGCATTTACGAAATACGAATTAAAACCGCTTTCATAAATCAAGCTCATAAATCGACTGTCACTGGATGCTGCTAGCTGGGCGTTCGAACAAATTCAACCAAAATGGGTTGGACCAATTTCTAAAACGTTTTCCCCTTCTCATTAGGTATCTGGGAAGGAAAAAACCCACACATCTACTCACAAATTGCCAGTGGAATAACAACAAAAAACCCATGTCATCTAAGTAGACAAACACAAATTCAAAAAAAATTCTCTTTTTCCAGTAAGAAGTTCTTCAAAAACATGTTCACAACACAAATGTTGACTTTTCGTCAAAGTAAATGGAAGAGAAACACTCCATAAAGTATTCACACTAATCACCGCGGGGTGACCCCGCGTAAATGTAATTGCAGGCTTCGCCTCGGGAATTGTGTCAGCAATTCGTTTTCATTTTTCATTCTCCATCTCCCATTGGCTTCCTTTCCAGAACTCAAATCTACCGGGCTGCCAGCGCAAACCAGCATCGACTTGCACTGCAGATTAACTTCAATTTAATGCTCTTATCTGCGCGTACACACTGTCTCCACGCCGCCGCCAACCACCAACCACTGGCGCGACTGGAAAAATGAGAATAAACGAATAAAAACACTTTAGTGGGGCTCTAGGTCTCTAGGCCTATCGCTCGCAGAACATGCTTATTCGTTTAAGTGCATTCGCAGCGCACTGCGAAGTCGTCGCAGCGATGACGCCTTCTGTGGCGTTACCACTACCAGCATCAACATTAGTGAACGCGCAGTGGTAGTACCGACAGTCAGGGCCAACGGCAAGAATCCGCGAATGGAGCTGCGACACGAGAGGATGTAAAAATACACCGCGGTTAGCGAGCGGAACCAGTTCTCGAATTTTGCTTGGATTTGGATTTTCTGTTTGGTCATTCCCCATTTTGACGCAGTTCGCGCCGCAGCACAACGGAGACCGTTCAATGGCCTCTTTAGGCCTTGCAGTCCCCATCGTGGCCGGTGTCCGCGCCGAGGTTCTTTTCACGTTTTGCACACGAATTATATTTTCGCACATGCACAGCACGGACAGCGTGAGATGCGAGAACCTATGCCGTGCTGATGCTGATGCTGATGCTGAAGTGCGGTTGCGAAAGGCGGTTAGGTGGTTACTGGTTTTCGTAACCAAACAGCGGAGATCGTCTGCATGCCTTCTGGAGGCTTGCGCGATGCCTCAACTTGCGCGGTAATTGACTGAAGATGAGATAGGCTTCGCAGTTTGTGTGTTAAGTAACACTCGGGTGCCCCGCGGGCTATGTGGAAACATGCACCCGCGGTGATGAGGTATCAGCTCGCGTTTTTATTGAAGTCAATCTACCTTGACGCGACCTTATACGGCGCACACATACGCCGTCCGCAAGGTGGGTGAGTACAAGTTTTATGTTTTTTTCTTTACTCATACCCGGCTCGCGTGATCGATCGCCGATAGTTCACTGCACAACAGGGGATCGCTGCTCGCGATCGATTTTATGTTTCGTCGATCGGGGAATTTAGATTGACGGCAGGAGCGCCAGCAGTTAAAATTCGAGTGACTTCTTTTTGACATGCATTTTAATTCAACTTGAACCGTTCTCGTGTTCGTTTGATGAACGCCGAAGAGAGCAGCGTTCCACCCTGACACACCTCATGTCAAACCGATCTATGCGAGGGGTGTTAAAGGCATAATTTCAAATTTTCAATCCTTCGAAGCTGCACTAAGGCCCATTACTTGGGGAAATCCTTGACAGGTGACGTCTATGTTGGAAACGTGCCCCGAATGCTGATTTGCAAATATTTTGTGCAGAGACTGCATGGCTTCGAAACAAAGAAAATCACTTTGACTTGAGGCGGTGAGGGTTGTTGGCTTGTTTTTCTCGAGAATTTAGGGGCAAGTTCAATTGAAGATTATCAAGCAACAAGTGTTTGTGGGTCGGCGTTGTCAGTCATGTGGGTGGTTTTGATCGCATGAGAATATTCGAAGGGGACATCATTTAGGGACATCTGCAGAATGTACATTAAACATTATGCGCATCATGCAATTTTTCACACCTTGTCTAAGGTGGTGCACAGAAGGATCTTAAGAAACTTGTTATACGAAATTTGGGACAATCGGTGAGAAACTGTGCTAGTTGAAGAGGCACATTGGTTGAGATCCACACGGACTGTAATATCACCCGAAGAAGAAGAAATAAAGATTCTGCATAGCGATGCTGGGATGGTCTCGTTACGATTAAAAATTCGAAGCAATTCACGCATTGAAAATGTTCGATTCAGTCCACAAAATTGCTCTTATTTCCCTTAACAAAAATCGACGACCGTTCAATTATACAGAATAATGAAAATGCTAATGCTAATCTAGGTGTTTTTATTTATGCCTTCCGGCCTCTTGCATTTTTTAAATTCATTGCTCAAAACGAGAGATTTTGAGAAGCTTTTCATAGACAATTGGTGCTCTTTGAGGGTTGTCAGCAACTCGAAGGAGGTGGTGCTTAAAAAAAATTCGAGGTGTCCCGTCCGGGAATCGAACCTAGACTTTCCTAGACGCACTTACCAAAGCCACGGCGGCCACGACAAGCTGAACAGGAGCCAAAAACTCGGCATAGAAACTAGTGCATGGCCAAAACTAAAGAACCGAAATGCATCGCTTTTACACCGGGTAATCATGTATCCTGTTTGAGTAAATGGCATTTGGAGAAGAAAATTCAACCACGAATTGTACGAGATGTATAGTGAAATCTGACTTCGAATTCAACGCCTTATATGACTAGGGCCCGAAAAGTCTTTGATTCCGAACTATTGGAGGCACGTAAAAGAATAAGAAGAATCACATTTGATTGATGTTTTGTATTACAACCGTCAAAAATGAGGCCATTGGCATACGGAACCCCCAAAATAAGGCAACGTCAGCCATGTTTATTCGCGATGTTATTAATAACCATATAAATTCACTATAATTACTTTTTCTCATGAATGTATATGTTCCTCAAAGATTTCTTCGGTGAGAAACTTACTGTTTAATAAAAGACATAGAATTAATTATGGTTGCAATGAACCCATTACCAGGTGTATTAAAACTTTTCATGAGTTTTGCAACGAAATTGATATTAGTTTGTTACGATCAGAGTTTAAGATGATTGTGTATTGTTGTTTATTTGAGGTAATCTGTGAGATGAAAAGTCGCTAGATGATCCTAAGTCGCGATACTGAGAGTTAACAATGAGAAAACGTAGTGTTTTTGTGTTACTCTGTGATGGTTAATCCAGTAAAAAATCCGGTAAAATTTAATCTTCATCCGGCGCTACAGTCCGCGTAGTACTGGGCCAACAGGACTCTCCAGCCAGCACGATCTTCCGCCAGGTGCGCACTCCAAGTTGGTTGAGGACCTTTTCCACTTGTTTGCGCCACCTTAGTCTAGGCCGTCCTCTGTTGCGTTGTACCAGTGGCTCAGATTCGAAAACTTTTCGCACGGGAGCAGTCGTGTCCATACGCTCTACATGACCTAGCCATCTTAGGCGTTGTAACCGAAGACGCTTGGCTAGGCGCCTGTCGCTGTACAGCCTATAGAGTTCGTCGTTAAATTTTCTTCTCCAAAAAAAAAAATTTCTCTCGAAAAGACAAACCCTTAGTTTCATTCGCTTTTAGTAGCGTCCAGGTCTACGCGCCATAAAGTAGGTGTTACATAAAGTAAACTTAGCTCTTCGAGAGAGGGCTTGCCTCTTGAACCCAAAGAAACAGCGATTGGCAAGAGTGATTCTGCGCTTGATTTCGGTACTGATGTTGTGTTGTTGTCCCTATTTACTGCGAAGCCGAGATAGACGACGTCCTTGACTACCTCGAAATGTCTGCTGCCCATAGTGACGCTCTGTCCGAGACGTCGAAATTGTGCGTCCTTCCTTGATGATATCATGTACTTCGTTTTGCCCTCATTAACCACCAGACCCATTTTAGCTGCTTCTGCTTTAATGCCAGCAAACACGTCATTGACGGCTCGCTGTGTTCGTCCAATCACGTCAATGTCGTCGGCGTAATCTAGCAATTGCACTGACTTTTGGGAGATCGTGCCTCTGGTGTTGACTGTTACGCACGATTTTCTCAAGGAAAAAAAGATTATACTGGGTTTTAATTTTTTTAATCAGCGGAAACGGTGCACATAGTCAGATTTTGTGATCAAATCGTTTGAATGTTTACAAATTGGTTAAAAAGCAACCTCATTTAACAAATAGGCCGCTGTAGTCTCCTGACATTTCTCTGAGGAATTATCGCCTTTGTCGCAGTTTTTTTTTGTGGGCAAGATCTGCTTCGAATCTGAGCACAGGTCATAGAGGCCTTCAGGGTCATAAAATCAAGCTTGAAACTTTGAAATACGAGTATTTCAGACGAATACCTACATATTGAGTACTTTGAAAATGCCTTACGTATGTAGAATGCTTGTATCAAATAGTAAACGAAACCTTTTGTGTTAGAGTGTAACGCGCACTTACCGAGTTCATTTATAAATCCCTCAGCTTTATTAATTTTGCAAAAAAGGGGTTATCCTCCGCCGTCCTTTATTGTTTCCATACGCTTGTTTTGTTCACCACCGTAAAAGTGCTGCTTCCTCTTGCATTCGATTCATTAAACAGCTGTATACACCCTCCCATACAAAATTTGAATTATATCTGAAACACTGAATTTGAATAAATAGTAAATTGTGTTTTTTTTTCTTATTTTTCAGGTAAGTCGGAAAAGAAGATAATCTATGTCTTAAGACATCTCGATTCCCGTAAGTAAACAGAAACCAATCGAAGCGTCAGTCGAAATCAATTAAAACTCCTCCAATGGAGAAGGAGAAACCGTTGAAAAAATTATTGATTCTGAGGCGAAAGATTCCGATTAAGAAAAAAGTAACTCTGCATCATTAGTCAACACCTGCGGTCATGTATTCGCATATCCCCTCACATTTTGACTGCGGCACATAATTTGTATCCATCGTGCTTGCACGCAAACATTCCACAACTCTAATATCCGTTTTATAATTAGTTTTGCCGGCACGCGGCCTTCTGAGCCTTAAATGGCCAGTGTTGGTGGAAGTTTTTGGACTGGTGTCGCAATCATCCTGACCTTTCCATTTTTTCGACCTATTGCGCTCACACGCAGTGCTGTGTGGCAATGCCACTGACTTTCACGATGAGTTTTGTTTTTGTTTAATTGGAATGACCATCAGTTGCATTAAATTGGCCTGCCCCCAAAGTGGAATCCCCAGCTACGTCGTGTGATTACCTTTGCTGTGGTACCCTTGGGTTGTTGCACTGAAGGTAAGAGTGACCATATTTTTTTTTATTTGGCCTTTTATGGTGTAATTCGGAAGTTTATGGTACCTTACTATGACAATCTTTTACATCTGGTTTAACTTTAAATGACATTACTCATTCTTGAGGCTCCATCTGTGGCTCTCTAACTGGTCTGTTTTATTCTGCTTGTTGCCTGAAATCTTGGAAAATAGTCAAAAATCTGTGCACCTATGCAGTGCAGTGTTAAGGCCACTACAACCCCCCACATCTCCCCAAACACTTATCAACTGCTTTCTCCACTAATCCCGTCCATCACTGGTTTGTTGCTCCCACGCAACAGTGTTCTGGGTTTACGTTTGGTGAACAATAGGTCATTAAGTGCAGCATAAACAAATTTGCTACCGTTTGAGAGTCATAAGTGCTCGGAAACATCAGCAGTTCCCATCACTTACCAATCATACACAAAACTTCACCTCTGCACAAAATTTTGCACGTGGGATGCGAATGGATCTCGAGTCAAAACGTAGGCCAAGCGATCCAATCGAAAACGCATCCCAACTCTATTTCGTAACGAAAATAACATTCTCGAGTAGTGGCGAGAGGTTGTTGCATGATTATGACAAACGATCGACGTGCGTGGCTTCGTTGAATACCAACACCAACATCCAGCAACCGCACTGCACTTGAGATGCCACCACTGGCAATGCGACTAAAAGCCGCAACAGCTCCTCAATCAAAAACCGATAACGATCTTTCATTTCGCCCTCGAGTGTGCCCCGTGCAGCTCTCCAGATGCGTTATGTATGACAAAACTGTACACATAATTATGTCAAGGAGGTCCCCGGAGTCCCATTGGCGCTGGAAATGGCAGGAATGCTGCACGGAAAAGTTCTAGCTGTTCATCCGATAGGAGAGAGACAGAAGAGAGCGCCGCATGGGAAACGAATGGTGATCGTGCGGCATGCAATCCAAACCACATTCTCACATTCCTCTTGCGCGATCATATCTTTGAGTTCATTTTTCTTTTGTATTTACAGAGCAATTAGATGTGAGGCCACTTTTCAGTGTTGAAGTTTATTGATTTCTCTCCCGGAAGCGGATGACTGTTATAAGTTGGCAGCCACTGCTGCGAAGAAAGCCGAAAAAAATGCTTCAAACTCGGCTGGATAATAAATTACAGCGATTCTTGGAATGGCTGTGGGAGACGACCGCGAGCGCACGGAGAAGACTAATCATTTCACTTATGCTGCTGCACTACTTTCTCTGATTTATGTGCTCTGATCCGAGAGTAATCGTTAATAATGTCTGATAGAGCAGAGCAGTGTAAAAGAAAGCGAGATCATCGAAAAGGGCAAAGATGCAGGGCAGAGTGCGATTTTCTCAGGAACAAACGATTGAGAACACTTTCGTGTGGGGTTCCTCTTCAAGTGATGAAAGGTTGTTTAATTTAACGTCAGCCGAAGCCTCCAAAACGGGGATTAAAGTGTGTGTGCTCTCAAAATGTGTTTGGTGCGTGTCTTTAGGGTTAAATCAACATTTTCTTTTCAACTGCACTAAGAAAAGCACTAAGGAGGGAAACATTCCTAAGGTATGACAGCAACAGATGTGGGATTTGATTTTGCATGATCGCCTTGATGGTCTTCTATCAGGGGACCTTTGTCCTAAAACTATACGCCTCAGTTTGTGAAGTACCGATCTGAGTTTATGTCAGTGGGGAGCGAGGCATCCCTAACACTTCGGTCAAAGCTTCCCGTTGCATGGCAACTTCACATTGAGCCAGAAAAGATTCCATGATCGTCTGGTTTGAGACAGTAAAATAAACAACCTGAGTGAGACCAGTCAGCACGTTACATTTTCCTCGACACTCTGACCGCGATTTTTGGTACTAATCGCAGCCAACACGACAAGACGGTTTACCGCACGGCCATGCTGAAAAAAATGCATGTAATATAAGTTCTGGTCAAGTTGTCCCAACCAGGCAGATTCCCTCAACAGCTGGGTAGGGAAGCCATTCCATTTTAAGGACCATTTCATCATATGGTCTGTGGGTTCATCAGCAATTATAGTGTAAAAGGTGTGGTTTTGAATCATGTGATTCATAAATCCTGTCAACGTTAATAATGGACGCCAATGAACATGATGGCGGAGAAGAAGCACAAGTAGAGTATGACCTCAAACAACCTAGAGTGAGAAATAAGATGAATCTAACTTAGCTAGAAAGGCACTTGGATGCTACTAAAAGCGGATTAGAAAGCCCCTAGTCTTTTTGAGAGAAAAGTTTGTGTTGATGGCGTCTGGAGGAGAAGATTCAACGACGAACTCCTTAGGCTGTATGACTTCATGCGCCTGGTCAAGCACCTTCGAATACAACGCATAAGATGCTTAGGCCATGTAGGGCGTATGGACACCACTGCTGCAGCCCGAAAAGTCTTCGAATCCGAGTCATTGGAACAACGCAACAGAGGACTGCCTAGGCTGAGATAGCGCATTCAAGTAGGGAAGGACCTCAACCAACTTGGAGTGCACAGCTGGAGGCAGTTAGAGAAAGATCGTGCTAGCTGAAGAAGCTTGTTGCTTGCCCAAGTTCACCCCGGACCTTAGCACTATATAAAAAAAGAGAAGAAATTTAGAAATTTCTCAGTTCCAAAATTAAAATTCTCACCATAGAGTCCCCCGAAAAGATTTCCCATACTTTAAGTATTCGTCCCCAAGTTGCGTTTTAACATTTATGTTGGTTAGAGGTCATGTTGCCCACCTGTACAAGCCCTGCTTGACCTCAGATAGGATTTTGAGTGGGTGTGAGATTGGGTGGATTAAATTGTTCGGTAAGGGAATTTTTGCAGGTTTTACAAAACATGAGCATTTGTTCTAGCCAGGGACCTAAGAATAGCCTAGGCGTGACCTGTTGCGCTACCGGGAGCGTTGGATCCAGTTGTCAAAAAATATTGATAACATCGGCGCACAAGTTGTCTCTATGCTGGATGCTGGGTCTTCTTTGAAGGTTAGAATTCGAAGGAACTCGAAACTCAAAATTTCCCTCTATGACAGCTATTAATATAGCTGCAGTCTGCAAAATAATTTACTGAATAAACAGATATGCCTGCCTAGGTGTCAGTATTTCACTCAGATGTACACAGCTGTTGCACTAACGTGCTGCTTCTTCGTATTTCTTCACCTCTACGGACTTTGCAGGAACGCGATGGGCGCCCTACAGAGCATTTTCCGAATTCAAGAACTCAGCTTACCACCTTTATACCTTACCCTCATCTTCGAGAAACATTTTTAACCAACATACCCTCTTTGAGTGACTGGAAGTCTGAATCAGTGGCTGGACGCTACAAAATTTTATGAACGGATGGAAAGAGAACGAGGGTGTTGAGAGTGGGATCCATCCTGTGGACCTCAATTTAAATGTTTCGATCAATTTTATTGTGGATTTGGGCGTCTTTTAGGCTAAGATGAGTTCAATTGAGGAAGCAAATTGTGGTTAAAGGAAAAAGGGATAACTTAAAGGGATAAGGTCACTTATAATAGCAAAACAGGCCTAACGTGCCATCAGTTTAGAGGGAAGTTTCCTCAACTTATTTGGACTCCTTACCTCTTAACCCCGCAGAGAAACTCTTTCGTGAAACCGTCTCTCGGGTTTCAGACGGTAAATATATCGTATCACTGTCAGAGGACAATGACTTTTAGGCGATCCGACTGGCTTAGCATCTCTCATTCTTGCCTTCATAGAAAAGTGTTGCACGATGCACAAACATACTGATTTGTCAACTATAAGTGCTAGTCTTGCCAGACTGCTAAACACATTTTCCTTAATTTCCTGGATTTTTTTCTTGTTTTTACACGCGATCTATTTTCTTTTGTTCTCTTCGAGAGGACAAAGACTCTATAACGTTGTCTGCGTCTTGAATGGGACCACTGAGACAGTGAATGGGGATACAATACACGCAGAGACATGCACTTGCATTGGCATTTTAGGTTCGTCCTTAATCACGCGGAGATAAAACAAAAACGAACTTGATAACTTTCTATACCTAGCTCTGTAACACATCGTAAGGAAATGGACTACAGAAGCCCACAGGGACTTCTAGGAAAGCGGCCTCAATAAGAACGAAGAAGAAATGGACCCAAACTTACCCTCCTCCTTAAACAAGGAAATACCCCAACTGGGCGCTCATTACTTCGACGACTTGAGTGAAAAGTGACGCCAGTCTGTCAACTTCAAAACTTCTTAAAATTGGTAAGAAAAGGAGGATCTTAGGTTTCATGGGGCATCACAATTCATTTGGCTGTCTGGTGTCTATTTACTCACCTTCCTTGAACTCACGAACTCTTGCTCACACATTCGAGCCCACCAAGACAATTCCCACCTCCCGCTTGCATATCTCAATCCACTCCGTCATGCATTAGCCGCTTAATCCCCCATCTTGCGTCACGATTGAGTGCGTAGAGTTATTTGTCAGTATAATCATAAATTAAACAGTTTCAAAACCTAAGTCAAATCGCTTGTCTTCGGAGTCTCGATGAATTGAGGCTGCGCCATTCGGTCATCTGCCGATAATCAATCAATCGCGTTTTGCAACACTCGCAAGATGGCCAGACTGCGTCGGTTTTATTTGATTTGACACAGTCTGTACACATCTCTGGCATCGTGTCACAGTCCAAAGCTCACTCAGCACTGTCTTTCATTTGATCTGACATCACGTCAGTCAGTCAGCGACACTCTACCAGACTTTAGAGGAGCAAAGACAAACTAATCGCCGTTCAAAGTCGGTGTGAATTTCCAAATTTGGTAGCAAATTGCGCATCGAAATTGCATTCCGCGTCGACCAGAAAATGCATGCTCGCAGAGGCAATAAACATGAAATGATTGCCAAGAGGCTCCTCCAGAGTCATGCTCGACCGGCGTGATTAAATAGGATTGGCGAGCAGCACTCCACGCTTCGCTATGAATCCAATCCAATTGCCGGCCGTAAAAACAAAAAAAAAGGCAAATAGACCTGTGAATCCGAAAACCTACACTTTCTTTCGCGTCGCTACGAGGTTATGTGAAATTGTGCATTATGGGCACAAGAAGCGGCTTCGCCATGTATCGCACACACACGACTCTATCCACTCGTTTTTTTTCTCTAGTGCCTTCTGTGTGAACATGATTACTTGTACTTTTTGTACAAAGCGGTGGAAAAAATGTTTTAATTCCACCAGACATGGATACCTACTCGCGTGGCTGTTAGTGAAACCTTTGGACGGGTCTGCGGCTGTGAGAGATCAACGGACAGGCCGAGACATAAATAAATCTCCGCGATGTTTCCCAATACAAAAGGAAAAGAAAGTGAAACAAAACTGTCCACCGATTCGGTGGAGTGACGGCGGCTCTGCTCTGGTCGCCCATGAAGTGCACTGCAGCAACGGCGACAATTGTTTTGTTATGCCACCTTTGGGCTGCGCCTTCTCTCGTCGCTCACCTAGGCGCGCAGATCGGAGACACCGCGCCGCTGTATAATGAATTAATAACTTCAGTAGGGCGCCCCAGTGGGATCTGCTGAAGCCGGTCAGTTATGGTTCAGTTTGGTGGCATGACTTTCACTCGATACCGCTGCCGCTGGCGTTCTGACATTGTTCGGGGGTTCTGTAAACAATGAAAACTTTCGATTACTTTCGTTTAGAATTTTGAATTTGTTTTGAGATTAATAATTCATTAACACGTTGCCGTTTCGTCTTCCGCGCCATCGTCGATTGTGTCGTATCGAATCGAATTTGCACAATTTGCATTGGAATCTAAGCGGAGATCGGCGTCGTCGGATCTTCAGAATTGTGCCATGACCTAAAAAGCTGCGATTTTACGATTCGGCGCGGTGCTTGAAGTCGTCGAGAGCATCTTGATCTCGGTTTCTTTTTGGTGTTGCCAGTGCAATGAATATTCATTCTGAAGTGTGCCTTCCCTCTCTCTTTCTGAATCTTGAGTGGTTTTGCTGCGGAATGCAGAGATGATTGATGGTGCTGCATTTTCTTAATTAGTGAATTTGCCGATTGATAGTATGTCACTACTTGTAAATGAGTGTTTTATTTTCTAGGTTATGTTGGGTGTTTGCGAGTGTGGTGGCACATCTAGGTTAGACTGGAGTCATGTAGATTGGAAAATGAAGGATTCTACGCGTTTTAAGTAACACACGGTAATTTGCAGACTTTTAGTTATCTTCAAATTTGGAGCTTCAACAAAACCAATTGGTTATGCAATTGAGACATTATCAAGGTTGGCTCAAGACAGAATCTTACCAGAAGATAGTTTTCAATATTGAAGTCAGAAGCACTCTGCATTCACTCCTTTGCCAGAATCTTCGAGAATGAAATTACAACCTCTAAGCGCCGTAATGTTTCTTACCCTTTACTGTGGACTGCATGTCCCACTAAAAGGCTTCCACTCTGGATCAACAGGGCAACGTCCAAGAGCAGAGCAACAGACCTATGTCCAGGATCACCTAAATGAGTTTTTTGACTTTTCAAGCGGTCGCCTTCGGTCTCCATGACCAGGTTATGGAAACATCTATGGCACGCGGCTGTCTTTCATTCAAAGCAGCAGCAGCGTGTTCACAGCTCCCCAGTCTGTAAATTGTGGGTTTACTGACGCATGCCGACCGACCTAAGTTATTTCGAAAATTTAATTCGACTCGAAATTAACCTGTTCTGTGGTGGTGGTCGCCGTGGTAAGTGCATCGACTGCGGCGCAGAAAGTCTGGGTTCGATCCCCGGACGGGACACCTAGCATTTTTTTCACGGCACTACCTCTTTCGAGTTGCTGAAAACACTCAAAGAGTATCAATTTACTCTGTTTTGCCTGCAGTCAGCAAAATACTGCAGGTCCCTTCTACTCGTGAAAAAAACAGTAGCACGCACGAGTAGTTTTTGTAGAAGCTCGGCTCTGGTCCCTTGTTGGCTGTACTGCCACTCAATTATTATTATTAGATAGTCGGTTAACATGGCCAAGCTGTTTAGAACGACAACGAATCGATTCATGACAGTCTGCGCGTACACTCTCAGCTGCAGCAGCTATAGTCTCTTCACTACGCAATAGATGTGGTCTAACTGATCGATTGCCATCCACTCAAATTTGCGAGAGGTATCGTGGCAATAGTGGTATCGAATCGCACGAAATACATTTTTTATTGAAAGTGGATTTTCGGAATACAGCTGCACAATTTGTAGACGCTCTTGTGGTATGGGGGTTTCCATGATGACTTGCCAAATGATACTGATCAAAATTGACAAAGTTGTTTGATAGGAGTCACCAGCAATCTGTCAGAAAATGCCTTTTGAAAGTGAGACCTCACGATGAATCACATTTCAAAGTCATCTGAGGGATATTTGTCGTTTTTTTAATGCCCCATACAACGAAATCTTAGACCACTTAACATTTCCCACGTTATAAGCCATAAATTGAGGTATTCAAAAAAACATTAATTAAACAAGTGAATCGTTAGACTATGCCTCAAGTTATCTGCGTCAGACTCATGCCAAATATTTTGTTTATCGTCATCGCCATTAAATTATCTTTTAAAAGAAGCCATTCCAACTGCCATAACCATAAGTTTTCTTTCATTCTGATTTTTTAGTGCCTCTCGAACGGCCGAACGTTCAAAAGCTGCTGCAGGAAATCGAGTTTCTTTTGGCGATTGCCCATATTCCACGTAATTGCACTCTAGATTCTTAATTGTTTATAAAGGTGCTAAAGCGTACGTCTGCCATCACTTAGTTCATTTGAAAACATGTATTTCCGTCCTAAGAAAATGTTTTTTTTTCTCTTTAGTCTTCCATTAAAGGAATGCAATTTACACCTTGAAACACATCAATTATTTCACCCTGTGCACTTAACTTTAACATAACAACCTACCGTAAATAGAACTTTAAACTGGGTATCAAATTATAAACAAGTCCCGTCCTACACAGATGTGACGGCTACGCCGCACCACAGCCGCCGCCATGCCGAGTGGTTGCGAAGAGCCGGCGTTCTTTCGGCTTTAGACCAACAAGCCGGTTCCGTCTCACCTCAATTCACATTAAAAAACAATTCAATTGAGGTAACAAACAATTATAACTTCTGTCCACCGCATTACATCAGAGGCACTTGAAATGAAAGCAAAAAAAAAATTAATAAAAAATTCCTACCCACAAACTTGGCGCGCACACACATGGAACCCATTCGGGCCAACAAGTATTTCTTGCAAAATTTCCTTCCGCCACTGTTGTGGCCCGCTCTTTTTTTCTTGCTGTCTTCGGGTTTTTTTTTTTGCACGACATGGCGCTCCGGTCGGAGGTACCTTATGCTGAGCATTTTGCCGCATATTCATTAGTGGCCATCGCCAGGCACTCGCGCTCGTTGCGGCTTTATGTGTGTTGGTCTGGTGTTTGTGCTTTGCGGTACAGTGAGGCAGTTGAGCGTATCGTCGGGAATTTCTCTCTCCCATTTCATTTTCCGAATCTCACCCCCTCCAGGCCGCCACCGAACGTCATCTGTCTGACTCTCCGCTTCGTCGTCACTACCAGCTACCAGACAAACAGCCAGCTGTTTAGTTGTTAAATATTCCACTTGTAAAAGTATCTCTTGGATACTCTTTTCCGTTGTGTTTGAATCGCGTACATACACTCGTCGTCGTCATCGTCGTCGTGCTCACGTACTGCTGCTGTCTCTCACCGACGTGTAGCCATATGGGCAGACCACAATTCAAAACAAGTGAGCCAAGTCGAGTCAGTTGATTCGTGTCTCGCGAGTACGGTATAACGTCGTTTTAGTGTCGGCGGTCGGTGGTTTATCTAAAACGGCTAACGAATATCTTCTTCTTTCTTTCGTAACTTTCTTCGCTCTTTTTTTTTTGTTTTCGTCGTTGTTGTTGTTGTTAACAGACTCTGCGGTGGTAGTTCGTGTTGTGTGCGTGCGCCTTTGAGTCTTTCTTGTTGTCGTTGCCTCGTTTTTCTGCATATTTTGTTTACAATCCGCTCGAATATTGCGAAATTTATTATGCAGTTTTTTAGCACGACAGCAATAGAAGAAGAAAAATATCTCTCAACGGCAGCAGTAGCAGTAAAAAATTAATCTCCCTCTCTCCACTATAACTCATCAAACAACACCCCTTCCCAGCGAGCCCAAATCGAATATACACGAATACGAATACGAAAACAAACAAAAGGTTATTAACGATTAATTTGCTGTGCAGTTCGGACCTCAGACGACGCGAGGTGTTTCTTAAAAGAAAAAAAAAATCGAAAAGCTAAGCCAAGCAGAAGACGTATCGTCGCTTGTCCGTGCATTTCTCTTTTCGGAAGTCAATTTGAATAAGATATCGCCGCGCATTGTTCACTACTTCCGTTTCGAATGTCCGCGCAGCGAATACGCAAAACTGAATTCTAGTGAATTGAATATACACCTGAAATGTTGATGTTTCTTTTGTGCAGTGTTTCGTGAGGTGAAGAAAAGCAAAAAGAGTTTGAATTGAAGGAAAATTCAAAAGTGGGAAATCTCCTCCAGTGGATTTCTTAATTTTTTGTGTAAAGTGATGGTAAAGTGTGTTTTTGGAAAAAGCAAATACTAAGCGACAACACTTGCATTTGGAATAATAGCTGATGTCACGGGATTAAAAAATTTGTTTTGCGAGAAAAAAGTTTATTTTTGAACATCACACGGTTGGATTTATAAATACATAAGGCAAACATGATCGCCTTGGGGCGATTTAAGCAAACAGTTGGTTGAGTTTGGCATTTTCAAGTGTGCTTATCAATTAAAAAAAATCGACAACAACTTCGTTCTAAAATGTAGAGTTGGTGCCTTAGGTTTGCAAATGGGAATAGACAGTTTATGGAATTTTTTTTGTTTTTTTTCTTGCGGTTTGGGAAGTTTTTGAGTTGACCTCGCCTCCGCTGGCTTAGCCTGGCTGGAAAAAGACCTTAAACAGCTTTTTGTACGAAACAGGAAGCATCTAGCTGTCCCGTGCCAGTGGGTGAGGAGTGTTGGCTAGGGCCCAGGAAAAAGGAAAATTTTCAAACTGTCACCACATCCCAAATCAGTGTTTCATAAAATTATTTTTCAAGTAAATAGGCCCAACAATTCTCTTTTTTCAAATCGAACCCACCACGAATCACATAAAAGTAAAAAGAAAATGCATTAAAATAAATTTATTCAAAACAATTAGGCAAAAATAGAAAAAAAGTCGTTAGAACTTGTTTTGTGTACTCACACAGGTCTGCATACGATATTAGTAACAGCGATATTGCAGCTATTTGTTATGTGTGGAAGTCACGTTTGGTGTGTGGGCCTCAGAAAAAAAATGATTCTTTTCCGGTTAGCTTGGATGATTTAGTGTCCCATTCGAATTGTAATTGATGTAACATTCCTTTTTCTGCTTCTGTTGCTGAATCAGGTTTCACAAATGGTCAACGCCATTAAGATCAGCTGATTGTGAAGGGTACTTTAATCGAACGTGATGAGTTAGACGAGGTGACAGAGCGTTAGTGATACCAAAATCACAGTGAAGACTAATGTCCACGTTACATTTGTTTCAAACCAATCTACCCAATAGTTGTGTTTGACTGGACAATTTTGTTTTTCAAGTATCACCCCCTTTAAAGCTCTGGTCTGGCTAATATTAGACAAACAACAAGACCTTCCTTTCAAGAATTTCCCATTGCAGTTTGAGTGACACTACAGCCCACGAGGGACTACAGCCTAGATTCTTCAGCAAATACTCGTATTGTGTGTGCTATTTTTTTCTCACAAGTAAATAGGACGTAATTTTTTTTGCCGACTCCGAACGGCGAGATTTGAGAAGCTTTTCAAAGACAATTTGCCTGAGTATTATCAGCAACACGAAAAAGGTGGCGCCGTGAAAAATGGGAGGTGTACTAAAAGGGAATTGGACCTCGGCCTTCTGCGTGTGGGTCGACGTTCTTATCCAAAACTCCACGGCGACTCAGGGCAGTTTCTGCAAAACGTAATAAACGAAACAAACAGGGGGAAAGTATACGCCCGAAGTCATCAAAGTTCTGTGAGCCACCATTGTGTTGATGGAAGGGGACTCCTTCCTGTCTGTCTGATCACTCTTTCTTTATTGTTTCATTCAAGCAGACGAATTGTGCGCAGTAGAGGATCGAATTTATCGTTTCGACAAATTCAAGCAGCTTATTATAAGGAATTCCCTTTCAATTCCATCCAGGGTTTGAAGTAGTCTGTGGTCAGTCACCGGTCATCGGTCATGCTGCCTTGCACTGTATATTCTCGAATTTAGTAAATTTTTTATCGCTCCTAATGAATAAGGTTCAAAAATGTGTCAATTTTGTTCTTCTTCTTGTGACGCTACAGTGCGGGGTGGTCCTGGGCCTCAACCAACTTGCCTCTTCAGCCAGCATGATCTTTCGCCAGCTGTTGCCATTTACGCACTCCAAGTTCGTTGAGGTCCTTCTCCACTTGTGTGCGCCACCTAAGCCTAGGTCGTCCTCTGTTGCGTTGTCCCAATGGCTCAGATTCGAAGACTTTTCGGGCCTAGCCATCTTAAGAGTTGAATCAAACAAACGGCTTCTGGTTCCAGCGATCAGTAACAGCATTCTCACCATAAACTCCACAAATTTGTTTTTGAAATGTTTTGCAGCGTTTTTCTGGTCCGCGGACAATTTTAAATGACCTAATATATAATTGAATACGTCCACACAACAAACAAAAATGAACTTAAACGATTCATTTGTTCCACAGTACGACCCAAAAACATTTATTTGGCCCACGCAAATAACTGTCAACCGTTCACAGAATTTTACATCGTAAATCTTGTGTTTTTTTTATTTACCTATGATGTAAGAGTGACAAGGTGTACAGGGTGTGTACAGGTTTGAATAATGACAGGATGACATCATTCAACCACTTTAACTGTCAACAAAACCATTAAATGTGTAAACAGATGCTTAAGTATAAAAAAACGAATTTGTCAAACCGACACACTTTTGTCTGACATTTGCCGAAGTTAAACAAGACCTATGAAATTTAATTCATGCAGCTCACAAAAATTTGTGAGGTAGTTGTGCTTTAAGAAAAGTTTCAAACCGTAAATGCTTGAGAAAAGTTGTCACAAAATTCGATCAGAAACTAAAATGAGCTGACCCATCTGACGACCTGTCAAACAGACCCTTAGATATCTTAAGTAAAAAATTGGCTTGCACTGTCACCAATAAAGGATCTGGAGCTAGCAGCCGCTAGCTCATATTGTGCGTGCTATTCTTCTTTCAAGAGCAGAAGAGACCCACAATTTATAGCCGCCTCCGAACGGGGAAACTTGAGAAGCTTTGACAATTAGTACTTTTTGAGTCAGCAACTTGGAAATGGTGGTGCGCTAAAGAAAATTGTGAATGATCAGTTCAGAAATTGAATTAAGCCTCTTCCGAGTGTGATTCAAGGCACACGTTACGCGACGGCGATCACAAAACAAATGTAAAAGAAAACGAAGCCATATTCGAATGTGAGAAGTGACGTTTTGTACTCCAAAGAATGCATGAAAAGTGGTCAGTTTGCATTTGATAAAGAAAGTGAGGCATAAAGTGGGAAAAGTCACATATGGCTTCCCATGCAATCGATGCTTAAAAAAGGTGATTTCCATTTAGTGATCATCATGTGTTGTTCTTTTGGAAACAAATATCTTACAAAAGTCGGTTTCACCTTACGCACACGGCGATCAATTCTTGATTCCAATTAAGGTGTTGACAGTAGATCTGTTCATGCATTGTATCCGCAAATCTGGAGCCTGAGCACTTATTGTCGAATAAACATTCTGATTCATATCCACAGTACTTAATGCAAAAGTCGGACAAGTCTTCAAAAATTCCCATTCCCGGACGTTAAGAAATTGACATCCCCAACATCCCTATTTGATACGCATTTCACAACTCGAAAGATCGTAAATGAGTTCAACATCACTCATTAAAACGCCGACGCCTGTGTGGAATATAAGCAGACGGTTCATATCTTCACAACCGAAGGCGCCGCTTTTGTAAGAATGATTAGTTTGCTGTAGACCGTCTGCCTACTGTTTTGACAACGTATGAAAGAGGGCTAGGTAATTGATTTTAGAAAACTAGAAGAAAAGATCAACAGTTCGTTAAGTCAGGTTCATACCAAAAAAGCCTCTTCCGACACAGCTCATGACCTGAAAAACTATATAGACAGACACAGCTTCAGTCCTATGATCTTCAATGCCTAACATTGGGACCTCTTCGATTGTGGCGACGCGGATAAGTAGAGGGGGACTATAACCAACTCTGAGCTCCCAACAAGTGCTTTTTTTGGTTATGGCCATGATCCGACGGTTTTGTAGGGCCATATCAAATACGTGAAGAATGCTATCCACGTTGACATTACTGACAGACATGCAGAAACTAGTATCCCCTGAAGCCCCTTCTTTTTGTCTAGGTGTGGATCACTTCACGCTTTTGTGAATTGACCAACATCTTCTTTAGAACTCCTTCCTTTATCATTTTGAACCTTTCTCGAGTGGGTTTTGGACCATGTTCCAGCGAATTCAGTGACTGAAGCCGTAAATGATGTTTTCGTCCAGTTTTAGACTCGAATTTCGAGCTTTAATCGTATGAACGGAAGCGAATATAATCTAGTCTTCGAGTCCAAATTTTTTATGCATTGGCGCCATTTTTCATTTCTCCGAATTATCACTTAAGTCACTTAACACTGTGACTGCCTTTGCTTTTGTTGTCGATTTCTTATTTGTGTCCACTTCATGGCTAAGTAGAATTTTTCTAGAACACAACCTTTTTTTTCAAGAGTGTTGAAACTTTAAAAATCATTGTTTTTCAATCTTCGTGAGAGTACGAAGTATGACAGATCCTCTGCATCACCTTCGTTTCTCCAAAGGATAGGCTTAACTTCTGTGTCCTTAAAATTCTTCTTCTTCAGACTGCACACATCTGGTGAACGTGATTAATGAATAAAACCACTTTCGGACAAATCTTATGAGTAATGACCACTGAATCCGCTGAGCCATCAATCGGTGCACACACTTCCGGCCATGACTTACATGACATTCTGTTCACTCGATCTTGAAGAGATCATGATTTTGTAAAGAAACTCGGGCAATGTCTCTGCACCCTACAGATATGACTTAAGAACTACCTTTCTGCTTGTACTTTCATTCGTTTCCATCCTTTTGTCGAAACCATCCACTGTTATTTCTCGCTTCCACACTGGCAGTTGAATCGTTTTCTTTTGAGAACTCATCGATATTCCCTTGCATCTCCTCTCCCACCCTCACAGCACACATTTTACAAAAACCAAATAAATCTTCACTTCAAATGAAAGGAATACACGCTTCAATTGATAATCTCAATTTGCTTAAGATAAGTTTTTTTTCTGGCCCAAGGTAAAGTTAATCGTATCTCAAAACAAATTTGTTCACCTCAAGCCTTGTCGTTAATAAAAATAAAACCACACACGAATCCACTTGTATGCCGAGTGTTTTCAAGGCAACTCAGTTGAACTGAATTGTGAATTGCTCCGATTTAATTGCAAACTTCATAAAGTTGAGCAGCACCACACGAGTGTTGTGCTGCCGCCTCAGACTCGTTGAACTCAATGTCCTTCTCGCACCATACTAGGCGGAGAATCGCTTCCTTTCTCCATCTCCCCGGATGGATCATAAATTCCGGACAAAAGGACAAACGTCAACCCTTTCAACCGCAACCGATGGTACCTTGACCCGCTTTATCCTCCGTGCCCATATTTTTTGCGGGCACTGTTATCAATCAAACGAACTGGGGACCACCTCCGTTGCACCTGACGGATTTCAACGCCAAAACAATAATGTGATGTGCCCGCGCCGCCCACTAAACAAAAGCAACAACTCGACATCCATTGTTCCGCTCCCATCCACAACAATGAAGCTCACAAAATAGGAGAATTCTCGTTGAAATCAAGTCGATCTGCTGGGCTGCCAATCGATAGCACTTGCTTCAGCGATCGGTCGTGCACTCGCCTAGCACGACTCGCAGTCGTACTTCTCAGCTCAAGGTTATCCAGAACATGAGCAGCCCGCTCCGGGGAGCTATCTGAAAATCATGACTGAGCTCTGTTCTTGTAATTAAATTAATTTGTCTGTATTAATTGTCCGTGCTATTCACTCGTGACACAGGCGACGACGACGGCGACGTCGCAAATCGGTGGTGAAAGTGCTCTTCCAATGGTGGCGGGGAAGGGTGAAGGAGCATTCGGAAATCCAAATAAGTTCGGCTGAGTCGTCGCAACGTCGATAAATATTCTGAATGTTTTGGTCATCGGGCTATTTGCGTTCCGTCCGTCCGTCCGCCTTCCATTTTCGTAGAGCACACCTACCCACCCATGAGGTAATCGCGCAGAGTGAAGCTTTATTTTTAAGGCCATTCGACAACGAAAAAGTAAGCCGTGACCTGATGCGGCGTGAAATGATTGTGTAGTGAGTCCGAGTGGCGACGAAGTGCGATTTTTCTTCTTTCTCTCTTTAATCCGGGCTTGGTGTGAAATACTTTATCGATTTGTGGTTGTAGCTACCATGTTTCGTTTCGTCTCCATTTCGGCGGTGCACACTGAAACTGCTGTTAGGTTTTGTGGAGAAATGTAATTAGAAACTAATTTGCGCTGGTGCGTATTTGGTTCAGTGGACATTAATCATGCTTAGCAGTGACGAGGAGATTTGTAATCAGGTTTTAAACGATGTAAGCGACCGAACTGCTATTGAATTTCGTTGCAGTAAGGGACGCGTGGTGCTGCACGCTAGGCAAATGTGAACAACGAACACCTGTTGTTGTTGGCTACGTTGGCTATTAATTGTTTTGTTTGTTTAAACAGAGCAGTTGCCAAGTGGAGACACGAGATTTAAATGGAAGTGAGCAAGAGGCATTTTTTTTTAATTTCTCGTGATGCAAATTGAATTTAATTTGAGTTACGTAAGTCCTTAAGGCAAGAAAGTTGGAGAGGGGAATTTTCTACAAAAAAATTTTAATTTCTTTGAGTTAGTTTCCTTGTTAAACTTTCCATTTTTACATTTGTATCACTGAAGCTGAAAAACTTTCCATCCCCGATATGTGTGTCTGGAAGGATCATTTATTTGATGTCACCGAAAATGCTGCGAACTTTATAGGTGTTTGAAAGTGATGCAAGCAAAACTTCACCCCCTCTAATTCGGCAATAACACCCATATTCGCTCCAATTTGAGTACATCGCTCCTTTTTGGTTGGAGCTCTCTACATCTGAAGTAAAACGATCCTATCCTGTTGGTGCTTCAAGAACCTCTCTCCACCCACCAATAAATTCTATGAGAGACACTAACATTGCTTAGTAGAGAGACTCTTTCGAACACCGACGAAATGTCTCGTTTGCATCACTATTTCAACAGAAGATGCCCAAATGAAGTAGGCAATTGAATTCCTACCACCCTTCAAAAAGTCGACCACTTTTCTGTAGTGCAATTGGTTTAGGGGCTAGTTCTTTAGCCGCATCACACGAATATGAGATTAACTTTTTGATTCCCCCATTAGAACCCGCACGCATTTAAGACCACTGTGCACTGATACCTCCGCTCCCTTTCCTCCTTTGCATGTACCTTTGGCCCGTATTGTGCATCGATTTCGGTACGCACAAAAGTTAAGGCTTTGTAGCTGGAGTGATATTTATTGAAGTCCTGTGTGTGCAATAGAATTGTAGGGGTGGTTATTTTATTACCCCCAACTCCTACTATTTATTCAAGAAGGATCACACATGGAAAAGGTTAAGAACTTCTTGTTATGGTCATCATGGGTTAGTCGATACGTGCGTTAACTAACATATCGAAGATCCCAGGACCGATCTCGCATTTTCTTCACGGGTCCACTTCTTTCCAGTTGCTCACAACCCTTAAAGGGACCTAATTATCAATAGAAACCCTTTTCAAATTTCTCATTTCAGAATCGACAACAAACTGTAGTTCCCTCTACTCGTGCAAGAATAATGACACGTACAAGGTCCCTATTCGTTTTTAAGTCACCACCTCTTTCGACACTCAAAAAAACTCGCTTCTCAGATTTCGCCATTCCGAGTCTGCACAACACGAGTAGTTATTGTAGAAGCTAGGCCCTGTGGGCTGTAGTACCACTCAATTATTATTATTATAACAACTTCTGTTGTTGTTGCAGAGACGATGAACAAGACAAAGATGTCTCCTGTCGTCCCCTCTGTTTATTCGATGTCCTTTCAAATAGAAAAATTGACTTGGGCACGTAATTTTCGACGACTAAGATCGAAATTTGCGAAGCAAGTGTCACTAACTGCAGGCTTGTTCGAGTATTCATTCCCTGAACGTTGTTAAAAAACCACACAAAAATTGTTCTTGAACGCAAAGTTTACTCTGTTTCAAGCAGAAGAGAGAGATTTACGAGAGAGTACTCAATGCTGTTTCTTTTTTTAATTCTATCCTTTTCCAGTTAATTTCCACCAGCTGTCAAACTTGACTGTCAGTGTGTATTTCCTACTTTTGAGAAACAGTTGTGGTTGCAGTTTTGGATAAAATTTACCCCCACCTCTTCCAAATATACAGTACAGACAAGGAGTACTCGAACAGATCTTCTGAAAACAGTTCTTGTTGGCCTTATGTCAAGAAAAAGGGATCCCCAGTCCAAATATCTTTGGACCTTGTTAAAGTTGGCATAACACCTATCTTTTCATCACGTCTACAAATCAAGATAAAATTGGACACTTGATGATGTCCCTGGAAGCACATTAACAAAGTAAACAGAGTTGCCATCAATCAATTTCATTACTGCATCGTACACTCCCATTAGTTGCCCTTAACTTGGCTATTTTCCCTACACTCTGTCACTGACATAAACTTGAGAAAACTTGTTTTTGTCTTCTATCTGCTTGATTATTCCACGCTTGTCATCAAATCTTATCTTGAACACGTGATAAAGGTCAAAGCCTTGTTGTGTTGGCCACCCCAAACCGCGCTCCGTAAAGGGCATTCCGAAAAACTGTCATTCGACAATCAGTGTGTATAAGAACACCTGAATGTTTGCTCATTAAAAATCAGGAAATACTTACCTAATCTCAGCTCCAAGTGGATCGAGATCGTTAACTCACCACCACTTTGTATGCCTGATTTTCATTTGACCTTGGAGTCATTTGCCTACATCCCAGAGCAACAAATTTTTATATTACAGCGCACTTTAGTGGATCATAAAAATTCGTTGAAAGCCACCGTCGCCGCAAAGTAAGCAATTTAACGAGAGACTTACTCCCTGCCACAAACTGTGAACGCAATTTTCTGCATGAAGCAGCGACAGCGGCAACGGTGTTAACTGAAAATTTGATTTTGCAGTGACACAGATTTTAAACTACACCCGTATCCAGGGGTAATTAAGTGCTCTCTGGCTGCTGATAACTCACTTCAGAGCGAGCCTTTTGTGATGATGTTGACGTCATCACGTGGTTTCTCATCCGCCTGTGACGCTGATTAATTAGCTTAAATCGAATGTTTGAATAGGTTTTTGGAATTACAGGATTTTCTAGGTCGCATGCACAAGTTTGACAGGCAATGTGTTTGTGACAAATGACAGCACACTCAACCAACAATTAAACCGTTTCAGGTACAATTTGCGGTGACACACAGAAACACTAAAGCACTCCATGGCGTGGTGCTGCTCGATCACGGTTTGATTAAATAACGCGAAACATCTCGCAGTAGCACGCAATCGTGACATCAGTTATTAAATGAGATTTTCCCTTACATAACATCTAGTGCACAAAAAAAAATTGTACGCCGAACTTATGCAAGTGTTGTTGTTTTGTGAAAAAAAGAAAAAAAAGTTGAAAATAAAAAATAATCAGTGCTTCACATGATCTTCTGTTCACAATCGAAAGGATTAAATTACGAACATCACGCGGTACTGGATTTACGTCGCATATTGGCTTTCATATTGTGCTCCGTCTGCACGGAGGGGATGCAAAGAATTAAATAAATCCCCCCCACCCCTCTTGGCAGACACAACTAGATGAAGGAAGTCACGCCAGAACGCATTTCTTGAAAGACAGACAAAATGTATGGGGAAGCAGCGAACGTGAAAACAAAAAAAAAAACTTGAAAGAGAAGAGACAGGACATGGTCGTCGTTATTGTTGTTCTTCTTTTGATTTTCAGAAAACAAAAACTCCTCGTTTTCAGCTACAAACTCAGACTTTATTGTTATTTAGCGGATATGTTCGTATTTTTTTGTTCTTCGTTTCTCGTGTGATTTTTCCATAGAATGTGCAACAGCGCGACAACATGGCGCACATGAGCGCTATTCAAAGGCAGTTTGCTTTATGTCGTTATGGCAGGATGACTTTTATATCCTTTTCAGGGGCAGAGAGAAGTCTGCGGAGACTGTGATTTAATTAGAAATTTTTGAAAATCCCTTAACATTGACTGCGCTGCCTTTGATAGTTCGCTCTTTATGATGTCTACTTAAATTAATGAGGTAGGAAGCGTCACAAAGGTGAACTAAAAAGAGGTGGCACAATTTTAGTGGTAGGGAGGAACGAACGTGATGAGACTTTACAATAGAGCAACACCTTAAGCGTATGCAAGGGAAGTAGTTCCAGTCGAGCACTGCATTCTTGAACTGTTTCATTGCTAAATACGGTAAATAAAGCAATTTCAAGGATCATGGTGTTTTGTTCATTGCGTGAGTTGCTTTCAAATTCTAGATTGGATTTAATTTAAGCAATTAACAGCCGGGTTAGGATCTAAAATAGAGAAACTATTTGAAGAAGGATAAATATGATTCATTTATCTGGATTTAATTCCAGAATTTTTTTTAAGAGCGAATCCAAACCGGGTTCGGCATGCATTCAGAGTCCTCTAGTAGGCATCGACGAAGGTACTTATTCCGTTTGAGCGTTTGGAGGAGTGGCAATTTCATGACATTTGGTCACACAGTGGCCACTGGAGATCTACACAATCGTGAAATTGTATCCAAGAGTTGTATATTTTCGATGGCTTGGAAAGGCGATTGCTTAAACAACAGCTCCGCCAAGACACAGCCACAACTTCACACATTTATCGAAGGTCCGTATCGCTTCTCCTCGGCCACCGACTTCACATGATGGTGACTTTAGTGGTATATGAGCGTTCTGGGTCTGTAGCTTTGAAGAGACGTGCCATACCAAAGTCTGCCAGTTTAACATTTCTCCCTTGAAAGTGAATACGTTCCCTCTGTAACACACAGTCCCTAAGAGACCACTCCTCCTTCACATACTTGTTGGTCCTTCAAATATTGGAACATTTGATATCTGTTTGCAAGAATAAACTGTCGTCAGATAGCTTTGAAATGTAATAACTCTGGGAATATTAGTTGCACCTGGTAACTCTATAGATTGTTTAAAAGATGGTATCGTGAGCTTTATTTTGATAGAAGACATTATACTAAACGCATTTGCCATTTAAAAGTTATTCACTCTTCAAAATGAATGAAAATTACGAACATCACGTAACAAAGCGTCACGTTCTCCTGAAAAATTGTGACAGTTTGCAAATCAATGTCTCTTATTGTAGCATACCCAGTTTCTCGAAATTCAATTTCTTAGCCGTCAGTGTCTAGATGGTCGCTGTTTGAGTCGACCAGGCTAGGTTAGGTGGCCGTGGCTTCGCAACACACCAACCAGCTCATTCATCGAGTGGGACCGTTGCGATGCCACAGAAATTTGACTGTTGCCACAGAGCATTCTAAAAAATCTTTTTCCTAAACTCGTTAGCTGTAAAAGGCAGTTTGTTTTCCAAAAAATTGCCTTGCAACGAGTATAACTAGAATGCTGTAGAAGTAGTCTCTGATCGTTTCCTCTTTAACAGGTTTCAAGGGTCAGAGGAAGAGACTTTTTTCATCATGATCGCAGTATCCTCTACAGATGTCATTAGGAAGGATTCCTCACCTCTTTGTATGGAAACTTTTCAGATAGTGTCCAGTCCACTACTCCCGAAATCAATGAGCAGGCCTTTAGTACTGTCATTCCTTGAATAGTCACAAAAGAGTGGTTACCAGAAGTGCTTTAGAGTTCATGCAAGTTTTTTAAAAAAAATGTATAGGAGGCCAGTTCAAAAATCATCAAGCATACAAAAAAAGGGTGATTCTTCAAACACAGTTTTCTAGAGGTCTGTGAAATAGACCCTCTTGTCAGCGATGACCCCCTCTATCGACTAAAACTTGCGCCGGCAAATGACTTTTTCAAGTTTGAAAACTAAACGAAGTCGCAAGTGTCAAAATCTGGAGAATACGGTGCATTGGACAGCAATTTTCAGCATAATTCAACCACTTTGGCCGTGGCCCTGGCGTAGATGTGCGTTTTCCTTAAAAAAAAAAAAAGCACACTCTTTTCTTTACCAAAGGCAGCCGTTTCTTCTTCAATTCGGCGACAAATCGGCCAAATAATTCGGTAAAGTAGTGGCCTGTGACCCTTTGTACATCTTTGGAATTCCAGAAAGCGGTTGCCATCACCTTTCAGGCCGCCTTCTTCGGAAAATGTTCGTCGGCTGAAGTTTACTCTTCCAACAACAGACCATGGTGTGGCGTGTGGTAGACGACTCAAGATCTGTTGACGATCAAGAAACGACACAGAAACTCCTTCAGATTGTACGCTGAAGTGGTCCCATGCTTGGCCTTGTTGTAAGGAGTGAGCCATTGCAGCATCCCTTGTGCAGACATATAACCCATGCAGTCTTTTGAGATGCCAAATGTCACTTTCTTTCCTCTTTTAATCGATGGTTGGCTTACACAAAACGGTGGACTTGTTCCCGTTATCCTCCATGGTAGCCGTTTTCTGGGCACGTCGGCTTGTCTCATGAGAAACCGGCTTTCGAACAAATTTTTGACGAACGTGATGAAAAAAAATCGCCGTGCACAGCATACAAAAACTTACGATCTAGTTTCTAGATTTACTTTCCCAAACCAGTATCGAATCAGACAGCGTTTTTCTATTTTTCTAAAATCCGTGTACAAATCCGTCTCAAACACCCATTCGGCAGACAGAAGGCGTCTACGAGAATGTAGTACAAGAGACAGAAAATTTCTCTTGCGATAGTGGCGCCACCGGACATCGAGCTTAGTGTCCTTAGGACCACCCTTGGAGGCTACACTTGAGCGCCTCCAACATCGGGTTATGACAGAAGAGGTTCTTAACAATTTCTACCATTTAAGCGGACACTGCGATCAATTGGACAGATGTTTGCAAAAATACTTAATTTCCAACCAGCTTCAATTTCAACTGTTAACTTCAAAACGTCTCCCTTCTGTGTACATTTGGTCCTATCCCTGAACAACTGCATTCTTCCATTGATTCACAATGTAACCTCATGTTGTTGGTAACCATTCTAAAGACTCACGTTCACTATGAATGCCCCCTTCACTTCCTGGCTCTGCCACTTTTGATTGCCTGCACATACACTTCAAATCCGGAAATTAAAACGAACCTGGCAAAGGGTAATGTAAAAGATTTTAATCAGTCTACGAGGACCATCAGTGTCGTATCAAAATTGAGAGCAGAACGTGCATCGAAGAAGCACTGCCGTCAGGCAACCTCATGCCATGCAACTGCCTTTCCCCCAACTTTACCTCTGTCCACTTGCGCGTTGAATACTGATCCATCTCCACACAGCATGCTCTACAAGTGCACAGATTCAGTCTCGTGATAATGCGGCGCGTAATCTCCAATTCAGTTACGGATAATCCTCCGTGCAACACTGATCCAATTTTACACACTCATCGGTTTATAATGCGCGCCAACATAGTTGCAAAGACCATCCACCGAGGGGCACTCTTCACCGCTCAAACGCACAGTGAATGTGTTTATGGGCACAGAAACCTCACCTCAGGCCCGCGGTGCATGACTGCAATTGAATGGGGGGCATATCGGATTTACATACAAGTGCTGTAAGGCACACTCTGTGCGGCTCCAATGGTTGCAGTTCCCCTGCAGAAGCAGCCGAAGGGGTAGAGTGACAAACGTGGGTAATTAGTATCAGTATCCCATAGGCTACGTCTCGTGTTGCACTTCTATTTCCAAATTGTGGTTCTTCACAATGCGAGCACCAGGTGTTTCCGTAGATACATAAAACTGGCAGTGCAACGCGGATAGGTTGTCACCTCGTCGCGGACAAACATCGTGCGTTACGAGGAAGACGTAAATGTAAGCCATGCCACAGAAAAACCTGATATTATGTAAGGAACTCGGAGAGGTACACATTTTGTGGTTCTTAAACGTGAAATGTGCATTTTGCGTTATCTCGCGTCGACCCAGGTGCCCCCTCATAAAAAGACACGTCTGCGGATATTCGACTTCGGTGCCGGCGCGAAAAAATAGGATGTGTTAAAGCGCCGTTTGCCTGGCATGACACGGCTTGGGAAGAGTGCACGGTATCACGGAGCAGATGTGGAAGTGGGCAACATGCTAATGCGCCAGAGCGTGTGGGACTTTTCGTTGAGTAACTGAGTCACAATAGAGATACACTCGTGAAAATCTGAAGATGATCTGAAAGCCCCCTCTTGAGACAGGTCGAGGAAGGTATGTGTGTGTGTGTGAATTATTCTACTGTTTGCGCACATCTACATCCGGTCTGTGGGTTGGTCGCTATATATCGAGCTCAGCCGGTTCGCACACGAAACAGAGAAGTATGATGAATTGTGCGATGATTGAAGAAGAGAAAGGTTTCCGAAACGAGGTTTCTAGTCTGTTTCGTTCCGTTCCTGCAACGGCCGATGTGGTAAGAAATTACGCTCTCTGAGAAGTAGACCTGTTGCGATGAACTACTGTATCGATTGATTAGAGTCAGGTTGGTGCTTCAAGCTGCCTGGCAAAATTTCATTTGTTTTCCATCTTCGAACCGCACAGCGAACAAAGGCAGTGCATTAATCTTTTGAACCCAAAATTTGTTTTTTTATTTCCACTCAGTCGAATACGCAACACGCTGCTGCAAATAAAAAAGGTGAACTTTCGCACAGTTTTACTGCCCATAAAGCGAGTTTATTCTTTTCGTTTTTGCCTGCGCATGCATAAATATCATCAAATGTATTGTTAAGTCATTTCACCCGGCAGATGATGGTGTTGTGCTTGTCTCAGGACTTCTTAGATCGGAAAGATTGTGTAATTTTCAATTTATTTTATTTGTCGAACGTTGTATATGCGCATTTTAATGGATTGCACAATGGTTTTGAAATTAGTTTTATTTTTTGCATTTTATTCGAACTGTTACATCATGTAGATTTATTTTGCGAAGAAAGAGAATGTCTGTAAGTCATTACACATTCTGTGTGCGATAATACATTCCACTTGTGTGCAGCCTTCTGTTACATATCTTCAAAACTCACCTCAAATGTGATAATATATTCCCATAGACGTCAGCTCAAATGCGACCCGAATTCCACCTCACGTTGCTCCACATTCTCATATTCAGCAGATTCATCATCATGATTCAATCTTTAAGATCTTCTTATGAATTACTTACGACTGCTCTGAGCTAAAGAGGGGTTCATCATTATCATCTGAGAAAGACAAATGCGCAGAAATTCGTAAGTGTCTCAATGTGAAATTGCAATCAATTCAATTTTTGTCATTTCGATAAACCCTTTTTAAATCTTCACTGGGAATGACGAGAATTGATCTGTGGATACAAATCTTGGGGAGAACTGCTTCGCAGAGTAAATGTCAGTTGACGGATGCTTGCATCTGCCTGTGGGTGGGCAGATTTCAGATGAATTGGCATAAGACATATAAACAATTTGAAGCAACAGTATTATGATGCGAACTAACTGAATTTGGGCCCATGATAGAGAAAAGAGGTAAATTGAGTAGTCATAGTACTTAGAGTGCTCCTGAACCCTCACATTGTCCCGCCTTTTGTGCCACATGTCACAATGAAACTTCTCCCTCATCGTTCACGATTGGTAATGCAAATCGCAGATTGTGTGAAAGCCAAACTTGATCTATTGCCAGTCTGACTTGGTTCCAATTTAATCTAAGTCGCTTATCAAACTAGGCAAATTAACGATTCCATCGGTACAGACACAAGAAAACATCTCTATAGTAACTTTTGTCTGGGAATATGTTGCAAGTTTCCCGTATGTCCACTGCTCTTGCGAAGCCGTCTCCAGGCGAAGCAAAACCCCCAGTTGGGCATGCATAGTTTTTTGTGACTACGTGACACTAGTACAGAAGTGAAAGTTAAAGCATTGCTTTTTTCGTTGCCGTTGAGTAAATCAATAATTATGAAAATAAAATACGCAACTGTTGAAATTTTTTTAATGATACTAGATTGCAATTTCTTCTTCTTCTTGTGGCGCTACAGTCCGGGGTGGACCTGGGCCTCAACCAACATGCCTCTCCAGCCAGAACGATCTTTCGCCAGCTGCCGCCAGTTGCGCACTCCAAATTTTTTGAGGTCCTTCTCCATTTGTGTGCGCTACCTCAGCCTAGGTTGTCCTCTGTTGCGTCCCAATAGCTCAGATTCGAAGACTTTCTACATGCGTTCTTCCGATCATATCTTACAGCATGTGCCAAACCAAGTCATCTCCAGCTACTTTAATCAGTTCTGTGGACAGTCCATCCGCTCCAGCAGCTTTGTTCGACTTCGGTCTCGATATTGGTATATTGACCTCGTCTAAGTCGGGGGAAGGTAATTCTGGCCTATCATCGTCCAAATTGAGGGAACATTGCCTAACAGCGGGAATTAGGCCGTCATTGCCGTTTAAATGTCTGCAGAAATGTTCTTTCCAGATTCTTAGCATCGATTGCCACTCTACTATTAGATCTCCGTTTTAGTCCCGGCAGGCTTCGGTCCGAACCCTGTATCCACTGGATAGTTGTTTCACCCTTCGGTAAAACTTTTGAACTTCATCCCTGCCATGACACCGCTCCATCTCTTCGACCGCGTGCTTCTCATGTTCTTTCTTATTTCTTCTGAGAAGCCGGTTCTCTTCCCTTCTTTTCTGTTCGTAGAGCCTCCTGTTTAACTGCATGTACCTATCTGCACTCGTCGTCAAACCATGGGTTCCTTCTGGGTGGCGGCATGAAACCCAGCACATCAGCGGCAGCTTCTTTGATGACTTCTTGACAACGTTTCCATTCTTCTTCAATTGTCAGTACAGGCAGAGTTATGATAAGAAAACGCAATTTGTTTTCATTACTCAATTAATTACTTTGCATTTTTTTGCATTAATGCCTGATAGTGTCCGATATCTTGACGGAAGAACTGCTGTATGGAGGACCATTGTATGTTTTACATGTATATGTATGTTCACATGTAAGGTATCTTTATCAGATCATTCTGCTTATGTCATAATGGGACATTGGATCTGTGTTGCATCACAAAGGGCCTACTCGGGCCTTGTATTTCACTAAGTCTACGACGCCTATTTACCTGCCTAGAAGTTTAACTTTATTTCTAATGAAAATTCGCCATTGTTATGAAAGCACGGTTGCAATTGAAAGATTCAAAATATTTTACATCATTGCTGCAGCTGTTTTTTATCTTTCTGTTCAAGCTCGAATCTCACATAGCAAAGTAAACCTGTTTAACTTTTGCAGCTCCTCACGAATAAAGCAATATTTTGTTGTTCCAATGGCTGATTATATCAACTACTGATATCGAAGGGAACAAGAAGTACTCGATGACATACATTACTTTGGGGACCTGGACGTAGGATTGAACCTCCTATTTGAGCCTTTAGGTTTCGCCGTAGAAACACCTTTTCTTGCTTCTACTTATTTTGGGTTGTTGATTTCACGCAGTGCTCGGATTTGTTGCATCTATTGAAGTCGAGTTCATTCCCTGTCCTGGTGATGGTGTCGTTTGAGTTCAGTTGTCTATAAAAATGTCACTAAATCTGATCCCACGCGGCATAATCATAGGAACATGAACGAGGCTTATGATATTTTTTTGTTTTGGGCCTGATAATGATTTTCTTTATAACCACCACGTTTGCCATTGGAGCTAAGTTCATACGCGAATAAATGACGCTCAACCCGGCACTAAACTATAGTTCCCCTACACTCGTGAAGGCACAACCTTGTAGTCCCCGACGCCATTAAAAGCTGATGAGGAAGGGCTTGGTCTCTTCAAGAGAAAAGTAAGTTCTGTGTGTGTAAATGGCGTCTGGAGGGGATTCTTCTACGAAGAACTCTGCAGTCTGTAGAGTGGCATGCGTCTTCTTAAGCCTCTACAGATCTTAAGCTTAATATGGCCAGGTCAAGCGGTAGTGATCCGAGCAATTAGGACAATATAACAGAGGTCGAGCTCTCCTGACATAGCGTAACAAGTGAAGAAGGAGGTCCCTCAACGAACTTTAGATGTTTTTGCTAAGAAACAAGGTTGGAACACAGTTCTACCCTGCGCTATAATGCGATTCGAAGAAGAAAGTAATTCTGAAATCCGTGATCACACTGGTAGTTACTCGCCGTCGATTACAATTTGTTTCTATGAGGACGAATTTGAGGAGCATATGCTTCGAAAATGGATTCTTAACATTGAACTGTTTGACTACTCTTTAAAAATGCATGCAGTTCTTCTAGTGATATGGTTTCATTTGGTGAACAATATAATCTGAAATTTTATGGGGCTGTAATTAATTCACCGCAGCGTTCATATAAATTTTGAAAATTCTTTGATGTCTGATTGTGAAAAGATAAGTGCATACATTTCCCATTTGACCGTTGCTTTCAAGCTTTCTTTTAACAACTTATTCGATCTTGACATGCTAGATTGTTTTCATCTTCCGTCAAGCACTCATCAGACATGACCCCCTAAGTGAAATCTCAACGCTCCGCCTTTAATTGCGCCCATTATACCGTTTTAATTGAATTCTGACAGCCGCACATTATGTGCTCTGTGCACCTTTACACGATCTCCACATCGGAACACATCAAAGCAACATACTCCCGCGTTGCCTTGACTCTCCTCAACTCATCTTCACTCTAACCTCAGCACACTTTTTTTCATTTTATGTTTCATCTCTAATTTTTCCATGTCATTTGCCCGGGGCATCGTACAATCATTTGCTTGTGTGTACATTTAGTCGTGCTCTTCACAGCCTCAAGTGTCATTCCCCGAGAATCGCATTTAACTCTCGCACTCACCGTCACTTCTCTTAAGCGAATCATCCGCCTCGAAAAACTTGCACTCGACTAATTTCCAGTGAATCAAGATCAAAGTAAATATTCTCGAAAGCAAAACCAAAATCGAAAGGGCCCCATTAACCCAAATACGCTGCGCGCTAAACTCTCGTTCGAAACACGCTTCTCAGCAGATTAAGGGGATTTGCCAAAAAGGCGCTTGAATACCTCACAGATAATTTGCATCGCCCAGAACCTGCCAGCCCAGAACAACAGAACTCTGATTTCACTTTTCCCACTTGGCCCGCGGAAGCAGACGCATTAACGCGTTCTAACTAATTATAAATAATTAGGCATTCGTGCAAAAAATTAATGACCGACGACGGCGGAGTGAGACAGAGGAGACCTCAGCTAATTATTTAGAATAAAAACAGAAGCGGCTGTAGCTGGGGAGAAATGACACGAATCTGTGCACAGTTCTCTATTGAAGTTCACCGTGTCGCTCGTTGCTCGGTCGCTTTTTTACAATTTACACGGGTGTTTGTTCTTTTTTTGCAATCAGCTGGTTGCGCAATTGATTGCGATTTGCATTGGGTTCGAGAAGATCGTTTTTATTGCTCACCGGAGCGATGCAAATTGACCGGAGGAAGCTTGCAATTTATTCTATTAGCGACCTGGGACTTGGGAACTGTCGGTGATGTCGCAAAAACCTGAAAAGATTCGTCCGACGGAAATATTTGCTTAAACATTTAGCGCATGAGTTTGGATCATTTACGAGTCGGCGGCATGACAACCGAACATCAAATAAAATCGAACTGAGTCTGGAAAATTGATGAACCGGCGGCTGATGTGAAAATAGAGGCACGTGAAGACAACCGGACATGCTATGTGGCAGACATGAAATGCCATCTTTATGGACTTCAACTAGAAAATTTTAATTGTTGACTTTTTTTTAAATTGGAATTCGGGGGAAATTCCCCAGACTGAATTTGTAAAAATTCGCAAAATTTCTTTCAATTAGAAGTGAATGTTGATTATACTCTTTTTTTGGCAGTTTGGCATGTAGAGGATGGCGCTAGAAAGTTTTGTCCTAATTTCTAATGGAATGACATGTATTGTTCTTTCTTCTATTCTCTCGCGGTTGATACTGTTTGACACCAAAATACCAACATCTGTGACTCATCGTTTCACGCATGTGAACACAAGTGCACGTGCAGAACTATCTAGCGATTTGTCAAATGCGGGTGACATGCCTCTTTATTGTACCGCCTGCTAAATGTTGCCTTAGATCGTCCCCATTTGACTGTGAATCAATTTGATGTGCAAAAACTAATCTAAAGCGAGATGTGACAAACGATGGTTTGACACGTGAAGCTGGTATGACCCATTAAGAATCTAAACCGGAGCTATCATTTATTTTTAAGTTATGGAGACATATTGCTATCCAATTTAACTAGGTCCTCTTACTCTCGATCTTGACGGCTGTTTATTGAAGTCCTTTTAATCTTGAGCATTATTGTCTCTTCGCTCCATATTGGCGAGCCAGTAAAGTTGCCTTCCTGGCTACCTTCACATCTATGTACAGCTCGTAGAGTTTGGCGGTTCTGTCTTCTCTGGACACCACTGCTCCGGCCCGAAAAGTCTTCGAATCTAAGTCATTGGGACAACGCAACAGAGGACGGCCCAGGCTAAGGTGGCGCACACAAGTGGAGAAGGACCTCAACCAACTTGGAGTGCGCAACTGGCGGCAGTTGGCGAGAGATCGTGCTGGCTGGAGAGGCATGTAGGTTAAGGACCAGGTCCACCCCGGACTGTAGTGCCAAAAGAAGAAGAAGAAGAACACTGGTGGACCTGGTACGGGGTGCACCTGGACCTTAACCAACATTTCTCTTCAGCTAACATACTGCTTTCCGAATAGACCAGGGGCTTTGTCCTCTTTTAGTAACGTCCAGCATTCTGCACCATGGAGCAGGGGATGGTCAAGGCCAACGAAACAAGACTTATTCCACTCTTGATTTCGGCACTGATGTTATAATCCTTATAAGCTTCGGAGCTGAGGAAGAAGAAGTTGTTAACTACCTCAAAGTTTTGTTATCCTCTGTCCGAGGCATTGACGTTGTACGTCTTTTCTTTATGAAAGCATATACGAGTACTTTCTTCCTCCCATTTTATCTGCTTCCGTTTCAATTCCAGCCTCATTGACTGCTCGCTGTATTTTTCCAATCAAGTCAATGTCATACACAAAATAGTAGCTGAACGGACTTTCGGAAGATCGTGCCTCTAGTATTGACTTGGAAGCTTCGCACGATCTTCTCAGGAGTGACCTTAAGAATGTCCCATGATAGCTCGCCGACTTGTCTGAAACCTTTTTTTATCTTTAAAAGGATTCATTACCGTCAGAGTCAGAGTAGCGAGTGTCCTCAATCGTCATCCTGCACATTCCAACACAGTAAAGTAGGAGTGTCAAAATTAGACCTTACACTGTATAACTCGTTCTGTAGTCTGTGGGCTTAAATCGAAAAATTGGAGATGGGTGTTGATTTTGAACTTTTCAGGGTCTTTTCCAGGATCTACAGCAGCTTGAAAATCTGGTCTTGGTGGACTTCCCCGAACCAGAACCACACCGTTAAGGAGTAGATTGTTAACACATGGTTTCAAGCGTTCACACAAAAAGTCAAAGATGATCTTGTAGGCGGGGTTTAGGAGATTGATTAGTGTAGTCGAAGGACAGATATGGGATTTGGTTTAAGTGATCACCTACCTTTATGAACTTTCATTAGTTACCCAATAAGCAAATGAGATCTTTGCGATCGTTGATCGTTGATCGTTGGTCATCACCCCAACTTAGTTTGGAGCGAGACTTTTCTAAAACCTCTGCCTCTGGGTCGCAGCATCCGGTTGAGAATGCAACTCCACACTGTCCCTTACCGCCTGGCCTGAATCAGTAGGGTGAACAACCTGATTCAGACTAGTAAGCACATTACACTAATCTCGACACTGCCCACGATACTCCCACAGGGGAGCCTACCGCACGGGCAGGCTAAAACCGAAGTTGCAGGGGTTCCTGACCTCCCGTGGCACTTGGATTTTGGTTCCATCAATAATCCCGTATGGACTAATAGTAGTGAAAATAGAATCAAGTGATTCATAAATCCAGTCACAACATCTGGAGCAGTCAATGGACAGTCTCTTTTTCTGGTACTAAAATTTCACAAATCGGGATTTTCTTCTGAACACATAATCTCGGTCGTTCGCCCAACCAAATCAGCCTCAGCTGCCATAGAGTGTTTTGCGAGTTATTAGTCAGCCGCAGCAACTTACTCCGGCTAAAGTTTCGGTATTGCTATCTTGACATTGTTATGTTCGGAGGAGTGGCAGTTTTGCACAGAGAGTCGTCCAGAGTGGGTGGAACATTCTGCCTGATAGCGACAGACTTAACAGTCGGCACATTTCATGTTTCTGAATTCTCAGCATAGAATGCGTCTCGGCTACAAGCATCCGGTTTTGTCCCGACCGAGGTTCCTACATATTTTACCATTTAGTAACATATTCGGACTTCATTCCTGTCACAGCACCTCTTCATCTTCTCGAGCAGTCTTTTTTACTTTAACTAGCCGGAGCTCTTTTCTTGTGATTTTGATGGTTTTTGGAGAGGGAGAAAATTAAGAATTCCAAACTCCAGAAAATGCCTGGTGCTTACAAAAATTCCACATCAAACGATGAATAGGATTGTCAGACACAACGGAATTACAATTTCCAAGGTATAGTGCCTCTGTCAGGGAAAATCAAGCTGAATATGACCGATGGCTTGAGTAGCTTGTGGCATGTAACATTTATGTACCTACAGCTCCCGTACAGGTTGTTAAGTCACGACGTAAAATTTGCCAAGATGTGGTCTCGAGTTTATTTGAGGGAGAGGAAATGGATAACCTTGGGTTTGCCTGTAGAGTCTCAGAAACGGAGACGTTATTTTCGGTAGACACGGTGTTTCATCGACGTATTGATGTTGGTGGGTTGATTGGTGTACCAATAGACCAACATGCTGCACGGCGATGGTGACGGTTCAGTCCGGGAAAGTTCACATTATGTTGTTCAAATAGAGCACTCATTTTTTTCCGCGTCCCCACGGTGTCGATCTGGCAAAACATGCAGTCAATTTGACAGATTTCACTTCGACAATATGACTACAATCAACTGTCAAACATCATAAGCTCATATTGAACGTCTCATCACATTGTGAGCATCGATGCTCACACTGCAGTTTCAATGTCTGCTGTCCGATGTTTTGAAAACCTGCATAAATGTATGAAACGACGACCCAAATGTTTGCATCACAAAATCTGATACGTCGCTAAAGGAACACCTCTCAGTCCGCCCAAATGTGAATAGACTTCATCACAGTGGCACCTCCACAGTTTCAGTGAGTCACTCAGTTTGTTTTCAACCTTGTTACAAACGAAACGTAGAAAAATCCATCAATAAGACATAATCTTCCCCGCTTCTCAGCAAAGTGTTTATAAAATGTTCTCACGGTCCCCCACTAATCGTCAGTCACCTCAAAGCGTTACGAAATCACCCCCAGTGATGAATTACCTTTTTTCCCAAACGTGCTGCGGTTGTAGGCATGATTCTTAGAAATCTTACAATAACACGCACACACATACGCGCATGTAAAGTTTCGCACAACACTTTGGGGGATCAGAGCTGGTTTGGCAGCCGCAGACTGCTTGCGATTTAATCTGCATTTAACCCACATCCAAATGTGAGCGCTGCTGCAGCAGCCCGCTGTGTCTGGCTCGGTGTGGAGTCGCTGCTATCTCTGCTCGTTGATTATGAAATCGAATTGATTTTCTTAATTAAATTTTCCCTCAATAGGCAGCTGCTTTGGGGCGTGAGGATGTTTTCTTCTTTGCCTGATTTTTAATTTCGATAAATTACTCTAATGCCAATTGACTGGCTGCGACTGGCCCAGCACAAGGCACGGAATGCGGTGAGGAGGAGCGCTGCCCAAAGAAGAACGGAGCGCATTTCATCCTCCGATACAAATTTCGTAATTAAGTGAGATTAATTGAGTGTAATTGAGGTCAGCGCCGCAATTCCCCAATCCAATTTCATTGATAGCCTCTAATGTGCGCACTCTGGTCGGCACAATATTGTGGTACTTGTTGTTCCATGTTTGAGTGTTGTATTCACATATCTCTTTGCCAGTTGTTTCGATCTGGAGATGATAGTTTAGATAAATGTGAGCGATTATTGTACCGTCGTCGTTGGAGGTTGTTCCGGGTTTCGGAATTTTGTTTTGTCAAATGGTTGGCTGACTTCTTTTTGCGGAATGAGTTTGAACTTGTGTTATCATTTGCAATCATCCTCTTTAAGTTCCTCTTCTAGTCCAGAGTCTAGAGAAACCAAATTCGTATTTTATGTCGAGAGTTCTACATTATCTCACACAAGTTTTGACTCACATCTAATTCCAAGCATACGATAATCTTTGCCTCTTTGTATTTAAAGGTGTGTTTGTAACAAGTCAGTTATTAAGAAGACAATCATAACTCTAAGCTTCATGTTACAAACCTCAAATTCTCACCTTTCAGCAATCCTTTAGTTTCGAAAAGCCTCAATTATCGGATGTCCCTTTTTGACTCTAGGTACACATCAGTGTCTCCAATGTCTTTACTATAACTTTCAAAAATTAAAAGATAAATGTGACGTAGCACTACCTCCATCAAGATACAAAAGGTACAAAGGTACAGACCTCCTTGTGCAATCGACAGGCAACTGGCGATGAATGGTGTCAGTTGAAGAGAGACGTTGATCATGTTCGGGAGAAGAAAAATTATTACTTCCTATAAATTTTAGCCGTCAGCTGTGTGCCTAGCCGTCTCCTGTATCCTACCAACTCTTACACTTACCTATGCGGTCTATGTGAAGCGCAGCCTCCACTCCAAATCTAAACGTCAGTTGAGATGCATGTTCATCTTCAATTAAGTGCTATCGTTCTAAAAGAAAACCTCCACTAACCTGTGCTGGAAAGGCATGCAGATGCCAAGAAATGGAAATCTGATGTGAACGAGGGTTCTAGGCACAGGCTTATGGATGTATGGATGTTTCACAAAAATAACTAAATAGAGCGTTTAGCAAGTGTAAAACTATTGAGTTCACTGATACTAGTTCATTGTTGATGAATATTGACTGATACTAATGCCTTCCAGTTCAGGGAAATCATTGACGTAATGTGCACGCAAGTGGTGTGTTTATTCTATTGCCTTCTGAGAAGCTCCTCTCTTCCTGTGATTTTTTATCCTTTTTTGAGATAGAGGAATTCACTAAATCTATAGCAAAAATCCGGAACAGCTTAAATTCCGAGTTACTGAAAATATTCCCCACTCCACCTGTTGCGAACATACAAAAATTTCACTCCACAAAAGTGGATTCTTCTTTGTCTAGAAAGGACTTCACATGCAAAGAGAGGACGAGAGATGACTCTATCCTATTCCTTATAACTTCTGCTATTGCCACAAAAATTCTTATTTTGCTGGTTTATGTTTCAGTTGCACAGTTGCCAACTAGTGACCTAAACTTCGCTAAGTTGATCTTTTTAAGCGTGTAATTCTGCTCATCTAGAAGAAACAGTCTTGACGTCATGACATGTATGAAGAAGAACATCTTGGAAACTAAAATGAGATGATTGACAACTTCAATCGGCCTTGGTGTTTCAGGGATATTTTTTTTTTGCAATTTTTGTTTATTTGAATTCAGTTTCTTTTCTTACGTGCTAGACAAAATTACTTAAAACTAGCTTAACTCAGTGAAGAATGTTCTTAGCCTAACTTGCTGACCCTATGCGGGTACTCTAAGCTAATCTAATCTTAACTTTAATATGCCTTTCGGCGTTCGAATTTGTTTTTTCGATTTAAATCTTAAAATTAACTTACATTATATTATAGACCAAGAACACTTTAGAAACTTTGCTATACTCGTATGATCTCAGTTACAGGGATTATCAGAATGTCACAGTGTCCCAGCTTACGCGTTAGTCTGTTCGTCTTTCTCCGTACGGCACATTATGAACATTTGAGGCCTTTATCTATGTCGATAGATACGATTTCTGCCTGGTTGTCTCTTTGTATCACCTTATCTATTAGTTGGGAGCGAGCCTTCCTTATCGGCAAAATTTCAATTTTAAGTACATTTTAGTACCAGGAGAGGTTGAATGGTGTGGTCCCTTGAATGGATATTAATCAGTACTAGCTCTATTGCTTCCCAAGCAACTGCTCCGAATGTTTTTTGGACTATCTGAAGGTTGTGAGAATGACTCCAAGTTATAAGCTCTTCCCGAAGATGATCTTTACTTAGAAGAGATCAGTATTCAAATTGGATATTCATCCAAAAATAAGTTCACTTCAGTTCGATCACACAATCTTCCGAACGGGTCAAGAGAAGGTAGGTAAAGCAACACTGTGAGCCGGCGATTGGTGTACTTCGGATGCGGAAGGAGGTCAATGTCTCCATTTGAAATTATTCTAAAATTGTTTTTCATAAGTATGCCATTGTGGGTAGGTGTGGCGACTCAAACGTCAAAGTTCCAAGATTCGATTTCAGGACTGTTAACCTCACATTTCCACAGAAGCACCAAGTTGCTCACATCACTTAAATAATACTAACTTTCTATGAAATTGAATGAAAAAGCTTTTATATTTGCTTAGCTGGTGGGGTTTGTCATCCATTATAACGGGCCCTCGGGCACCCAGCTTAATAAGGAATGTGCTGTTGAAGTCCCCATTTACACCAAATGACATTCTTAAGGCAGTGCAGAGCGCTTAAGACTTTACCTGATCCCTTAATGAAAGTACGTCTCCTCCAAAGGAAAAAACATCAGAACCAGAAATAAAAAAGTGGGAATTCTGTGTCTTCACTTTCCCTTCACCGGCATCAGATGAATACAACTTTGCTTTGATCTTTGCTGGCATTCCGCCAAGTTGCTCTGTAGCACTATGTCAAGACATCATTGCATACCATCAAAAATGTCTGTCAATGCAGTTCAACATTCATACGTACCCACCCTTCAAACTTAATTTCACTTGCCCTCGAAGCTTAAATCTTCTGAAAATATGATCTCAAGAAAGGTCGCAGGCGCAATAAAAAAAATAGACAATAGTGAACAGTCTTCTTAAAAAGTTTAAACATTCATCGTCGAGGGACGCTCTTAAAACAAAAGTCACACTGTAAGCTCACGCACTTACTCTAATGCACAAACAACTGAAATTAGTCAGAGGTCAAGCTCGCCACACACGAAAAACATAAAACCTGACTAGGTAACACATGCAAACCCCTTTTATTTTCTGTTTTCCTAAGTTCGAGGCCAATTGTGCAAAGATTCAAGTGTCAAACAATTGAAAACATAAACAACAAACGTGTGTCTTTGTTTGCGCACAAACGTCTCATCTGAACATGTGCAAAGAAAAGGGGGCTTTGAATATTCATTTGAGGCTGATAATGACGGCTTTTTTAACAATTTTTTGGCTGAGGGAAAACCTTCAGTTGTTTGGTATATTATCGGCTGATAGCGACTCTTATCCATATCGAGGTTGTAGTCCTTTTATCTAGACACTAATACAATGAGCGTCCGCATTTGCGGATATTAAACATGCACATCTATTATAGGTTGACAGGTGCCGATTGTAGTTAGAAATTCAAAGTTCAACGAGTGTGGAGATATCTAAAAAATAGTTTACATTTTTTTGGAAAAAAAAGAAGACAATTGCGGGGTGTCTTCATTGTGCTTGTGTTTATACTGATTAATTGCGCGTGATTAAGTTTGAAACATTTTGTTTGCATTGATTTGTGTACGTAATCCTTTTTTAGTTAATTCCCAAAACGAGTCAGAAATGGATCCCATTGACTGTTGATGTCAAATTGGAAATTTTCAATAATCAGCGCCCGAAAAAAAACTGTTCTCTGTGCCTTTCAATTTTCTACACACATAGTCAAGGTAATGTTGAACTGGAGCGGCTTGTGGTCACTGTGCAGCCTCACTTAGGCCTCCTTTATGACCATTGTTTCGCTGCGAAGATAGTTCACCTAAGTATCTTTTGAACTAGCGTGAGCTGACTAAGTACCTCTAAAGATTTCCCACACGTGGCTAAATAAACGTACGTTACAAAAAAAGTGAATCCCTACATACGTACACATGCACTTATTTCGGTTTTTGATGACGAAACTCTAAACAAGTAGGTTGCTTCCTTATCTTCAAAAACCTTCTCTTTAGTTTAAGTTTCATTGAAATTTACTCAACTGTTTCAAAGTTTATTTCAGGACATAAATAAAAATTTAAAAAATTCCTTAAAAATTGTTGTCTCTCGCTTGCATTTTTAAGGTTTCGTTTACAAAAATTTAAACCTTTAAGCTTTGGATATGTCCATCCGTTCGTATGTGTCACACTCTTCCTATGTATTTATATCCTGATTTTATCCTTAATTTATACATATTTTTCATGACATTTCTAAACACTTGACGTAGCGGTTATTGTATTTATATTTCTTCAACCACCAATAAAAGGGCACAACTTTTTTTATTAGATGGGAACTTTATTATTTTAAAAATAATTTCGAGCCTTCTATAAGTTTGGGACGTACCTGGATTGCTTTTACTAGGAAGAAAACTAAACCTTTCATGTGCGAGTAACTGACACTTGTTAAATTCATTGAGTTCGTGACATTCATGCCGCTAAGTGCATCATTCCACTGCTCATAAGAGAACATTCAATCAAAGAATTCAAATAGTTGGTGAAGAACAGTGGCCCGGAAGCCGCAAAGAGTGGAGGCTATGTGTTAAACAAGAGACTTATGAACTTCCGGTCATTTAACTTCAAACAACCGCCATCTCTGACACACAATAAATGCATCTTCTCTGAATGACATAAACCCAAAACGTGTCTTCAACCAATCTCTTAGTTCCTGCCCAGCCGTCACCATAACCACCTTACATGCATTGTGCAACGTAAACTCAAAGCGTGCATACAAACTCGACACAGTTTTCCTCATTTCCGGTAACAAACCGAACGATCAAGTCAACCTCACCACACCTTGCTTACATGGGTTATAAAACCCCGCTCGCACTCTCTCTCTCTCTCTCAGAGACTATTACCACATTACCACCAACGTTAGTGCAAATGAGGATTCGATTCTCACACCATGACTGGCCCCTTTTTCACTGATCTTAATTCATCATACACAAGTCCATGCGTTCCACCTCATTTTCAAGTGGCAGCGCCAGCAGCGGTGCCCGTTCTCACACACACGTGCGCTTGCAAGCAAATTTCCTTGTTCAATTCACATCCCAGGGGCATTCGAGCGATGAAACGAATACAGGCCACCGCGCTGCTGATGGTGGTGGACGCTCCTGGTCAGTAACCACCAACAACAACTGGCGGCCGCACCATCAGCAGCCCAGACTTCGGTCAGAAAAAGAATTTGAATGGAGTGTGGCTGTGGAACTGTTTTCAGTTTCTTCGATTGCGAGCACGTCGAGCTTGTTGAGAGACGGAGAGAAGCACCGAAGACCGTTTAACCTTAAAACGACGTTACTAATGGATTTTGCACATGACATTCAGAAAGCCGTGCGCCGGTCGGGTCGACTGTGCGATAGAGGGGATTCAATGAATCGGATCAAATGGACTGCTTCCGCTCCAGGACTTTCTAACGTCGGCCAAGCAAAACACACTCGAGACACCTATTTGGGCGACTGAACTGTCAATCATTCCGTTGGCAGTACGACGTGTGCATACATTCGGCAGTGCATGCCAGTGCGTCCGAAGCGTATCTGTGCATGCATAAAACAAAAGGCCAATTAAAGCTGACCAGTACAACACGGGGCTTGATTGTGAGAGAAATGTTTTCTTCATCTGCTGCCTGGCCGTAAGTAACCCTCTTCTGGCGTAACTAATGAATGCCCATCTATTTGCTTGCAGTCGAGCCTGGGTACCCCACTTTTAGGCACACGCCAATGCCCCCGAGACCACAACGATGACGACGGCGACGACGGGCTTTCTTCTCTTCGTCTGCTCCGATGATGATGAATTGAATTTGATTACCGTCTTTGCACCTAGTGCCGGTCATGGTCTTCTTGGTCAACATACACAGTCTCTGCCCCCCTGGGGCGGATCTTGTGATGAGCATCATTGGAGGCAGTTGAATTGACTGGCAATCTATTTGCTCATGAATGCATATCTAAAGTGCACTCAAGTGTATAGAGGTCGGTAGACATTTTTAATTTTTTCCTTTTTTTGTTCTCCTTTGACATATATGGAGGTGCACGCTGTATGAACAATGCTTGATGAGTTTGCATTAACAGCTGATGAGGTGTGTACATGTGAAGATGGGTGCCAAAAATTGATTTTCATCGGTATGCACTCGATAGCCTTAAGCTGAAGTGTGTGTGTCTCTCTCTCTCTATCTTTCTGCTTCTCTCTTGCATGCTTAGCATACAATGAAATGGATTATCTTTGACGTCATTCAATCGAATGAACCTTAAAACATCGAATTAAAACAGACACGAACGAATGTGTGCATGAAGTGAGTAATTGGAGGCAGCTGGCACAAGTTAATGCTGACGGGAGAGGTTTGTCGGTGGCGGCCCAGGTTTATACCGGAGTGTGACGCAAGCATTTCAGTACGAAATGAACTAGTCACTTTATTTTGCCATGCTGACAGGTATTTCGGATTACCTGTTTCCAAATATGAATGCGCCGCGAAGGCATTTTTTAGGCAAAACATCAGAATTGCGTCATTGATGTCTTTTGTCTTATCCTTATTGTAATTTTCAAGGTTGTTCTATTGTGCACATACTGTATACCGCCCTCATAGGAATCCTTGTATCTGTTGATAAACAAAACTGCACTCATTATTCACAAGCACCACTCGAGGGAATTCAACTCGCCTTGAATTGGAAATGGTGGAAGTGGCTTCTTGCCAAGTCTGTTTACATCCAAATTGTGTAACCAACCTCAAAGAGCTTCTAGCCAGAAGATGGCTGACCACTAATAATAATAATTGAGTAACACTACAGCCCACAAGGGACCAGGGCCTAGCTTTTACAAGAACTACTTGTGCTATACGTGCTACTGTTCTCTCACGAGTAGAAAAGCCTACAGTTTTTTGCCGAATCAGAACGACGAGATTTGAGAAGCAGACAATTGATACTCTTTGAGTGTTGTCACCAAATTTTGAGACTCGTTGACAGTTAACGATGTTCGGTGATAGTCCCGAAATGTTGTTGTCTATTCGGTTGCTACACGATTTATTCAACAAATTCAAGTTTATTGTATCCCTGTCAGTCCCAGCCTATCCTTCTCTTCTCCAAACTCAGTCGATGGAACTCCTATGACTGCACAATGTTTGACTCCAAAGATTTTGAAGTTCCTCAAAAGAAAATTTTTCTTGTGTTTCATGAACTGAAAATTCAGCCCAAAAACACTGGTTGGGGCAAAAGCTATCCATCGGCTGTAGTTTCTGGTTTTAACTAGTCGAAACATCCAAAGTAACGTTTCGACAATGACTTTCGTATAGATTGACCTTTATTTTTGGTAACACTTCGTCTTACCCTAACTCACAGCAACACCTGTTGTGGGTTCTTTCTCGATCCTTACAAATGACCACGTAACGATCTTGAGATTTTTATAAAAAAAAACAGTCGCATGACAGTGTGTTATCTTGTCAAAGCACCGCTGGATAGCCAGAAGAGCTGTTGTGATGGTGTTCAATGTCATTTTCACCCTCTTTACCCGACCAAATCAGTTGCCAATTAAAGTTTGAGAGTCAGGATCCTTTTTTGCAGGCATCAAGCAGACAAAATATCAACAACCATCCTGTCAAGGTACATCATTTTAATGTGTCCCATTCATGAACTAAGTAAAAAACATTGCTCAAGCAGCCCCATCAACCTAATTTCACTTTCCCATGTACGTTCTTCTCGAGAATCGTTTGTTGAAAAAATGTAGCCTAAGAGTGTGTCGTCTTTCTTGTTGAAAAGGTGTCAATAAGACCTCTTGCAACCTTGACGGAACACCAGATGGTTCTTATCGTTATCCTCGTCAGTCATAGTCAGTGTTTTACTCTTAAAAATTTGAATCTGAAAATACTGCCATAGCCGGCCTTAAAGTCGACAAACAGGTAAGGAGTATCGATCAACAACTTCTGGGTCTTGATTATGATTAAACACAGTTCAAATTGTTATGACCTGTAATGTGGGTAATCAAACGGTTAACTTAGGGCTTCAATTGATTACTTACCACGACGAGGAAGATCTTATACCCGATGTCTGGGAAGCTCGTAGTACACCTCTATAGTTGGTTTAATTAGAAGGGGATGCTCTTCCTTTGGGAATGGAAAAACTTACATTGAAAGACGTGCAGATACAGATAGTTTGAAATATGTGCCGCCTTACCAACTCCTCCTCTGATTTAAAAGTTCCCCATGTCTTTGGTCTTTGAAAGTAGAACCCTAGTTGGACTCTCGCTTTACAATGACAGGCGACACTTCCAAGGATGTTGGCTGGGTGTTATTCTTACCCACCACCTTCATACTATTCTGTTTGAAAAGTCAACAAAATTTATCACATCCTCAGCACCGACAACGATGTACTACTAGACATTCATCTCTATCCTTCTATCTATTCGCGGCCGTTTTGTTAGTACAACTTAAGCTCACTGACAATATTCTGTTGGCAATTTACTTGCATTTGCCTCACTGTTTACTCTACATTGAGCTGCTCATCCTCATCCATGGTGCCGGTGCTTTCTTCTCCTCCCCGCGCCTTGAGGTTGCAAGTAGCCGTCTTTCTTTTTTGCAAGAACGCATGGAATGATCTATTTCACAGTATGGGACAAGTAGTCTTTTCCGACGTTTCTCCCTCAAAATTATTCATTCCAGAATCCGCTCTCCCTCTCTAAGCACCAGTCTTGTAAGGCCCCAAACAGAAGTTTTCCAAAATCGGATGTAATCGTAATTTTCCCCGTATTTTCTCCTTGTTTTTGACCTGCAGTCTTTTTTCTTCTATTCTCATCGCATGTTTGGCGCCAACCAAATTTTATGGGACATCTGCCGTTCTCGTCGCTCAGAACCTGAATTAGGGCATAACACAACCAGAAAATATATTATATATAGAGAGCACATTCTCAGGAGCGAGAGGAGAGAAATTGGTCTTTTTTTTCTATCTCTATCCCATACGTGTAAAAGGACTCTACGCCAGCAGCATTCATCACCAAACGATGTCTCTCGTCTAGCGTGCGGGACGACAGCTGGCAAAAAGGTGTTTCTTCGTTCGGACAGAACCCTTAACTGAACACAACTGAACACACTTTGCTGCCCATTGCCACAAGTGAAGCCTTTCATTTGAAGATGGAATCCACACACTCCAACATGTCTCAAACAAATTCCTTGCGAACCACCGTGAACTGCAAAAAAGTAGGTTTTCAGAGCAAATCTCCTTGAAACTATTCGCAATCACAATTTCGATTTCACCCGTCTTTTCCCTTTTCGCCACTATCTCAAAGCATCTCTATCACATACGAATCTCGATCGCAAAAACCGAAATTATTGCCCCACGCGAGTACTCTAAAAATAGTGAATCGCAAGTGTCCACAGCAGTTGGTGGGTCAAAAATTTATGCGCACCGTTTCCGCACACACATGCGGCCATGTGTCACGATTCGGTGCTTGCCGAAAACTGTGCCAAATGCAAATTTCTGACAGTCAAATCTTCCCCCACCCGAACAGCACTTGAACCACAAACACTTGAACCAGTAACAAAAGCAAAATTCGACGACCGCTCAGATGGACACAACAAAAATCCAAAGCCGTTACCAATTGCAGGCATTTTCTCCACAAAGAAGCCGTGCCATTGACTGGGACAAGTCGACGGGGAGAGCATGAGAAGAGTGTGTGAGGAGAATTCGAAACCTTCCGGCGTCGTGGTCATGCAATAAATGACCACCAATCACTCCGTGTCTCTCGCACACACACCACCACCGCCAGATGGCGGCACATCATGCAATTTTATTACTTTGTACAATCGGAATGGTCAATGACTTCAGGGCAGCGTTTTTTTTCATAAATTTTCGTTGCATGCACTTTTTCCTTTTAACCAATTTTTTTTTCACTTTTTTCCTTCTCTCTTCCGCTACCGGCTCTCGCGCAGTTGTTGCTGGCCAAGACCAGAGTAGCAGGGAGGGAACAAGTGGACTGGTGTGGATGATCGCGGTGGTACTGGTGGTGGTGGTGTATTGTGAAAGTTATGAAACTTCATCCGCAGTCTGTCTCCCTTCTGGTCGAATGTAAATTCATCCATCTGTTGTTTCGGCATGAATGAGGAAACTCTCTGAATGCGAAGATACACTCGAGCCGAGCGTCTGTCGTTGCCGTGAAATATAATATTTTCATGTTACCAATTCCCGGGTTGGTAACCATCAACACGGATGATTGGCGGCGAGCGTTATGCAACATCTCAAAAGTCTTGGCAAGATAATTCCCTTCGGCGGCGGTGGCGCTGAACAGCTTGACAGGCGCAGGTACAGTGCTGATTTTCTCTCGGACATGGTGTTTTGAGCCGAAGTTGCGCCTCGTACGCGTGTGGCTTTCAACCGCCAAAAGAGTTTCAGGTTTCAATCCGTGCGCAATTATCTAATGATGATTACTGGATGGTGGTGTCTCTTGTATTTCATAACGCCATACCCGGCGAGTACAACTTCCAACTGGACCGCGGTTGTTAATCGCTATTAATTGAGACGTTAAGTGGATTGAGGGCAGGAGACCTCTGGGGCGGCTTAAAGCCGGTTTACACCGGCGATCTGAACGGTGGGTCCAAAGTGCTCAAACATTAAACTTCATGCAGTTGTAATGACAGTTGTTTGGTGCTACGCTGTGCTGGCGAAGTAATTGATTGCCTATGAAATTCGACACATTTCAGCAGTTGGTGATTAATTTGCAGCTCGGCTAGACGAAGAATGATATCGTTTTTGTCCGTCTACAGGCTTAGTTGTTCCATGGTTACCTAATGGGTCTTAAGCAGAATAAATGTCTATAATTTTGTCGTGCTTAAATAAGACACTCGTTACAGTTCGCATATATCTGTTGAATGCCACACAGAAACCAGTTTCTTTAGTGTTTGCAGAGACCTTCTATTTCAGTCTGAAGGGAGAGTTTGACAAGGTTTGTTCTAGACTTCTAAAAAATTACGCCGCCTCAGCCACCATTCGTAGTAAATTCGTGGCAGCCTCATCTCACTTCAGTGTATCTCGCTTAGAAAATCTTTCCATCAAATTAACACTTCCCTCAAACTGTCTACCACACCACAATGACAATTTTTCAAGTTCATCATTACAGTCTGATGAAAAGATGTCATACCCACGTCATTATCTTCGCAGCCCTAGTTCATGTGAAAACTTCTACAGATGTGAGAATTCCATCAGGGTCACAGATACATTTCTATGAGAAAACAATCAATTTCCCTCAATTTGACAGCATTCTACTCTGATAGGTTGACGCTTGTAGCTTTATATCGTTTGCCTGACAGTTTTGATTGACATCAAATCAATATTAGAACACATGGTTCGCAGAAATAGGTTCTTCGCGCAACTGCTGACGAAATTTTATCGCTAATGAGAGTGAGAAGAAGAGGAATATTTTCTGTCAATTATGTTGTAATTTAGGGGATCCAATTAATGCACTTGACTGCCATGCGAGGAAATTAGAACAAGTTTACAGTGTGGGAGAAAAGTAATTGGACGATTGAAGGTGGGTGGTTCAGTGGTTCCGAAAGCTTAGTTTGTTTTGCCAGTTTGCAATCAAGATATGAAATGTGTTTACTAGAAGACTAAGCAGACCTAAAAGTCACTAAATGGACCGAAAGAACGAAAAACTTCAAAAGTTGACTTAAGGCAATAATTCATTACACAGCCATCCTGAATAACCCTAGAAAATTAAAAACTTTATAAACTGGGTAAGTGGAAGTCACACTCGCACATAAATGGTTTCATTTTCTTTTCGATTATTTCAAGAAAATATCACAAACTGATATTTAACTTAGATGTTGTTGCCAGGCAACAAAACTGATGAAAAACAAATATAGACGTACAAATTTCTACATATTAATCATAAAATCCATTCACGCTGCGGCGCACTCTGAATGTTCATACTAGTATGGAATGTAGTACATAGCTTCTGCATCAACTTATTGTGTTGTGCGCGCTACTGTTCCCTCACGAGTAGAAGCGACCTACAATTCTTGGCCGACTCCGAAAGGTGAGATTTGAGAAGATTTTCATAGGCAATCAGTACTCCTAGAGTCTTGTCAGTAACTCCAAAAAGGTTGTACCATGAACTACGAGGCGTTCAGTACGGGAATTGAACCTGGATTTTTGGCTTGTGAGACGACACGGCGGCCACTCAATACAAATATTATTTTCTACCACCCAGTATACACCTAGACGCTACATGTGCTCACAGCAGACTTAACAAGCGCGATCCAGTTCAAGTCAACCAAACTAAGTGTGTGTCATGGGTTTAAGGGCTGATATCAATGTTCCACTCAAAGTTGAGATTTGATTCGTGATTTGATTCGATATCTCTGAATTCAACAATAAATTCATTTTTCAATTCTAAGCTCTCAGAACTATGTTCTTTGGATTTTTAAAAAACTTACATGGATTTTGCTCTTCAACTTAAAAACTCTGAATATCTGAAACAATTTTTGTTGGAAATTCTCACCAAACACTCTGCCAGGTTTATCCGATTTTGAGGTCGTTTTTTGATGGACTTTTCTGTTCAAATTTTGGGCCTTAGTATTTTTATTACTGTTAATCGATTCAATATGATTGAAAGCAAATTTTAAATTCTTTCCAAAAAATGTGCGACTAGATTTGTTTTATTTACCGGATGTAACATATATGTTATGGGCGCCACCTCCATTCGTCCTCTAAGTAAACATTTTTGAACACAAACATTCATTGCTTTCTGTAATGCATCCAAATTCAATTCAATTTCGTACAAATTATTTTATTAAGTTGGGAGGAGGGCATTTGGTTTTTAAAAACGAAACCATACAAAATGTGATCGGGATGGATCTTTAACCAGCACCTTTCAATTTGACCCGCCAAGTTGATTGAGATCCTTCTCCTTTTGGTTCCTTGGCCATTCTCTATTGCGTTGTATCACAGCTTGGGATTCAAAGTCTCTTTGGATAGGAACAGTGTCATCCATTCGCTGTACCCATTTTAAACGTTTTACTCGCCAACGCTTGAATAGGCGCATTCCGTCGTATAGTGAACCGTTCAATACAAGTCGTATTGGATGGGTTCAAGTCGGATATTCACCATATTAATGCTGGTGTTCCCAGGTCTCCCTTTTGTCTCCGACACTCTTCCTCATTTTTATAAATGATCTCCTGTCTGTCACTTCTAATGCTATCCACTCCTTCGCTGATGTCAGTACCATCAGCTTATCGTATTCGTTCCTTGGCCCTCGAACGAACCTCCTCTGCGGCCATAGACTTGGAACGGCATCGTATGTTAAGCTCATTTAATTCCGATCTTGATGGCATAATTGATTGGGATAAAAAGAAAAGAGTGGAATTTAATGCTTCCAAGAACCAGTGCTGTCTGCTGTGACTTAAGAGTTCCCAAAATAATCAGCCAATTCTATCCTCGGTATGTGTATCAACTCAACACTTAGTTGGAACGATCACATATTCGAGATCGCCAAGGTTTCTGAAAGCAATACAAGGAATATTTCACGCCTTTTGATCTAGCAACAATATATTAGTCCTACATCCGCCCAAAACTTGAGTATAACGCTCCTATCTGGTCTGGAGCTGATAAGACCTCACTGCACCTACTAGATAGAATTCAACAGCGAGCGATAAAACTTATTGGTAATTCTACTGCTGAGAAGTCAATCGACACGCTAGAACATCGACGAAATGTTGCGTACTTATCACTATTTTATCGCTTTTATAACAAAAAATGCTCTAATGAATTAGCCAGTTGCACCACGGAGGAAAACTCTAAAGGACTCTGCTTAGAAACGCTTGTTTTCAAAATCTGATGATTCATATTCCTATCAATTTGATGAAAAGTTTGACATATTTTACTAGAACTAATATATTCATTGAAATATAAAAGCAAGAAGATAGCTTTTCTAGGTCATTAACCCCACAGCAACAGAATAAATAAATTCAGCGACTGGTTTCAAGCTTCCGGCATACACTGTTCAATAGCCGGTTCAGTCGTAAAAAATGGCAGAAGAATTGCCAATTCAATTTATGGTGAGAATGAATACTATGTATGTTATAAACCTCCTTTACGTATTGCACAAAGTGAATGTGTGGTTTTATAACCACCGACCATGTGGCTGTGTGCTGTGAAGGTGAGATAATAAACCCCTCTGTTGTTACTCAGAGTGAACTAAGTGAACTGCAAACATCAAATTTCAATCTGCGAGGTCAATATATCTTGTTGATCTGTTGATGTCATAATTTCAAGCTTACGTACCTGGCGTCTTGTTTCGTCATTCGCACGAAATAAGAGTATTTGCAGGAGGTGCTGAGACCTAATTGTCATGTAACAATGATGCTGCTGATGTGTGTGGTAAAAGTGCGAACTTTTCATTTTTTCTTTTCTTGTTTTACTTCTGTGCATGGAAGACAGATGGTGAAATTGACTTAGGGGATACACTATGTGGATTATTAACTGATCAGATGTCATTTCAACAATCAAAAAAAAAAAAAAAAAAAACTAAAAAGTGTCATGATCAAGTTACCCCTCTGTCTGCGCTGACGGGTCACTTGTGGAGAGGCAAAACTTTGTCAGCCAAGAGCTAGCTGAAATTTTTGTTAGACCCTTGAAAGTTCCTTTCCTCCTTTGGGGAATGTTACTGTTTAGCCTAGGAAGGAGATCCTTATGACTGAGTCAACTTCTGAGAAATCAGTTACTTTTGCCTGAAATCATTCGCGAATAATCTGATAATTCCATATCAGTGGGAATTTCAAGCCAGAGAAGTCCACCATAGATCAAATATTCATACTGCGGCATATCCTGCAAAAGACGCATTAAATTCTAATCAACACCCGCCACCTATTTGTCAATTTTAAGGCTGAATAGGGCAGTGTGCAAAGACAAGTTATCCAGTGAGATGTCTCATTTTGACATTCCTCCTAAGCCCGTCAGATAATGTTACATGACAATGGAGAACTACCGCCCCTCCGTCAAGTATTTTAATTTACTCATTGATTTCTTAAATGTCGAAAGAGGTTTTGGACAAGGCGCCTCGCCATTATGTGACATTCTCAATATTCTTCTTGTAAAGATCGAACAAACCAAAGCTGCTGGCTTACGCGGATGAACTCACCCAATATAAGGCACACACCAACCTCTGGTGTGAAATTAAAGGCAGCTGGATAGAGACTATACTAGCTGGAGAAACCGGTGTCCACCTCGGACTGCAATGTCACTCAAAAAAGAAGATCGTCATAAGCACTGTTACTATTTGAAATTAAAACTGAAAAGTAGCTAAATGCGTCGATCACGAGTGCGATTCCTTGAACCGAATATCTAGAATTTTTTCATGGCAACATTTCTTTCGGGTTGCTGACAACCCACAAGAGACATCCAATTGTCAAGTAAAAACTTGTCCAATTTCGCCCTTTAGACAGTCGCTAGCTGGTCCCAACTTTTCCACCAAACTTATTATCAAATAAGAAAGTATCACAAATTATGTCATAAACTCGGCCCCGTGCCAAACAACTTCATAAAAAAGAGCCACTGCGCAGATGAGTAAAAGTGTGTAGGAGTCGCTGACTGTCTTGAGATCCCAAATTGGCTCGTCCTCCTACAGACACCCGGCACAGATTGCGAAACTCCCATCAAGATCAAGTCCATTTCTTTCTTTCTCTGAGCGGTGCTTCTTCTTTTTCCACTGTCCCACTTTGGCATTCGTTTGGTCTTGTTCCATGTTTGATTCCAATTGCCAATGACTCCTTTTAGCGAATGGGGGAAGAGCCAAAAATGCGATTCGTTCATATTTCTTTCATGACCGTTAGTTATATCATTCTATGCTCTCAAAACAAAGAACAATCTGGCAGCAAAATAATGATGGAAATCAACGACACCCGAAAGTGATTAATGAGCAACACATTTATCCGAGAAGAGAAAAACACACCTCCCATGAGAGTGTGGTCGCTGATTCTCCACACTTCGTCCAGTAGGTACTTAGTTCCCGACCAGGCGCTCTTTGCGGAGTGTAGATGATGTAAGTGCCGCTATAAATAATTGAAACAATTACCGTTCTCGTACACCCTCGCATGGGAAATCACATCCTCAGGCATTCCCTCAGTTGACCTGTGTGAACTTTCTGCCTTTTGACAAGGCAGCGTTCGGCGGCGGCTTTGCAGCAGTAGTTGGGCAGAAAGGGAAGTACGAAAATGAGAAATTAATTTGAAAGTGAAATTACGTATCCGTTAACAATTAACTTGCAAAACAAGAAAGCTAGAAAATCACGATGCGCCGCCATGCTATGCAGTCGATATACATATCTATAGAAACGTTTACGAAACCACAGCAAGCTAATGACAACTTTCTTCAACTACCAACGCCACCACAATGACTTCCTGTGCGAGAGTGGTAATGACAGTAAATTCATATTCGTTTTTCATTACGTGTCTTGTCTCTTCATTCACGACTGGTTAGATGGTTAGAGATGGTTAACCTCAAATGACCTTCCTTGTGGAAGACAACAAGGTGTGTGCGATTGTTGGTGTGCTGTGAACGCTTTGGTTTCAGCAGATAAATTAAGTTCCCTATGTAGAGACAAATATAACTCTTGGAAGTGAATTGCACACATGTTGAGTGTCCTTGAGGAACTCGATCTGGATGGACAAAATGTGTCATTGAGACGTTGCACTAGTTCTCAAGTAAACAGACTGTTATTCTGCTTCTCAAAAGCGAAACAACGTATTTGTTCAGACTTACGGGAAAACATAGTCTGGCTGCATTTGTGTCACTTTTGTTGTTCTTTGTGCAGTTGACAATTGACAGGTTTATCAGGTTGTTGCAGTTGCAATTCTCTGTAGTCGGGGAAGAGACAACAAGTGTTCAGCAGACCCTATAACGGTGAAGAAAAGGTAACTGCCCAACGTCATTTTAATTTTACGAATCTTCCCTATGGTCAATAAAGTCTAAGCCCATCAAATGTGGTCCGACCATAAAATAAAAATTTCAATACGAAATGCTACATTTTCGTGATTTTCGCTTTTCAGAACTTTGTGTGTTTCGAGACGTTGGATTTCCAGACGGATTTCAAACATATAGGTAGTTTCAGACTTTCCGTTCGTCCGTTCGTCATCTGTGTCACTCTTTCTGTCTATTTAATTTAAAAAGCGTTTTTCAAAAAAAGTTTTAGATATACATATATAGAGATATAGATGACCCAGCGAGCATTGTCCATATCTGAACATTTTATATTGGGGACCCTTGAGCTATATTTGAAGTCGCTGTAAAATGGTAATTTGCATCGTAGTCCACAATAATATACAATATAATAATATACAATATTTTTCGAACTATTGGGTCGTTCGCCAAGTAATTTCGGTTTTTTAGTGAAATTCAAATTCATTGTGTAAAAAATTTTATGAAATGATGTATTCTCCATTTTGATCCAATACCTTTTACCACCTTCCGGACAGAAGAAGTTGTTTTTGGCGTCGTGATTTGAAGTGAAGATTCTCATACAAAAAATGACTGGAGCGAGTAATAGTCCGAAGGTCCCATGTCTAGAAAATATGGTGGCTGTGGTAGCACATCCCATTCAAGCTGCAAAAGCTTTCAGGGAATCATAAAACTTGTATGAGACCTAGTTCTGTAAAAACGTGAGGAACCTATTTTTGAAGCTTCGTTTCAAATGCTTGTAAACAGTTGAGTTAGATCAATTTAATCTTTCAGCAATCTCTCGGGTTGTTATTCGTCGATTTGCATCATTTTATCCACATCAGCTGCAAGAGACCTTTCAGGAGGTGGTGTATTCACAGGAGCGAAATTACTGAAACGACCTTTTGCAAACTCATTTTGGCATTGGCATTCGTTCAGATAGACGTTACTAAAAGCGGATGAGGAAGCCCTATGTCTTTCCGAGAAAAAAGTTTTGCTTGTTATTTGTATTCCTGTTTGCGTTGATGGCATTTGAAGGAGAAGATTTAACGACAAACTCTATGGGCTGTACAGCGACATGCGCCTAGTCAAGCGTCTCCGGATACAACGGTTAAGATGGCTAGGCCATGAAGAGCGTATGGACACCACTGCTTCGGTCCGAAAAGTCTTTGAATCTGAACCATTAGGACAACGCAACAGAGAACGGCCAAGGCTAAGAAGGACCTCAACCAGCTTAGAGTGTGCAACTGGCAGCAGCTGTCAAAAGATCGTGCTGACTGCATCCATGTTGGTTGAGGCCCAGTTTCACCCCGGACCGTAGCGCCACAAGAAGAAGAAGAATTCGTTCAGATATACGAGTATTATCCATTGAAATATGCTTCCTTTGAGAAGTTTAAAGATATCTCATATATAAAGTCTTCAAGGAGTGATCTTGCTTGATGGTTAATGGTATTATGCAATATGATGTAGACTTATGTTCAACCTTAACTTGCCCTTTTTTACATTGTAAGTGTTCACTTAAATCGCTTTGCTACTTTCCACATTAAAGATATTAAAGATATCGAAAAAATAAAAGCATAAGTCTTCCAAATGTGCTAAGAAAGCCGCTAATGGCGACAGTGAAGTCGATTTATTTAAAGGCACCCAAGTTGTCAAGAGGCAGACATACCCCCACCCCAAACAATATACTTTGAAAAAAAAATCACAACAAAAATGTCAGCCAATATATATCAGAAGTTGTGATATCCCGCAGTTAGTCCTTGCATCCTTTAAATAGGATGCTTGTTTGAGTCGGTGCTTCAAATGACGGCATATCCAGAATATAGAATTTTAAGTTGATCAAGTGTAGGACCATCTAAAACTCAAATGCAATCCCATTGGATTATCATTTTCAATAGATGCCAAATAAATTTCCCAACATGTCCGAATGTTTAATTAAAACGGAAAACACAGCAACGACACATAGATAAAATATTCTGCAAGTTTAGAATGCTGCTCCAACATGATATTCAATATCAAAGAGGCTCCCTTATGAATACACGCTGACTGACATTTGTAGGTTATGTGTAGGTAGGTGCTTTTCACAGCCCACCCACGAAATCCACCACAAAATCAAATTTATCCATCAAAGGCCAATATTTTCTCATCTCCACCTCCTCCTACACACAACGGCCGATGCGATGTCACAAAGAATAATTAAACAGCTCAACCGGCCCTCTGAGTCATCTCTCATCGCCCATTAGGTCTAATTACGGCCCGCAGAACGCATGCATTGCCCGGCAAACACCAAAAGAGATAATTCCCCGAAATTATGTTACTAATACCTCGTCGGTGTTCACTGAGGGGAAATTCAAACACGAATCCGCGGGAGTAAAGCCAATGAATGTGCCAAACAACGCGCTCCCACGTCTGCTCTGCACCACAGACGAGCGACGCACAGCATGATGTCAGAGGGAGCAACATCCGGAACAGGCTTACAAATTCGGATAGCCCCCTGCCACCCACCCCTCGCTTGACTTCATGCACGCATAATTAATGCAAAATCAATACGCGAGGCTATAAGGCACAGTTTCTGCAAACGTTTGCCATATGGCCAGATTCACATAGTAGTCCGTCCTCCTCGTGCACTAAGCAGAATGCATTTTCGAAGGTTTTTCACACGCTCTCCATACTGCTGCTGGTTTCGTCGTCGTCGTCGCCGTCGTCGCTGCCACCGCCGCCACCGTGTTCGGGAAAATGCCATGGCTGTTGGGAAAAACCGATTTCGTGGAGCGCATGCAACGTTTATCTTGCGAACGAAAACAAAAAACCAGCAAAGATATGTACTATCGCTCTAAACTGGATTCTAATTGCTGTGGGCCGACGACGCTGTTTCTCGAAAGAACTAGAATCCGACCGGGCCACAGAGGGAAAGAGCCCCTACCCACTCGAGAGATACTTGGAAAATGTTGTTTTAACTTAAAATGGAGTTATTGCGTATCTAATGTTATTTTTTATGTTTTTTTTTGTTTTGTGTTGTTTTTGTGCCCAAATACGTAGGGTGGCAGTGGCCGTGTCTGTGTGCTAAAGATGCTTTGTTGAGCTTGAGCTATATACATATAGGCGGTGTGTGTTGTAATAAGAGGATGGGACGCAGAAGGCATTATTGAATAACTTGTTTTGTAACTGTTCGCTTGTTGAGTTGAGGTTTGGAACATGTTTGTAGGACACGATGCGATGTGGTTGTGGGAGGAGAGTTCAATGATTCTTTGTGGGTAAATCTTTACATTTGTCATTTGTGACAACTAATTCCAATTGGCGATAGTTAAATCTACTCATATTTATCTTGCTTAGTTTCACAAAAGAATGGAAATGTATCAGATTTACTCGCTGATAGAGGGTTTCGTTCACATAATTAATATTATCTAAAGTAACTTTTTTGGTTTTTAAATCTGCGCGACTTTCTCTTTTAGATCATTTGTCGACCGTTTTGCCTGCGTAGACAAATCGCAGTAAGAGTAAGATTTTCTTGGAAGCAAAGTAGAAATTTTGACATTTAGGTACAATTGTTGCTGGTCTGGGTTGGCGTTGTGGATTACTTCGAATCTTAGGAGAAAGGTCTATGTAAGACCCATCAAATGGAGTCTTATTCGTCTTTATCACTAAAACTAACGACACTGCTTCTCTCGAATTACTAGTAATGGTTAGAGAACATTATTTCTTTAGTAAAAATGTTTTGTACCCGGTTTTCGGACTCGGTATTGAACTTAAGTTCTTCTCCATTGGGAAGAGAATATTATCGTTGAGAACAGGTAACAGGACAAGAGCTGTTACTGGAAATCAGACCTTGGTTTCATTAAATTTTATCTATTGACAGAACAATAGACAATCTTGAAGCGTCATTCTCTCAGTCAGAAGAAGTAAATTGTGTACAAGAAATGCTAATTTTGCCTTAAAAAATCGAAAACGAACGGCTTATCTTGTCATTGAAAGTTTAGGGGAGTATGACAATACCAATATGTCAGTGAACCTGTGAAATGCCGACAGAATCCTTTTTTCGTATAAGGAATAAGTTCTGCTTACGAGCTGATGGCAAATAGTCTGCTTTAATTGACTCGTGTGAACACATTCATTGGGCGCGCTATTGCAAGAACTTACACAGTGCGGGACTTAACTTTAAACCGGGTACATTTCGGCTGCTAAACATATTGAATCTTGTGTGATCATTCAGTTCTATTCTTGATAGCTTTCTGCATGCATAAAAGAAGATGGTGAGAAACGTCTTCCTCTTCATATCATATCTTCATTACAAGGAGACGGACAGAATCACGAAATCCAAATTTCGGAAAAGGTCCAACCGGGAAATCGTAGAACTTGAAAATTTTCGCTGCTGATTTTAGGTACGATCCAAAAATCTTTCGAATTCGCAAAAACAAAAATAAAAGATGTAGTGCCTGGTTGCTATATGGCTATCGTGGCAAAGTGCGTAAGTGCGTGGGCTTATTCGCCGAAGGTTCCACGGTCAACGAAATATCCTGAATATCGTCTACACCAACACGTTACCGAAGAAGCTAGGCCTTGCACCTTTATGCGCTGTAGCGCCGTTGTTTTTATTTAATTCACTTTTTGAAATACACGCCTTCCCCGAATTCTTCCCTTAAAACGGCTGTTATTTCGGCCTTTAAGGATTTTTTTAAGATTTTCGAATTTAGGATGTCGTCCGCAAGCTTAATGAAAGGAGTGTTTTGATTAAGTTCAGTAATTCCATAAGATCTTTTTTCTGTACCGATCAGCCCTAGAGGGAAGCTGATTGAAGATGATGAGCCCGGTTAGGTTGGGATCTATAGCGGACTGAGGAGAGTTTAAATTTTAGATTGCACGAATCGAAAACCAGTCCTTCAATGAATCGGACCTATGTGCGTAAAGCAGCACGTCAGCCACTCGATCGAAGCGCCTCGATAAGAGTTCTTCTGAGCACGTAACTAACGCAAAGACAGGTTGAGCTATGCACGCGGCAAACATGAGCTTTGAGAACCTAGAAAGGGGTTGAAAGAACGAATGGAGATAAGTTGCCTGTCTCAAAGCATGTGTGCATTTACATCACACCTTCTAGCCTTTACTTCCTCTACCGAATGAAGGACTTTTTTCAATTGCTCCTGGTGCCCAATTTCAATTTGACTTGGTAGCCCTCAAATGCTTTGATATCTGAGTAGGTAAGTGGCGTGAGAATCACCTCGTCACCACGCACCAGACCAGCAATTCTGTTCCGGGAGAAAGTGAAATTTCATTGAAACAGGTTCGTTAATTTCCAAACCATCAGTTCTAATGTCATTTATGGTCTAAAATCATGCCCATGCAAAGGCAAAAGCAAACGGCTCATGCACACAGCATCACTCATTAAATTTGCTTCAATTCACTGCTTGTCAACGACAGAACCACACGTGATTTATGAACAACCCGCAATCACCAAAAAAGAGACATCAGATAATTTGGCTCATAATCAGGTCTCAGCACTCATACATTATCGCTTCTTCTTATCTAAATGGCCATTATCTTAATAGAGAAAATCTGTCGTAGAAATGCACACCGAATGGGGGACACAAAGAGAAGTCGAAACAAACACAACGAACAAAAACTGAAAGTGAATTTTTAACGCTGATGGTCGAGTGATCATGGCGCACAGGGCTTGTGACTGAAATTGAAAGTATCGCTCCGATGGAGACATCCATTTGTGATCTGTATCTGATGGCGAAGCTACATAATTCGTAATCAACCTGCCAGTGCTTGTCACTCGAATGACAGCACGAACCAACTGGCCCACGAGGATTTATGTTCATTGAATTGTTGAGACATGGCGAAAGTTTCACTGGGATTGTGATGACCATATGAAATAAAAGAAATCAATTGTTGAGCGGAACTGAGCAGTCCCTAACTCCTCAAAGACGACTTTGATTTGTGGCTAGTATTTTACAGGAAGGACACTTATGATAGGTGTGCAACTTTCTATTTTTAATTGTACCTCCCTGCGCGGCTATAAATCTAATTTCATCGAGACGACGCGACACCCTGTGCGATGGAAAGAGTGAAAATCTCTGGAAGGGTCATTCAAAAACCCCTTCAGACGTCATAAATTTCCTCACATCGGAGCGGTGAACCTGCATGTGTGAATCCCTTGGCAACTTCAATCACTTACGAGTGGAAGTAGCCTCTGACGGGCATCCGTATCCGATGAATGCATACGTGCCGCCCATACTAAGTGGCCGGGAACAGATTTAATTTGCTGCGAAAAAAGGCATTGGCGCAGATTGATGAATTGAATGGCCACTGCATTGGAGCAACGATTGGGTGAAAAGCTTATTGGCCTTGGTTGGCGTTTATTGGATTAAGAGATGAATTCTAAATTCGTGTTCCACTTAGGACTGTCTAGAATTTTACGGCATTTTGAGATACTTGAGCTTAAGCCTATTTGATGGTCTTCAGGAATTTGCTTGGCAGATAGAAAGTGAAATTGTGAAACTTTGGAGATGCGCAATCGCGGTGCGTGAGAAAGCATTTGGCAAATCGGAATTCTGTGGTTGTTTTTGAACGAAATCTTTATCTGTTCCCCATGGAACAGATATGAACACACACTTTGTAGTGAAATCGAAACTATTACATTCTCGCAATTGTACTGGAAGTGTGGTCTCGAATTTCCCAGAAGTTCTTAAAGCGCCAAATAGAATGTGTGGCGTCAAGTTTATCATATGGGGCGGTTATTTGGTCATATCGATGTTTCGACTTTCGGCCTCGAAGTCGTTCAAAGTGATGTCGGGGAATCGAGTTAAACGATCACCAACGCCGGTTAAGAATCGATTGCTATGGCATTTACCAATGTACTCATTGACAAGGAACGTTTCGGGTCTTTCATAACATCTAGGGCAGTCTTGATGCAACCATAGCACAGATTGGTTGATATTATTGGATTCAAACAGTAAGGCAATAATCATTGTACATAAGCAGACGGCAATGATGCTTCTCATCTCAATTTGTCAAGTCTGTCTTGCCGAATGCATCTGTTCTTGAAAGTTGGGTATTATGTTCGTTCTCGTAAGGCCAATTTTACAACTTATCATAACCATACCAATGGCTTCGGAGATGATTTCTAATTTCAAGTTTCGTCTTTTACATGGGACAGACCGAAAATTTCGAGAGACCTAACATTTTTTGATGTTTGAACATTTTTTGGTGGATAGAGGAGAAAATTTGACTTCAAGTGAAGAGTTTCTTTCTTGGAGTAATATATGGGAAAGTGGTTAGCATCACCAAGATGTGAGCTTTTGCTTGACTCGTTAAGAGAGAAAATTAAAATCATGTCTATTTGCATGAGCGGTGGGATAGTGAACTTTTGTCAACACCAGCAGGCACTTTTGTGTTATTGATGAACCATGAACCAAACGACGCTAAATTGGATATATTCCGATACAGGGCTAAGTTAGGAAGAATTGAGTTGGTATAGGTTTAGTTTGCAATTAGGTTAGCACATACTTAAGTCTTGTTTGGTGGTTAGCCTTTGAACACCCTTTCCTTTTCCTGAGTCTTTGCTGTACACATCTTATTTGTCGGCTGTTTGTTCAACATAATTTTTGTATTGGGCTCTCTTTCACTTCTTATCATTATTATGTCGTTCTATGTATCTCCTTCGTGTTCCGAGACTTAATGTATGATTTTTTTGTATACAAGTGGGTGTTGCTTGGCGAATCAACAAGAACCGCACACCCCGGCTAGCGCCGCAGAGCGACGACTAGCATGCTGCTGTCCTCCTTCTTAACACCCAACCCAATTGCAGCAAAATGACAGTTACCAATCATTTGCCAAAGCTCTTAAATTTCCCAAACGGCCCCGAATTTCTTCTGGCATGGCTGTACAGGGGAGCAAGATTAAGCTTCTAATGGCCAAAGCGAATTTTTCAAGCAACTGTCCGCTTAAACTCAAACTTCTGAACTGTCACAAACTTTTAATTCTCCATTTTGGTCTCAGACGATGTCTTGTGGGTCAATCTTGGATCAACAGCAGGATCTGCGCATATTTCCTCCTGTGGGGTACTGTTTACATCGTCATCACGTTAAATTTAAATAATTGCAACATATTCGCTTCAAATTGGCATGAAGTGGATAAAGAAACTAGTAAAACAAACACATCCCTTAATTAGCATTGTTTCAAACTGATTTCCATGCTTTTCGCACAACACAGATTCATCCCTTCGTTTGAATACAATTGCTTCCCCATCAAGTGATTCACTTTCATTGATTCATTCATTCTCATTGATTCCGTTTGAAGAACAGAAATTGTTAAAACCAAATGGACCATCGTAAAAGACACTTAATTGCAACTATTTGCAGTGGACCATAAAAATGCAAATTACCTGGACGATGGCCAGAATTTTGTTATGCAAACTCAACCGATTGGGATTGTCAGACAGAAGAGCGTAGTCGTTAGTTGATGAATATGGTAATTGAAAATTTGGCAGACATGTTTTTGGTTGCTCATTTTACAGCTCAGTCTATGGCGTTCTTAAAGGCAGTTAAACTAAATTAATACTTTCGGTTCCCAATATGCCGACAGACATTTTAAATTTGCCTCTTTTTGTACATTCGTTCAGTTAGGCATTTATTGACTTCCTGCTTTAACACATAATGAAGCACGTCATGCGGAAGTGAAGACTCATTCTGGAATCGTACGTGCCTTTTCCACAGCTGGGAAGGTATTGTCGAAATTTAAAGGGCGTGTGCAGGGAATTAAAAAGAAAGAAGAGAGACATTGCAACGCTCTTGAAGAACAGAGTCATTCAATGCTTGATTTCAAGTTGATAGCGCTTTCATTTGACACCTGTCAAACTAAGGTTTCATTTGAAGAGTTGCAACATTAGATGAATGTTTGCCACTTATAATAATGGATAGCTTAACAATCGAACTACAAGTTAAAATTATTAGAACTTATAATACTCGTAAAAGTAAAAATACGACTAATCCCTCAACTCTTAAGTCCCTGCGAAATGTGTTAAAGCAAACATCAAATGTTCAAACTTTGTCTTTTGGAATGCAAGTAGCCTGTGTGTTTTGTCGTCCATTGCTGATGCCAGTAAATCGCCCAGTAATCCCACCCTTACCGATTGAATTCAAATTTCTAATTCTCATACATAGCACCCTCCCTGCACACAAGACTGTTCCGCATCGCACATCAATACAACGTAAAAAGAACCTTGAACACCACAACAAGGCAGACAAGGGAAGCTTCAATCTAAAACAATTGACCGCAATGAAGTAAAGCTCATTTTACCCCTAACCGTCAGCATCATCGCCTTTATTCGCGTTCATAATTGAGTTTGTGACCATCATGCCGCCGCCGCCTTCGCCGCTTGAATTATCAACTCCATGGGAATCTTAGAAACGAAACTTTATCTGGGAAGCATTCATCTGAAAACTATGCATCTATTTGTGAGCATTGTGATTCGATTCATGTTTCTGTGTTGCATGTATGCAACACAACGTTTCTTGCGCTGGTGTTCTACATCAGACAAGTGCACTCTCTCTGTTGTCGACGTTTTGTGACAATTCCGCAAAGTTTTCAGTTCAATTTATGAACCAAAACGCTCTCCGCATGCAGTATCCAGTGTGTCCTAGATAATTTTTGCACAAGAGATCACGGCCATGACTTGGGCACAAAATCAAGGGAAACGCCTGATTATACAATTTGCATGCCGCATGATGGTCATCTTAGATAAACGGAGCGTCGAGCGTACGCTTTGCGAGCGCGTGTGTATCTGGAGCAGTCTCATAAATCAATTTAGTTTTCACCATGCGTGATCGGGCTTGAAATTGACTCAACAAAATGATTATATGAGCAGGGATTTACCGAAAGCACACATAATGATGCACTTCCTCAAAATTCGGCAGGCCGGCTGCCACTACTGCGTTTCGAAGCGAACGAGCAGGTAATAGCTGTGAGAAAGCTGTGTATCCGATGTTTACGATGCTAATCATCTAAATGTGTGATAATCGGACTTCGAGCAGCAGAATTGTGTGCGAAAAGTGTGCATTGTTTGCTTTGGCGGAATGAAGGAATTGGAAGAGGAAGAAAACTTTCTCCCAGATGGGCTGGCAGATAAGAGCGAAGATGACATTGGATTTGAATATAATTGACAAATGATTTACAATCAAGCAGACGGCTTTTGATGAGGGATCTTTTTTAATTGCCTTCCAACACTAATTCGCAGCGGCTAATGAGCGAAAGATGATAGTCTCTAATTAAGATATATTTTATGAAGCGCTAAAAGGCACAGTGGCCAAGTCGAGCTGCTCTGAGGTGTAGTGAATTTGCATACATTGAGGCATCTTATGTTGTTATTTCTTGTAGGTAGTTTCAGCAGCGCCTTTAACAGGAAAACATTTATTTGTACAACTGATAAAATCCCTGGAAGACTTCTCATAGGCAAGATTCAGACTAGTCCCAGTTGGGATCAGAAATTTGGTCCATTGTAGCGGAAATTTGTTTAACAGATATTGTTATTGAAGCCACACGATTTGCGTTCTTCCAATGCAAAGAATGGAATCTTGCCTGAGCAGCACAGAATCCCAAAAACCGTAGAAAGATTTCTCTCCACACGAAACATTGTTCCCCTTGTGGCAGATTTGGCTAGTTTTCGGTAGATTTCGTTATTTTCTGACATTTGTGTCAGCTATGAGAACAAATTTCTGATGTCCAGTGACTAAGAACAATACAAGATTGCTCTGGGTAGTGGGATCATGTTTTTAATGTTGTATCAGTCGTGACAATCAATTGAGTAAAATCATCCTCTTTTGAAAGACCAAGTTGGCTTTGTATTAAACCTTTATCATTCTTATCCTTCTCTATGGCTCAAAAACTTAAACTTTAACCTAACTTTGAGACCCTCGGTTTTTTCGAGAGGAAAGAACGTGATTCAATGCCAAACTCTGTACACTGTTCGGCGGCATGAGCCAAGTCAAAAATCTTCAAATACAATAAGCTTAAGAACGCCAAGCTATGGATAGTTCTGCTCTGACGCAGAAGCTCTTTAAAAGCAATCCATTGCGGCAACGCAACAGACGACGTTTTAGTCAGAGATTGAGCACAGAAGCCAAAGATCTCAGTCGATTTCGGTTACGAAATTTTATGCACCTGGCGAGAGACTGTCCCAGGTTGTGAAGCATATTGGTTAAGGCCCAAGTTCACCTCGAGAGGAATGAAACCAATGCACTAAATTTTGAGCCCAAGATGTACTTGTTAAGGGTGGTTTTTTAAAAGCTATAGGAAAATTTAAAACAAAATCAGACAAATGCATGAAAACTTTATTTGAATCGATAGTGCGGTCCATATAATTTGATGTTTGAAGATTATTTCATGCAAATGTTGACCTTGACTGCGCCTCAAATGGTCCATCCATTTAGTCCAATTTTAGCATACTCTTCCCAACATTTCGGCCGGTATCTTACGAATAAATGCTTTAATGTTGTCATGATCTTTACCATAGCCCCACAAAAATAGTCTAAAGGCGTTAAATTGCACGATCTACTCTAAAATGTTCACCGAACTCGCCTCTCAATAAGTCCATTGTTGCGCGTGCTGTGTGGTATGTGGCACCGTCTTGTTGAAACCACATGTCATGCGAGTGAAGCTCTTGCATTTTAGGTAAAAAAAAAGTTGGATATCATCTCACGGTAGCGCTCACAAGAAATACGGTCCAATAATGCCACCAGCCCACAAACCGCACCAATTAAATAATTTGCAAGCGTTGTTCGTTTGTAAGACGATTCACAACCACAACGTATCTGGACTTTTTTTTTCCCTCTGCCTTCTACTGGCACGAATGAAGAGGATGTTGAGTTTAATACCGATTCCGAATAGTAACTTTCAAATTGATCGATAATACTTTCTGAGAATTGTACAAAAGAGGTAGAAGCGGAAACCTAAAAAATAGCTTAAGTCAAGTTCAACGAAGTCACTTCGTATTCGTATAACGCCAGATATTTTGGTGGCACCGATAATGTCAAAATTCCTTAAACATTACTTGGCTCTGCCCAGACTGTTGGGCCTGTCAATGCTGGAACACCAAATTTAGTACGATGATGAAGCAATCTTGTCGTATATGGGACAACCGCAAATCACACGACTCAGCTGCATTGCAGCCAAAAAAAGAATGCACTTTGGTGCATCACTGATCCGCACATCAAGTACAACGATGGTGAAATCATCACCATCCAAAGTGGGCAGTTGAAAGTGGTGTTAACATATTTTTAGTCAAAATTGTACGATATGAATGTGGGCTTCAGCAAGGACTACACATTTTTATAGATAGGTATCATATCTCCCTTTTCGACGTATGCTTTCCTTCTCAAATGTTCCCTGACTCTGCCATTAGATTTAACCATTCATGCAGACCCCTTGTTGTTCACGTGTCAAAATAATGAAATAAATATACTTGTAACTGATACTGTCATGCATACGTGTGTGTTTCTAGCAAAGCAATCACCTCTCTCCCCACCCCGCTTGCCTTTTCGCAACAAAAATAAACGAAAACTTGTTTTCATGACCATAAATATAAGTTTTAACAGAATAATTGCACTCTGATGAGCTTGACTCATGCAACCGACAGAGACTGCTGCTCGCCCGTGTGAGTACGTGCTCACTTACCTCGCTGACTCATACTCGTACTTAAACAGCCGCGAATCGATTGTGCACAGAAGATCGTCGTGATATGACCGCTGCTGGAACATTCCAGATGTAAAACAATTCATATTCCCCTTTCAGATCAAAAATGAAACTCTTTTGGCCAGACTACAAGGAAAGCTATTCCATAGCTCATGACAGAACTCCTCACCTTCCATGAGCATCCGACAGACACTAATTCTCCGATAAAATGTGAACTCGAACAAAAAACACAAACAAACAAGTGCATTCAAAAAAATAAGAAAATCCCCGTAACACGAAGCCAAAGAAAAAAATATAATTTAAACAAAAATTGTAAATAACAGAAATTAAAACCGCAACCAAATAAGAAAATCAATCGACAGTGCAACAGCCGACGAAATTGCAACACGAAACAAAATCAACTAAAACCCCAATTGATCCTAGCTAATAATTCGAATTATGTCCGAAACAGAGGTTATCGACAAGCCCAACGTTGAGTCCTTCCTTCAGTATGGAAGCGGAAAACCACCGCCAATTGTTGTTGTGGTCGGCGATGGCCGCAGTCGTGTGCGACGTGTTGTCAGAACTGCTACACGTCATGTGACGGTAGTTAGTTATTCGACTCGACACAAGGAGACCCGTACCCACACTTCACACCATGTGACGACTGTAAGGTAAGTTTAGAACAAAACAAAAAAAGCCGACTTCAGACATGATTTATGTGCGGGGACTGTTCTAAGGTGACCGCATACAGCGATCCGCACACATTTATAGGGGAGTCTGTGATTGTTGGTGATTTTCTCATTAATTCGCACAGCCCGAGGGGCGACACAGTGTGGGAGTGTGACTTTTAAGCTCAAGAGGTTTTACAAAATTGGAGATTCTTCAAGGCATTTTTCTTTGTCATTCACACAGAGGGAGAGTCAGAAAATCCACAAACAAAAATTCTTTTAAACATTTTTGTATCATCTCGGAAGCAAGTCCCTGATGAGACGTTCATTGACTTCAACTCGCAGCGACTGGGATTTTATTTTTGTTCTGGTTCATTCAATCCTCCCGCGCTGGGATTGAACTGAAAACAAGTATTGTGTCAATCAATTACGAACTCAGAAGTGTTTTTCATTTTGGCAGGACAAACTTTATCACTTCTGCGACGTTGCACTGAATGTCGTTTATTTTCATATTTCATAAAGTCACAGGATTTTTTTTTTGGAAACAAAAGGGTATGTAATGAATTTCGAATAAATTACCCAACTTTAAATGGATGAGCAAACCAAATTAATCATTCCTTTAATTTGTGTGGCAGTGCACACATTTGTTTGGACGATTATCGGATTTGAATGTCATAAATCATTTTAATTTCTGGTTTTCAAATTTGCGTACTTATCGCTTGGTAAATTCGAATGAATCTGATTTTTTGACGAAAGATTTTGATATGAACAGACTTTGATATGAACATACGGGCATTTAACAGACTTTGATATGAACATACGGGCATTTAACTTCCTCAGCAACCATTTGTATTGTAAGAATGGGTGATTCACCGCGAGGTTTGATTTATATTGTTAAATAAATTTTTATTATTGGTTAAAAGAACTACTCATGGCATTTACTTCTTGAAAACAAAATGATGTAAAAGTTGGCTACGACTACGTCTAAGGTCGTTCATTTGGATGGTCCAATATGGGGCGACTGGATTCTCGCGCAAGAAACGAATAAAGTTGATTTCCAAACTGTCAATCGGAGCTGACTTATACCTGCAAGCCTGAGACTATACATATCACCAGAGAACATTGTCCAAAAATATGATCTCGAACGATCAATGCGGCCAACCAATATGGTTTCTCAACAAGTCCATTGCTCCATCGGGTGTATGGCTCGTAGTGTCGTCTTGTTGAAACCACTGCTCATAAAGACCATGTGTTTGGTTTTCAGGAATCAATTCTGATTTGCCTCACTTTCTAAGAAAAATAGACCCACAAATTCGTTTCCTCTTCCAAAGTACGAGGCGGACCTGCACTTTAAAAGCATGCCTCTCAAGCATGCAAGATCTCTGCCTTCATTTGCGCACTCCAAGTTGGTTAGACTCCTTCTCCAATTGAGTCATTACAACCTAGGTCATCCTGCTGCGTTTTCCAAATGATTCGGATTCAATGATTTTTAGATCGGAGCAGTGGTCTAGCTATTCAATACCTTGTATCCGAAAACACTTGACCCGGCACTTGGCGTTGCGACGTGCAGCCTATTAAGTTCGTCGTTGAATCTTCTGCTCCAGACCCCAACAACGCAAACAAATCATCCAGGACTTATGACTGTACCAGACCATAAACCGCACAATACTGTTACTTTAATGGAAGTAATATTAGCCCTTGGTACTCTTCCGTTACCTCATAAGTCCAAAGACAGAAATGGACTTCATCACTGAACAAAATTTACAATGGAACAACGAATTTTCATTGACGTATTCCAGAGCCCATTTATTCAAAAAAATGACATGAATTCCAGACGCTAGGCTTCAATTCTTGTCCAATTTAAATTTTGTATGACAACGATGCCATTCCTCTCTCACGACTGTCATGCCAACAGTTCTGTTTCAATATTATTTTTGGCTTCTTGCCATACTTTCTGAAGCGCTTGTTATTGTATTGCGCACAATAAATAAATTGACTGCATACAATTATCGTGTAAGGTCGTTGTCATGACAAGATATAAAGAAGTTGTTTTGAAATTTCCAGTTTTTTTTGGAAGGGATGATACCCCATTTTGTTTTGAAGAAAGTTACTTTCTTCTTTTCACCTGGACCTCCTCCGCGCCTGTTTTTAATTTGAAATGGCAGTGAAACCTCACTGGAAGGTTGCTGGATGCAAATTTTGCCATTAAGTTAACGAAAAGTTAAAAATGGCGGGTGTCGAAATTTAATTCACCGCTCATATTTGAGTGTCTTTCTTTAGAGAACCCTGACTTAATTTAATACTAGACTCGAAACTTGCACTGCCAACCAAAATGATTACATAGTTCAGGTGGTGTAAACACTGGTAACACGCAAAGTGTTAAGTATCCCAAATTAAAAAAACACACTTGAAGACATGACAATTTTGCAACTAAACTTGAACCATTCCGAGGTGGCTAAGGACTGGTCGCATGATGTAACGAGAAATGCTTCTCTAGGGGTATGAGCGATTGCCACGGAAAACCACTTTGGTCGAGCTAAGATAAGCGATGTGTACAGATGCAGTTGCTACATACCCCTTAGTCTTACCAATTAAGAGTACGAGCTGGTTGTTGAAAACATTGATACTAAGTATACTTCCCCAAATAATTATACTAGAAACCCTTTATAGATCGAACGTCGTCGCATCTTTGTTCGAAATTAGGAACACATTTAGCAGATCGTGTGCAGGGTAGACATTACATTCGTTAGTTATAGCTTGTTAAGTTATACGACTTGGCGGATTAGCAGTCACAACACACACAGTCCACATAACGCGCTTTTAATCGACCTCTGTAGTATTCCCCAATTTTGAGACACTCCGTCTCTAAGGCTCTTACAATAGGCAAATGGTGAAGCTATAGTTGAAGGGAGAACAGCGAAGGAAATCGTACGACAAGTCACTACTGCCTGCGTTATACCAATGGGAACAAAAAAAATCCTCGCTGATCAGCGTATTGCAGAAACGACGACATTAGGGAACTTCGATCAGCCTATCACAAGGCGCGTAGAAAATATGATCTTGACACAATACGGACATACATACATTTAATATTGAGGACGGCGCATAAAGAAGCACGCGTCTTTCTTAATTCCGACATTGGGCTAAGCAAAAAAAAATACTATGCGGTTCGAATACGTGTGGGGTATAGCGTACGAAATTAAAACCGTGAGGTTCAAACTTCTTAACAGATGGTCGCCAACTTGTGCGTTTTTATTGTGCAGAATCGTAGAAACTCTGTTTACCTTCCAACATGATGGAGTTCTTCTAAGCGTTTGACTTTTGAAATGGACCATCTTAGACGTAGTTGTGGTCAATAAGGACATGATGTCATTTTCAAAAAGTAAATGCCATGAATTGTTCATTTAACTGGTATTAAAAAATGTAAAGTAACTTTTAGATTTGTGTTCTATTTTACTTTACAAATCAAACCTCACTACTTTTATAAAGCTCGCTTAAACTGGTATTTGTCAAACAATTAAAAGCAAATTACAGCAACGAAAGATACCTCCTCTTATTGATGACACTGTATGCTCGAGACTATGGACACTAGAACAATTCATTTGGAAAGACAACAGGCAATGATGCGCTTGTGGAATACCAGTATGGTTCTAGAAGGAGCTGATCGCGCTTAAAAGTTGTAATATGCAAAGCCCAATCAGTCCAAGAGAGCGGACGAAGGAGAGGAGTCAATGATCACACTTGATGTAAACAAACCCCTTTGAACTCAATGTACTGGTCGCGAATTTAACAACGCCTTAAAAGATTAAATGTACCAAAGTACAAAAGAAGGTTGATCTGAAGCTGCTTTACCGTCAGATTGCTACTGCAGCTCCGACAACGCACGGGGCGAAATCGTTTAAAATTCCAGAAGTAATGCCAAATGGAATTGACCACGTCGGTCGTTTTGAACATTTCAAGAGTTTCTTATTGGAGGATACGCCTCTTTACATCTGCCATTGCCCTATCTTAAGTCTGATGAAGCTAAGAACCAAGAAAACAAAAATATGTCACATAAACCTTTGAAGTTAATTTCGGTTTCTACGAGCAATAAATTGCAAGACTTAATTTTGAGTCAACGATCTAGCCAGAATGACAAACTGAATCGAATCTAGTTGAGACACGGTGGTGACGCTTCTACTTATCAACTTACTTCTTCTTCTTTAAATGGCGCTACATTCGGGGATCGACCTAGCCCCAAACCAAACAACCGCTTCACCTAGCACGATCTCCTGCCAGCTGCCTTCAGTTGTACACTCAAAGTTGGTTGAGGTCCTTCTCAACTTGTGTGCGCCATCTCAATGTAAAATCTAGGATTCGAAGGCTTTTCGGGCCGAAGCTGTTGTGTCCATACTTTCTACATGACCCAGCCATCTTAAGCGTTGTATTCGAAGACGCTTGACCAGGCACATACCGCCCTACAGCCTATAAAGTTCGTCGTTCGTTGAATCTTCTCCTCCAGGCGCCGTCAGCGCAAATGGGACAAATAATCTACTCAACAATTAAACAATGATAAACAGAACTAAAGTGTCTCGCGATAAATACCAAACTTAGCCCTTGTAGACACATAAGCCCACAAAACTTCAGCTTTACACAAACCGAACAATAAGGAACGAAACGAAAGCATACCGTCTTAAGCTTACTGACTCGGGAATGGTGACCGAATGGGCCACTGAAGGCAGAATGCGATGCCACAAAAACTTTTCCCACCACGAGATCAATTCTGTTTGCTTTTAAGTTTTTGTTGCATTATAGCCTGGATTCAGCGTGATTTGGAGGCCCAGTTCACAAAGCATGAGCTGAGCCTCCATTTTTACATCTCTTTACAAAAGTACAGTGTACGTGCAACTTTTAGGCCGTTGGCCAACTTTCCCGTCAAAACATCATGTTGGACCCTATCGGGACCAATTTACAACCTCAGCCAACTTCGTGACAAAAGAAATGTATCTTGAAAAAATTAAACCATACGGGAAGTCATAGAGATCCGTGACTAACAAGCTTGTTATCCGTCATCGGATATGTGCATTTCAATTCTCAGGGCGATGCTAATTTCGCTGAATTTTCCGCTCACGTCGGAAACATTATGCATGCATTAGCAGCGACCGAGCATGATGCTTATGTCTGATACAATGACTTAGGCATTCATTCTGGGTTGACACATGAATGACTAGTAAATCATACGCTGTCCAATTATGGGAATCGAATTTTTTTTTTTCATTCGGCATGACTCCAACCTTGGGGGTGCACCACACGTTGACTTCATGTTTTATTCGATCACACTCATATTTATCCCGCCTACATTAACTCAGTTCCTAACTAACTCTTGTCCTCTTCTTTCCTTTGCAGGTAAGCAACTCGAGACATCACTAAGTTTTGGCGAAGCTGCAGGGAACCTGTTCACAAATGTATCTGGTTCGATGGATTTAGTAAGACGAGACTACACACATAAGCCGATGCGATGGAGATAATTTTTATGGGATACTATATTTTATTTTGAAACTCCCAACGATTATGAGGTTATTACTTGAGAGCGCAGGCAGTAAAAGATTCATGTGATGCAAAAATAATTTGCACAAATCTAGATTGTGGTCGACGGGAGCGTTGCAGCAAGAAGTGAAAGTCCGATGGCAAGGGCACGAGATTTATTATCCTTGCGCAGGCAAGTGATTAATTTGCGCTTGTCTTGTGTTTTATTCGCTTTCAATTTTTCGACTATCATCGATTTTTTTTTCTGTCCCGTTGTGGTTTTTTTTTGTGAACACATCTGCGAGAGGGAGGCATTCACTTTAGAGTGAATGTGTGCATGGAGGTGGCCTCATTATGACATCGAATGTCCAGGACTGTTGTCACTTTGTTTACGTTAAGTTTACGAAATCTTAGCATGATATCTGGGCATCACTTCACCTAAATAAATTGATTTTTGAAGACACTAGACCATTTTTTGCTACTCACACACACCTAACTTATATTTACCAAGTTATAGTGAAGTAGCGGTCGCCAAGGCGTATTGGGCAAATGCGTCGTCCTAGATTCCTTTGCAGGATGGAACACCTTTTTTTATGACACCACTACTTTTGAGACGACACTTAAAGGGAACGAATTGCCAAAAAAACGGATTCGGCAATAAAGTGTACATAAGTCCCTTCTACGCCCAAAAGTATGCAATAATATGCATACCACTCGTTGTTGCTGAAGAACCTAGTCTCTAATACCTTATGGACCGTAGGCTCACCCAATTTGTCTGTTTTTAGTGGAATTTTGGGCCAACAAAAATGGGACCTTTCTCTTTAAGAAGAGCACAGATATGGATAAACCGTCGGACCTTGTTTTTGTGTATACTCTAATAAGATACTAACCATCAAGAGATCCTTGTACTGAATCAGTTTAAGGGATTTATGACATCTTACAGGTTTCGTTGACCAACATACCCCATCCTTTATCACATAACATAAATGATAGAGGGAGATAGTAGGATAGGAGAGAGAGTTAGTCCCAATCTATTCGGCATTGCATTTACTCTGCATTTGTCCATTTTCGGTGAGCAGCAGACATCAGCCTTGGAGTAAATTAAGATGAGACCTCGAACCCACTTTGGGACTACCCGCTTCCTTGGTTAGGGCTTCCGTCAACGGTTGGGTCTCCCAATAGCACAACCAGAGATGGCATGACTCTTCAAGATGCACGCTGATGAAGTGCATACTCCCGAACGTCAGCAAGAAATCCGCAGCTTTTCTGTTATCTCTGGACAGAAAAGAGTGCAGAAAACTTGTAGGCGACCAAACGGGAGACTTCCTTGGCTTAGCACCTACATAAGTATACTTGGGCTTGGTGAAGACACCCTCTGCGACGCCTGTGGCGAAGGTGAAGATACTTCAGAACACTTTCTCTGTCAATGTCCCGCCTTTGCTCGTATCAAATATAAATGAAAAAATGTACGGAGGACCTTTTAAAAATTAGTTTCATGTTATTGCTGGACTTAGGAAACTAATTAGAAAAAAAATTATGGACAAAGCTGGACTAGATGTAAAAATTGGCAGTTCACAAAGGCCCCTGGCCTAGCTTCTTCAGCAACTATTCGTATTGTGCGTACCTTGATTTTTTTCATAAGTAGAGTTGGACCTAAAATTTTTAAGCAACTTCGAACGGCGAAGTTTGAGATATTAGACAATAGAAAGATATGGTGCCGTGGAAAATGTGAGTTTTTCAGTCGTGGAGTTGAATCTAGAAGCCTTAGCGTGTGAGTCGACGCACTTACCCGGCATTAGACTTAGTTCTTCGAAAACGGTTTACTTAGTCAATTTTATAAAGAACGGGCAAAAATGCTATGATCCTTCTTGAGGGAACCTGGATTCAGTCCCAATCTAGTCACATTCGCAAGTTCATAAACTTGGCGTTTTTTTTCTGCTGGCCGCATACTATCGCAGATAAGGCCTGTCATTGATATGTTCTTGACTCAGCTGCATAAGTAGGGGTTGTTTGATAAGACGCACTGCATGCCTGGAAGAAACGTGTTTTTGGTAGTGAAGTTTATTAATTCCGCTGAAGTGAATGTCTCTCTAAGGAACCTTATCCTGACTTTCTAAGGAGGTATTTCAGACCATAGTGACCAGTAGGTCATTAGCTTATCACTTCTTTTAAACTTTTCCCGTTCCTAAGGACTTTGATTATTCTTAAGTTACCAGAATCAGGCTAGAGTACGGGCCAAAGATACAGATAATCAGAGAGGATGTACAGGTACTCACGTCTTAAAAAGTTTCTGATTGTAATGAGCGGAAAAACAGCGAATTAGGATCTGAGTTGAGCAGGTTCGTGTGAAGCGGCTAAAGAACCAATCTCTAAACTTAAATGTACGTTCGTCAGTGGGTCTTAGGGTAAACTGAAAGGCCCTTTACTGTAGTTGTTGATCAATATTCACTGTAGGACGGCTCATTTCGTTCCTGTGAACGGAGTTCCAAAACCAACGTTGCGGAATTCATCTGTTACACTTTTCACCTTTCTGTGTTTTTATTTTTTGTTAAGCATTGCAGCTTTTATTTTGTTTCTGCGTGGGCAGATTGAATAGTTGCATAGGCACCAATGGGACTCCATCAATTGGTAGGTCAAATTTTTACTGTCTAAAACCACTTCCTGGGAATCTTCCAGCTTATTTCCCTTTAGAATTACCGCTAAGTACTGCTTCGAGACGGAAGGATTCAGTGCTAAGTAAATTTTTCGTTTCTATGTTACTGATAAATCCTTGTTCGTCCTGCTACATTTTTAACACTCACCCAATGATTTTCATGAACAATGTTTTCTTCTTTTTCCGTTCACCAAATTCTTTCGTTTTCATACGGATCACATTCGAAGAAAACGTATTTTACGTTCTCTATAGCGACAACAAATCAAACGTTGTTATATATATATATATATATTCGTTGGAATATATATTTTCGGATACAATCGTAACTAGTCAAGGAATTAGTTCGACGTCTTTCCGATTTATGCCTGAAGTTAACCGATTCTTTCCTGTTTGGGGCTCATTCTATTGGTGTAGCCACAGTTCTATACTGTGGATTCCTTTGAGCTCCTTTTCGTATTTTACACTTATCCCGATTTGCGTGCGATTTTTGTAGTCTTCTAGCAATTCTAGACGTTAGAGCATATACCTTGCGAGTATAAATAGTCTTACCGTCTCACCGGCGCCTATACTTGATATAAAACGATTTTCGGCAACGATTGCAGTGGTTTGTAGCAACATATGACTCATTTGAGTCTACAGTTTGAACTATACAGCCTGACAGGTCTGCCCGGCCTTATGAAATACATGCCTTTACCTTTCGGAGGCAGATTTTAACATCAATTAACATACTGAAGCAATATTACTCATATAGGATCTGTCTTGTACAGAAGACCTCTGTTTTAAGCAAAATAGATCAGTCACTCTTACCTTAGCTCAACTTAGCAAATATTCCAAAATGAGAAAACATTAAAATTGAAGATGTGTTCAAAACAAAACTTCCTCCTTGTAGATTCAACGAATACCTCGCACTGAGGCCTCGAATATCGGTGCTAGCATCGTAACGTCGTACTCAGTTGTGAAGAACCCATTTACAGATTTTATTTCAGCATATTACTTGATGTATGCAGTAAGTGAATGAAGTAATTTCTGAAGCATTATAACTAATTCGCTCTATCCCCCTAGCAGATATGCATCCAAAAACAAATATCAAAAATTACCAACCACTCCACCAACATATCGCCTAAAACTATGCAACAAATTCACAAAGACCATTCGTCTCTTTAAATTAAATTCCCTTAATGCCAGCCGTTGCATACTTCTAAGCAAACATCACACGAACTCATTGGTTTACGTATAGACTTAAAGAAAAGAAATGGGATTTTTTTGTGTCACTAAAGATTTCCCCCCACTCCGTCACAGTAGATAAACAAATGAAATTAACAGCTAATTACCGCATCACAACGCCCTGCTTAGACTTCGCCGTCTCCCAGTGATTTTTAATTAAAAAGCAAACAAACACTAAACATCCTTGTGTCCCTTTTGCATAAAATATCCTCAAATCTCCGAGGGCGTCCCACCACTACGCCGCCACTGCCACCAGCTGAGCTAAGTAAATCCCTTGAATAATTTACTCTCCTAGAACAGACACAAAAAAAATGGATGGAAAGCGAAAAGGTGAAAAGAACGCCATCCGCCATCATCATAGCACCAGTCATTCTCCTAAGTCAGCGACACGGGAAGTTGAACTAAATGAGCCTGTCGCCGCTGCTCTGGTGGTATAGTTGTTATAGTACGGAGCGGAGTAGTTGCGTCCTGATTTGATTCGCCCCGGGCACTTGGGATAAACTTATACATAAATTTCAGCCGCTCTCTGGGTGCATTTGCTCGAGAAGTTTCTGAATATCCGACTTCGCAGTCGTTCTCTCACACGCACAGACTCGTAGTCAGAGTCTGGTTGCAGTTTGAAGACGGCGGGCTACATGAATGAAATGTCGCCCTTCGGCCGCAGCTTACTTAGTCGTGTAGTGTCGTGTAAAGGAGGGGAGCTTCTGTAATTGGGTCGGATCCTCGGTGCGGAGGACTGGAAAATATTTACATTGCAATTCAAAAATTAAAGAAAACGACCGGAGTACACTTTTCTCACATCAATCTCTGCGCGGAGGTTCTCAAATTTGCATTCGCGTAAATTTTAATTTATTAAATCCACATCTTAAAGGCGGTCTTTGGACAATTGGTTTGTCCGGGCAGTGGCGCGGAAAATCCACACCGCAGTGAATAAATTTGAATTGAGAAGAATGCATTATTTTTAATTGGAGAACTGCTGTCCTTGTTGAAGTGCCTACGTGCCGCAGCAGGACGCGGCATTGCGATGAGGAGGAAACATCTGCTCGGACGGCATACAGTTTTTCCAATACCTGCTCTGTTGTCGCACACCAAGCGGGTGGTGGTGGTGGTGGTTGCCTTTCAGTCGGACATCAATTTTTCAACAAAAGGAGAAGAGAAGAAAATCTCTAGGAAAACGTTAAGACGATCCGTCTATTCGTGTGCCATATGCACAGCACGGGATATCTCAACAATGAAATTCGATAGGATCCACCTTCATCTCTCATCTCATTGACAAGTTGGATAAGATTTGGTTGCATGTGTTTGTGTGTGGGTGTATTTCTGTATGGCAGACGGATGAATGTCCTTATGGTGTCCTTAAAATAGGAGTAAGTGAAAAGAATTTTGAAAGGAATGAAAAATGACGTTCTCGGATATTGCATGAGACACGGCTTCACAGGAAAGGCATTTCTTCGCATACAATAAGCAGTTGTCTTCAAAATGAGGACAATGGTTGACAGCGCTGAAAGTGAGAATGATATGATCTAGAGATTTCCTTTCACGGCTGTAGAGAGAGAGAGAGAGAGGGAGAAGTTTTTGAAATGATATTTAAAATCACATTTGGTGGTCTTTTTGTTTTGTTTGAAACTGTGGGTAATTATCGCCTGCTGGGTGTACAGAAAAATCCTTATTAAATGATTGGATGTATGTAGGTTCCAACTGGAGCGATTGTTCTGGAAACTGGGCAAGAGCTCTGCATAAGTGGTGCTGACCACAAAAGGCGTGTAGAGCCAGACAAATAAAATTTGCAAACAATGGAAGTAATGTCCTTGCGTATGAAAGAAGAGACCTAATTGCAGTTGAATGTTGTAGAAACTGTGCACGCACTTGCACTAGTTTTTAGTGTATTCTGTTATTTTACCGTTTAACACTTAGCAAGCATTTTTTTAAAAGAAATCGAAATCAATGTGGCACCTTCCTACACAAAACCCTTCTTTCATGGATAAAAGAGGTGCAAGCTTACAGGCCATTTAAACGGATTTCTTTCTTTGGTGAGGCGCTTTTCATTATATTGAATTTAAAAGTGTGTCATTATGCAAAATTAGAGAACTGAAAATACCGCCTTGAGTGAGGTGTATTTTCGCATTTTCGCAGACAGGTCAAAGATGAACAAAGGTGTCGGGATTGGTGTGCATTTTGGGAACATGTTGCTTTTTACGCTGTAGTGCAGTTTGGTCTGAAACCATGTCGATTCAAGAGCCTCTGTTCTAACTAAAGGACGTTACTTCCAGAAGAGAAGTGGCTTCCGTTAGCCAAGCCGCAACCAAATCTCTGTAGAAGGTTGCTTTTAAATCCAAAACACCCATATAGTGCCGATTGTCTCTTAACGAGATGACCAAGAATTATAATATTCGGGAGTCTTTGAAATTTAGCGGAATTGCAAAGCCGAAAAAATTGCCAAAAGCACTTTCCCCATGCTGTACACTCCTCAGGTGAACTTTCATGCCATATGCCTTAACAAAACTCCTTAAGCCTGACGGAATTGGAAACACAAATCGAGTGCAACAGGGCGCAATTACTAAGCTAATCAACGATTAAAGCGCTTACTGGTGTTGTCCAATAGGCACGTATGCCAGTACATTATGACTTCTGTTCAAGCTGTGCAGGTACAAGAAAGAAATGGAAAGTATCTCACATCCAACACGGACGCCTTGGACAGAATGTCACAACGGGCGCATAAAACTTTGAGGTAGTCAAAAACTGCGTATACCTTATTATAACAATTGAGTGACACCACTGCCCACAAAGGACCAGGTCCTAGCTTCTTCAACAACTACTCGTGTTGTGCGCGCTTCTGTTCTTTCACGAGCTGATTGGAGCTGCAGCCTTTTTCTAATTCTGAACTAATTCTGGCACTCCTTGAGTGTTGTCAGGAACTCGAAAGAGGTGGTGCCGCGAAAAAATGCGAGGTGTTCCGTCCGGGAATCGAATCTAAACCTTCGGCGTGTGAGTCGACGCACTTATCCACTATGCCACGGCGACCACCTATGTACATATACTTAGGAACCGCTGTAAGTCAGAAAACCGCACCAGTGCACCGGCACCAAGGCTAAGAAAGCAATTGACAAACAAGTCCTTTCCCGAACAAACAAAATAACTCTCTATGAGGCCTTAATCCTCTTAGTCCTGCCATATTGCGCAGAGGCTTGGATTTTATCAAAAGTCGACGAGGTTGCTCTTGGCTGTATCGAGAGGAAAATCCTTCGGATGATCTTAGGTCCCGGCGGTGTAGATGGTGAGTGAGAGGAGGAGATGATTTACTCTTCGACTGTAGACAGAAGATCAAAGATGGAACAATTGAACCCACTTCACTTAAATAATTCCAATTTCACTTCTTATCATAGTTCATAGTTGCTATTCGCAGCGTTCATTTTTCAGTTTTAGCAGGCTATTAGCTTATTATGTTTGAAAAGTTTCTGGTGAAACATAAAAAATATGCAAATTTACGAGTTTCGCGTACGACGTCGACGCATTCATCTACTCACCACAGGGGACACTTTAATATCCCAAAACAAAGCAAATGAAAATTAATTTACAACATGGATTCTGTTGCATACTCGGTTGCTTTTTCTAAATTTGTTCTGTTCACCTTTACACTCCTCTTCTTAAAATTTCTCGGGTTTATATTTGTGCGATCTGTGGCCCAATTTGAAGATTTTACTTCGAATTGATAACCACCGATCGACCTACTTTGGTGTTTGCTCGTCAATTTTATAACCCTACCTAACATTTTTTATTAACTTTTGATGTCACTTGATATTCTACCGCCAAACTTTTACTAATCTAGACTTTGTTTTGATTCTTTGATTGAAATTAAAACACTTTCCTTTCTTAAGGTCACTCAATGAACATTAATGTGAAAAAACAGTAGGACAATGAAAGTGAAGGGAATTATGTTCGTGGGCTTAACGATAAATACTCAGCCTAGATATAGGTTCACATAATATATTCAAAAAGTGGCAATTTCCTATAAACTCAGTACACTTGATACAGAGATGGAGCATTAAATAATAACGCATTAAAATACGTCCGAAAAAAAGTCTTCTGGAGGTCTGTAAACTAGAACTTGGTACCAGCGATAACCTCCTTCGTGTTTTCTGTTTTAAATATAAAACGAAGGGACATAGACTGTTTGTTAATGACAAATGACAAGTTTGTTCTTCAAAATTAGTAGGGTTAAGGAAGTGAATGGTTATTTTTCGTAGTGCTATAATTTGTGATTTGCTCTTCACTTTAAAAAATGTATAACGGTGTCAAACAGTTAGGTACAAAACTGTGGCAATGCTTGGTAAAAGCCTTTTATTTGTTTTGGTAACTGTGTGTATGCTTCGGAAATTTTTTCTTATGCGAAAATTGGAAAATCTTTTACATGAGTGTTTCACTTTCAATATAATTAACTAATTTCCCCTAATATATAATTAACTAATTTCCCTATTTGTATTGGGAAACTTTTGAACTCCCGTCGAAGAAACACATAGTTCCTTTTTTGTGGCTATTCCTTAAGGCAGACATTTTTTTAATAAGAATTTGTATTCGAAAAGCTTAAAACAAAAAAAAATTCTAAATAAATATTTGTATAAAATTATTGTCAGGAAGCCTATCGTACATAGATATAAAGTGTTCAAAAGAAGTCGAAATATTATAAGAAGAGGATAAATCTGTGTCTCTAGATTACACAAATCAGTGTCTTAAGATTACACCAAAACAGCAACTTAGCAAACCCACTTTAGAAGGTGGTAGGCAAAGGAACCTTCTGACTAAGATGAGTGCTGCCTTTCGAGAAGCGTTTCAACTTCTTTCGAAGTTGGAATAGAACTAAAACATTTCCGAAAACTCGGTTTAAAAGCATTTGAAAAGAAGAAGAAACAAGCAATTTAAAAAAAAGAGACGATTAGCTTTCGTCACAGTAAGCTTCTTGATCAGAAAGCGATTGGTGTGAGGTTGTGTGTTTTCAAACGATTTGAAAATAAATCGCTAAATCAACATTTATTCAACGATCAGCAGCGCATCACTGATGTTATGCACACCCACTTCGTACGTGGCTTAAACTGAAGCTGGGGCGTAGTGTGACTTATCATTTTAACAAGGGACTATGTGGTCGCCGTAACGTAGTGGGTAAGTGCTTCGATTCACACGTAGAAGGTCTAGGTTTGATTCCCGGACGGGACACCTTGCATTTTTCACGACACCACCTCTATCGAGCTGCCAACAACACTCAAAGAGTATTAATTGTCTATGAAAAGCTTCTCAAGTATGGCGCACAACACTAGTAGTTGTTGTATAAGCTAGGCCCTAGTTCCTTCTGGGACGTAGTTCCACTCAATTATTATAAACGAGGGACTATGAGTAAACGGACAAAGAACATCTCACTTCTTTACATAAAGCGATAATATTCACTGAGAATCACACAGCTACACCAAATTCAAAATAAAAACATTTGTGTCGAGTTATTTCTTGTGAATTGAAAGGCGTTATAATGAGAAATTTAGTTCATGGCCATGACCATTAAAGGCGGCAAACAAACAAACATGTCAACATAAACTGATAGTCTGCATGAGCAGTCTTCAAAGCACGAGCCACAACAAAAATGGGCGGTTTCACGAAACATTCAACAAACAAACGCCACACAAGTTCCCCCCTCCATACCCCCCGATTTCTAGAACGAATCCTCATTTAAATTGGGCGACATGCTGATAGCCACCGCTGCCATCAATTTAATTCTCTCCACAGAGCCCTATCGAGTCTGTATTTTAATAAGTACAGACATTCAACGCATTGTCTACCATAACGACGATAATTATGACCCTCACCCACCCCGAGCCAACAGAGAACTTGCTCGCCAAAAGTGTCTACAAGGTGTGCAAGTCGACCACAAATGGTAGCTCAGCGACCGACACTCATGAAAACAAAAGACCACTTACGCGAAGTGTGTCGAATAACAAGAAGCAATGCGTACTGCGCTGTCATAGATACCTGTGTGAGTGTGAGAGGAAAACCCATCCGATTATGTTCAGCCAGCAACAGCCCTATTGCTTATTAATCCTCACCAAATTGCAAGCCGTCCTGTAAATTTTTAAGGACAATTCCATGTGCCATAGATATCCATGAGCGAACTTTAAACAAAGCAGTCTACCGTGTCAGAGGCGCTGCAAAGGAAAAGGTGTCCTTTGTTCGCACAAACACCGTGCGTTAGTTTTTATGCGCAGCATATCCCACAGGGAACTATTCAAGAGCAGTGAAGCAAAAATCAAAGCAAGAGGACGCTCGGAAATTTATTGGAGCACAACAATTGCACGGAAGAGGTAACCTCAAAGGATTCCCGACGCCTTTTGTTGTGGATTTTTAATCAATACACAACCCTGCCGCTGAGAGTGAATAAAATGCGTTTTTCCTCTCAAATCTCCGTGAGTCAGATTGATTCGCACCGTCAACAGCTGAATGGTATTCACTGCCGGGGAGTTTGAAAATCGTGTCAATTGAGGTTAGCTTTCGCTTTTGTTTTTATGTGAAACCAAATTGAGGACTGACCTCAAAAGCACAGCCGCACACCTTAACAAGGTGTCTGCGCGGAGTCACGAAGAAAATAAAACAAACAAAAAATTTGGCGAAAATAAATTTTATGTGCGGACAAATTAATTAAAAATATTTACTCAGATCTGGGATCTATCGTGTGGATAAGATTGTAACGGGTATTGGAGGAGACGCGTAAGTCCACTATCGTGACAGATAAGAAGTGAAGCAAATAAAAATAAACATGATGGCATTGATAGCGGGTCATTTTTGTGGAAGGTTTGCCAAATTTGGCAGAGTACGCCGTTGTGCATGATTTATTTCCTTCTCGAGGCACTTCTGGTATGAGGTTTGGATTCTGGTGAATACTCTTCTCTAGCTGAAACGTGACTTAGATTTCACTTTATTTTTGGTGCATCGTTGAAGATAGGTGCAAAAACTGGCACTCGAAGAAAATTAAGGTTTTTAGTCATTTATGTTGCATGCATTGTTCAGTGAACGCTTCTGGACAATTGGAGATGCGTATTGCAAGCGTTTGCCTAAAGATGAACGGAAACAAGTCACTAAAGAGGAGAATCTTGTTCGAGTGGCATACTTGACCCACAACCAACAAACCTTTTCATCTTTTGCTAGCTGTCTCCAATTTCGTACACCAAGTTGGATGAGCTTATTCTTCAATGATGTGTCTCATTTTAATGCTGGACATAAGAATCGGAATGTATGTCGTCCAGGCGCCTTACATGGCCTACCCATCCTGAAAGGAGATTGAAGCAGGAAGATATGAACAGTCATCCTTTTGCTCAACAGCATTTTTGACAGCCTTTCGTTTCAATCTGAGTTATAGATGATGCCAAATTATTTCAGTTGGAGGTTTCTCAAAACATCAAAAAACAATGTTTAGTCTTTCGTATTGGATTTCGTTGACACAAATGACAAAAGGCAAGGATTTTCCTCAACGATTTTCGATTGCTTCCACACCACTGGGCTCTACTTGAATTATGAGGATACTGTACAAAGCCACCGTGGTCTTTTGGAGAAGATCACTGTTACTGAATTCATTTGAGCTCAAGAAACATTGCTAAGATTGCTGTGCTGGGGATGATGCAGTGCTTGAAAGGATCAACGTCTTTTTTTTCCTGCCAAGACGTCAGTGCTTACCGCCAGGCCCATTCAATCTTCAATGCTTTGCTGTATATGTACGTTCAGTCATATTTGTTAAATAGCGGACTTTCCAAAAAATTGTATTTCTAGCGATGACCTTTGAATGCTGGACTATCTTAAGTAGACTGTTGGAAAACCGAAACGACAATGATGACAACTTCTTTAAAACATATTTGGACATTTTATACTTTTTTTAGATCATTATCGACCTTGGTGGAGAAGATAAAGTTCCCCATCATCAATCTACGCAATTTGACTAGTTTAGTAAGAATTTCGAAATTAATGATAGCACTGCAAAGCTCGTTTCTAGGTATGCACGCTGTCAAATGTACCAAAATCAACGAATAAGTGGTGATGATCGATCAGTACTTCTTGGGTTTTTCCAGGATCTGCGGCAGAGTGAAGTGGTGATATATTGTGAACTTCCCTGGCCTAACACCACGCCGATAAGACCCTTTTAAATGGTCCGGTTAGCTTAACACGAACAGGCAAATATTCGCTGTGAAAGTAATGTCCCTCTCATTCTTACCTTCAAAGAAAAGTTTAATGCACATACACAGTTAACGACGAAGGGAAATCAAATCCACATCCAACAGATCACTAAAACACCGTGTCGTAACAACCACGTCGGAAAGAACACGTCAAAAATCACTTTGAAGGAACCACAGCCTAAAAGTCATAATACACAGGAACAGTGAGGAAAGGGCCTTAGTCCTGATCTATTCCTCCGGTAGTTGGTGCAATGAAAAGAGGCGCCAATATTGTATGCCCGACAAATGACATCTCCGACCGTATTTATATTTCATATGAGATGGTACATGTGCCTTACCAGATCAACCCCCTTCTGCTGCAAATAGACAATCTGTGCGGTTCAAAACCGCGGGTTCGAGTTCAGTCTCGATATTGTTATTTTGACCTCGTCTAAGTTGAGAACCAAAATTGTTGTCCTTCGTCATCGGCAGTGAATGTGTATCCTCATCTTCGATGGAGAAACTGCAATAGTTGTTCTTTAAGAACGCGATTCAATTGAACGCGGGCTCCTCTCTGATTTTAATGCTGTCATAGCACTTCTCCTCTTTCGACCGTGAGCCATTCACGCTCCTTTTAAATCCAAATATCTGTCCTTTTTCTAATCGAAGCAGCGCTGTTTTCAGAACACATCTTTGATAGCATTACACTCCCAGCACTCTCCCTTATACTCCGAGTTTTTTCTGGGTGACGGCATAAAACTCAACATATCTCTTGAGACTTCTTTGGTGGCTTCTTGACAGGAATTCTAGTATTCTTCGGGAGCATCGAACTTGCAGAGACTCTATGCGCATTCTGTTTGCGATTGTGCCTGTTCGAGTCAACCTACTACTGTTACCGCTCCCAAGGAACAAAAAAAAAGAAAAAATATGTGAAATACATTCAAATTTATCACAACTTGAATGAAGAGATAATATTTTGAATTTGACTGATCTTTTGGAAACCCAGCGCACAAGACTGCGGTAACCCCCAAACAGTGTCATCATCATGTTCCCTTTTGAACAACTTTGACAGCACCATTCGTAAGCTTGTTGACATATTTACCTATCAAAGCTGGGAATCCATGTCTCATCATCAGTTACAATTTATGAATCTGATGTGAAAATTCGTTGAGTCCACAGCAAAAATTTCAAAACACACTTGAGATGAACCAACAAAATGACAAGCCGCCGCAGTGTCGATGACTGTGGTGCCAACTTCACGAGTAAAGAAATTCCGCCAATCCTTAAACGGAACTTCTTAAATCATCCGTTCAAAATGTATGACGTGGAGAGTTCTGACACACAGCGTACAACAAAATCTATATTTCCCACTTAGCAAGGTCATCGCTTCCAAAGAGAAACGCCCCCAAGAATTACAATCCGTGACATTGTGCATTGCACTTCACTGCAAGCTCCATATGAGCAAGAGATATAAACAGAAAGTAATTTCCATCCCAATAGACCGCATCATGGCTCATTTGATGAAAAAAAAAACAACATATCTGCCAGCAGCGAATTCATTCAACAGCACGCCTCCAATTCCATTACCCGTACCAGCATAAAACTTTAATGAACTCACCCAATCTTTACGTCCATCTTAATGCAACAATTGTGCATCGTTGAGCGGCGCAGAGGTTGATCAACTGCAATGTTGGGAGCTGCCACTCTCGTCACGGTTTATAGCTTTATTAATGCGTTTCGAGAGTGCCGTGTGTTTTTCTGACATCTGTCAGTCAGCGCTTTGACGACGCCAGAATCGGCGTCAACAGAAGCACAACCCATAATGGTAATCCAGGACTTTGGTCGCCTGCTAAACTCCCCACACGCCGCCTTACAGCGACTTCAAAAAGGAAATGACCGCCAAAGACAATCCGATGTCCCATTATGTCACGCACCGTACCCGCGCCGCCAACGCTCCCGTCGTCGGTTTGTGTACACACGACTCTCGTGTGCTGTGCCTGCCGCAAAGAATACACAAAACAACAGACCAGCGACGGACGCACATAAAACGGCGGCAGGTGGATAAAGACCAATTTGAAGGGACTTAACGTCACCCAAGACACAAGCGCTGGTGCATCCAAATCACCACCGAGCACCGTCCGTGAATCCCAACCCCTCGACCTAATCATCGAAGTGATTGACCACGGGAGCCATATGATCATAATCTCGAAACACTATACTTTTTGCTCCAAAATATCAGGCCAGGAACATCTGCTCGGGGTTTCTTTTCGTGTTTCTCTTTTTCGCAGTTTTTTATTTTTTTGGGGAACCACACACACAGTCGCGCGAGCAGGTGTACCCATCGAGCAGAAGGGAAAATGCAAATTTATGCGAATCATCCGCTACCAGGTGATATCGAGAGAAAGAACCACTTGGATATTTTTTTTTTGTGCGCACTGCTGCGCTGAAATTAAGTGAAGGATTATCACTGTGAACAATCTTGTGCAACATTTTCACTGACGGGCGTGTTACGCCTCTGTATGCACTGCTAATGACAGTGCTTAATGGCTTAGGGCCATAAGCCGCAGTCCAAAGTTGCATTCAGAACGGAAGCAGAAATGTAGTCGCCTCCTTAATGATTTGTTGGGGTGGGGGGGGGGGCTTTCTAGCTGTCGGCGTCGCTGCATGTGCCCCCATCTGCAGTTGTCGTCGGGTGAAGGGTGTTCTGTACCGGAATACTTACTCCATGTTGTGCATTGCTAATTAGATGTTTTTCTTTTCTTTACGGTTTTGTTCTTGTCATCGGCTCGACTGAAAAGGTCTGAAGGGTGGCGAAAGGTTAATGGTTCCGTTGGGACGACATGGAAATCAGTGGACAACGTGATCGAATTATTAAATTGTGTATCTGGTGGACAAATCTTTATAAATTGTGGTCAAAGTTTAGACGCGCGGTGTGGTAGTTCTATTAGGGATAATGAATGAATGAAAAGGTCAGCTTAATTTATGGATTTCAACAGTTTGTTGGAATTGGAAGTGCAATGTTCAAACGAAGTCGTGTGTATGGTGTTTTGTGTGCATCCTTCATGATTTCATTGAAGTAGCCATGGAGGGAAATGAGAGTTGAATTCAAAGCTAAAAAGTACCCAACTTTTGAAGTTCGGCTTTGTGTTATTTTGGGTAGTGTTGGGGAATTATTCATCCAGCCCAGCAGGGGCTTCAATATTTTCCATCAAACGCAATTTAATGAGCTTTGTATAACGCCATAGTCTTTGGTGAGTCTGCACTTCAGTCGGCACTCTTCAACTGGCACAATCTTTATCTAAATGGCTCCCCCTTCAGACATTCACCGGCTTGAGGTGCCCTTTTCGTTAAAAATGACAACGGAGGGGAAGTGTTCCTCTACCAGGTTGTCTCTCGGTGTAGACGGTCTTGACGAATCTGAGTGCTGAAGCTCTATTGTACATTTTCGTTTCATGACCTAGCCATCTGAGGCCAGACATCGTTTAACTATATCAATATCGTCTTTTCTCTCTTCCAAACTCCTTTCTCTTGTCAGTCAACATGCCGCTTCAAGAAGTACGGTCTTGGACTACATGCTTCATTCGTACAGCCAGAGGCCCCTTTTCCGTTAAAAACGATTTGAGGCAATGGGATCCACAGACTCGAAGAATCTCCTAGATAAGCGTAAGTGTCCATTCGTTGGCCATCTAAGTAGGGACATTCGAATTTGTTCGAAAATGTTGGAATATACGGTACGGTCTTGGAATACACACTTCGTTCGTACAACGAGCTTAAAGAGGCCCCTCTTCCGTTGAAAACGATTTGAGGCAATGGGATCCACGGACTCGACGAATCTCCCACCTAAGTGTAAGTGTCCATTCGTTGGCCATCTGTGTAGGAACATTCGTTTGAACCTGTTGGAATATAAGTGGAATGATTTTCCTCTCGACGCAATCAAGGATCTCTTCGTCCGCATACGATTTTCCCCAATTCTGCTTTATACAACAGGACTGGGACTGTGAAAGTATTAAATGGAGGTACATATCTGGGTTCTTCCGAAAAGTGTTCTGTGCTTTTGTCACTTCCAGAATTTATTGTAGAATCAAATTAGTCCGGTTCACCTCGTCCTGTTCTTTACCGTCTTCAAGTTGTACCTGTCCTTAGTGAAGTTTTGTCCAAGACATCGGTGCTAATGAACAGCATGTAATGACTTCTTTTTGCGCTTATTTGCCTTTTTCTTTCTTATACACAAATGTGCCCCTCCTGAGAGACCACTGTTTTCGGTAAACTTAATATCGTCTGGATATGCACCTCAGTTGCAAAGGCTTGTGAGAGTTGTGTAAGATCATGTCTGCATTGTTGACCCCTGACTAACATGGTATCTCTCTCATGACCATGCGTTCCCTTCATTTATTCCTCTTATTTAATATAAAGGATCCCAGTAAATTTCATATGAAAGTTGGGGATGATCCAAGTCGCTATCCTACAATGACAAACGAGTTTTATGGAGATGCCAAAACTAGACTAGACTCTAGTCTCTAGAGCCATTGAACTGAATAAGAGTGGAAACAACATTAAACGTCAAGTCTCTGAGATCCTACCAATAACTCAATTCTATTGAGATCTGCGTTTTTATAAACAACGTTGTTTTGAATTCCTTGAAAGTTTCTCTCCTCTTGCATCTTGCAGTTCACTCTTTGAGAGTTTCAAAACAAAACTCTGCTCAGACGGAAGTGCTGTCGAAGGATAATATTGTTTTGAAATATTCTAAAACAAAATTCAAACACCCAAAGAACTTGTCCTTTCTCCTTCCTACCTGCATGCCAAGTATTTTTTGTTTTCAATATTCAATTCCAATTTGATTGCAACATTCCTGAAGGCATGGGGGATGGGCAAAACAAATCCTCTTGTTCCTTTCCGTTTTTGTTTGGAAATGTGATGAAAGAAATGCATTTCCTTTCCTCCTGTGCTGGGCAGTCATCAAAATTGAACATACCGCACAAGACATTAGTTACACAGCTCAGTTCGTTCGTTCCGTACCGATTTCCTAAGGACATTCCACACCGAAACAAACTGTAAATGGGAAATTTCCCATATTTTCCAATTTTCTTTTTTTTTCTTCTTCTTCCCTGCAACAAGGACTCGTTCTCATTCTTTCTCCCATTCCTGGTGATTTTTCATATCAGCCTTCACAGACCGATGGATCCGGGTGGATGCGGCTGCCACTCCAGCTCCTCCAGTCTGCATGTGGAAATTACGATTTCAGTTTCAGTCCTATTTGTTGCATTCCCTTTCTGGTTTTGCGCACCGTAGCAGGATTCGGCTCAATGGATAAATCGACAACAAATCGAAGGATTTACTGTGCTTTGTTTAAGTGGAAAAGAGGAAAAGAAAAATATCTGTAGGATGCAGTTTTTCCCTTAATAATGCAAACAGGGTGCTGAGCGGATGATCCAGCAGGGTACAAGGCGAACATCAGCATCATGATGTTGCAGATTAGAGTTTCTCTCAGTGCGCCTGCTGACTGAGTGTGACTCAGCACGGTGCAGTGTTGGCTGATGGGATTGTGAAAGGGATTTGCATTATCCTTGTTACGCTTTCAAAACGTATTTACACAGTCCTATGGTTGGTGTCGGTGCGAAATTGCGAATTTTCTTTACGTCTTCTGATTGGGTGGGTGTTTGCGAATGTTTGGGATAGAGATGAAATGACAAATTGTGTTATGAATCATTGGGTGATGGGTATTCTGCGACGCTGGTTTGAAGAAAGTAATTTATCTTCGTATTGAATAGATGAATGTTGGGTGAGGGCATGTCTGGTTTCATTTACTTTGGGTGTTCAAGGATGTCGATGTAGTTCGAAAGGCAAAAATCAGTCGTCTACAGTGGCTCGGACAACAACGCTTCAGCTAAGAGGGTCTTCGGATCCCAGGCTCCGGGTTCGAGAAGGAGAGGAAGGAACCTCCGAAATAGAAACTTAGTGAATGCGGACGCGAGAGACCTTGGCCTTGACATTTGGGAGCAGCGTACCCCGGACTGTCAAGAATGGAAGGCAGCCATACCCAGGATCTTCATGGATCGCAGACCTGCTAAAAAAACAAAACAATATAGGTTTAAGATTTTACTTGCATTTAAGAAAGAATATAAGAGAGAGACCATGCTGGATCTGAAGACGAATGTTAGTTGAACCCGAAGAAAAATAAGAAAACAATCCCTTTCAGGTTGTCATCAACAATTTCGCTTTTCCAGCCAAACAGCAACTTATTGAAAAATGATATCAATTGGTTACCTAGAGCCTGTAAATCTCAACATTCCGATATCAAGGAACGTCGATTAGTGACTTGAACCTTTTTTTAACTGATATTAGCGCAGCTCTGTATCCGCCGATTGGCAAAAATTTGTTTAATGAAATTCAAGACATGCAGTCACAAAATCTCCTATTGGTAGACTGCCGATGGAAGATGCGCGAGATGACAGTCCTCAACTACTGCAAATTAAAAACGTTTGCATCAAGACTTAATTTAGAAAACGTTTGCAGATGCGTCCAAACCGAACACATGGTGCATTTGAAACAAATTTACAAAAGTAAAAAAAACTCTTAAACCAATTTGTGCCTCAGACAGATCACTAGCCGCCTTACATCTACCGCTCTTCACTACAACCACCTGCCCTCTTAAAACGTCCATAAAAAAAATGTTGAAGAAAAAAAAAAATCAAAACCCTCCGTCTGATAGTGAACAGATTTTCTGAACAACCCTTAAAAATGAGCAGCATTCAACATGTGCAGCAGGTATCCCTTTGGCAAGCCAACACATTGTTAAAACAGGTCCACACACAACGCCACACCAACAACAAGTGGCAGATGTTTTTCTCCTCTTCCTCTCTATATCGTGATCCTGCATGATCCCGAAGGAATAATGCTGGAAAAAGAAAATAAAATAAAATGAACGACAAAGAACAACTCGGGATGGTGTGCTACAGTATTTTTTTATTTTTCGGGTTCTTCCTTTCACCTACCTGAGGGATGCACAAATTGCATCCCAAAACCAGGTGGATTTTTCTGTTGTTGTTGTTGGATATGCGATTTCTTTTCTTTGATGTTGAAAATGAAATTATATGGTTTCTGTTCTGGTGATTAGAAAGGCTAATGTGGGGAAGTAGTAGAATGCATCCTTCGGAAGAGTGCAATTTTTGAGGATATTCTTAGGATCATGGTGATCATTTAGAACGACTGAAAGTGTCTAAATAATTGATAAAAACTGCCTTAGATGGACGGTAATACAAATACGAAACCTTATGGCTCCACGGTCCTTTTTTCAAATGTGATTCTGCCGTCTTTAATGAAACCGTTTTTGTGGAGCAAAAATTTGGTTTCAAAGAATTGCAAACAGTAGGACGTCATACCTGTTAGCGAGACTTGTTAGTTTAAAGGACATGCTTGGAAATTGCAGCGCTTATAACAGAAATAAATATAGACTATAAAGCAATAAAACAATCAAAAATAGAAAAGACATGATTTGTTGAGCCAAATCCTTCTTTGCAACATTTGCTCGAAAAGATTATTTTTCCCTGAAATTTTAAGAAAGAACCTTTGCTGGTAATTCTAGGAATTTTTCACTTTGTTTAACAATAAGAAAACATTATTACAAATATGTTATGTATATTTAACCTTCTTGGCGCTTGTCTCACATAGATCCACAGTAAATCCTTTGAAAAACTATTTCCAACCTTCTATCGCTTAGAGATGCAAATACTCACACAGAACACCAACAGGTACATTTGTATTTCCTTGAAATGCGCTTTATACACGCAGGTACCTCAGTGTATTTTACCGCTTTGAAATCTTTGTTCACTGTATAAAACTTAAGAAATTCGTTTCAAATTTGGCACAGATTTTGAAACATAATTTCGAGTGATCGGGTTCCTGGTGAAAGGAAAGCAAAATGTTTTGCTTTAGTTACATAATTCAAATTCGAATAGAAGGTTAAAAAAATGTCAAAAACGGTCACAAAATTGTAAATATGTAGACTTTACATCATGATTTGGTCCCTATTTGCATTTTTTAAATATTTCCTTGTTGAAACTTGAACATTTTCAGTTAGTGTTGAAAATTGACTATGAAAGCACTTTGTTTTTTATAAACACAAACACATGGGAGATTTTGGTATAAGAAATCAATTGCTTTCGTTTGTTTTTGTTTCCTTGAATTCACTTTGGGACAGTCTCAACGATCAATTTTGTGATTGAAATCAATTAAATGCAAGTCTCTCAAATTACATGGTATTAACGCAAGAATATTTAAAATCTTAGAACTTGAGCAATTTTCATTGAAGTCTGTGCTATGGTGCGTAATATAACGCAAAGTGACATAAGGCCGAATTCGAATTGTTAGCCTTATGGTGTTGACTGAAAATGGTACAACGCATTTGGGCCTTGGCCACTTTCAGAAAGCGATATAAGACCAAGAGTTCAAAATTTGGGCTCATATCGAAAAACGACTTATGCAAAACCAAATTTTAATTTTGGCCTTGTGCCGCTTGACGGTATATCACGCCACCCTTTGCAATTTCAACATATCAGCAAGTTTAAACAAATCTAAAGAAATGAAGACTCTTAAAAAGAAAGTATATGGAAATTGAAAGGATGAATGGTTGAGTCGCTACGTAGGCAATGCATTATGTTACTATTAGTTCATATGCACACTCCATCGAAGCAGAACTTCCGTCTCAATAAGACCCAGAGCTTCTGTATCCGCTGACTATAGCGTGTTCGTTTTTCTGTGTCATACAGAAGGATAGAATGATCAAGATCCAAACCAGCTTGCTCTTGTTTTAGACGACTCTTTTACTGAGATGATTCTTGAGCCCAAATAAGAACAGTTGACAAGAGTAATTATTCCTCTAATTTCAATCCTGATTTTGTTTTGTCTCTTAATTACGAATCCAAGGTAGACGAAGTCCTTAACCATCTCGACGTTTTTGCTATCCATTGTGAAGTTCAAGCCGAGACATTGGTTTTGTATGTCCTTTCTTGAAGGCTGTATTTACATTTCATCTTGCCCTTGTTTGTTCTATTGTATATCCTCTAATTAAAATGACATTGAGAGCTTTTTTTTCGCTGTATTTCTCAAATAACTCAACATTCGTAAAGGTTCTATGGTGTCGTTAGACTTGGCTTGTGGATTTCGCACAATCCCCTCAAGAATTATGTTGAAAAAGTCACATTCAATGTTTCTGCGACATTGGTTAAGCTGAGTTCTTCAACATCATCCACCCAATCTGACAAGTTTCGTAGGATTGACAAAAGTAGTCCTGTTCTTATACACACTGTTAAGTTCAGCCTCAAAATGGAGCAGTTGATAGCGAGGTTCAACTTAAATTTCGTAGGACTTGTTTTTGCAGAATCAGTTGCAGTTCCCTGGCTTGACATCTCACAGAACTCGTGTAGAGTTTTTTGTAGTCAATAGGGAGAAGACGATGATCGTTGGACAGTTGAAAAATGAAATTTTAGAGTTGTTCCCTTTGAAGAAATTGTGATTGCACTCTTCAGGTAAAGGTTCCACCGATAATATCTGATAGGATGAACGGAAGATTTCTTTTAAGATCAATTTAAGTTTTGCAAATTTGCCCACAACTGCAATATTTTGTCAGCAGCACCGTTCAACAGTCTTCAGAAGATAACAGATTCTAAAGATGTATCAACAGTTCCCGCTCCGACAGGTCCAAAATATGCCTCCACCGGAAAACGTTTTTTTAACCACTTAATTTCGATAACTCTTAAATGTGTACACATAATCACAGCTCGACCGGAACACATTTTCAGCGTAATTCTTTCAGAAGTTCAATCAACATTCCCACGCACTTACAACCAGATGCAAGTGAATCGTGTGCACTCAAGTGTACACTTAACCTTGATAGAATAACCTGAACTCTTTCAATGTCTATTCTCGAATCCCCCCGCACCGCCGTAGCGCAGTCTTCATGCGTAATCCGCCTTAATCCAGCAGACTATGAACTACATCGGTGTTTACAATTTAAAAGTGCCTCCAAGCAACAAGGGGTTATTGCCCCTCAACATGTTGCTCACCGATTTCTGCCTTTTATGCATATTATAATGTTTATAAAAGCAAGAGTTTTCCAGCCGCCCACTGGGTACAGGCGCTTTATGCGTCGTTTTCCCTGTTTTTTTCTATTTTTATCGCATATCAGAATGCAACCATGAAGTGGCAGCAAATATTTACTCTCCTCCGATTCATACAAAGTATTTGTATGCAACAAACCCATCCACACACACACAGAATGGCAGAGAAATGCAGACAGAAAGGAGCACTCTACCGGCGCGCGGAGCAGTGCAATAAACCCTTATCAACGTCGAAATAATCGTACATCGGCTGGTGGTTTGCTGCTCTTTGCCGGGAGGTGGTGGTGGCGGTGGTGGTGAAAAACTAGCGCTATAGTCTCGCCTTCCTCGTCTAATGGCGGAATGTCATTTACCCGAGCGCCTAGGCATATAGGCGTCGCAGACACTTGTACCGCTATATGTCAATTTGATTCCATTTATATCTGGAAGTTGTTATTTTAGGATTCTGTTTCTTTTTTCTCTCCTTCTCCCTTTCTCGTTTCTATGACTTGTTTGAAGGGAGCATAACTTCGACTGCATAGTTTTTGGCTGCGGATTCTGAAGGAGACTTCACAACCCACTCCAGCCCACCCGTGTGTGATAACATCAATTCTTACGTCACGTCGCCTGGCACAGCTGCATAATATACAGAAGCAAATTGATGTGACGATACGACGTCGTGTGCATTCTCCTGTTTGTATCCGCCTTGAGCATTCCTCTGTTGTATGTAGCACTCTTTCATTTTGATTGTTTACATCGTTTGCTTTGAAAGGAGTCGACGCCCAACTTATTTCCTGAAGGAAAATGAGAATTAACATTTTGTGGGTGGTTCTAAATGAGAACTCCTTCGCTATACTCAAACCAAAGTATAGGGCTTGCTTGAGATAAGAGTAAGAGATAGGAGCGAAGCTTCTATTTTGCTTGACCACCTTAAACTTTGCATCTACATGTCTCGTTAGGTATATTTGTGTCGGATATCCATGCAGAAATCTATGCGATTCTAAAGACCATGAACCATATCGGGAAGTAAAGGTGGAAGAGGCGGACTGTATGTCTGCAGCGACAGCCAAGCTATAGATCTTGTTCAACTCTTTAACCAATTCCAAGATAGTTCCAAATTTAAGTGGAGGTCAAAATTTGCTTATGATTTTCTGGGTCCTGGGTTATCGGTGGATCACGTGTTAGAAGATAGCCAATGAACTTGTCAGACAACGAACCTACGTAGGAACTACCCGCGTCTTTGAATAGGGCTTCCATCGATGGTTGTGGCTTTCGAAAACGCAGCTAAACACAGTTTTAAGAATTCCTCGGTTTATCGTTATCTCTTGACAGAAAATATTGCTTACCGGCATACTAACGGTCCACCACATCCTCGCCAAACACATTGTGCTATTTCTTGCGAAACTTTTTGCGGCACTGCTTCTACCACGTCCTCAGGTGGCATACAAATATTTTCCACTGATTCAGTTAGAGCTGATAATGTAGACTCCTTGTCACAATAGCGCCTGCTAGTATTTCTCTGGAAGATCAAGAGGGTACAGAAAATGTAGTTCTTAATCTGAGTGCTGCGCTACTTGTTTCAAAGTTTGAGTAGACTCACTTACCCCCCAACACCACCGCGATGGATGCACCCATTCACATTACTCCACATTAAGCAAATCATTATTTCTCATTTTTTTTTAATTTCCTTCACCTGGCAATGCTGCATGAAATCACTGCATTCCCTTACACTCACCTTGTTCATCGTTGCATGGTTGTTGCTCTCTCCCGTGCCAATCATTCACACGACTCCTGTCACGTACCTTTTCACATCACTCTCAACGAACGAGTCCCCAGTCCAAACGAGATGGAAGGAAATTTTTATAAGGACGAGAGAAAATTAAAACAGCAACTATGCGCCCGAAGTAAAAAGAGCTCATATAGTGGTTGAACTTAGATCCATCCATCCGAGCACATAGAGCACAGCAACGACAAAAGGTGCAAACGAACTCAGAGACACAGCGAAGAAGAGACGTGAACAGTTTGCATCTTCAAGTCCCCCGATGAGTCCTTCAAAACACACACTATTGTTAATTGTTGTTGCATATACGGGGCGCGCACACAGTGTGACGCACAAAAAGTATTCTCCCATGAAACACTATGCTGGTCTTGTAAATTGTAAAATGGATGCCTGAATGAGAATCCTTAATGCACGTCGCGCAAACATGATGGTTGACTAGAAATAACCCCACTTAACTGGGAAGTGCAAAAACGTAGCTCCACGTCACGGTAGAAAAAAAATTGACTTCCAACAGCAGATATTTTTAGAGGGTTCTGCGTTCTTTAATAAAAAGAAGGCAGAAAGTGGTCCAGGCAGATGGATGGATGGGTCATCGGTAGGCAATCCCTACATTAAAGCTATTTTTACGAGGAATTGTTCAATGGCGGTACTAAACCGGAAATAGTGACCACCGTCGGAAGCAGTTTAGAGAGAATCTATTTTGGGTATAAGTGCGAAATGATGTAACTTTTGCCCGTACCCAAGGCATAAGTAAACACATAAAATGGCATCAAGTCATTTATCATGTGCAGATGAGAGGATTATTTCCCTCGCATCCTGCTGCGTACGAGTGTGCAGTGTTGGACTTAAGCGAGCATTCCTCAGGGATTCAATAAACACAGCCAACGGGAGCTGGGAATTTACGACTGCGCTCCCTGCAATCGTGAGCGAGCATAACACTCTAATCCTTGGAAGTCATTCATCGAAAGCGCTGACAGTTTGAAAGGATAAACTATCGTCATGTCTTTTTTTTTGCCATGCTGCACATAAAGGCTGGGTTGATTGCTGTTGGTGATATGTAGGCGGGTTTGGGCTGGGTCAGAGTTGAAATGGAAAATGAAACGCATTACTTTGCTCTATTAAAGTTTGCCGAGATAGAGTTTTACGAAAAGGTACTAGTGCAGATAAGAACACATTTAATTGGTTTTCTAAGTTCGAAATATAAGTGATACATGGTATATGGAGTTCCATGCTGTCTTCGGAAAAACCCATTTCAAGCGATATTTTGAGAGCAACAATCAGAGGGTCAATTTAAAAAGAGTGACAGAAATTGTAGCTCTTTCATATCTTCAATAGGATCTTTACTCAGATCTAGGCATTGAAGGATTAGATCTTCAAAGACGAATTACAGACACGAGAACACTCCCAACTGTCACTGTTCAACTCTTGAGGCTCATTCATTTGAAACAATGCTCAGCGACTTAACAAATGTTCAAATCCCTAGCCTCAAGGAATTCAAATTTAGATCGGGTTGGTATTACTAATCTCATGCCTCGTGGAATCTCAATGCACAGCATGCAATCTTATTGGCAATTATCAATGGTCTAAAGTGCATTCAACTTACGAAAAGATTTAAGCCTGAGTTAAGTTTATCCTCCGTCCTTTCCAGTACTAATGTTTTTTTTTTTTAGTTTCTGCCTACCAACTTTTTGATGAAATACAAACAGACTCTCCCGGACCTAAAATCTCTATGATAAATATCTTTTTCGTGTCAATATTTGTGCTCCTTTTTTCCGGTTTTCGATTGAATCCTCAAATTGGCACTATTCGTAGATCACAGAATTTTTTATCGCGCTATATCTGCGAATAACTCTACCACTTTAGTTTCCGTCAGACATATGCCTCTTTTCTTTTGTGAAGGCAAATGCTCTTTTGATCAGATACTCAAGTAAACCACTTGCCATGAACTGTCAAAAGAAAAGTTCTCTAACTTCACTATTAATCGTCAGCAATAGACCGTAGAACCCTTCCTTGCCTTTTCGACTAAGTTGTTGTGGGATGTAGAACACCGAATGTCCTTCCTGAATACATTTACTGTTTGTATACAAACACTTTGACGAGTGCGTGTGTAATGAGTATTCATTTAAAAGAGCTCTTTCTGCCTTACAAAATTGTGCCATTCGACTATGTGAGTTAGAAGCAACATTCTCTACACCTCCTTTTCTTCACAAAACTGATTTTCAACGTATGCCTGCATGTATACAAAGCAATTGTCACAATATCGCAAAATATAAAGTTAAAAATTGTGGCTTTGACTTGAAGGAAGACCCCATCAAAGCCCTTTGAAGGATGACGATCACAAATTAAGTTCTGCTTAAGCCGAAATAATGAGAAAAGACTAATTTAAATAAACGCAAAATGTTACCAGTCAAAGAACATTTTGGTGTTTTTTTATCTTTGGGACTAGAACTTTCGAAAAGGAAAATAGGAAGACGGCATCAAATCTCGTGCAAGAAGATGTTTTAAACGGCTTGAGCAACAGAAAGTATCGTAATACCTAAAATCGGAATGTACACAAATGTTGCCTTTAGTGATAACTTATCACTGAAAGCAAATCAGCCACTAAGTCAGTCAACGAATTGGATTCTTAACGCTGATATCTGAATTCACCAGTTCACCATGAATGTCAAGAAATGTCAAAACGCAAACCTCAAGTTGAAGTATGGCTCCCCAACGTGTCTAAAAGTGACTTAGAATAACAGAAACTCGCACTTCACTCGCCTATTCGTTTGTAAAATTCCCCTCCTACTTGTCTCCTGTCGTAAAAAAAATTCAAAATACGTTTCCTCGTCTACTTTCTCTTTTCCTCAGAACCCGAGATATAGAGATCTATTCAAATTTATCGCTACACCCTTTAGCTGAGTTTTATATGTTCACGTTGTGAGCAATTAATTTCATGGGGGGAGAAAAAAAAATGCCCAATATTCATTCCAGTTGCCTCGCATAGATTTGCTGAGATGATAATCTAATTTTGTTTTAATTTGAGTTTACACCCGTTTGAAGTGCTTTGTATCCATAACATTCCATTGTGCCTTATTGCACTCATTTCGTAGCCGCGCACAACTTTCTCCGCCAAGCTGAGGGCACGCCGAGCACACTTCAACTGCTTGCTCACTTGTTTTGCTTGAGAACAAAATCATCGAAGCAAAAGGAATTATCATAATTCAAAATATCCTTAGAAACCCACTAAAAATACAGTCACCTGGCAACGTCTGAGCATCCCCCCAAAAAGACACCCTCGCTGGGTAAACACCCATCCTTTGTGTCATCGCGCACACACCCACAGCGGTATACTTGAGCTGTCCTGTGCTCCAGCAGCACTCGCCTGTGTGTTCGTGTAAATCCATCTTCCTCGTTCGGCTGTTATCATTTTTAGGGTGGATTCGGGTTTTGTGTGTTTTTTTGTTCTGTGCGTCTGCCACTATACCTACGAACACGTTGTTGTTCGTGTTCTCTCTGCACTTGGCTTCAGGTTATTCCATCCAAGTCAGTGTGCTATTGCGGGCAGTTCTAAAGCAGCACTCGATACGGTTGGTGGTGTTTGCCGTCGTTCAGTCGTTCGTTCCGTCGAAGTTGAATACATTTCTACCTGGTTTATATCTGGACTACTTGTGAACAGTTTCTACGGATGGTTTTGTGCAAAATGTTACCAGTGAAGTGAAGTGTTCTGAATCTTGAAAAATATAAATCCGCATCTGATCTAGTGGATCACGTGAACATAAATACTAACAACCACAACAAAATGCTGCTGTTCCCAATGTTTATGAAGTAAATATCGTGTATTGCTACTAGTGCAACTTGTGTAAATAGATGCTCACTTTTGTTTGTCTCATTTTAATTTGCGCAACTCATTTGTTTAATTTCCGACAATTTTTTTTTCATCTGTTTTTGGTTTCATATGTGCTTACTTTTAATTTGTTTTAATACCATACCTACACACACACACACGCATACATAATATAACTCTTTTGCAAATCATTACGTTGTACTGTACCATGGATTAATTTTGTTGAACATAAATATTTATTTTTTGTACACAAAATTTTGCTTGTGATTGGATTGTTGCATTTGGATTACACATTACAATGATTATTTGTATTTCTGGATTTATTATTAGCACAAGGTATGCCAACTCAAATTTAATCAAAATTCATAAATTCTTAAATTTAATTCGAGTCTGCTGATGGGTGTTTGGCGTTTTATTGCCGTTTTTTTCCCCCGTGGAAAGTGATAAGAAAGTTCTCTTTTTTTCTGTTCTGTTTTTTAAGGGGGGTTCCGGGTCGTTAAAATGTTTTATTTCTGAAACTTCAGGGCCATGCTGTAGCAAACGAAAACAGACCATGTAGAGGTTTATTTTATTTACGCTTGGATAAATTCTTAAGTACACATTTCTAGTGGGAATGATGCGATTTATTTGATTGCATGGTGTTCAGGTTTCTTACGTTTGATAATGTTGCAGTCTGAATACGTCTAATTGTAGAAATGTGTTATCACTTTCTAAAATTCTTTCTTTAAGACATTTAACCAATTATATTGGTACCTATGAGTTCTATTTAAAGAAAAATGTGTGAAAATTTACTTTTTTTGGTTTTTATAAATTGCTTAGTTACAAATGAAAAATTTGTGAATTGCATTGTTACAAATGCAAGTGAAAAAAAGAACATTCTCTGCGTGCTACTTTATGTTTTTTTTTACAAGCAAAGGGGGCCAACAGTTTTTTTTCCGATTCGGAACTGCGAGATTTGAGAAGCTTTTCTTTTCCATTAATACTCATTAAGAGTTGTCAGCAGCTCGAAAGCGGTGGTGCCGTGAAGAAATACGCGATGTTTAGTCCCGGAGTTCATCCTGATATCATCAACGTGTAAGTCGAAGCATATACCCACTAGCTCATAGCGGCCACACAACTTAAACAAGATATCAACAATTTCGTCCTCCTCGGAAGGCTCCATACTACTCCCTATGAGAACTCCATTCATGCCATGGGTGCATGATTTTATACAAACAACTTGGAACCAACTTGCGTTGGCCAAAAAATATCACTACACTTATGAAAAGTGGTCTTTGTACACAGGACATTCAGCAAAGACAAACTGCGGGAAATCGAGAAGTGTGGACGTATGCTTCATTTCGTCTAAAATGTTTTCAAAGAGGCACACATAAAGGATTTTCGTGGCAGGTTAAAAGCGATGATGGAAACTCTTAATCGATTTCTGGAGAATTTGCATGAATGCTTATATGTATATACGCAAGCCTGTCGATTTCTTCGCTAGCTTGTGTGACGTTAAAATCACTTTCACAGCTAAGACACTGAGCGACTGAAATTCCTGGGTATTTCCTTAAAGCTTGTTACTGTGGCAGTTCATGTGTTCTTACTGAATCATCTGATGAATTAAGTCACCTTAGCTTCAGTTGTTTCTAAAAAAAAAAAGTAAAGTGAGTGGTAAAAGAGAAATTGTTTTTATAAATCACATGATTGGGAGTTCTTTTTTTTATTTTTTTATTACAACGAAAGCTGAAAGTTGCTTAAATTTAAGGAACCGTGCTTTTAGAGTTTTTGGGGGAAATTACTGAGAAAGTATGAGACACTTTTCCCCGTTTATTTGCACCACGCTTTATTAATATTTATGTATTTTTGCGTTTCATAAAATTATAGATCATAAACTATGGATTATCTATTTCTTATATATTAGTTTCCCTATGTTGTTGTTGAGTTTTTGTAAAACATAATATTTTTTGGAAAGCCTCAAATTTTAATCAAAAATATTTATAAATTTAAAATTGTTCGAAAAATACTTCTGTTGCACTGTATTTTTCCATTTAAACGGATTTTACTGAACAATAATCACAAAGTAGACACGAATTTAGAAAAATTAAAATATACATCTTTCAATTCTTCTTTTCTGATCTGGTTTAGTACAGATCTCAAATTAGACAGGACACAATATGATTTTACAGTAGAAATAAAAACACCATTGTGACTTAAAATACTTTACAGAAGTGTGCTGGAATAGGGGCGCGAATTGAATTATATAGACAACATTATTTTTAAGTGAATCTATTGCTTCAATTAGATGTTATTATTATATATAATTATTCAATTGGACGAGTAATGCCATGAAGTGGATTCGCATTAATTTAATGCCCGTATAATTAAGTCAGAGGACTATGTGAGGCTCATTACTTTCCGCGGTTGGAACGATCTCCTGGATTTTGCTTTATATCTCAGAGCATTTTCCATCTTCTTCTTGCTTAGAATTGTCTTTCTTTTATCATCCCAATGGTCCCTATCTTCATCTATCCCTAAACCATTTACTGTGGCTGCAACACCTCGACTATACAGATATATTGATTCAAAGGTTGAGGTTACTCTTATGGACGTACTACTTCACTTTTAAATGAAAGTATGTCCTTTGTGTTAAAGTTTAAAATTCCGCCCAAATGACTATTCCTGCTGAATACTCTTACGAATGTTTGGTTAGAAACTCAATTCCTGTCACTTCTTATTCATGCCCCGAAACTCTGGGAACAACGAATGATTGCAATTCGACACCAATTTGTATCTGTCATGAGAAGGAGGTTCCTTGTGTATCGCGCTTACTTTTTCGCGAAAACGTTGCAATGCAAATAGACGAGAATGTAATGCATTTCTCTTGCTTTCAATGTAGTACCAGGTAGTCAAAAGTGATCGAAACTTAATTATTGCAAAATTAATTTCACTAAAACACTGTGGTGTGTGGTGGTTAAATTGTTCTATTCAGACGATTGCACAAGTTCCTTTTCCTACAACCCTAAAAAATAATTCTACAAACCATTGCAATCAATATTTCCTACCTAATGTCGTGTTGGAAACAAAAATAGAAAAAAAAATCCAGTCGTACAAAGCCCCTAAAATGAATAATTTGACGTTCACTCTTCATATTCAGAAGCATTTAGTGGGGAATAGCACACGACATTGAATACTTAAACACACGTGCCAAGATTAGACATATTCAGTTAATTCCAAAAACTCAATCCCCTCAGACATGTGTCAGCCTCAAAACCCAGTTCTAAACCCCTCCACCGCCACTGTGTGAAATAAAATTCCTCAAATCGACTAAGGGTTACGCAGGGCCACAGGGCTTCACAATGATACATAGTAAGTCTATATGTGTGACATGCACCCAAGAGACATGACATTTTCGCCTCCCTATCGTGTGAATGAGGGGCGTTTGATGACACGTCCTCCCTCCCCCTTACGTTAACAATAAATACACGCCCATTCGAATGAGCAGAATAAGAAAAAAAAGACTTGAGTGTAACTTCGTTTCAAGCACAATTCAATGACAAACGCAATCCTCAGCCCTACGCTTTAATTTGACGTCCCTGAAAAAATTCGAAAGGGATGAAAACAAAAAAGAAAAAAAACATCACACAATCAACCCCCATGAAAGTGAGAACCTCTGAGTCATAATTCCATGGAATCCAAGTGATTCAATTTTGAATTCAACAACTCGCTGCGTGGAGGAACATCATCACACTTTGAGAGAGAGCATGGTGACGAAAAGGGCAAAAACCCCTGAAAGGAAGTTCTTTATTCCTGCAAACATCCGGAGCTATTTAACGCAAAAAAAAAAACTCAGGTGGGATACATTTATTTTCTCTTCACCGAATCACTGCGTTTGTCTGAGGGCGGATCGTTGAACTAAATGCCACGCAAGCAAGCCTAAGGTGTCATGTCTGCAAGGGTTGAGGGGCGCATTTTTGTGGAAATGTAACAACAAGGAAGGAACTGAGTAAATTTATGAATTTCACTTCATCAAGTTGTGGGATTGTGAGTGATGCCTTCGCTTTTTCATCTTTCTGGTTTTCTCTCGGGGGAATTTGTATTATTTTCATTCGAGTTGAATTCTTTTCCTCCCTTCCTGCCAGTTCCTCTGATGGAAGAGAGGGTATTTTGAAAATAAATGGAATTTCTTGGGATGAAGAATTTTTGTGTGTGTTTTACACAATCCTTTCAAATGGTAGTTTTAATTAAATTTTAAAATCATAAAATTCCAAAACGAAAACAGTTGTTTATGCGCATACATTCAATGTGTTTATTTTTATAGTTTGCTGTGAAACCAGACTCAAAACAACTTGATTAGGGCTGACAATCGACTGCAGAACGGTCCACTTAGTAGGTTTATGTTATTTTTCGAATACTTGTGTTACCAAAATGTACATTTTAGATCATTGTTAGGTTTTGTAAATTTCTAATACGCGATATGAGGAACTTCTGCACTTACAAAAATGTTATAACTATGCCAGCAAAAAGAGTTATTAAGCTCTTCCCATTGGAAATATTTACTTCTGTCAGGAAGTTTACCAGCCCTGCGTCCCTTGATGGGCAATATGTCATTTGTTTACACCCGCCGCAGAAAAGGATGCCTTACGAATTTTATTTCACAATGATAAGGAACACTCTCTCAGGAATCCAGTTCACATTAGCCGAAATATTTATTGTGGAAGGATTTCGACAGGACAGCTTAAATTAACTTCAGTCTAGGAATCACATTTTAAGAAGATAAACCGTCAGAAATTTATTCTGTTCATTTTTCTGAGATTCTACTGTACTCATACAAGGTGTTTCATTCACTGCTTCCTATCTATAAATTCAAATGAAATGTGTGAGATATCATCAACCGTTTTTATTTGTTTTTAACGCTTATCAATGGAAATAGCCGTCGTTCAAACAACGGGCGCGGTTTCTGGTCTGTGGTGGCACACGTCAGAAATATACAATTTTCAATGACTCTGGCATATTAATCAGGCTAAATTTGATAGATGTCAACATGATTGGCTTTGAAGGCCGCTGTGGCTTTGTGGCTTATTGGCATAGATCTGCAAGAAAAAAAAATCTCACAAAGTCAAACAAATCTCTCGCCAGGCAGTCCATTTTACATCTCTGTGAGACAACCGTATTTCCAAATCGTGGATGTAGGATGTCCAATACGGTATTGGCTGTTACCCCGTAGTGCCACCGTGTTAAAATCACATCCCCATGATGCTCATAGCATCCAATGCTCGCCATTACGTTTTAGCTTGGTCAATCTTGTTTCATTGAAATATGAAGCACTGTCGGCCTAAATTGTGAGTTAGTTGGGATGCATTTGATGATCTTGGGTCTGCTATCAGTTAGTATCATCCTCAACTCTGGAATTTTATTTGTTAAGCATCCACCCAAGATAAGGGTTAGTTTCAACAGTTTTCAAGGAGCCTTCAAGCCCGTTCAGTGGGCACATGTTGTTTAGGTCCTTCAGCTTTGGTATCGGTTGCATTTTGTGTGGGTGTACCTGGGTGAAAAATTCAACAAGTTGTGGTTTGTGAAATACCGGCATTCGTGAGCGAAGCAAATATAATACATTGGGCTCTCCTATACGCTTTCAGAACAGCGATGTTTGGAGAAAATCTTAGACGAACGAACGGACGGTTTTTAGATGGACGGTGACTCAATTTATCCAGCGCATTAATAAAAGACCTTTCGGTGGAATGTTCATGAAGGTAAAATGATCAAAGAGAACATAAATTTGTATGAATCAACCCTCTTCTTGTTGTATTTCCCCCGATGCGCTGACAAAATGATCGACAATTTGACAGTGGTCTCTCGAACTATTCACAATCAACTGTCCAGTTCAAAGTTCCCATTGCCAACAAGGATAATACACTGTCTGCAACCATTCAATCGCAAACCACCTCTGCACGAAATTCATTCCTCTGAAACGCGTCTGTATGATAATTAACAAAAATCTCATCTGGCAAACATGCAAACAAAAATATGACAAACAATAGGTCTTTGAGTGGTATTTTCCCAAAGTCCCAGTAACTCATCACGCAAGTAAATTAATGTACATCCGCAAAGGAAAAGTTTGAAAATTCCATTGTGGAACTATTCAGCCCTTTTTGCAATGTTTTTGTTCTAAATTCCTGCACATGAAATGTCAAAATATCTCAAAGATACACAAGAATTCCTCTCGAAATACCTTGCCGTTTAAACTTCACAAAGTTTAATTAAAGCCTCTTTTAGGCGTATCCCAGATTCCTTACACTGGCTCACGCTCATCGTTTTTGGGAAAGATATTCCATTAAGTGTTACAGTTGCAGCAAATTGACAAACACCATCCACTCGTTATTGTCGACATCTTACATCTCAATGCTCACTTCGTGAAGAAAATCTCAAATGAGTCTTAAAATTATTCACTGCACTGTCGAATGAACGCGACTCAGGCAGCACAGTCGATCTAATCGTGTGCACTTAGAGGCAGCGCAGCCTTATGACCAGCAACAAGTGCTGAGTGCCAAGCTATTGCCATATTGCGAAGTGGTGCGCTGTGTGCCTGTAGTGAAAGGTGATACGAGTCAGTGAGGTAAGAGTATTTGAGCTTAAGTTTGTTTTTTTTTTTTTTCCACCATGGCACTCGGGTTCATGTGTCCACTATGAGGCGGTGATGATGATAATTGCTTGTGCTGGAGTGCGCAATAATTGTGATGTAATTGTTTTACTATCAGGCAGCTGAGATCTGCTTTGCTGGGCTTTGTGTGCACGTAAGGTTAAGGACAACTGCCTCGTTTGTCAGTCGTTGGTGGTAAGTGGGGTGGAAATTTTTAGCCTCATTTGACGACTTTTAATTGTTGCATTGATGTTGATGACTCAGAAAGCTTTTGGTTTAAGGTTTCGTTACAATTCATAGCTTTCTTAGTTTAGTAAGTTTGTCTGTTTAATTTAGTAGCTGTCAGTATGACACACATTTAATTGTTCGTCTATTTGTCAGAACTATGCAAACAAAGTTTGTTTGTTCAAATTGTTTCATGCAGAAGTTGAAGCAATTTCCACAAATTATCGGAACTTTGTGATTTAGACCTAATTGTCTTAAAGATTAAAGGACACTTGAAAGTTGCTTCCGTTTGCAATACACTTGTATGTGAAAATGAAGCGAACACTTGGTGTAGGCCTAAAATGAGAGTAAAATGAACTTTTGATTGCTTAGCCCGCGGTTAAGATAAAAGGATCCCAGGAACTAAGTTTCACTTTCTTAAGCAAACTGGAAGAAGTTCCCATGCATTGCGTGGATAAGATCGTCAACGACTTTTGCTTAGCTGTACGGGCTTCACGCAAGAATCAGCAAGAAGCAAGAATCATCTTAGCATATCTTGTCCTCTCTGGACGAAACTACAACCTACCTCAATAATCAGATGCACTGAGTATGACTTGGCGAGGCCATGTAGAGTGCATGTACACCACTGCTTCGGCCCGAAAAGTCTTCGAATCTGACCCATTGGGACAACGCAACAGAGGACGGCCTCAACCAACTTGGAGTGCGCAAATGGCGGCAGCTGGCTAAAGATCATGCTGGCTGGAGAGGCATGTTGGTTGAGGCAGAGGTCCACTACGGACTGTAGCGCCACAAGTAGAAGAAGAGTATGACTTCAGCGATTCGGGTTAAACTAGTACTCGTTTTTTTGGCTAATTTTATAGACAACTCTAATAGATTTTAGGGGTAAGAATAGATCACCCCTGAACTGCACGGTGTTTCAACTGCCTAAGTAAGGTTTTTCTTGTGAAGTTCGCCACTTCAACCCAGCCTAAAGTAGGCTTGGAATTTGTTTTCCCTTAAGACCGACCGATTTTCGAACATGAAAGTAATATCTAGCACATTAAAGTAATGTCCTTACGTACACAACTGCACTTCCTTACCTAAGTTGGAAATTCTTGCAATTGCTTACTCAAAAACAAAATAGTTTAATCGAACGAAACCTTCTCCGCGTAAGTTTCATTTGTACTTGTCCACTTTATTATCTCTGCAGCAGGTGGTGAGATGAAATTGCTTTCAAGGTTCCTCAGTCCCGGATATGTAACTCCTCACACAAACGTAAAGTGCAAATTATCCGTTGGAAACATATTGACTGTCGCCGCAAAGAATCAGTAAACAAATGATCAGAATTAGCAAAAGTAATTGCATGTCTCTCTCTCTCTCTCGTTCTTAAACGTGCTTGCACAAAGACTACAATTTCATGTGTAACTTGATACCAACCACCATATGTTTTTACCTAAACTAGTCAGCCGATTGAAAGCCACAAACATAAACACTTCTGAGCAAAAGAAATGCCAAACCAACACGGATATTGCCCTCTTGCCTCGTGCTTAAGTTCAATCCAATTAACATACGCAAATTTTTTTGGATATCGAGTAGGAAATCCCAAATCTCCGAACACGGGTAGGAGACATTAAAAGTTCGCCCCACAGCGAACTCACTTCTTTGGGCCCTCACATATTTTGACGCCATTCAAAGTTCGTCACTGCATTGTATACAGCGGTCCAGCTGTGTGCAGTTTATCCACATTTATGTGTGTATTTGAGAGACACACTTTTAGCACCTGTCGCCTGCTGCCGATGTTGCAGCTGTGAGTCAAAGCAAATCACAAGCCACACGATAAAAGCTCTAAGGTTTGGAAACTGAAACAGCAAATAATCACCTTCAAGAGGTAACACAAACAAATAAACACGTTTACACTCACTTGCCGATAGACACAAGCTTGCTGAAAGTGTTTTTTGTTTTTTTGTGTATGTCGGTATGGAGCTGTATGCTGGTTCTTCGGGTTGTGTTGCCATTGACAGTGGTATCGCTGTGTTTCAGTCGTGGACGTTTAACAGCCGCGCGGCAATTACTGAGACAATTTTTCTGCATACCTTCTAGACTTGGCGTAGCTTTGATGTCGGTCTTGGTGAAGGGTGGGGAATAAATTAAAGTATTTTTTCCTATTTTCCAAGTCGTTCTTTTTTTGCTCGTTTTTTCCATCATTTTTCTCCATCTGTACATGCTTTTTCGTTTTGCGATTTTATTTTTTGTATGTTTTGTCGTGCATTTTGTCGTTTGTTAAGTTTTATGTTTTGTCAGGTTCGCTTGGTTGTGAGACGTACAAGCGTTCGCGATTTTATTTGAATCAATTGTGGCAACAAAAAAAACTGAATTCAATTTAATTAAATTTGCTTGTGAAGAATTCCCTGAGAGAAAGGCAGCAGCGCGCGAGTGTCGACAAGCGGATACAGCTCAGGAGCAACTGTGTGTGCAGACTACTGAAGTGATTAAATTCAAAAGGAGTTTGCAAATTCGATTGCCGCAGAGAGGGCGAAAATACGAGTTCAAGGAGTTCACTTTGAAGCAGTTTCAATCCTGATTTTAACGTTTTACCTGCTGCACTATCTAAGCTATGTGTTTTTTTGTGGTTTTTGTTTTCGAAGAAAATTTCAAAAAGTAAAGTGAGTGAAATTAAAACTTTTCCTTTTGTTTAAAATATTCCATCTCATCGCCTTACTAATACATATATGCACCACACAGGTTCAGAATCTTTTGTGAATTTTCAATAAAACTAGAACTCTAGAACTTGATTTGATTTCTTGGGGTTTGTGGTGATATTGTGCTTCTCGGTATACATAAAGTCGTTTTTATTTTATAAACTACACTTGCCAGGGCAACGTTTGTGTGATATCTGATTGAAGTTACGGGGAGAGAGGTGATACAGACTGATGTAGCTTAAAATAGTGTCTGAATAAACACCCGAAAAGTGCACTTGAGTGCTGGATAAATTTCATAATTTAATTCCCGAATGACTGTGTTCAAGCATGTGAACTTTTTTTTTATTACTTGGTATCGTATTCCGCAATTTAAGAAGATTCTTTAAGTAATTGCAACAAGTGCTGTCCTGTTTTCAGTTTGCTGTTGCTAAGCAAAAAAAACAAATTCTGAAACCTTTCAAACTTAATTCTAGTGAATTTTTGCAATGTTTCAAGAGTATTGATGCACTCTGAGTAATAATAATATAATACTAATTGAGTGGAAATAAGGGAACAACGACCGTTAAAAATGAGGTTGATGGATCATGGCAGTGGACATCTGTGATCGGACGTATTGCAGAAAAATACACGTTTACTTTTAGAAATAATTTGGATCGCCTTTTGAAACATATTTAAAAAAAATTGTTACAAAGAGCGGTGGACAAAATTTCGAAGTTTTCAAAACTCAAAGACAATTCAAAATCTCGGAATGTCCAATATGTTTTAAGTCCTAAAACCGGATACAACGAAATCTTAAAGTGCCAGAATTTCCAAATGTTCACTCAACAACTTAAAATTCTTAAATTTTTTTATATTGTACAAATTAAATGATTGTGCTTATTTATTTAAATTAAGCTTCTGAACGATTAAACAAATTTTTATGAACCTTAATCTAAGTGGAAATATTTTTATTGAAAAATACACTGCCTTGTTGTTACACCACTTGCATTAACAATTTGCAACGAATGGATATACATACTACAAGAAATAAAAGACTGAAGATAGTAAGAATGCGTTAAAGTGCTCATTTTGTTCTTTTGACAGAAAGTGCACCATTTTCTTCTATTATTTTGGAGAATTTTTTTTGTGGAATTCACTCTGGAACACCTAATTGTTTACAAAGAGCTTCCAAAATCTCACAAAAGCTGTAGGTCACCTCTAATCGTGAGAGAACCGTAGCATGCACAACATGAATAGTTGCTTAAGATGGTAGATCCTGGTCCCTTGTGGACTGCACTGTGACTCAATTTTTGTTATTATTATCTTAAGTCGTGGCTTCACGCACGTCGCAGATTCGATTCCCGGACGGAACACCTCAATATTTTACACTGCATCACCTCTTTCGAGTTGCTAACAGTAGCTAACAGAGCAGTTGTTGAAGAAGCTTAACTCTTGTCTTTGTGGCACAATATCACGATTATATGTCAAGTTGTCAGTATTCAATCTACAATAATTGGTACATTTGTCGTGACGGAAGTTCTACTCATTTGTAATGTTTGGCAATTTAGCAATTCTTTGAAATAAATTAAGGGGCAAAATAGTCGAGCGGATTTTGAGCTTTTATGTCGATGTCGGCCGTAAATTATAAAAATAAGGTGTTACTACTGTCCTCAAGGGATCTGGACCTAGCATCTTCAGCAACTTACTCGAGTTGTGCGTTGGTAATTGTTGTGTACCCGTAATTTTCCTTCGCGACTAGAGAGGATCTTTTTGCAATTCCGAACAGCGATATTTGAGAGGCTTTTTGCTGGCAAATATTACACTTGATCGAGGAATCAAACTTCGGACCATTGAAGTGTCTGCAGAACCTTTGGCCCACTTTCCCATAAGACCATAAATCCACAATTCTTTCAATAAATTCAATTATAAGTTATTCTAATAAAATGAAATAAGGCATTAAATTTTTCGTCAAACCTTCTGCTTTACAAAACCGTCGCGGCGTGACATATGTTATACAATGAAATCACAACGATGTCTGAAGACCATTTTCCCATAACAAACATCTCCAGTTGTACACTGTCATCGTCACAAGACAAGACAACTGAACTCGATATAAAATCACGAAGAACCCGAAACAAGTAGAGAGTTGAGATATCATTGTTAGTCACTGTTTTCCCCTTCATTGTTTAATGCGAAATTATTAGGCAATAATTTATACCTCAAATCACACGATAATCGATTTTATGACCTCCGTTTATTCAGACGAAAATGAATTGCTTCTCTTCAGGGACAGATCATCAAAGTCGCATGATATATTGTATCAATTACAAATTTCAGTAACTCAATAAAGTCACGTTTTATTGTGTCGTAATATGACGGAGCTAATGTCAATCCACAGGACACATAAAACACAAATCCAGAAATTAGGAGAACTGGTATCTCTTGTTGACAGAGTCGCCACACAATCCTTTCGAGAAATCAAAAATAGAACGTCAATGGGGGGGAACTTTATTTCGAATTTATTTTATTGCAGCACTCAAGAGACAGGAAAGGTGGCCGCCGCCATCGTGCTCCTGCTCACTCAAGATCTCCGTCAGTGTTGAAATTTTCTGATAACGCGTCCACCCTTCACCGTTGTGGAAGGCTTTTCGAGAGTCTCCATTTTAGACTTGACATAAAACTGTAATTACCAAATTTATAACGCACAAAGCAACGGTGAAGGATATACGACTTGTCCAGAATGGATTCCTAAAGGAAGTCATTCCATAAATATGAAATATCTCTTAGAGATGACATTTCAAATTCGTTGTTTATTAAAAAAAAATACATAGCATTTTTTTTAGTATTCAATAAACCCTTTTCATCAGAAAACCAGACCTCAAGGCGCCATTTATTGCGTGGAAAAGTAGAAGTACTTCAGGCGTCCTTCTGCACCCTCTCCCCTTGCCTCGTCATGAGTCACCTTCAGAGCATTTTTCCGGTGACTGTTACGTGCTTATAATTTAATTTTCCCCTACCACCACCCTGCATTGACAGGGGAATCGATTTTCAACAGTCTCGCAAAAGCGCATATAAGAATATTTTTCCGGTGAAAAATTGCAGCGGTGTGTCACGTTTGGCACGTTTCTTGAATAATTTACATAATTCCGCCTGTTTGCATTTCGGTGCGTGCAAACATAACACGTTCTCATCTTCAATTGCAAATTAAACACTAGGTACATAATTAAGTAAACAAAAGCTCATGTATGTGTGTGTGTTTTTTTTCTCATTACAGTTTTCCACAAAAGGTCATCGATCGGCCTGGACCTGGCCAGTACGCCATCGCTGCTGCATCAGCCCCTGGATCGATAACATCGGGCGGCACATCCACAGGCACCGGTGGATATGTCTACTTACAACCATCCTCCCACTACCCGCCCTCATCACAGCAGCAGATAGTCTACCAACATCATCCCCATATTCATCAGTTGTGTCATCAGCAGCAACAGCAGCAGCCGACGGTTGCGGCACCACTGCCATCGGTTGTATCCACATCCGGAACACCGGCATCGCTCCTTTCGTCGGCGCTGTCTGCCTCGTCTGCAGCATCAGCATCGCCTGTTGGAGTTGTCCATCACAATCATCATCATCACATTCACGGTCATCATCATCATCATGGGGGCGCTGTGGTTATTGCCGGCAGTGGTGTCGGCACTGGAGTTGGAGTTGCCGGTGGCGCAATCGGATCCAATGGGTCCGCAAATGCAGTTATTCAGCAATCGCTGCACAAGAAAAACTCAATACGCAGTGGCGGAGAAGTCCTGAAGCGCTCCAGAGCACAAACGGCGTAAGTACAGAGAAATTCAATTTTTCCGAATGTGTTCCGTCTTTTGTGTGATCGTTTGTGATTTTTTGTTTGCGCTCAGTACACCTGTCTCACGGTCTGCGGGCAGTGTTTATGTTCACACACGGGACGAAAAACCGGATACTGTGAGTCTTCTCCCGACGCGTCGCAACCGGGATGAGAACCGGAAGCGTCCCCTCCGCAAAGTGGCATACATCAAAGTGTTGGTCCGCATACAGAGGCCTTCAGATGAAAAGAACTCGTATTCTCCACTTCTTTGTGCGAATAATAAAAGAAGTTGCTCGCGCGGAAGTGAACCGTCAGCCAATAATCAGAGGAAGACACGACGTAGAGAATTGGAAAATATACTCGTGTTAAAGAGACAGGTATATAGCTCCCTCGCAGCCATCGGTGTCTTTGTTGTGACTATGTTGGTTTATTATGCAAAGAAGATAGACGCAGCGGAGACCAAGAAAAATTAACAAGTGCACCTAACCTCTCTTCAGGGGGGGAAAAGAAAATAAAGAAAAAAAAACGACTTCAAACAAAACAGACACGGAAGTGACACCAATCGAAATTGGTGGGTGCAATGTTGCCAGACACCCGGCGCTTTATTGACTTACATGTGCATGTAAGCAAATTGATCTTATAAAAGCATACTTAATGGTTTTTCCTTTGTGCATATTTATTTATGTTCGAGAAGGCTTTGAGTTCGTCTCTTAAATATTGTGTGTTTTCCGAAGACGGTACTCTTCCATTTAATTAGCTTTTTCTTTGTGCGAATTTGACGAAAGAAAATGTACAAAAATTGTTTCCGAGAATTTGATGATTACTAGTGGAGAGACAAGTAATTAGACTTCGGCACATGGCTAGTGCGTCGTACACAATGCTTTCAATTGTTGTTTGCTCGTTGGCATGAATTGATTAAGTGTCTTCCTTTTTTTCACGTTCGTTCAGTGAGAAATCATGACTCTATGTAGATTGTCTTTGGTTTTGAAAAAGGAGTATGATCCGATGACTACTAGTTTCTTTATTAAGAATTCCGGCTTTAAGGGTGTGATTTATTTTGACGTCATGTGGATCATTGTCGTTTCAATTGAGAAAACACTTTTGAACATTCAGCATCTGTAGCCGCAAGGCGCAGTGCAAAATAAAAGATATTAACCATGCCGGCTAACCGATTGTGTTGGGTGCAGTTGTTTTGTAAGGCTCTAGTGCAAAAGGTCACAATTTTCGAAACAAATTTTGCTAAGTTGTGAATGTAAATTATGGAGGTGCATTACCGAACTGATTCTTCCGAATTAAAAGACCAACATTAAGGCAATAGATCTTGAAAACCTCTAGATGGTACCGACATGTTGTGTTTTTCAGTGTGGCTCTACATTCGGCGTTGGTTCAAAATTTACGCACCTGCTGCCATAAAGTTAATTAAGATCTACCTTCGCTTATATGAGCCAGCACAGCCTATAATGCGCTGAATCAAAGTCTCAAAGGCTCTTTAGGCCGGACCTTTGTAATTTTTGCTCTCTACATGACCTAGCCGTCCTTAGCATTGTAAGATTGGTTAGGCGCGTATGACAGTACAGCGCATATAATGCGTCGTTGAATGCAAAAAGAATCAAAAATCGAACACAACAACTTTTTTCTAGAAAAAAAAGAAAGATTTCTCATCCTCTCTCCGCGGCGTCGAAGTCACTCCGACTTCAGGCATGACAGTGATTACTGTACGCAAAGCTGCTTTAACACTGGTTTCAAATAAAGGGTGATTTTTTAAAAGCTATAGGAAAGTTTTTCAAAAAAAAAAAACACATAAAATTCAGAAAACGTATGAAATCGAAGATTATTTCATGCAAATGTTGACTGCGCCTCAAATGGTTCATCCACTTAGTCTAATTTTATCATACTCTTTCCAACATTTCGGCCGGTATCTCACAAATAAATGATTCAATGTTGTCTTCCAGTGCGTCAATTGAAGCGGGCTTGTCTTTCTAGACATGAGCTGAGAAAATAGTCTAAAGGCGTTAAATCGCACGATCTAGAGGGCCAATTGACATGTGGCACCGTCTTATTGAAACCACATGTCATGCAAGTCAAGCTCTTGTATTTTGGGCAAAAAAAAGTTGGATATCCTCTCACATCATCTTTGCAGAAGTACGGTCCAATGATGCCACCAGCCCATAAACCGCACCAAACTGTGACTTTCTCTTGCAATGCTTCTGGCTGGTACTCACTCCAAAATCAACAATTCTGCTTATTTACGTACCCATTGAGCCAAAAATGAACTGACCATAAAATGGAAGAAGCGCGCGATGAACTTTCTTAACAGAGCACGCATTTTGATAGTAAAATTGAAAACTTTGCAATCGTTGTTCTTTTGTAAGACGATTCATGGTTAAATTATAGGCCAAACTGAAGATGTTTGACAGTCAAACAAAACTAACTAACTAAACTAGTGTTGCCAAGAAGATAATAGCTTAAAAATCACCCTTTACAAGCTTGTTATATTTTTAAGTTCAAGTCTAACACTTTTTGTCATTTGAATGCGTCAATTCATCTTAACCCTAAACGAAATAGGTCACTAAAACAATGTAGCCAATACGGACTGTCAGTTGACAGTGTTTCAACTCAAATCAACGAAGTCAACCCGGGTTAAAACTTAAACTGAGTCATAGTATATCAACAAGTTGATAGAACTCGCGAAACGAATCGATTGAAATATAAAACTTCAGAATGTTCGACACGCTACACCCCCAAACAAAATTAAATCGCAGAGCTCGCTGTATCTGAATTACCCTCTTATTTTGAAGTTACTTCGTTTAAAAAATTTTACAGTTGCATAGTACCACACTTCTGCCATCTCACCCTCTTAACCATACAATACAGTTTGTGAACAATTTATCAAAGATCTTGTGCAACACGAAAATTAGGCAAATTTGATTGTTGTTGGCTTGGAAGATGGAGCTTTTAATGAGACGGGGTCATTCCCTTGAACCATCAAGGCCGTTTCAGCTCACTTTTAACTCGAAGTAAGAAACATTCTCTACCACGTCAGAGCTCAAACCATCAATTGTAACATTCTACCTCGGGTAATGGCCAGCGAATCGATTTTTGCTTCTTTTTTGCTTTGCCCTCATTTACCTTGAAAGCGCTTCACTTTTCAAATTATTGATGGATTTAACATACGAGAAATCGGCACACTGTATCTAATTCCCCTTTATTTTCGAACTATTTGACATGCAAATATGTATGCCATCACTAATAGTGATCCCCAAGCATATCAAATCTTTTCAATTTTCAATCATTTTTATTTATAGGTTCTTAAAACGCGAATTATCATAACCAGTTCAAAGATACGTTCCCCCTTTGAGTTTTGAATGTTTCATTTCAATATACCAAGGCTGGTATATGACATTCTCAGGTGTGTGTGTGTGTCTGTGATATAATATCTGGCAACACTCATTGACTTTCTTCTTTCCACAAAAGTCAAGGCGAAAGTGTGCGATTCTGTCCACATAACAAAGAACAATAATCCATCTTCATATGTAAACACCGTTCGGTCGCCAGCACATGATTGAATGGCACCTTCTCTTCCAATGCTCATCGATTGACATCGATAAATTTACATTCAAACCGCATAGCTATTTCCGACCAGAAAGGTCTTGAACCCTTTGCCTGCTGACAACGCCGGGAAATGCCCCCATTTAGGTTGTCTCAGCGCAAATCTGTGCCTGCCTCTTATAAGTGCCACGTTAAAAATGTCTTGCGACAAAAAGAGCCCCAAAGAAACCAAAAGATATCGTCACTTGCCCTATCTTATCTGGCCCGTACCTGTATTTATATTCATCAGATGACTTGGCGACCGTCTCTGTCTTTCCCACTATAGCGACATCCCTCGGCCTGCAATCACCTTCTCAATTCGCGCATTCTCTTGACACAAATCAACGCAAAAAAACAGCGAATATACGTACGCTTCTCCTAATCTGTGAAGATTGAGAGATATTTTAAACTTAAGCACACCAGCGGAGCTTTGTGTGACGCACAAAAGAGGCAGCAGCACCAGTGGGCAGAGTATATTCTGTGTGCACACTTTCGATTCTATTTTTATGAAGTGAAAGAGTTTACTTGCTGTGTGCTGTGGCAGCAAGAATCACCTGCGTATTGGCGAGAATGTGTCTTATCAGTTGCAGAGCGTTCGACATCCCCCCAAGCTAAGAGCATTTCGCTTGTTCAACGGAGTACGGATTCTTTTTTTTTCGCCGCGGTTTTCTCTCACTCTCGCGCCGCCACTCGTGTTTATCTTGCCCGCCGCCCGTGTTTTAAACGAATTTCTGTGTAACTCACTATTATTCGGTTGCTTCAAAGTAAAATTGTTTTTATCAGTGAAAGGTTGTGTATCTAGATGAAAATTTGGAAGAGTCCTCTCTGTTTCGTCGCTATCAAATGTGAACAAGGCAAGTATTCACTGAAATGCAAAGGAATTTTTGCAAGTGTCTTATGACTTGACTTGGTGGTGGCGACAAATTGTATAATAGCGTCTGTCGCCACTGTTGCTATCAAACTGCTTGGAACCGGTTTTCTGCCCATAAAATCCATCAGCTTTTCTAATTGCTTTGTATTGCAGACAGAGAGTAGCTTTTGTCGCCTTAGCACTCACCGTATCAATCACGTTCCAAAGTTTATCGCCTTCGATCTGATCAATGATTCTTAACTTTGTTTAAAGCATTTTATTTTTTTCCACAGTTCGCATGTCGTGGAAGTGTACGGAATGGGATGGTTGGGGGGGTGGGGGTATTGCTACACACTTATCGTTACATTAACGGCAACAGTATTTGTGTCATGGAGAAGATTTGAATTTAAATGAACTTTTGTAAACAGCTTAACCACAAACTGTTTTTTTTCAACCACAAACTGCAATTCAACCGCAGATTGTGTTGGTTGTCTTTTGACAAAGTGCCGACTAAGTCAATGCGCCCTCATAACATCCTCGAGAATGGGGAAAAATTTCGGTTCAGTGATTCAACCCGCTTTTCCGATCTATTTGCTTTTGAGCAAACGCAGTTTGATTTACGTACATAAACAAATATCTTCCCCTCAGTCCTCAGGGTTTGTTTACTCGAATTTCCCACATGATTGGAAGAAATCTTTAGTCATTCGGGTATTTCCCCACGTGCCTGAAGAATGAAAATTACTTCATTTCACCTTTTGGCATTGAATCGGACTTTATGCGTCCCATGGCACACATCCCAAAGGCCATTAGAGCACGAACAAATTGCATCTTGCCGCCATTAACTGTCTCCAAATGACATCCTGCAAAACAGACTTTTGGCATCGCACCCGTCTTCATGTAGGCAGTTATCCTGTTTTCCCCAAATCAAGCCGTCTCGTGTATAATTGAAATATTGTCTCTCCGCTGCAGAATTTACGAGGCGCCACAAAGTTGGCGATGCACATTTCCATGCACATCTCCTGTTCCAGTTCCCTCAGACACACTCTGAGTTTTTCGTTGACATTTGTGTGTGAAGCTTTTTCTGGAGAGGGGAAGGCAAGCAGGAAAATCGGTTTCATTCCATCGCCAGACCAAAACAAAAACAACAACAATCTCCTCCTTCTCTTCGACTCCCAAAAATAGACGCAGAAGAGATGTGCAGGAAGAGAACTTGAAATTTTTTCCTCCACTGCCCAGTTTTTGGAACGATGAGAGATGCTTGAGGTTTTTCACCAAAGTGTGAATGGACTTGAATATGTTTTGCCATCTCGCATTCGAATGCAGTCGCGGTATCGGTGTGTTCATAGGTGTGGACAGTGTTTTTTTTTTTGTTCGAGGATATTTCAAAATTTTTCATTTTTGATTTCGCAAGTGACCGAATCTAGACTGTGGGTGTAAATCAGTGATGACAACGTGTGTTTGTGAATGTCGGAGGATTGTGACATTTCCTTGGTGAATGAGCACACTGCGGAAGGCAGTCATAAACATGCTCAAAAATTTATTAGCGAGTACTTGCGGAGAGTGCAGTGTTGATTCATTGTGATGCTGAGCTTTGCGTCTGAGTAATTGTGTGTTGAAAACGGTGTTTTCGAAATGTGAATGTAAATTAACTCGTTAATATAAAGTGATACAGGGTATTGAATGTGCACACAGCATGTTCTTTGAAGTTGACCAGATGCGTGGGTCGTCCGAGCAATAAACGGTGGAAAATTCCCTTTAACTCAGAGAGTAGATTTTATCATTAAACAACAATAAATGTCAAATCAATTCTGTCTTCTTCGTAAAACACTGCTCCGCATAATGAAGAAGATAGTTGAACTGATTCAGCTTTACAAGCGTTTCTCCTCAGGGTTAGTTGAGTGTTAAGTGTCCGGCAATTAGAGCTAATTAGTACGTTGTAGCACGGAAAAGTTGTGATGTGCGCTTAGCTTGTTTATCGTTCGAAAACGATGCTCTGCTTTTGCTGTTGCTCAATATATGTGTATGTTTGGCATTCATGCAGTTTTCATGTATCACCCACCCCATCCTCACATTGCAAATCATTTGCCTTGGAAGTTAAATGGTTCAGAATACAGGGCACTTTGGTAAACATTTAAAAAGAGAAAAGATGTTGCCTTTTGAAAATCTCAAAAACTCATTAAAACGTCCCGACTTCACAATTCACGCAAATTACGGCTTCACTCATCCTGCACTGACTGAAGCTGACGCAGTACTTTGCAAATGAAATGTTAAATTTATTTCTGCCAGTCATAGAGCTTTGCTGCTTCACACTAACGCTCTATCCCCCTGTCTTACATGTCCTTAGTTTATTTTTATTTTCAAGAGCAACGAACTACAAGTTAATTAGTCTAATTAGGTATGTTAGAGGGTCTCCCCTCATTCCTAAGGGTACATTAACTGTATACAAACAAAAACATCCCCTGTTTCTGGGTTAAAAATAATATCGTCATCTGCTTCGTGTTAGAGTGCGCATCTCTAGGCACAGGCAGCAAGGAGAGATTTCCCAGTTTCTTGTTTTTTTTTTTTTGAAAATGTGAGGTCTTCTTTTAACTTCGTAGGAGCTGACTTTAAAAAGGAATTACTTTATTTTATTTTCTTTCTTTTGTTTGACGCCTTCTTAAACGGCGATCTATTTATGGACCCCTCTCACTGAATACAGAAGCACGTTTGAATCCAAAATAAAATTCATACTTTTCTTATTGCGGATATGTTTTTGTTAATTTATTATTTTTGTGGGAGATAGAGAGGAGGAAAGCAAGTTTTTCTTGCCCGAATGCAAAAGAAAACATCGTACGCATGACGTTTTCGACCTTGATGACTGTGTCAGCAACGGATACAAAAAGGTCATATTTGCTTTTTTTGTCATTAGGAAATGGATACAGTGAAGAAAGTGGGAGATGATTTCGTTGCAAAGAATACGTCATGCACTTCATTTTTGAAGGTTAACCTAAATTTCTATGTTCCCGAGACTCTATACGTCATGAAGTGAGAATGTTGAAAGCTATGACAACTCTTCAGAAACTTAAGTAACCTTTAAAAAGTAAAAAACCCACATTCTTTTGAGTAAATAGAAAATATGTCATTCTTACTTATAGCTTCTATGTACAAAGAAATCTCCACAAGTAAATGTCTTGCCAGTTTTGAATTGGCACGATCTCGGTGGGCTCTCACCAAGACCCTCACTTTTCGATGAAAATTTTTTGAATTGTTTTGAACTACTTTAAAGCCAATTCAGCAATTATGTTTCATGTGCATCGATTTAACAAGCAATGCTATACTTGTCGAAGTTGATTAAGAACAAAAACAGAAAAGACCAATTTGGCTTATGTTGGGTATGTTATCCCCGTTCTAGTTAGTTTGTTGGCTCTTTCTGTTCAGAGCATCCCTTTTGAATTCAAGCACCTAGCGGAGAGAAAAGTGTTCATAGATGTAAAGGCTATGACTGTCCAGGCTTCTAGACATGTAGCAAGTAAACGACCGACAACCTCAAATTCTGCGTGGAATTCTCTAAATGTGGCAGGTATCATCTTTACCATCTCCTACTTGGTGGTTGCCAACCACGTGCACATAAAAAAAGGTTTTCGACTCCATCTGGAGCAATAAACTATAGGTCCGCTCAGCTTATAAGAGGGCAATAGTTAAAGTATCACAATAAGAAACTTAATCCTTCGCGACAGAACTAAAATTACCGTCTGGTTTCTTATCGGTACCACAATTCTCTTCCTCCTGCCTTGTTTAATTTGCCTGTCTCTATTGAAAACTTCTGTCCTTGACCGACGATATAATCCGGAATAGATTTGAGGTCTCAGTCAATATGTCCCTACAAGGAGCAAGATTTCGGGCTAAGAATCTTAGATTTCATACGCCGAGGTGAATAAAGTCCCTTTATAGCTACACACGCTATTAGCGGCAGTATGTCCCTCCCCCACGTAATCACTTATCATCACAGATAAGGTTAGAAAGCCGACTAAGCTCCTTTGTTTATGTGTCATTTTGTCTGCTAGACATTCTCAAAATTCGGTTCGTACAGTGACTTAACTCTTCCAGGCATCTTCTGATTTATTCACTTAAAATACAAGAATTGAGAGAACTTCTTGAAAATCGAAGCAAAAAGGATTAAGCAATTTCAATGTTGTTACATTTGCCGTCTAAAGAATCTTCAAAGAAACAAAACTTTTTGTTTTTCGAAAATGGTACCTCTTCCTTAAAAGATTTTTTCTTAACTAACGATTTGTAAATGCTTTATAGAAATCGTATTTTTAGTGTGGCAGACCAATTATAAGTCACAAATGCCTTTTAAAAGCGCAAATCTGCAAAATGTCACAAATAATAGTTCTGCTCAAGGACCTTCTATTGTCTTGATGTTTATTTTTATTTTTCCTTTTTGAACGCGAAATTTTCTTAGAAACAAGAACATATTGTTCCCACCCTCCTATTGTCTGCTGTTTTTTTTTTTTTAGTTTCCCCACTTCGTAGTGAGCTTCCACCAGCTGTGACCGATGAGTTAGGCTACTTTCTTACTGAAATTTTTAAAAAGGTGAAGTAGAAAATAGATGTACTCGAACGTACCTAATGACCCTCACAGGCCTCACAAGTAGTCTAATTGGTGACTACTTGTAAAGCAGGTCACACAATAAAAATATCAAAAAGAGTTTTAATTATTTTGGTCAGGTCATGACCGTGTCGTAGTAAAAATGTTAAAGACCTAAATTACGTTGCACTACAGCGCACAAGGGACCAGGGACTAGCTTCTTTTGTAACTTCTTGTTTTGTTATTGCTTTTGTTCTCTCACGAGGAGAACAGATCTTCAATTTATTGCCTACTCCAGAAGATGCGATTTGAGATGTTTTTCAATGACAATTACGACACTGTGTGTATGTCGTCAACAAATTAAAGGAGGTGGTCCCGTGAAAGAATACGAATTCACTCCAAAGAGACATTTGGCGTACGACAGATTTATCCACTGCTCGACGGTAGACAAAACAGCGAAATATACACTCGTATTCTTTCGCAAAGAGATAATCTAAACTTGACCGTATTCTCATATTCTTTATATTCATCCTTTTACTGCACGATTTCCATGAAATCGCATATAACTCGGCGCCGTCAAAAGATAACAGACATAAATAAAAATAAATTGTTCACCTCTCTTCAGTCGCTCTTATCTTGTTTGCCCGATAATGACTTGACGCAAGTAAAATCAACACAGACCGCCATTTACGTATCTGCATGTCTCTCCCCAAACACCTGACTAAAGTTTACAAAGGGAAAAGTAGTAATTGATATCAGCGACAAGAAAAAAGAATGTTATCGCCAACAAACAATTGCAGTGTGCGAATTGTGTCCACAGACAAAAACACAAGAGACTCTTGCTTTTTCATCGTGTTGACCCAATTGGGGTTTCAAAATTAAAATTTCCTTGTGGGATTCACATTTTTATTGATCTGAAAAAACTTTGAAATATGCTGCTCCGTTCAGACTACAAATTTGTGTTTAGGCGCGCGTCTCCCAAGCAACATCAATCACGGGCATGTTTGACAATCACTGTCCGAAGTGGAGTTGTTCAAAGCAGTCCCCCATCGGAGATGTAAACATTTTTTTCGTTTATATAAAAATCTTTAAATAGAGCGAGCAATCATGGTGTTCGCCTCTCTGTCGAACGAAAACTAAAGTGTTAGGAAATCTAGGGCTTTTCGAGAGGGGGCGAGACATAATTAAGTTGCTTATCACGAACCGCATACACAAGTGCCGGGGAATGCCAAAAAAGTGTCTCCCCCTTATCTGTTCCATAATATATTTGAGGTAAACAATTAGGTGGCTCGTGCTCTATGCAAATAAAGCCGTTTTGCAAATAACACTCACACTTCTGCGCCACTATCTCTGATAAGTGAAGTACATAGTGCACATACATACAGTTTGTGAGTACTCCACACCAAACCACCCTCGAGATAGTCGTCACTCGTTTGGCCAAAATTTTAAACACTCCACGCGTAGAATTGTAAACTTTCCGACTGCAGATTATTGTATAATTTAACTTTTGGCAAGGAAGGATAACAATTTGTTTTAACCGCCGACCAACCACCCAACAAACCCTGTGTTTAGGAGAAAGAGAAACGCTTGCCAAAAGCAAAGCAAAAACGATGAGCAAAGCAATTCATAGGAAAAGTTTCCGTTCCAGTGTCAAAGAAATAGTAAATGTGCCAACGTAGACATGAATTCGAAAACAAATTCCGCAGGAGTCGACCTTAATGGCAGATTTATACAGTGGGAGTCGGCAACAACTCTATCACGTGTTGCGGTTACGTCAATTGCAGTGCCAGAAGCGTGGGCAGATGGCAATGCAAAGGAGTCTGTCTCACCGTCATCATCATCGATGTTGTGGCTGTCGGCATCGCTCAATGCTGGCGCAAATCAGAAAACGTCATTGATTCGGCAGAGCAGACGACGTCAGAGTCTGCATTCGATACGGCGTTGGGCTAGCGTTGAACGTAGACGAAGTTTGAAGGCACCCGTCGCGGAGGTGAAGAACGTTTTAAAAGTTCCGGCTTGTTATGAGGATGACGAAGGAAGCAACACCAACGTGGCGGAGAACTGCGACAACACGAACACATACAGAAAGTTCTTCACTATACGGATTAAGTTTATGTGGTAATTCAATCGAAATTTTGTTTGCCGTGGGGACGTGGGTTATTTAATTAACAGACTTTCAAATCGAATGTGTTTTCAAAGAGTGTGCTCATTGTTGTCGTAAATTTGACTATGACTTGTCAGCGGACATTTATCGGTGCAGAGATATATGAACTTATCTAAATATTGTTTATGCGCGTTTTTGCTCATGTCATATTTTTTTTTTAATTCTGGCTAAGAGAAAAATGTAAATTTGTTTCCATTTTATTGTCATAACTGCGTTGACCCCTGTCGTGACCGCCAAGGATGGCCTTCTAATTAATATACAAATTATTCGAGGGAACATTGACCCTTCAACTGTTTTTTAAGTCCAACAATGAATGAAGTAACAACGAAAACGACAGAAAAGTTTTACGTAGTTCTTTGTGCTTTATGAATAGTTATGAGGGGGGTATCTGATTTTAATGAGTAAATAAGTAGCTTGCGCTAAGAACTGTTTTGTTCTGCAATTTCCATCCCAGCAATGTTTTTTTTAAAATGCCTGTGAAGGGTTGTAGAAAGAAGGCGTTTTTTTCCTGACAAGTACGCTGTCGTGAACAAGAGGGAGACCGAAAAACAAACTAATGTGTCAGAATTGTTTTGTGACTCCTTGTCTGAGCTTCTTTGAAAAAATATTTATAGAAGACGTAAACGTAGCAAACCTAAACCGAAGTAAGAAAATATAAACAAAAGGTTACGATCTCAAAACTAAACAGGCAGCTTCGGTTATATAATCTGTAAGAATTAGCACCGATGACATATGTAAATGGATACTCCATCATAGAGCCAATTTTATAAATTGCCAACAAAATCATGAAATTTGGCCTTCATGAGGGCATTTACCAATCACCTCGAAGTAAATATTGTGCGAATTTCAATTTAAATACAGATGGTTGCCAAAACTAGCAGACAGATACAAGACCGCGCACCCACTTAGTAGGAACTAAGTTCACTTTAGCAAAGTGTTTGTCTGGTATGGGATCGAAGTCTTCTTCAAAACATCTAAATCCTTATAATTTCCCATAAGTGTCGAACAAATTCCTACGCTCAGCAAGGAGGAATAAAATAAAATGCAGGTTTATAAGTAAAATGTTAATTTCACGCATGCCCATCGGAAAATAAGATTTTTTAAACCAATATACGCCCATGTTTTGCAATCCACTTTTCATAAATTCTAAATCTCAAAAAGTCTGTGCTCTAAAATCCGAATGAATTCGTAATTGTAAGTTTAATCTTCGAAAACGATAATTAGAGTACTGCATTTTACTCTTCTTTATTTTTTGCTCAAATTGAAATCATAAATATTCTCTCTTGTAAATTAGAACAATTGTGTTGCGCTTCTACTTTTTGCGCTTTCTGTTGTAGTTTACATTAGGATTTACATTGGACTTCAATATACGAACGTGTATTCCGCAACCTATTTCACCTTGAAATCCACAATGTTTCATAAAAAAGTTCCTTTCAAGCTTCTTTTCCTCTTTAGTATTCAATTCCCCCAGATTTTATATTCCAAAGCATGTGTGACCTCAGTTATGACTTTGCTGATCGTCGATCAGGCCAGGCCTAAATCAACATCTCGTCCATTTGCCGCTTAGTAGCTCCCTCCTGTTTAAATACTAAAGGCATGAACGACGTTTCACTGCAAGTTTCTATCTCTTAGAGCATGTTATTTATTTGAAACGAAGTAGATTAATTTAAAGTATAAGCGTAGCCACATACTTTTCTGTGATTCCAAATTTTTAATTCAAATTCAATCGAAACGAAAAATTTGGAAATTCTCTTCATATGAAATTGAAATTCATTTTCAAATTTATTTCACTCAGAACTGCAAAACATGGACGAAAAGCATGAAAGCTGATGTGGCAGAGTATGATCCCCCAAGCCCATAGTCACAGACAGAATTCAGGTTAGGTGTGAGCTTGGGAGTGTGTTGGCTACTAAATCATATTTGAAAAATAAGAATGATAGGAATATGTGGACTATACCCAGCCTAGCACATATCCGAAATCTTAGCTGCTACGAAGCGCATATACACACTGTCCAACAATTCTTTATCCCTTGAATTTAAATTTTAACACGAGCCTTATAGTCGTCCTGCCCTTCCTTCAATGAATATCGTTGGGACTTTTTGATTGTTTAATGGTGTTCGAACTTCCCACAAGGAATTGTATATAATTCTGACCATGTCTGAAAAATTTGAATCAGATCAGAACTTAGTTCCCTGAACCGTACATACTTCCATAGGTCAAACTGCTAAAAAATTATTGCAAAAATTTCATTCTACCAAATTGCGACAATCCGAAGCACTCTCCTTGAGAGAACTTAATTTTCGTTATTATGCACACGAACATGACTTCAGTATTTATGCAAAAACACTTATAATTGATATTTTTTTCGTATTTGTTACGACCATCACAAAGCAACACTAAAGGCAGCTTTGTGTTTGACTGACTTCAATTGGGCCTTAAAAATGTTGTGGTACAAGAACAGACCAAGTCTCGATGTTGTCTTCAACTGAAAGTTGTGATCTATTTAATGAATTCCTTGCATACATGCAGTTTATGTAGACCACTGTTTCTCTTCAATTGCCATTCATGTATCTTCCTTTATGTTGAATCCTCTTGTCATGAAACAACACTCAACATCTCGACAAATTTTTTGCAATGTTGTTATGCCACTTGTACACTTATTTTCTATTTTAACAAAAAGCCCCAGGCTAGATGGTCCCAAGTTGCAACAAGTTATCCAAACTCTAAAAATTTCCTTCGGCAAAGTGTTATAAAAAAAATTACTTTATATAATTTTTCAAAAACCAGACCACAAGTATTTACTAAAATAAGAAATTTGCTCACAAATTGATTTTTAATTAAATAATCACTGTGAAACAACTGATCACCTCTACCAATATTCCCTTAAAATGCTTCCCCTTCTTCCAACAACTGAGATCGTTCTAATGAATCCGAGTGATTGTACACGTCTCACGAGTGAATTTCCTTTCCTGCTACAAATGGCGCAAAGTAGGGGTAGATGTTGAAGCGCCAATTATACAATAGGTCCTCCTTCGCTTCCTTTCAACGAAAGAACAGTAACAATTGCATTTGGTTTCCGATTAAAATAAGACACCACGGCTCTCTGGGCACGTAATTTCCGAATTCTCATTTCTTAGGGGTGTATAAGGAATCTCCCCTCTAAAATGAAGAGGAAAGGAGAAGGAAAAAATTGCGTGCTCCTCACCCATGTACAATTTGGAAAACAGCCGGCTGAGGGTTGGTAAACATTTTTAGTTCATTTTCGACACACTCTTCGTCCTTACGCAATGTGAACAACTGCATTTAATGCATTTCAGTGCAGATGCGTACCTCTCAGAAGAAGTTTGTACAGCATAACAACTGCTCCCATATCCTTACTCTCCCTGGTACCACCAACGAGCAATAAGTTATCCATGGTTTGTCGAATGTAAATTTCACCTCATTACTTTATAAATAAATTTCTCACATCCTATGCAGATTTACTTATCCTCTTATCCATTTTCTTTGCAGGTACGAACTCTCCCAGGATCTTCTGGAAAAACAAATTGAACTACTGGAACGGAAGTACGGTGGAGTACGTGCCCGAAACGCTGCCATCACAATTCAGCGTGCCTTCCGACATTATATGATGGTAAAGAAATTTGCCTCGATTACAGCAATGGCCAAAGCAGAGAAGCGTCTAAGTCGCCGAATGATGATGAATGCTGCCGCAGCTGCTGCAGCAGCCGCTGCCGCTGAAGATGGCCCACCATCGAACACTTCATCCTCTTCGGCATACGGCAGCGCCACAGAATCTCAGCTGGATCACCCTGGATCACAGCAACATTGCCAACAGCAACAGCAGCACCATCAACCCCGGGTAACAATTATGGCTGGTCCACCTGGAGCCGCTGGCAATGCTGCGCGTACACCACCAACACGTTCTATGTCATTGCGGGAACGACGGCACCTCGATTCCAGTCCTATACCTAGAAGTCAGTCAGGTAATGCATCTCCCGTGCCTGTGTTTTGTACGTATTGGTCACAATCGACGGTTTTTTTTTTCAGGTGCGGGTTCGACAGTTTCTACTGCATCGTCAGCATCAACAGCGTCGTCCACATCTTCCCATCCACATGTCAACCTATTGCACGCTACAGAGCAGCATTATTACAGTTCCGCTGCTCAAATGCAGGCAAACATCGGCGGACCACACTATGTGTCCACGCAGTCAACATACCACGCTATTCCACACGATGTTAGCTTCAGCTCCAACTCCAGTCATTTGGATTCGTCATTGAATTCATCATGGGTCAGCAGCACTGGAAACGGAATACCAGGTACTTCACCGCACACACCATACTACTCTGCAGCACAGATATATATGCGACCAAAAGCGTTGGTTACAACATCTGAGCGTAAGAAAGTCCCGCCAGAGGTTCCCAAGCGGACATCTTCAATCACAGCTCAGCAAGCCGCCGCCCAGCAGCAAATGATGCAACAAATGCGACAGACACCACCTCCGCCATCGATGATCCGCACCAACGGTCTTTGCAAGACAGCCGAAAACGGTAGTCTCACATCTGTGCAGAGTTCAGGCAGTGATTCTAGTGCCACATCGGCAGATCGTATCGCCAACTGTGATTTGGGCTCAGATCGTTCCAATTCCCCACACACGTGGAAGCGTGGCACGGCTCTAAACAGCTCTAACCAATTCAGCACCCATTCTCCTGATCATATCTTAATGATGACATCCCATCCTCCAGCAACAACAGCCGGCATGGTTGTTGTCTCTGATGATCACATGAGTTCGCACACCAGCGCTGCGCAATACGAGCAGCATGCCGAAGCAGAACAACTGAATGTAGCATCCACTACGATGCAAAATTACAAAGTCTCCGAAACCATCCGCAAGCGACAGTACCGTGTTGGACTGAACCTCTTCAACAAGAAACCAGAGAAGGGCATAACCTATCTGATTCGGCGGGGATTCTTGGAAAATACCCCGCAAGGAGTGGCGCGATTCTTAATTTCACGGAAAGGTCTTTCACGGCAAATGATTGGTGAATACCTTGGCAACCTGCAGAATCCCTTCAACATGGCCGTACTGGAGTGCTTCGCCACCGAATTGGATCTGTCGGGAATGCAGGTAGACGTTGCGCTGAGAAAATTCCAGGCATACTTCCGAATGCCCGGCGAGGCGCAGAAAATTGAGCGCTTGATGGAGATTTTCTCGCAACGCTACTGCCAGTGTAATCAAGACATTGTGGGTCGCCTGAGGTCATCAGATACGGTAAGTTGAAACCCTGAATCTTGCTCACTCTTATGCCTAACCGAATCCCTTCGATTTCAGATCTTCGTTCTGGCATTCGCCATCATCATGCTTAACACTGACCTGCACACGCCGAACCTGAAACCCGAGCGGCGAATGCGCGTCGAGGACTTCATTAAGAATCTTCGCGGCATCGACGACTGCCATGATATTGATCGTGATATGCTGGCCGGCGTTTATGAGCGTGTCAAAGCAAACGAATTTAAGCCTGGCAATGATCACGTCACCCAAGTGATGAAAGTTCAAGCTACAATTGTGGGCAAAAAACCAAACCTTGCACTTCCACATCGTCGACTGGTGTGTTATTGCCGTCTGTACGAGATCCCAGATGTGAACAAAAAGGAAAGGCCCGGTGTGCACCAGCGTGAGGTATTCTTGTTCAACGACTTGCTGGTTATCACGAAAATCTTCAGCAAAAAGAAGTCATCAGTCACTTACACATTCCGAAATAGTTTCCCGCTATGCGGAATGGTAGTCACCCTGTTGGACGTACCCAACTATCCGTTCTGTATCCAACTGTCTCAGAAGGTTGACGCAAAAATTCTGGTCACATTTAATGCCCGCAACGAGCATGATCGGTGTAAATTCGCCGACGACTTGAAGGAGTCCATCAGTGAAATGGATGAAATGGAATCGTTACGCATAGAGGCCGAACTGGAGCGACAGAAATCGGCACGAAATCGTGCTGCCGGTAATTCGGAAAATCGTGATAGTGGAGTGGCTGACGTAGAGGTCTGTCCGTGTCCATTCCAATCGCCGCAGGGTAGCGACACAGCGAATGGTAACCACGACACGGCATCACAACTGAAGCGTAGTGCACTGAGCAACAGCCTGCTAGATATGCACGAACAATGTAAGTAAGCGAAATCCGATTAAGTGTATGAGTCAGTAATCAAATTGGCTTTCTCTTACCTCTCTCCTCTAGTTGGTAATGAAAAACCGCAACGACGTGGCAGTGTTGGCTCATTAGACAGCGGCATGTCCATTTCCTTCCAATCGACCACAGCAAGCAGTGCATCACGCGAGAATGCTGCGGTAGTTGCTGCCGCCGCCAATGCCGCCGCGGCCAAAATGCGCTTCCCACCTCCGGCTGGTGCAAGTGGTGTCATATTGCAGCAGCATCCAGCACAGCAGTACCCCGGTCACCATATGATGCAAGCGTACCACCATCATCCGGCAGTGATGATTCCGCATCCAGGAATAATACACCCCCATCAGCTGCAACCACAGCAGCATCAGCACCCACAGCAACAGCAGCAAATTCCATTGACCGGTCGAATTCCAGGTAGAGAGCGGAAGATGTCTCGCTCAGACGAGAGCGGTCGCTCCACGGAGGTTTAGAAATTCTTTTTGAATTAAAACATATAGCATATATATATTGTAAATTTTGGTTTTGATGTTTGTTTTTGTTTAAGCTTTTGTTTATAGTTTTTTTTTTGTTGAGTATTTTTTTTTTTTGTATTTAGAAACCAAGAAAATCATACAGAGATAATAAAACCGAACAGTTTGAACGAAATTGAAAACACCAGTTGTGTGTTTGCGCGCGCGTGTATATGAAGAATACATTTAAACATTTAAGTTTCCTTTTGTAACATTATTTTTCTTTCTTGATGATTTCTTAAAACGATTTTATTTTAATTCTTATTTTTGTTGTTACCATGTATACATGTATTGACGGATGTTTATTTATAAAAGAATATAAATACGATAATGAATATATATTATATGTAAAAGCAAATTTATATGAATATGTGTTTGACTTGAGCCATTCGGACTTACCCGCTAAGTAATACGAGTATATATCTTACGACAGAAAAAAACATAATTCAAAATATATCCATATATCCATGATGGAGGAGAGTAAAATAAGTCCAAACAAATAATTATAAAAAAACGTTAAGTAATAAATCTGAAAATACATATAAATCCTCGTAACAATGAACATTATTGTTTTTATTTCGTTTTTTTGCGTTCTTTTCTTTCTTTTGTTCTATTTTGAGTTGTGTTTTGTTGGTAGTTGTTTTGGGTTTTTTATCATTTTTGGGCAAATATTTAGATGGAAAATTGTTGTTGGCTTTATAGAATAGATATTTATGAATTGGACACTAATAAATAAATGAATGAATAAAATTCCCGTAAACGATAAAACACGTACCAAAGAAGATGGACATCCGTTCATTTTGAATGGTTGCCAATAGACTGTGTTCTAGGAGAAATTAAAATATCCAAATGTGATATCTTCAATCATTCTTTCATGATTTACCAGTTTAGTGTAAACCTCCTGTAAAATGGGTTTTATTACTTAAAGTGAGGCAATGTTTCAACGATTGTGTTAAAGAGCTACACCAAGTCCCACTCGTTCATTGCCCCTACTGTTTACTTTAGAATGAAAACTTTACACAGACAAGGGATGGTCTGTTAAGATAAAACTGTCTGATCTGAAAGGGTTTAGGGGCTATTATAACGAATTATGAAACTGAAAAATAAATACATTATTAAGTCTTGACTTGTGGTCGCCGTGGTTATAGTGCGTCGACCCACACGCAAAAGGTCTAGGTTCGATTCCCGGACGGGACACTTCGCATTTATTTTCACGGTACCCCCTTTTTCGTGTTGCTGACAACACACAAAGAGTATCAATTGTCTATGAAAAGCTGTAGGTGAGAGAACAGTAGCACGCACAACATGAGTAGTTGTAAAGGGTGTCCCAATAAGAACGCAAGCTTTAAATTTTAAATAAAACGCGGATATTTAAAAAAAATCGATGGCCGCCTCGGCATTGCTGGCACATACACGATCTTTTAATGAAATTTTCAATGACCGTTTTGCATAAATGCTGCGGTATTTCATTAATGCAGCGTCCAATTTCCTCTTTTAAGGCTTGAGTCGTCGTCGGCTTATTCACATAAATTGAATCGTTTCTCTTGCTGTATGAGATGTGGCGCCGTCTTGAAACCACATCCCCTCCACATTCATTTCTTCAATTCTAGGCACGCAAAAATTGGTTATCATTTCACGATACCGAACACCATTGATTGCTCGGTGTCGAATTGAGGTGGATGGAGTTTGAGCGACATCATCACGTACTGCTGCGATATTTTCGGTCGATCGACCTGGTCGAAGGCTTGTTGTTGTCTTTACATCAGTTACAGACCCAGTTTCAACAAATTTTTCCATTAATTGCTTTACAGTTGACTCTTTTGGAGGTTAATTGTAACCCCAAATTGATCGCAATTTGCGAACTGTAGCCGCAAAACTTTCACCATTTTGGTAAAAAAATTTCACAATGAGAATGCGTTCAAATTGTCAAACAATGACAATTAGAATGTCCCCAAATTTAAATCTTGCGTTCTTATTGGGACACCCGTTAGAAGCTAGGCCCTCGTACCTTGTGGGTTGTAGTGTCACTCAATTATTATTATTAAGTCTTGACTCAGTTCAAAATTTCGCACAAAGTATCAAAGAATTAAATTTATGTGCCACTCAAGTCACCTGATGATCCTTGATTTGAGCAAAAAGTGCTTCGATTTCTCATATAAATTGTTTAATATATATGTAAGAAATATCGGTAGCTTGTAAAAGGGTAGAAGTCAGATTTACAATCAGAAAGAAGAATATTACACTCTTAACAAAAACCACCTTTAGTTGGAATCATTTGATTTGTGTGAAAACAAAAGGCGTATGTCCATACTCTCAACATTTCACAGTCTCAATTTTCAAAGATTAGGAATAAAAATCTCTAAGTAAGACAGAATTACGACAAAGGCTGGTAACACATTTGAACTAAGAGTGCAACTCACGTCATATGTATGTAAAATACCAAACTGAAAAGTTTTGAATTAATTTACACTTGTGTATTCGAGGGCGTGATCGCCGCGGCTTAGTGTGTAAGTGCGTCGACTCATACGCCAAAGGTCCCATCAAATGTTTTCGAACTGAAGACATTGCATTTTTCACGGCACTGTACTCAAAATCCTTATTGTCCACGAATAGCCCTGTTCATTGTGGGCTGTAGTGTCACTCCAATATTATAATTCGGGGGTGTAATAAAAGAAAGAAAATTAAAAAAGAACGGTAAAAGCCTATTTTTGGTTTCCACAGTTAGCTGAGTATGAATCATTTAGTTTCAGAGTTTAATTTCACAACACGAGTAGTTGCTGAAGAAGCTAAGTATGTACATATGTAGGCCCCAGTCCATTATGAGCTTGTGGTAGTATTACTCAATTTATTTTATTATTTATTTCAAAGGTGTTATTGCTCGTAACTTCTTTCTCCGATACTTCTTTCTATCTTTCTTCTCGTATCACTAACCGACAATAAACAATATATTAATTTGTTTTTAAATTTGACACAATTCAATGAAATTGTCTGAGTACCGAAAAAAATGATATGTTCCACAGAGATCAATCAATTTTCCCTCCTTTCTATTTTCTGCTGGGGTTTCTTCATTTCAGAATTTTGCATTAAAGTTTTACCAGCTATCAAACCTGACTAAGAGCTTGAATTGAAAAGATTTTCTGAACAAAGGTTTAGTCTACTTTCATATGCAATTTTGCAATTATCCCTCCCTTCAAAGCGCACAGTAAAAAATAGGAGTACTCTAAGAAACCTTAAATAACGTATTAATATGTGAACACTTTTTTACTCTTTAAAGAACGAGATCGGAAAATACTTTCGTAGATATTCTTTAACTCGCACTGTTTTGTTTGTTGTTTTGCGGAACACACGTAATGTTTCCCTTTGTTCAAACAACTGTTTTATTCAACAACTTACTTGAAACTATACGCTTGGCACTGTAACTTAGTCCTCTTACGACGAGTGTTTGCAGCTGTAAACTCATATGTCACGGATTAAGGCTGTTAGCAATCAATCGTTTCCTAGCTATTGAGGCTCCCGATTGGTAACCAACGATGTGTGTGACCTCTTCAATGCAGCAAAACTGACTGCATTAGGGTGATTGATCATTTCAAAAGATTTTATAGCCAACACTTAAATGATGCAGAAAAGTATTAGAAAAATCCAGTCAAACAAGGTACAAAAGATAAGCCTGGTTTTCTTTACCACATGTCTACGAACTTGTTGTAAATAATTCACTTATCTCCTACCAATGACTATTCGCTTTTAAACAAAACTGATTAGGCTGTATTTCGGCAGCCGTTGGTTGGTGGGAATTGAATTGACGCCTTTTATCTTTTGCATCAAGTTCTTAAAATGATTCTAGATAGTGTTCCACCCATTCGAATAGGACTAATGTAAAAATCTTTTGATTCAGTTATTCCTTGGATAAATTTTAAAAAAAGAGTAGAAAACTTATGTGAAAGAACATAAAAAAGACGCATATAACCGACGTACAATTGTGAATAAGTCATGTCTGGTTCTTGATCTTGACAATTCTTCCATCTAATATGCCCATCGATATATACGCATATTTAATAAATTTAAGCTTATTTTTATTATTCTCTAGCATAACTAATTTTCTGGATACATTGATTTATTTTTTGTTCTTATAGCTTACACCACCATCCTAAATCAGAGCAAACAAATTTAAAATCATTCATTTAAATGACTTTAGTGAAATAAATAAAAAACAAAAAAAATAATAAAACATGAAAGACTTGAATATTTAACAAAGGTAAAGATGTGGAAAGTGAATTGAAAGAAGGTAAAAACAGAGAGACATTTATTTTTTTATTGCTTAAATATGATAAAATAAAATATAAAGAAAATTTAATTAAGAAAGACTATTTCACGTTTCACTGTATATATGAGTACATTTTAATAATACTTAGGGGTAAAACGTAAAGTAACATATATTTGAATTTATCACTGAATATGCATTTCTTTCTTATCAAAACCATCTCAATGTATTTAAAATTCAATTAAACTGAATGTCTTCAATACGGAAAAAAACATAAAACAACATCCGTACATTTTAAAATTGCAAAAATTAGAAATAGATAATCCAAGGCAATTACATTCGTTGTAGTCATTCACAAGAGGTTTAATTAAATGAAAATAGACTACGTATTTATAGAAGGATAGAATTAACGGACCTTATTTAATGTCATCATATTTCTTGTTTCTTGATTGCATGTTTCTTTTTGAAATGTATACTGTTTTGTAGATAAATATGTTTAGAATAAGAGAGCATCGTGTATGGATCCCGTGTATTCTTATTCTCCTATAATTCCACTATAATTGTAATACAGAATAATTTAAATTTAAATAAAAAAAAGAGATCATATTAATGATATAAATATACAAATTCTTTGTGAGCCAAAATATGTAGTTTTACTTCAGTATTCTTCCAAACGATGTTTTGATAAAGCTTAGTTTGCCAGCGGTGTAAAGATTGGAAGGAGTAGCGGCAGTCTGTTTACATCGTTATATTTAGATTTTTTAGATTTCAGTGCATTTTTATTTACCTACTTCCTTTTTCTTATGTGATAGACAAAAATACTTAAAACAAACTTACCAATACAATCTATTGATCTTAATTCTAACTTACTGACTCTTCGCGAATACTCTATGCTAATCTAGGACATCGTTATGTTTCCCTACCTCCTGTATCTACCGTTGTATACGCTCTATACCTTTATTTATTTTAATCCTTTTTGTCATATTTCTATTCTCCAATGAGTGGTGGCACAGTTTAATGATCCTTCATCTGAAAATCGATTTGTACATCACGGTTTCTTCCTTAAATCATTCAAATGATCGTGTTAGTTAGAAAACACATACATAAGAACACGAAAGGTGTATCACGCAAACGGTGTTAAAGTTTTGCATTTTTCGTTCTGGGTTTATGTATATATTTTTCCCACGATTCTTCCCCAAAAACTTTAAGATAAACAGAAATTGTTTTTTATTCCGTTAAAAAGCAAGCAGAGCAGCGACATTGCTCTAGGCTCATCTTCTGTCATCGACATAAACTCATCAGGAGCTATGCCGAATTGTAAAGTAACACCTCGTTTGGGGCTACTAAATTATTGCCCACCGAATGGAATTGCATACAAGGCACGCCGCTTAAAATGTTTTGAAGAAGACTTTCAGCAAAAAAAAACCATCAAGTCACGGCGACCTGCTTCTTGGATATCGAGAAGGCTTTCGACGTTCATCTTCATCTTGATAAGATTTTCTTCTAAAGTCATTGCCATTGTCCGTAGATTGCTTCGCGCCAGGAGATTCTATGTGGAGACAGAAGAAAGCAAATCAACAACACGAGTCAGTCAAGTAGGCGTTGCACAGAAATCGTGACCGGGGCCTATTCTTTTAAACACTTACACAGCAGACCCATTGCTATTATACCCATCTGTCGATGGTTACTTGTTCGCAGACGACTCTCCGACTATTCCATTTCGCCGTCAACACAGATCACAGCACGGATGATCGGATGAAAGGCTGAAAGGCAATTATAAAAAATTCATAGATTAACTTAGAGTGCTCGCATGGAGCCAGTAAGATAGTTTTAATTAAAATAAAAGTTATTATAGCTAGTTTAAGTATTTTATATCTAGATTTAATTCAAATGAAACTCAAAATAAAAAAATACATTTTTAAACTTTAAAACTTTAAACGGATGATCGGATAACAATTCTACTATCCACACATCTTTTCTGCATGTCTGTGAAGACCGACAACGTATAAGGCTGAGAGATTGAAGTCACTGGGAGGTTGAAGTTCTATATTCACTCCAAAGAGACCCTTTGCTATCGCTTTCGCTTTGCCATTGATGCGACGTGATAACGGACTAGCCTAGAAGACAAAGCTTTTAAGCAACCTAATTTTAAGTACTTCCCAGAATTAAGGCATCTCTTCTTAATTAATCAAATAATAATACGTAGAATAAAAAAAAAAGACGAAGCTGTTACTACACAAGTAACTGATACGGTGTATTAGTTCCCTATGTGATACAGCACTTCCAAGAGAAGAATGCAGAAACTCTCAACCTTCGAAAAAATGAGCCATATGATTTCTATTCCAATAATGATGCAATTTATAATCAAGGCTAAATTTTTAAAATATAACCAAACACTATTAAGCAACCCCATAACACATGGGTCTGAGCAAACCGATGTAAAGACTTCACTGGGACCATTGCCTAGCTTCCACAACAACTACTCGTGTTGTGCACGCCACTGAAACCTATAGTTTCTTGCCGACTCCGAACAGCGAGATTTTGAGAAGCTCTTCATAGACAATTGACACTCTTTGAGTGTTGTCAGCAACTCGAAACAGGTGGTGTCGTTGAAAAATGCGTTTTCCCGTCCAGGAATCGAACCTAGACCTTCTGCGTGGTGGTCGACGCACTTACCTTCTACGCCACGGCGACCACTTAGATATACATATGTTAATTATAGCCAAAAGTTTAAAAGCACTTAATAAAGAATAAAATGTTTAATTGTAGACAACGGATTTACAAATATTCTAAGCAATGGACTCTTGCATAAAAGTGTTCTTACCGGTGGAGAATACTTTGATAAAAAATATTGGAGGTTTCTCGTTCGGCCCTTTAGCTCACATGGTTTAACTTCCATCCCGAGAATTCTCATGGCTCAAAATCTGTCCTTGGTACCAAGCCCGGGTTGTATTTGAAGTCAAAAGATATATCATATGTACATAAGTTTCTGTTTCTTATAGTTGATCAAACGTTAAAGGAAGTGCAGCAACAATTAGGATTAGAGGTGGTGCAATCCATCAATTACCTTGGGTCAACAGTAGGAGCTGATAACTACGTTAAAGAAGAAATACGCGGGTGGACAAAGTCTACAATAATCTGTCAAGGCTCTTAAAGTCGAAGTTGCTGCTGTACAATGGAATGGTCTTACCAGTACTCACATATGAATGCGAAACTTAGGTGCTTAAGAAAAGGCACCCCGATCACTTACGGCGGAATGGTGTCGGCGCGTAACTGGAATGAATGGAGACACTAGTTGATGGAGTCTAGAACCAGATCCCGGCTGTCGCTCGTACAATAATGATGACATCGGTGACGGGATGAGTGGATAGACTTGTTAATGGAGGCCAGGACTGATAATGATGACACGTCTATTTCTCTCTTTTCTTTTCCTAACGATATCATATTGAAACACCAAGAAGGTCACAATATATACAGAACGTTTAACGGCTGACTGTTAAGAATCTTCTACAGATAATTCTTTCAATGAGGAACAACATTTAAAAATACATTAAGAGGATTACCGTCAACAAATGAGAGCAAACTGTACTCATAGACAGGGTTGATATTGTAGTCAAGTCTCCAGATTTTCTATCACAAAAAGGCCAGCTTTGAGATGTGATGCTAATGTATGTGAGTTCTGCAAAATTCGTTGATTCGTTTTTCAATCTTTTTTTTATAATTGGCGCGCTAAAGAGATTATTTAGTACACTTAAGTAACCGGAATTAAATTACAGCACAGGACGAAGGTATAGAGAAAGAGAATAGGAAAAAATATAAAAGAAAAGGAGGCACATTGGTTTTAAACGCCTGTGGATTGTAATGAGTGGGGAAAGTTGAGCTGGGAAGAGCATTGTATATTCGAGTGGTGTGGTGTCTATAACCGTTCTGGTGCTAGAAACAAAAAAGTACTCAAATCAAGTGTTCTCGTTTCGCAACTTGAGGCGATCTTTACGGTTTAGAGATTGAAGTGATGGACAATGTAATTAAGATCAAAGTTTTTCTTGTCCTGGTGTTCTACATGTGATCTTATTTCCTCCCAGTTGATTATTTGACTTTCCAATATAACGGGAATTTGTCAGTCACAAACGCATCCAAATAATCTACTTACTTGCAATATTCTGTCAAAGGAGAATGCGATGAAAAAGTTTCTTTAACCAAGATTCGACATCATGTCCTGGTCAACGAATGAAACGGATACAGCAACAATAATTTGAATCAATTTAAAAGTCAAGGATTATTTACAAAAAATGTATAGATATTTTATTTATATAAATTTTGTGTAAATAGTTGATTCTTGTGGGCTAACATAAAGAACAGACTTCTGCTGTTTACAATTGTTTATGATTTAACAAATTTTACAATAATCTAAAGCATTAACATCTTAAAAAGAAATCAAAATGAAAAAAAAAATGAACTCATTTCCGATGGTTACTCAATATGATTTGGAGAAGTTTGGCAAACATTCAGACATCAAGTTGAAATTCTTAAGTACCACTTTACTTGACTCCGGACCGGATTATCGTTATATTCGTATTCTTCAAATGCAAAAATTGGAAACGGATGGGTCATTGAACAAAATGTGGTGTTTTAGCTTCTTGTTTTCAAATTCGGTTAAATATCACAATGAAAAATAAAAAAAAATAAAATATTTTAAATAAATGAGTTTATCTTTAAGACTTAACGCTACTGTATTTTGTCATATGTACATAGTATATATACGCGTATGCACGTTTATGTTAATTACAACTTGGAAAGTTATACAAAAAAGTGAAGTTAAAGTTTCTGCATTTCAGTGACGTCCTTCATGTTTTTGCCCTTGACAATTTCAACCCGCAGGAAACCGTCTTCATCGTCCATGTTGCTCGACAGGAGCCTGTCCTCATTGGGATCGATTTTACTTGAGCGACAGAAGAGTCTGTAAATGAAATCAGAGAAATAAAGTGTTAATATATGAGACGATTAAATTTATTTACAGATACATATTTCTTCAGAAAACACAACACAGTTAGGGGGTTTTGGTTAAGTCAGTCTTCAGGGGACACACATAGTTATGCGATTGAAAGTATTGGCTTACAAGTTTCTTAAATATTAACAGGAGTTGGTTAAAGCAGGTTTGGGCTTAAACAGAACGTTTGTATAAATCGCAAATTAATAGCAAGAGGCAAAACAATGCGTTCAACTCATTCGTCAAACCTTAGGGTAAAGTCGATGCTCCATTGTCAGGGCATTTTCTATCCATCTGGAGTAATCCGAACAAACTAAATAAAAATATAAATTTTGTATACAGAATAAGAAAATAAAGAATATATGTTTTTTTTTAATATTAAAGTTGCGGTTTTTGTATTTGCTGAGAATGCCGCTGTAGTTTCGCAGTTTTAAAAGTAATGAGTAGTAAATACTCGTAGTTGTCAATACTGATAGTTACTCTTGTATGTACATATATGATCGGATGTGGTCAGTTATCGTTGTTTTCATACATCATACTTAAGTTTCCAAAAAGTGTTAGGTCAATAAGCCTCCTCAATCGCTAAAAGAACGTTTTTGAAGAGGTTTTTAATGGAGTTCTAAAACAGAAGACCGAAGACATGAAAACTCAGATTTAGAGTCGGACATGATACTGCACATGCTTGAGCAAACGGAATGTCCGCAGGCAACTGGAGACGCTCTGGTGGAGGCGCATGCACAACTCAACAACGTTACAGAGGTCTAGGTTTAGATGGCATGTTGGTTGAGGCCCAGATTCACCCGACTGAAGAAGAAGGAAGAAGTCAAAATGTTTGTCTGGTGTACAGTTTGTTGTTAAGAATGCTAACATTACTTCTATCGTGGTTTTTAATAGGTCCCAGCATAACGCAAAAAACTGGTCCATCCTTTTATCCATCCTTTATACCTTGATGACGTACGTATACAATTTTGTTGAGTAAAGAAAAGCACCGAAGGTGAAGGTGATTAACACATTTTGCCGCAGATAGAGGTGATCAACATCATCCTGCAGTGTGACGTTGATAAGATTCAGTGATTTTGCCATGACTGGAAATTGATGATCAAACATGATGATGTTGATCACTTCGACCTACGGCTAAGCGTGTCAATCTCCTTTCGGGTTTCAAGGGATACGAATAAGAACTGATGTAAATTTATTGTATTGGACCCTCATGTGCGGCCATTCATTCTGTGGCATTATGTTGTACCAGTATGTGTATCGTGACATGCATTGGTTTACCGAGACTTAATAAAACCCTTCTCTGTGGCAAATACGTTATTTTATAGCAGCTATGTGACTCCAAGGTAAAGATGATCGCTTCACGGAACGTATCCGGCCAATCATGGTAAATGGCGATAGAGTGTGATTGAACATTTTCCTAGACTGAGGGTGTTGGAGAGACAATATTTTCGAACTTTTATTAAGAAGAAATTCTAGAAATTCTATTGCAAGGAAGTTTTGTATAACGAGGCTCCGTGAACAGGGTGAAGAATTTTTTTATTAACTTGATTCGTATGCATATTGTTCGTTCTATGAGTTCTGATAAGGGTCTGTTACAACTTAAAGTAATCTATGTGAAATTTTACTCTTTTAGTTTAACACATTGAAATTCATAAAATTAGCTTAAATTTACACAAAATATGTAAAAGTTGTGGAAGTAAACAGCGAGTGTGAAGCATTCTTTTTATTGTCAGTGCTAAAAATTCTAGAAGTCGGGGCTTTTAAGCTTAGCATAATCATCCGCTGAACTTCTGCGTCAAAGAAATTGGTTGAAGTACATTTCTACTAGAATCACCTATTTTTTCTCTCCCCAAAATTTGAACTGTACAAGGCGGCACATCTGCTGTATTTTTTTAAACCATAGTCAAGTCACTGAAACTGATAGAAAAGGAAGTCAATACATCTGCGAAACTAATTGAGTTGCTTCACGCTTAAACAAGGCAATGTATGAATACCACTACTTCATCCTAATCCACCACTTTATCATAATTTGCGGTGACTTTTAATCCCACTCCTGTAGCACTATGGTGAGTTTAATTAAGACCATACTCTGGATCATCATCTCATCGCAAACGACAGCATTTCTGTATTTAAAAAAAATTCATATTTCAGAATTTTCGTAGGGACATTCTTAATATTTGACAGTCATCGAGCAATATCGTTAGTGTAACTGAAATACATGGATTATGGAAAAGTACGGGTCAAGAGCCAGAGATTTATAACTTAATCACGAAGTCTGACGCTTTCTCCATGTGAAGAGGGCTAAAAATTTCTCGGCGATAAATATGTCTTCCATTTCTTCGTGTTTAACCACCATAACTTTTCAAAACAGGCTCTCGAGTGTTGCATATAGTGGGAAGAGAGTTTATGAATATCATTGCAAAACAAGTGGCTTGAGAGGAATAACGTTATATGCCATTTCATTTCTGTAGTCAGCAGCATCAAGCCATTGCAATTTCCATTGTTTACATTATGTGAAAAAACAACGGTCCACTCTACTCCACTCACGCTTGTTGGTAAACGTGAGAAGAGTATGTTTAACCCACCCAAAGTAATAATATCCAAACACTATTTATTTCATTTGCGATCATTATAACTGAACGCTTCTATTGCGGCCTGTCACTACTGTGTCAAAATGACAGTTTCACAGGGAATACAAAAAAAATGGGTTGGACACGAAGATCTTCAAAACAACAATAGCACTTTTTATTTTGTACAAGCTAAGCGCCATAAAGAAAAAGGAAGAAAACACGGCAATAAAATAATTAGCATGCTGTTTATGCTGCTGCACAACGTAGCCCATCACAGCAATAAAACTAATCCCACAAAAAACCCACATCGCAGGTATCACCGCACCCTTCCGCGACTGTCACCCCTTCCTAGGTACAAAGGGGTGACCCATTTCGGGGTATAAGCGACCAGTTACAATGGAAAATACTTTTCCAGCAATCATATTTATTACACCCAGTTTTTGAGAACAATTTTTGGATTCGGCGTCTTTATAAAATGCTACATGTTGCGGGCAACTATCAGTTTCACTTCAAGCGTGGTAGAAGTAACAGTGTTTACAATAACCTTCAACACGTCGGAAAGATGAGTGGTGCGTTTGTTTATTTATTCGGAATCATACTGCTGCTCACTGCTTGGTGTGAGGCACGAAACATTAAGTGTCCCGAGCTTCCTGGCATAGCGCTGAAAGCAATCCTCGGGACAACCTACAATCCCAGATACATGAGCATTGAACCTCCCGTGGACGATGGTACGAATACCGGACGTGGACCAAAGCGTTCTTCGGCTTACGTCGAACACGACTTCTACATGGACGGCGACTTTGATGAGAATCCCTACGAGGGGATCCCAGCGTGGGAAGTGGATCATGTGGAGATCGCTGAGAAGCAGAGGCGGAAGCGAGCCGCCAGGCCGCCACCCAAAAAACGTGATGTTCGTGATATTTTCATTGAAAGGATCAGGAAGAGGGATGTGTTTCAATCGAGACCGTGGGAATGCAAAGCTGAAATTGAGTGGATTGACCAAGGACCCGACTACTTTCCCAGATATCTACGCAGCGTGCAGTGCAAGAAGTCCAGCTGTTGGTACGGACATTATACCTGTAAACCAAAGCGGTTCAGCATAAAAGTACTTCGACGCAGCTCTGGACAGTGCGCTAAAGTTAGTCAGAGACTGAAGATTGTCACGATGGACGCTGTGACGGGGGAGTACGCCCAGCAGTGGGAGTTCGAGGAGAAGGCTGTGACGTTCTGCTGTGATTGTGCAATGAACTATTAGTGTATGTTAGGCTTAAGTTCGTTTACGTTATTTGTAAATATGGTTATTTATTTTATTTTTGTGATGCGCTGTTCCTCTTATGTTAATGACGATTTTGTAAATAAAGGCAAACGAGTTTTTAGTTGAATGTGTTGTGGCTTCTCATTAAATTCGATGTATTGTTGATGTATCTACCTGACCCCAACTGTTGTTGATTATATGATCCATCTTGGGAAAACATAATCCATTTTTTTAAGAAAGGTTGTAAATCCATGTGCCAATGGGATTACCCGAATGACTCACGCCTTAATTACATAAATAAAAGCAGGCGTCTTTTGAAAATGGGTCTTCTGTGTACAGATAGGCAGGTATCGGTAGGAGCAGAATTAATTACTCTCGTAAAAGAACTTGTATCGTCAGTCAATATATGCTTCCGTAAAGCGGATTACGCTTTTGGGGTACCTAAAGTGTGGTGGATATCTAGCTACCAGGAACATACCATATGATTGTTCCAGGAATTTGTTTTTTTTAAGTAGAATTGTTTGTTTTTATAATTAGTCAGCAGAAAATCTTTATCCTTAAAAACAGAATTGACTAAGGGTATGTAGGGGAAGATAGAAAGTACCTTTCAATCAAGCGCTTGTATGAAATTGGGAATTCCATAATCACGGCTTCAAGACTCTGAATGTTGTCTTCACTACAAATTTTATCAAATATTAACAGATATGTGATTAAGGGTCAGGAAATTAAGAAAAATTGCATTGAAAAGTTTGTGTGTGTGTGTCAACTCCTTGTCAACTTCATTTTGCAATTCTGTGGATTATTTCTACGTGTCGACCTTTTAGTATAATTAAGCCCAACCAAATTTCAAATGCATTATTATAATTCACATAATGGTTGTGTTTGACGATTAGTCCTGCAAAACAAAGGCAATTATTAAAAGATTGCTGAGCGCGTTACTTGACCTTGTTGGTCTACAGCCACGCCCTCTGCACTGAAAAAAGGAAAAACAAAAAGAATAAAATTTAGGGTGTGAGTTTTACTCGCGCGCCAATTCATGGGTGTGATAAATTATCAGATGGACAAAAATAATTTGCCTTTGTCAATTTGCTGTTTTACACAATACGTTTGTTTTCATCTTTGTCCCCTCTCTTTGCATTCGAAAGGGTTCATCAATGTTTTTGAGCTAGATTTCATTTTAAGTGCACCCGTTGTGACACGCACGGTACCATATCTTTCGAGTGGTTGACAACACTCAAAGAGTATGAATTATCTATGAAAAGCTTTTGAAATCTCGCCATTTGGAGTCGTCAAGAAACCGTATGCCCCGGTGTCCCGTCCGGGAATTGAACCAAGACCTCGAGGGGCGTTCAATATATTCTCTGTATCGGGGTGAAGCTGTGGTTGTATATACAAATTGACTTATGTATCAAGTAATACCATTATTTTAGTGCATTCATGTAAAATTTCATATAAATGTGATTATTAATTCGGGTTTTATCAACTGAGACGATGTGAAAATTGAGCATCGAGCTGTAAAATGATGGCAGAGATCACAGAACTTTCAATTGGTACCATTCGCACCATTCTTCATGACCATCTTAACCTTTCAAATGTAAGTGCAGGGCTGGTGCCAGAAATGCTCACAGCGCCTCAGAAAAAAGTGAGAATCGCATGCTGTAGAGAGCTTTTGGAGATGTGTAGTGAGAATGCGGACGGTGTTATGGATCGAATTGTTACTGGGGACGAAACATGGGTCCACCACTATGACCCTGAAAGCTAACAAGAGTCCATGCAGTGGCATAAAAAGGGAACAGACCCCCCCGAAGAAGTTCAAAGTCACTCCGTCTGCCGGGGTAAACTTGCAGCGGGTGTGTTGCTTCTTCATGACAACGCTCCTGTTCACACGGCGCGAGTTTCCAAGGCTGCTGCGCGTGATTGTTTTTTTATAGTTGGCGCACTTAAGGGGGGTCACTACTCTTAAGTGACCGGGTTTAAGGTACAGCACGGGACGAAAGTATAGAGGAAGAGAGGGAGAGAAGGAGGTTTCGAAGAAATCCAACTCTCACTCTATAGTCCAGACCTTGCCCCTAGTGGTTATTTTCTGTTTCCGGATTTGAAAAAATGTCTTCGTGGAAAAAGATTTTCGGATGATGAAGAACTTCAAGTCGACAATAAATGGGTATTTTGCAGAGAAACAGGAACATTTTTTTTTGAGGGTTTAAAAAAAACTTGAAAAAATAAAAACAATTTAAATTGAATTCGCATTTTCCTTCATATCGATACCGAGAATATATTGACCGCCCCACGCAAATTACATTAGTGGTCAGGAATAAAAGCAGAGGTGACAGTTTAAGAACAACCTGCAATGGATAGGCCTGACATTGTAAAAGTAAACGTTATAAAGACGAGAGAGGGTAGAAGGCCCTCCATTATCTGCCCAGCGCTTGCCATTCAGGGCCCTGTTTACAGTCATCGCAGTTTGAAGAGAAGCGGTTTACGCTTCCTGATACTCTTTGATTGTTGTCAGCAGCTCGAGAGAGGTGGTGCCGTGAAAAAATGCGAGGTGTCCCGTCCGGGAATCGAACCTAAACTTTCTGCGTGGCGATCGACGAATTTACCAGAAGTCCCAATAAATTTCCAACTGAAGACAAGTGTTGTAGATCTGGTCAGTTGAACGGTGCTGTTGCTATTTAAATGAAATATTTTCCCATATGTTTAGTCATTGTCACCACTATACAAAAGGTGATGAAATATTCTTCGAAATGTTAATGAGGACTGAATTTTTAATTTAATGTAATTCTCTTTAAATCATCTCCAATTTAGATTTATGAAGAAAATTTTGTATTAGAACACCTTTACTAAGGAATAATCTATAAGAGACTCAGAAATAAATACCTTTGGTAATATTGGTTGCATCTATCAATTTAACATATTGTTAGTGTTAAAGGTAAACTGACTGACATAATTTGTTCGTGAAAAGTTATTTGAGTGAAAATTTGAAACATCGCTTTCACTTTGTTTTTCTACATATTTAAAAAAAATTAAGTTTTACAGGCTGCTGAAAAAAATTTCAGAGTTTAGTGATCGGCTTCACTTCGGGCGTAATCATACACTTCAGAAAGGTGTCGATTCCAGCCCTTTTTAGTATAAAATATGAAAGAAAAATTGCGTCCATTATATTTTTCACTCGTAATTCATGTTTGTTGGTCCTTGTCATTCCTTCGAATGTTTGATAACTGTTTGGTTATGAAGGCCTAGTTCTCTAGCAACGTTCACGTACATTTGCTTACGTGCCGGTCTTTTTTTTTCTCTAGTTTCATCATCAGTGTTTCATCAAAAAGATGATTTTAACATCAAAACTATGACATGGAAAACGAGTAAAAAAACGTAGCTGCTGATACAATTATACAAGTATAGGTAAAAAATGCACATTTAATCCAAATTATTTTGCCTGCTTCTGTGAAAGCTGTGCTCCAGTAAATATCAACACTATAGTAACAACATTGTACCATAAAAAAAAATAAAGCTGTAACTCTACGTACTAAACACTTTTTCACCAGCTTGCGACTATTTCTTTAATTCACTTATGACAATTTCATTAAATTCGCCTCTGAAATACAATAATCTAATAATTTTATAAACACCCATGCTTATGTACTAATTATATGCATTCTTAGAAGGTAGTAGGTTCATAAATAAAAATGCAAGCAATTTAATTTTAATTTATTTGTAAGATCTACGTGCAATTTGTGTGCATTATGTACAAGTATATAAAGTGCGAAAGTGTATTCCTTTGAAGGAATTGTGTTAATACAACATTAGAGAACTCAAAAAGCATGTAGGCAGCATAATAACTATTCAATGTTTTGTAATGTGTGTATATGTTAACAGTTACTACTGTTCCCCCAAGAGTAAGTGGTGGCGGGTGTGCGTAAGAAACTGAAAAGAAGTTATAACATTGTAAAATATCAGGAAAATCAACTATTTGGTAGTGTATTTTTTCGAGCAAGACTTACATCGCATTTTAATGCACAGAACACATACATTTAACGTGTACAGAGAGAATTTTAAAGGGACAGTAAACTCCAATTCAGCTTTTAAGCAATATTTTTTATTTATACGACACAACAAATTGAATAGAAATAGACGAATGTTCACTTTGAAAAACAAAAACAAATAAAATCACACAGATTAATTACAGAGATTAGAAATTTGCGAGCATACAAAAATCACACAAAGCTTTGGGTATAGGTTTACAAATTTGTTTTTGCAAAAAAAGTGAGAGAAAATGTAGTCGCATACAGAACCTTACAATTTGCCATTTAAAATCGTACAATTTGAAACCAAACTCTTTGCTCTTATCAAGCAAATCTTCATTTTCAACTCTAATTTTGCACAAAATAATCGTTCAAAAAGTAGTCGCCGTGGCGTAGTAGGTAAGTGCGTCGACCCACATGCAGGAGGTCTAGGTTCGATTCCCGGACGGGACACCTAGCATTTTTTCACGGCACCACCTCTTTCGAGTTGCCGACAACACTCAAAGAGTACTTATTGACCAGAAAAAGCTTCTCTAATCTCGCCGTTCGTGGTCGGAAAAAAACTGTAGGTCCCTTCTACTCGGGAGAGAACAGTAGCACGCACAACACGAGTAGTTGTTGTAGAAGCTAGACCTTGGTCCCTGGTGGGCTGTAGTGCCACTCAACTATTATTATTATTATTAATCGTTCAAAAAAGACAGCATATTAATGAAAACATCTTAGTAGAAGGTAAGCGCTGGCTGGAGAGGCTTCGTGGTTGAGGCCCAGGTCCACCTCGGACTGTAATGCCACAAGAAGAAGAAGAAGTAGAAGGTAAGGCCACGACTAAAGTGCCGTCTCTCTCTCTTCTGAAGGCCATTTACTTCAACACTCATCTCAGCTGTGTACCGGACTGTGGTGACATACAAGTTGCATATTTGCAAAGCAAACAAGCTGGTGAGGCTGTATTATTTCCATGTCGATTTGACCTATAATTACAGGCAAACAACTCATTAAACAACCATGGTGAAATCCGCTCACTGAAGGGGCAGTCTGCATCATAGCAATCATTTGAATTTATAATGCTTTGTACAGCGCATGAGATAACTGAAGCTGACGAGATTATGGGCCGGTTTGAGAGGAAAGCCCTTCGAATTATTTTTGGTCGTGTATGTAATAATGGTGTTTGGAGGAGGAGACTAAACGGGGAACTGAATGGGGAGTACAGCGACATGGATCTTGTCACACGATTTTGAGTCTGTTGATTCAGATGGATAGGTCATTTAGAGTGAATAGACACTACTGTTTTAGCCCGGAAAGTCTTCGAATTTAACCCCGAGGGACAGCGCAGTGAAGGAGGATTAAGCTTCCGATGACTCATGCAATTGGAAAGGGATCTCAATCATCTTAACGTGCGTGACTGAAAGCAACTAAGGACCAAGTCAATCCCGGACTGTAGTGCGTGAAAAAAAATAAGGAAAAATACACCGGATCTTACGGTGTTGGTTGATGTCATCATTGGACACTGCATCGTTCATCATCCTCTTCGGTCCTTTCTTCAAGGGCAGGAAGGAGGAAAATAAATTCATGATTAAATGATTCCTGTGGGATTTGTATTTTATTTTACGACATCACCTCCTTCTACTCTCCGAAAAACTTCTCAAATATCGCCATTTGTACTGGGCACTAATATATAGGTCGTTTCTACTCGTGAAGGAAGAATAGCACGTCCCATATTGTGGACTGTAGCTACACGTAATAATAATAATAATTGAGTTACACTTCAGACCAGGGCTTCTGCAACAACTACTCGCGTTGTGCGTGCTATTCTTCTCTCACAACTAGAAGGGACCTACAGTTTTTTGCCGACTCCAAACGGCGAGATTTGAGAAGCTTTCCATAGACTATTAATACTCTTTGAGTGTTGTCAGTAACTCGAAAGAGGTGGTACCATGAAAAAATGCTAGGTATCTCATTTGGGAATCGAACCTAGATCTTCTGCGTGTGAGTCGACGCACTTATCCACTGGGCCCCGGCGACCAAGACACCCAATTTAGTCCTAATTTTGTAAATTCTATTATATTCCTCGCTCCCATATCTCATTTCGGTTGATTGCTTAGTCACGAATGCTGCTTGAAGAATTTTGTGGAAAAGCTGCAAATACGTTCCAACCCGTGCTGCTCCTATCCGACTCGGAAAGCACATTATCATTATCGATTTTATGGAAACACGTTACAGCCAGTTCGCAAGATGATACGTTTTCAGGTCCTTTCAGACTTGATACTACGGATGGAGCCTTTGACACCTTCCCCTACATCCCATTCAGAGTGTGATTAAAGATCTGATCCTGGCGATTATAAATTCAGTTTACAAGGAACGTTGTCGCAATCGGGAGAATATGCAATTATTAAAGTATACAATTTTTCTCCCAAAAAACAGGCAAAAACACATCGACGTCCAGGAACGCTTGTCACATTTTGATAGCGTTCGTTGCTTTCTTCACATACATATAAAAGATTTGCATAGAAATTTCTTCCCGCAAAAAGAAGGGTGTCATTCACACTTCCCCACACCAATGACGTAACACATAAGAGATATTATTTTATAAAAGTAAATATATTCCACCACCCTTGGACCGAATACACACGAATACCGAAAAATGTTTTTTTTTATATTAGGTTGATCCTGATGAATCAAAGTTCGGTGTGTTTTCCACCTTAGCAATCGACCATCACCAGCTGACAAACCAAAGATGAACAAGCATTGAATTTTGTACATACCTTGACAGAGTTGAGCTATTTGAACGACTGAAATTCGGCCTCGGAATATCCTCCAATCCCCTATGAACTGAGACAGTGTCTGGATCTGTATCAGTGGCACTGATCAGCTGTAGGTATTCTGGAGTTCGTAATGAATCAGCTGTTGGTTTCCTATACATTTTAATTAATAAAGATGAACACACAACGGACACTGAGCTGGCAGCCATAGCCACTGACGCCATCCATGGTTGCAAGACAAAACCAAATGGAGTGAAGACACCGGCAGCCAAGGGTATACCCAGTAAATTGTACATGCTTGCGAAGAGGAAATTAAGTCGAATTCGCCGCACAGTTTTCCGAGAAAGATCCAAACACGCTACAACGTCCAGCAGATCATTCTGGAATCGAAGGCAAATTAGTTACGATTCAGGATGATGAATTGTAGGAACAAACCCTCATCAGGACAACATCAGCTGCTTCGGCGGCAACATCTGTACCCGCTGCTATGGCAATGCCGACATCGGCCTGTGCCAACGCTGGACTGTCATTCACACCGTCACCCACCATGGCCACCCTCATTCCACCCTCCTGGATGCGTTGGATTTTGGCCACTTTGTGAGAAGGCAGCACTTCGGCGTAGACACGATTTATTCCTACTTGATGGGCTATGTTGACAGCTGTGTTTTTGTTATCTCCCGTCAGGAGGATCACATCAATTCCCATTTTCTTGAGTGTATAAACGGCTAAGTGGGCTTCAGGCTTGACCATATCCGACACGGAAATCATGCAGATTAATTGATTGTTCAGTGCACAGAGGACGGCTGTATTGCCGAGGTTTTCCTCTTCCGTCATTTTAGCATGTATCTCGGACGGTACTAAAATGCCGTTCCTATGCATCCATTCTCTGTTTCCAATAAGCACGGTTATCTCATTTCCTCGGATGGGCTTTTCGGCCATTTCGGAGTCGTTATACGTGCCATCCAGGTCTAGCAAGTGCTGAAGCTCCAGTGAGTTCTTCTGAATGGCGTTCATTGCTGGAATTGATTCCTCTATTGAAACTCCGTTCACCATGTGCACTGCCCTTGCATTTGTTCGATAAATGTTCTCAAAGTTGATTATCTTTTCGGCTGAGGAGGCTTGTTTCAATGTTTGTTCGAAATTGGATACAGTAGACTTAATGCCACAACCAGGTACAGCTTGGAAGTTATTCGATTTACCAAATTGCTCAACATTCAGCATATCCTTAACGAATTTGACAATCGCTGCGCAATAGAGAAGAAAATTAATTATTCGTTCAAAAAGTTGGAATTTGTTGGAAGTTACCTGAAGCTATGGGGTGTTCGCTGTTGCTTTCGGCGGCCCCGACAATTGTCAATACCTGCGCCAGACTGCAGACTGTTGGTTTGACGAACATGATGATTCTCGATGTCATTGGCGCCCCATAAGTGATTGTGCCGGTTTTATCAAATACAATCGTCTTTACCTAGGAGCATGAAATAATGCGGTGAGTCATTGCCTGTTGGAAACGTGTTTCCCCTTACCTTATGAGCATTTTCCAGTGGTCCTGCACCTTTCACCAGCACTCCATTGATCGCACCAACGCCAGTGGCCACCATCACCGCAGTTGGAGTAGCCAACCCCAAAGCACACGGACAGGCAATCGCCAACACACTTAATGCACACCTAAATGCGTAGCCAATTATGATTTCATCCCGATTCAGTCCAATTTTGTTGTGATCCGATATCGGCAGCTTGTCAATATCGATGTAACCAGTGATAATCCAGCCGATAAGAGTGATTGTCGATACTGCTACAACGAAGGGAACGAAATAGCCGGCTATCTTATCTGCTAACTGCTGGATCGGAGCTTTTGATGTCTGAGCCTCCTCCACTAGGCGCACAATTTGCGCAAGGGTTGTGTTCTCCCCAGTGTGGGTAGCGGTAATAAAGAGAACACCGTTTTGATTTATGGAACCTCCAATAACCACAGAACCTTTCTTCTTGGCAACAGGCATCGATTCGCCGGTTATGAGGCTCTCATCGCAGGTGGAGTGGCCGTAGAGAACTTTTCCATCAACAGGTACTTTTGAACCGGGCACAACTTTCAGGATATCACCTCGCTGGACGTAGTCGACGGAAATTAGTTTCTCAGAACGAACTTCGAACTCCTCCGAGATTTCAACGAGCAATGCTTCTGTTGCCTTCAGGGAAAGTAACTTGGACAGCGCTTCACTGGTTTTGCCCTTGGCTATATGCTCCAGCCAACGACCTAGGGAGATAAAAATCAACAGCATCGGGGGAGTGTCGAAGAACGTAAGCGGGGAGGAGTGTTGCTCCAGTAAAACTGCAGCTATCACAACCGCTACTGAGTAGATGTAACTAATCGACGTTGCCATTGTGATGAGCACATCCATGTTTGTCGCGCCATGCTTCACCGCCCGATAGGCTTGCACATAAAAGTGCCAGCCGCCAAAGAACTGAACTGGTGTGGAGAGCAAGAACATGACCAAGTTCTCCATTGAAAGACCAGGTACTAAGCAGCAAGCCGCCTCATGGCCATGGATCTCCATCTCCACCATGAAGTAGATCATGGCCACCATGCAGGGTCCTCCAAACACCAGGGATATCAGGAAAGCATTTCGCCACTTGCGGATCTCCTCTTTATGCTCCAAATAACTGTGCGCCATTTTATCTTTGTTCGAAAGCAGGTGCGCGTCGAAACCCAATTCCTTAATGGTTTCACAGATGTTTCGTGCACCGGTCTCCTCGGAATTGTATCGGAATTTTCCTCGTTTGGTGGTGAGCGCAACAGCAGCGTGAGTAATGCCTTTTGTTCGCAGCACGGCTTGTTCGATTTTATTCACACACGACGAACACGTCATCCCGAGAATCTCAATCTCGACTTCAGCCTCGCCTGAGCCGGGCTCGTCTATAACACTTGTGGGGAAGCCTAGCTCCGTAATTGACTTTGCAATGTTTTCTGCAGTTATAACGTTTGAATTGTACTTGACCTCGGCCTTTGCCGCCAACAGAGCCACCAGGACGCTATCGACGCCGTAGATTTTCTTACAGTGCTTCTCTATGGCGGCAACGCAACTCGCACATGTCATCCCCTGAATGTGGACGACGCACTTTGTCAGGTGTTTTTCCATTTCCACGTTCAAGATCCCGTCCTTACCGTTCAAGAGCTCACTCTTGTTGTTTATCACCAGAATATCACCAGCACCTGTATTTTTCTCACGTATCGGTGATTTGTCAGTCTTCTTTGCCTCTCCTGTCTCGCCATCGTCTTCTACGGACGCTTCAAAGCCCATGTCGTCGATCATTTCAGCGATTTGTGAGGGCTTCAGCATCGTACCGTCATACTCCACGTTGGCACATTTCTCCTCCAAGCTCACTTTTATCGAAACAATTCCCGGTCTGGTTCCGATGTTACCTTCGATATTGCGGACGCAACTGTTACAAGTCATTCCGATTACTCGGATGCGCGTTTTTCCGGGCGGAGGGCTTTTATTCGGTGCCTTGTTACTCGGATATGGACATTCGAATCCCATTTCTTCGATGTCGAAGGCGATTTGTTCTGGGCTTGACCTACTCGGCTCGTAGTCAAAGTAGCCAGCATTTTCGCTGAGAATTACTTGTGCCTTCAGGATACCTGGCTTTGTGCCGATTGTGCTTTCAATATTGCGAACGCAGGATTGGCATGTCATACCAATGATTGGTAGTCGTACTGTAGAAAAGGGGGCTTCTGAAAGCAGACCTGTCGATTCGGCACAGTCGTAGTCCATCGCTTTGCTGTAAATAAAATCATAAACCTTGATTAGAAGTAGTTCTAAAAGAGCAAGTATGCAATGAGGACTACTTATCAATTGTTATTTAGTTTCAGATAATTTTATGACTCGTTTGATAAGACAGTGAATTTATACATTCAAACAACTGTAGCATATGTGATATTTACTGAAACTTTGTCTATTGTATTACAACGTTGCAATTTCAAGAACAGCTACACTGTCTTATGGTTTCGTTTGTGAAAATGAAAAATTATAAATTCGGTTTGTCCGTCCGCGGTTTGCATGAGATTTTGAAATTTCTGTTTGGATACGAAATTTTAAGTTTGGGGAACTTTTAAAATTAGATGAATAAGGTAAAAGAATATGTATCGTGCCCTAACCTGTTATATCTACTGTTTTTTAGTAATTAAGCTCCAGATCCCCTGAAAATGACATCATCCCCTGTCCAAACGTCGGGACACCACAACTAATAAAACTCGTTTCATTTGCTCCTTAATGACCAAAACAGAAGAGATATTAGATTCTTTAACTTCAAAAAATTAAGCTCCAAAGTTGAAAGAATTGCATCTCCTCAAATTTTTTCACCAAGATCACCAAGTTCAAAACTTATTGCTCATGCTTTCTGTTCACCTTGGTCGTCGACAATAAGAAGATGAAGAAAATTACGGAGTCATTGAACCCAGATCTGCTGGTTAAGGAGGTGAAGTAAAATGTCAACCAAATAGTATAAACGAGAAAAATGGCTGCACACCACCGACTCTGCGAAATTTAACCTAAAAAATAAATTTTATCGCCAGAAAATTTTTTCATAAAAATATTTAGTATAAAAAAATATTTAGATAATATTAAATATAAATATTTGGGGAATCTAAACTGTTTAAAACATTACAAAGAGAAATTGAAGGAAAGTTTCAATGAAAATTGTGCCAGACATTCTTGCCCAGATTGTTGTTAATGTAAATTGTTTTGACGTTATTGCCCGAAAACGGCAAAACATTAACCTGCGAATTTTGAAAATCTTTAAACGCAATTTTGAAGAGCTCCTTCAGTACAATTCATGTTTCGAAGCACAGCGGCGTTTTTTTTGGAGCATTTCTTACGACCAATCGACAACGAGCCTTTTTTTAAGCGATTGACAAATTGTGTGGGATCCAACGCGAACAGATTTTTTTTGACGATCAAATGTTCATGCAATATTAAATATATGCTGGTCCCACTAATGCCTAAGGTTGTCTGAATCTCGCGATAGGTCACATGACGATCTTGCAATATCAGTTAGCGCACAGCAACAATGGTTTCCGGAACAACAACTGATTTTGGACGACCTTCACGAAATTCGTCTTGGAGTGAATTACGACCTCGGTTGAATGAGAATGCGAACATGGTTGTATTAGACTCATGAAAATAAGTGGAATAAGAAGGATAACTTGTATGTACATACATACAGTGTTGTGCTGAATTAAACGAACCAAGTTGAATGTGGGTTGAGTTGCGCACATAAATTTTGTCCGCTTTAAATGAAACAGTCCATAAAGGACTAGTGTTTAGCTGCTTCGGCAATTATTACTGTTGTGCGTACTACTACTACTCCTTAGAACAGGTTGAACCTACAATTTAAACTCGACTCTGAAGGAAGAGCATGAAATGTTAAAAGCTACTAAACATCTAATGCTCTCTCAGCATTTTCAGCAACACTCGAAATGCGAATTTATGATCAGTATGAACAACTTTTTCTTTGGAATCCACCTCGAGCGTAGAAGGCAACACTTCGTCATGATGCAACGCCAATGTATGTGTTTTTTCATATTGCCAAACTCATTCATTAAAAGCACAACCATCCCAAAGTCGTTCAACTGCTAGATAACGTAGATCAAAATTGTATGATTGGTGGAACACATGTTGTCGTCAATCAGGCCTCAAAGTCGAGTTGACGGCAAATCAGATAAAAAAAAGGAAATAATGCACATATGTATATAGTGTCTTCATGGAAGAATGCAAAATGACATCTCTTTCTTGTTGCATTAGGTAACAAACAATTTCAAGGACTACACGGACGTCATTTAACAATCATCAGCAGCGAACGTTAATTCTCGATTCCGGTCGTGGGTGGTGTCTTCTTCAATAAAACCAATTATTATGTTATTAAGCAAAAACAGTTGACTTTGTGCATTGGCCAGTAAGTAGTGGATTTGACTTTATTTGACATATTTTAGTTTATGGATAGCTAAGGGCCGATCTGAGCACTGTCTAAAAGGCTCCTTTCTTGATTGAAAATGGTCATGATGACATCCTATTAGACCTCAAAAGAGTTTAAGAAGCAGATGAAACTAGTTTTTTTCGATGTGACAAGAATATTTGCTGCAAAAAGATACATAACATAAGTGAGTGAGGATTACGAAAAATTGGTTTCTGGAAAAAAGATGACAATGGTTGCGAAAGGAATAATAATAATTGAGTGGCACTTCAGCCCAGAAGGGACCAGGGCCTAGCTTCTATAACAACTACTCGTGTTGTGCGTGCTACGGTTCTCTCATGAGTAGAAAGGACCTTTTTCTTTGCCGACTCCGAACGGTGAGATTTTTCATAGACAATTGATACTCTTTGAATGTTGTCAGCAACGCGAAAGACGTGGCGCCGTGAAAAAATGCGACGTATCCCGTCCGGGAATCGAACCTTCTGTGTGACGGTCGACGCACTTACCACTACGCCACGGCGACCACTGTTACGAAATGAAACCAGTGTTAAATCTTAGACAAGTTTGACATTAATGCGATCACACAAATAAAAAAATTAATGAATTTATTTCCTTTTTGCAGAACACATTTCGTTTCTGTTTATGTTCCAGGGATGAAGGAATGGAAAAGGTCTAAGCTTCGCTAAGTTTTTATTCCCCAAGCACATAAGGGACAATCGGTGGGTTTTATGATAGTATTCGATATAGGGCTTTCTATCAAATTCATGATTTTTGACTACATTTGTGTAGGGTAGGTGGAAAAGGCAAACAGCTAATTGCAACAGTTCATACATATTCACAGGTATGCTCTCAGTTTAAGTCAAGGAAAAAAAACGGAAAGAAAATTTCTCCCTGCTTATCTCAGTTATACACACAATTTTGTTTAAGTCAATAACCTTTGTCCAATGTCAAAATTTGATATTAGGTCTGACTTCAATGCTTCGAAACATAAGCATATAAATGTGATATGCCCAAGCCATGACTTTATTTCTGACTTCTCTAAGTCGACAGCGCTCTTGAAGGGTTTTACTTAATTTCATCAAGAGTATTTATTTTTGATTACAGGCATATACTGTGGTATCTAATCAAGAAGCAAACAAATGTTTTTGCTAATAAGGCAACCAAGGCTCTCTCTCATAAAACAAACACCCGATAAGGATTGACACAGAACATCGAGAAGACTCACTTGAAATGCGCTTTGTTAAACATTTTTTTATTAAATTCGTAAATTCCTTGAGGAAATAAAAGTCAATTTGTCAATTCTCAGCAGTTAATACTGAATGGATTGCACGCAAACATTCACTTAAGTAATAAGGTTTTATCTAGAGCAACAAAGGTTAATTGGATTCATTCGTGGTTCCACAAACAAGAGGAGTTGTTTTCACCCTTAACACGAGCAACCAAATTGGTCGTCAATATCTCATATTTCAATGATATATCAATGATTTATGTGCCCATTGGCCCCACGTTCAGAAAGATCAATAAATTATGAAAAAATAGCCGATGACGAAATGATATGCTAAATACGTCCACACAAATTTCCGTTACGCATTTAAACAGAAAAAGTTTGACTTTAATCACAGATACTTTGTTTTCGAGTTCAAGTAGGAGAGTACAGCTTTGTTGTGTAAATGAAAAAAAACAAATTATTACCGTATAAGTTGTTCACGCTCATCACCGACACAAAACGCCTGCTGACTGTCGTTGTCAGCATCTTCACTTCCAGCACTCTGAATATCAGCACTACAACCAGCACCGTCATTGCCTCCCTTTTTCGCACAAAACTTCAGCATTTTCCCCCCTCTAGTTTAGAGGAATTCACTAACAGTACAAGGAACTGCACAATATGCTTTGGAATTTTTTTAATAACGAGAAGGACAATACATCAGTGCAAATGGGGAATGTGGGAGACGATTATTATTTCAGTTTCAGATTATTCGTGACTCTCCTGCAGCTCCTCACGGTGGTATCCAAGATAATCACTATCAATGAATGTTATCACATTCGATGTGAATAAATGGTTTTCAACAGAGCTAGCTGGGTCAACATGCTCGCAAGACGTACATTTATCACCTCACCGGTCGTGTGCACTACCTGATAACCGGAATTGGAGACTCGGAGACATATGATTTAATGTGACGTGTGAAAACCACACGAGGCTGTGTGTGAGTTTAACGTTGTGGAACGAAATGAAAAATGGAGCATAAGTGATTGAGATGGTGGCGAGCGTGGGGATGGCAGACAATTGGTTTTAGTGCGGATAGTTTATGCTTTATGGTAGCAGTATGGCAAACGATGTAATGTCTGGCTTGCTAGTATGATGAATTTTATTACATCACATTCAAAATTATTTAAAAATTATATGATTGCTTTGATTGCTTAAGTAGTAGTAAAAATGGTGCATTTTATATTTTTCGTCCATATAAGTCATGTATTGCTTAATTTTTTATTTTTTAAACGAAATATTTGATAATGCCTCCTCATCATCATCATTGTCTTCTTATTTTACCGACAAGTTCCACCTAAGGTTCTTAAGTTCGCGGGGGCATTTCACGCACGAGAGACCTCCAGATCGCTCGATCCTCCACCATTTACTCTGACAAGGACTCATTGCCAAGCGTAACCAGACGAGTTTATGGACCACCTCGCCTTGTGTCTGCAGAGTGGTCGCCTACCTAATGGAGCCTTTTCTAATAAATACTGGCTAGAATGATCAAAAGCTTTTTACGTTAGTGGACTTTTTCCTTCTCCTCACCGATGTGGCACATTTGCTCAATTTTTACACTTTAAAATCAAAACGTCAATGTGACATAGTAATGACGCCGAAAGGCAAAAACAAATATATCAATAGTTTAGGTTAGAGCGCCTGCATAATAAGTAATTATAAGATTTTATTTCTGTCGTACCTAGGTTAAGCGTTTTGTACCTAGTTTTAAAATACTATTAGATAAAAAATAAAAAAATGTCTTTTAAACTAAAACTAACGTCAAAGTGACATTTAAAAATTAAGTTTAAATGTTTTAAAAGCATTGAATATTTTGTGAAAACGAATTACTTCGGTACTATGATGTCGATACATAAACAGGACTGGTACGAGTTAGACTCAAACAAAGATGGTATCGAATATAAAAAAAAAAAAGTAAAAATCAACTGATTATTTGAACAAAATGTAGGTAGATTATTTCTTACTTGCTATATACTGTAAATTTGCAACGAATGAATATAATATAACAACCTCTCTAAAGGACACAAGTGTACTTTTTTTTGTTGATGTGACAAAAGTCGACTTGTTAATGTCAGGTCAAATTTTCCTTTGTGTTACTCCGTTGCTGTAGTGACTTATAATTCTTCATCATCAGCATCTTAGAACAATATTTTTTCTGTTTATTTTGGTATAAACTCTTAAAATGCCTCAAAATGTATTTTAAATTCCATTCTATCGTTTTTAAGAACTCAGTTGTGCTACCAACAAACTACAAATGAAGTGAATGGACATAATTGAATCTTTACTGTTATGAAAACAAATCAAATTTATTTCAGAAAATGTTTTGCACAGTCAAATCCGCTACTTTTTTCGCCGTCAGCCATATAACTTATAAAAAAAAACAATCTTTGAAGTTTTTGTTATTTGTGTAAGTTCTTGAAATGTAATGTCATTTTAAGGTTCCGTATTCTACTAGGAAACGCATTACTCAGTGCTCAGTGTAAGGTATGTCAAAGCTGAAATAAGGAAACCCTTTAGAACCAAACATTTTTTATTGTGGAGCACATAAATTCGACGAGGTAAATGGTGCTCTTTAAGAGTAAAGGAACTTTAAGATGGTTGCAACTTATTTTGAGTTTAGTTTGGTTGTTATTTTGCCCTTACTTTGCGTATATTCGGTGAATGGGCCCAAAACAAGATTTCATTTCGTTTATTCAGGTAACTATGCACAATTAAGCATGAACTTATAAGTTTGTACCAAATTTGTGAATCAATTTTTATTTTGCAATGAGTATCACTTTTGGTTAAAGACACGACAATAAACAAAACTGATGTATTTGATTCCTCAAATTATATTACATCTAGAAAAACTGACTCTTTGCTGTGCTTTATGGGTTAGTTGAACAATTGGTCCCTACTTCTTTAAAAACTGAATGTTACAGTCAATAGTGACCACTATGAAGCCATGATTATTGACCTTTTCGTTCATCAATTGAACTACCACGATGTACAGGAGCAGTAGTTTCAACAAGAGGGCGCAACATGTCACAAAGCTCGTGTCACAATTGTTTTATTGAAAGTGATGTTTAGAAATGACAGTTTTATTTTACAGACCCGAGAATTGGCCTTAAAGATCGTGTGATTTCTTTAAATTTGTTGGTATATGTAAAGTCACAAGTATATGCCGGCAAGCGTTTGACCATTTGAAGGACAACATTTGCCCCGTTAGTACCGATATCTGGCCACAAATGTCGGAAAAAGTCATCGAAAATCGGATCACTAGATTAGTCGACGTCCGAGCCAGTCGTGGCGGTCGTTGACAGTTGTGATTTTAATGCCAAATGTAACATTTCAAATTTTTTAGAAGGCATGGGTCTTCGCAAACCCATATACTCATGCAGGAAGACGGTAATTTTAAATGAAAACAAAAATGAAATAATAATGGAATTCCGAAATGCTGTCATTCGTAATTAGGTAAGCGAGTAAAAATATCAAAAAAAAAAAAAAAAAGAAGAATGCTTACGTCACTACTATCCGAGAGCAAAAAAAAAAAGGTTTGGGGGAAGTTCTAAGGCGGATTATTTACCTTTTTTTTGTCAATCCAACTGGTATACTTGTAATCAAAAACGAACCACACTCTGACAATATTTAACCACCTCTTCCTTTATGTAAACGATTAAAAAAAAAATAATACGACTCAAACATTTCAAAATAACTCACAAAAGCTATCCTCTAAATTAATAGTGAGAGAATTCCGTTCAGTGATTTAAGACAAAACAAAAATTGTGTGAGCAAAACTTAACACAATTATTTCTATGACACAAGTCGATAGTCGAAATGGATACTAAAGTCCACCTTTAAGCCTGATCACTTGTACGTAGAATACATAATGTATAAGGCAGTTTTGCACACGGTCCCAGCGAAAGAAAAGGGAACGTGTGCATATTTGAGTCAGTATCTTTGCAAATTAACAATTATTTCAATTCAGTACCGAACAGTCCACTCCCGAGACACATATTTCTCCGCCGGATTCTGCATTTGCTGAGATATGATATGTCAAGGCCAGATTTAGACCTGTTACACTGTATTGTTTTATGAAAGTGATGCCCGTGGCCTAATTTTTAAACAAACAATACACAAGAACTTGTAATTATCATAATTGCTTCATAATGCCATTAGTCTAGTCAAATATTTAAGTAGGAAACCGCGCGTATGCTGTGAAGTAAGAGGCAATTGGTAGAACGGTAAGGAGAAAGTTAAACACAGAGCCGACCAACAGAACTCTGTTAGAAAAAATGATCGAGTTTCACTGGATAGCGCTTTGTAGCTTTTCTGCTCATACACTTCATGTGATATATGTAAACAAACGATTCATTCAACCCAATGCACAACGAAGGTCTGTAGATGTACTTACGTAGTGCTTTAAATGCGCGGCAGCAGAATAGTTTATGAGGTAATGTAAGCCGTATGTGAAAAAAGTCGATCACACGCTGCAGTCGAGTCTTAATCGAATTCAATCGACCTAAATCCGGTGTTGAGAGAATCGAAATCTTGTTACATGAATTCGTTCGATGCACTTCACTGGTCGCGAATCAATCAAAATGTTTTTCTTTTTGCTCTTCGGTCAGACGTCATTTCCTCGCTCGGTTCATGTTGCTTGTCACAAACCGCACATCATTCGATTGACTGAGGAAAGCAGCAAGACTACAGACATCCAGAAGGCCAGTGATCCATGCAACAGCGGTGCCAAAGCGGCAGAAGAAAACCGGTTTCGAGCAACTCAGTTGGCTGAGTTTGCGTAAGAGGTGTTAGCTTTGAGAGAGCTGCCGAATTGGGCTTTGACCTAGCCTTAATGTTATACTTCAAAGCTCTTTCAACTGAAGCCACTGATTCATTGAAGCTCTATGTGCCGCCACTGCTAGCCATTGTGGTGTTGTCATAGCCGGGATCTCTGTTCGTTTGTATATTTTAATTTAAAACAATAAATCGCTGGAATCAACCTGGACGTGTATATATTTGCATAAGTATGTACCTTTTAAAATTAATAGAGAAAACGGTAATACAGAATCCAGTTTTTTTTGGTGAAAGGTGTGGTAGACTTTGTCTGATTTACGGAACATGTAATCAATCTCAGTTCTGTGTGATTAATTGTTATTACTTTCAAATCCGTGTTGACCGCTTCATATGAAATGATCTTGTTTTATAATAATTTATAGAGTTCACTTCACGACCTTGGCCTTGACCAAATTTTGCTTGTATGAAAATGTGAGAACATGAAATCGGAAATTTAGACTGAAATACTGCATGTGCATTATATGGAAAGGCAGTTTAAATATTTTTGCATACCACTGTAATATACTTCAAATTTATTTATAAATCAAATGGTGGCTATATATTCTTCAAAATTCATTTCCCTCCTGATTCGATGCTTTTATGCTGAAGTTTTCTTTAAACTTTCAAAAACCATACAGCAATTAAATTCTTCTTCGTAGTCAGTTGAAGTTGACGGCCGTCCTGGTCATACATCAGTGTTTTTGATAATTTTGTACCACTCATAAAATCTTCTTTTCACTAGAGCATGCTTAACGAAAGCTTTGTGCGACGGTTCAACAACAGAAGTTGAGTGAATAATTAAGAACATTATAAGAAACGAAAAATTTACTATCAGGTGTCTACAAAATAACGTACATATCAAACACAATTGGTGTGAAATTTGTCGCAGATGTCTCTAATAGTGGTCGTCTCAATTGAAATATTAAAAAAATAAAGTTCGAAACTGACGGTATTTTGTTATCATTCAAAAACGTCATCAACATACGATTACGCCCATTACTAAGCATTTTGTTAAAAATTCAAAGCAAAGTCCTTCCAATTTAGATGCTTTGATCAGCCTGCGACTCGTTGATAATTTTTTTTTCTTCCAGGGTAATTGGAAAAAAGATAAATTGTGATTATAGACAAAAGGTCAATTGAAAACTATTCTAAAATGTTTGGAATGCATTTTTTTTTTATTGCACATCAAATGTCACATTTAAGAAGTCGATAGATAGTCCTTTGAAACAAAATGATTTCTAAAATTTATTTCTCTTTATAAGACGGAATAGTGTGGAATTAATCCTATTCTTACCAAACCTCTTTAGTTAGCTATTCCTGTTGCGCACCGTCCGCTCCACTCCACTTGCGCATCACATCTGAAATGAGGACATCCCCTGCTGCAGTGCACCTTTAACACAGACTCGAATACACATCAGTTCAAAGCCGTGTTGTGAGGGCGATTTTCGTAGTCATTCTGAGAGTTGAACTCGTATTTGATCGACTAGGCGCGTGTTGCTACACAGCTTGTAAATGTACACATATCGTTATTGAATTTTTTCTCCCAGATGTTATCACCATCAATACGAACAAGTCCGAAAGTCGCAGAAAGAAAAATCTAAGGGAGACCATAACCTGATGTAATTAGTGGCAACGAAATCACTGATGGGCGCAAGGACCATTCAATGCGGTGACGGTTACCAGATTTAGGCGATCAGGGAATCTGGCTGGTAGTGCTGGCTTGACCAGAAGCTAGTACTTTAGTGCCACGGAAGATACGGTAGGTCCGCATGAGAAAGTTTCGTTATGGATGTGGTTAAATATCCAAAATCGTGAACTAATTAGAAAGTACATGTACCGGCCTGACTGGTCTTATAGTTTATTTACCCTTCTAAGGAAGTCAGCCGGTTATGGGGTATTTCCCGGTTCAGTGTGGAATTATAGTGCAACCGGATGTTGTGACCTATAAAACGGCAGTGGTGTTTGAAAGGCCTTGCTCCCTATCAAGGTGGAGTAATTGTCCCTCAAAGATGAACACAGTTCGAACTTTGTTACTCAGCCGTATAGCCTTGCGTTACTTACGACTGTTAAGAAAATGGTTCCCGTGACATAAGCTCGTAAAAGCGCGCGAAAAATCAAATATTGCATCTGTCTCTAATAACGGTTGAGCCAAGGTAAATGGTTTTCGCTACTTCCGCCCATTAAGCGATGATAACAAATGTTATTTTTTTTAAATATTATGCAAAGTGAACACTTTTTTCTAAACGTTAAAGGTATACACGTGTGTATTATATTTACAAATCTTAACTTCCTTTTTTAAGATCGAATCCAGTTCTTGAAAATAATTTTGTTTGGCGGCTCTAATATTTCTTAATACAACAGGAGACACTGAAAATTATAGCTTTTAAGGGTACAAAATATTTGTTTCATTGTTGCATTTATGCAACGCTTGTCCTTAATGAGTTTAATGGAGGAGAAGGAGTTTTTTTTATCGCCATCATACACAATCTGACGATTTTGGTACCAAAAGAGTTGTTTAATAAAAAAAATAAGCATTCCCAAGTCTAACGATTTCATAAACAGTCCAAAACAATTGTGATATCGGCCGCACGTGTGAGGACGCTCTCACACGCTTCATTACACTTGGAAATTTAATTAAATTTGTTCCACTTTTCTTCTAACTACATACTTTAATTCGCTTTTTTAATTTTCATATTTAGCTTTCCAATACCGCTCAAGCCGTGATAGTAACTTTCAAGAGACACAAAGCCAACTGAGCAAGTCTATAGCGGAAGTAAAAAAAATAATCAAGTACCCTTAATTGTAGCACTTGCTTATGACATACACTAAATGGTCTCTTGGACAATTATGAACGAAGTTCTTAACTCATAGATACGTGCATCTGTAGTTTATGAGTTGTGCTTGTTCTTTTTCAATTCAACTGACTGATTGTTATTGGACACAAAATGCAAAGCAAAAATGCTTCTAAAGTGAAGCAACATTTTCTGAAAGACTTGTTGATGGACACTTGATCGTTTTATCTGTTGAGATTGTCTGTTAATTGAAGTGGGTCATTGACGCAAGAACTTACTCTTCAAGTATGCTGCACTGCTTTCACAAAGCGGCATACTTTAACCGATACACGAAATAGAGCTGTGTATGTTTGTATGAACTAACGTGTAAATGTGGAGTGCTCTGGCGTGCAAGTCTCTAAAGCATCGATTATAGTAGTGAAATGCAAAATATAATTGATGTTAACTGCCTCTGTAATCTAATTATATCGTGCAGTTCATGCACGAATAATGAATAAATTACTTTTTGAATCGGCATCATGAACTCAACTGGCTATATTGAAAGTCAGAAATTGTCAATTGTTGCCTTAAGGGAGATAAAAAAATATATATTCAAAATCAATTTCAATCAAGTACATATTGGGCTTTATTCTCTATCTATCTCTAACTTCTGTGGTTTATCAGAAAACCCGGGCTTTGTGACTTTTAGTAGTTGGTACATTTTTTTAACCACCAAAACAGTTTGGCAGAGACCGCCACGACTGGTTATTGGAGAGTGTAAGGTTAGGCTGAACGATGTATGCATCTAAACTTCACTCTCAAACTTCGTCAATAATGGAAGACATCATTTCGTTGTTTCGTAAATAGTTATTCTATTTGGACTCTTGATATTCGAAATCAGTTGAATAACGGTTTAAGCCATCATGGAAGTTTATAAGCTCATCTGTTGCGTGCCTCGAAGATTGATTTATTTTTTCGACTCCAAATATCTGCATATGTTTTAATATCTCATATACAAAATAATCAATATGTATTGGGTGTAGCTACAGTTCACATGGGACCACAGCAGAATTTCACTACTACTTGTGCAACTACTAGTATGCTATTGTCGATGAACAAGCAAAGGAACCCAGAGCTTAGTACATAGACTAATGTATAAATAAAATACAAAAGACAACGCCGAAAGGCACTAGCAACAAATATTTAAATTAACTTAGAACGCCCGCATATGTTGCATGTTATAAGGATGTGTAACTAGCTTAAGTATTTTTACTTTTAGTATTAAGGAATTAGAAAAAATTACCAATACAAAAAAAAACATGGGGAAATGAAAAATGAACCCAGACCTTAACACAGACTGCGAATGGGAAAATTTGAGAAGCTTTTCATACTCTTTGAGTACGGTCAGCAACTCGAAAGAGGTGGTGCTGTGAAAATCCAAGACGAACATTTAGTATGTTGACGCAATCTCCCGCCCCACCAAGATGTCAACAATGATTAGAATTTTACATAGTTACACATATATAAGCTATTATCACAAATCTAACTACAAACGGATACTCTAAACTAAACTTAAACATAATCTCTTTATTAATAATAATTATTGGGTGGCACTACAACCCACATGGAACCAGGGCCTAGCATCTTCAGCAATTAATCGTGTTATGCGTGCCACTATTCTATTACAAGTAAAGGGGCCTACAGTCTTTTGCTCATTCCGAATGTTGAAATTTGATTTTTATAGGCAGTTAATACTTTTTGAGTATTGTCAGCAACTTAAAGGAGATGATGTTCAGTCCCATAACCGAAACTAGGGCCTGAAGCATATAAGTCAACGCACGACACTTACAATATAGCTTATAATAATATTAATTTTTATTTCGGTTGAAATTGGTTTTTTCATTTAAATTTTGTACAGTCATATTCCATGCAACCCTATTCTAGTTATATCTGACTTAACCTAAAACTTCTCTTTTTGTTCTTTTTTTATTTCGAACTAACCCAAATCCTAAATCTTACGTTTGATCTAAATGCAGACAGTTCTAATTAAGTTGTCGAGTGTTGATTTTCTCATTCCGTTCTTTCACGTATAGAGATCACTCTATATAAAATAGAGGCTATATATATGTGAATATTGCGCTCAATGATATCTTTTCCACTGATTGCATCAAGTAGCAAACAGACACTACGCATCAAAGACGAGAAGAGAAAATTATTTGAGCAACAGTTTTCTTCTAACCCCTGTCTCGAGTCGATGTAAAAAAATGCTCCTCTATTTTTAACTCTCAATTTAAGTGACGTTTTCTAGATTTATGTAACTTATGCTATATTCACATTTCTCCGAATAAAATCAAATCACAATCAAAATCCTCTTATTTGCAAACCAACAAGACACGACGCTTTTAGTGCAGCAGGTTAAATGTATGTATGTAGATACGATCCCCTTGATAAATGAAATGGACAAACTCCTATTGAATTTCAAGAAAAACTTGGAAACCATTCGATCCAAAACGCTCAAAGCAGCTTCAACAGATCGACATCAGTATGGTTTTGGGAGCAATAACCGGACATTGTCTGATAAATAAACAAGTAGACAAATAGCTAGGCTGGTTCCCGCAAAAACTGAGTGGATGGTTTTAATAAAGGAAATGTGTTATCTATTGGTCTCCGTATCGAATATCATCGCCACAAGTGGTATATGCTATAAATTTAGCTTGTGTCGCCACACAAAAATCCTAGTTTAATTTTAAGTATCCCAGCTCAATGAATATCATCTAGGCGAAAAACTACACGGCGAAGCGTGCACTTTGCTTTTGACTCTGACTGTCTTACCCATATACGTTTCTTCATCTTATTTGGTAAATACCATTTTTGTACGACTAAGCTTTGACATTCATTTGGTTTCATTGTCACCTCTATTCTTACGGAAATTATTTAACAATTCAATTCAACTGAGCACTGACCTGAGCATTTCATCACACTGTAACCGTGCGTCGAAGGATTATGTGTAAGTGAATTTGCTATTTATACCTATCTACAGTTACTGACAACACCCAGAAAGATTCGAAAGCTTGTGCGTCTACTAGAGCCGACCCAACTTGAGAGTGCGCGGTAAGAGTTGATGCTACAGAGGAAAGTATTGAACATTTTTATTGTTAATTTTTTAATTGGATTGTTTCGGAAATCCTGTATGTTTTTAGTTTTTCTTTTACGTTACAAACCGCAACAAGACAATAAATTTTATGTGCGATGCATTTAAAGGAAGACCTCACATTCATCTCCATCCTCTACACGTACTTCTCACAACTTTGCAACTTTGGAGACCCATTTAGCTCTACACCTCACTCAAGCTCCGGCTTTTTAGTTCCAACAGAAATCCGTGCAGCTGTACAAATTCAGGCTTGGGAAATGAAATAAACAAGGAACGAAAATCTCAAGAAAGGGCCTCAAAGAACAAAAAAATTCTCATTACAAGTGACTAAACTGGTCCAAAACAGAGTCGCGTGAAGAACACTAACGACTTACCTGTTACCGCTATATAGTCCAGATGAGCAACACTTCACAATATTCAAATAAAATATGTTATAAGTTTAATTTGTGTATTTTAAAGGTTACAAAAATAAAATACATATGAAGGGTCTATGCTTACAGTAAGACTCAAGCACGGTTGGTATATGATTCAATCAATGTATACGTTATTCACATAGATAAAAATAATATGTATTTCTGTTGCATTTGTACTCTTTTTTTTTTTGCAAACCATAAATTAATATCCACAGAAGGATTACAACAACAAATACTTTTCAATTTAGAATTTCAAATCCAAAATTAGCTTCAATTTCATTTGACATTCACGAGAGCTGCTTCTGACTGCTTTTAAGTGTTAAAAATTAAATTGTTGGCCACAATTCATTTCACATCGTTATCTACTCTTACGTACCCGTACCCGGTCGCCCATGCATACAATCTAAAATAGCCGACTAATTAGCATAACTTGTGCGGCGGTGTTTCAAACCGGTTGGCAAGGCGATAGGAAAGACGCACTTAAAGTTATGCTTTTATTTCAGTCAACACTCATTGCAGTTGAGTGACGTGCAAAAGCTGATAGAAAGTAATGATAAACGTAATGACTAGAATTATAACATTTACAGGGTGGTTTGCAGTCTAAAAATATATACTTCAGGATAAGACAGTCTTTGTCAGCGGGAGACAGTTTGCGTCGAGTTCATAACTTTTAAGTACAGCCGAAATTGATTGGAGTTAAAGGATTATTAACACTTAATAGTTTATTGTTGACATAAAAGAGTGTAAACACGCAAATGCTAATTTCTCTAGAGGACACTTTCATCAGGTCAATGTATTTATAACGACCCACCGATTAAAAGGGGTTCGGCTGCAATCAATCGAAGACTAATTGCTCCTGACAGTTTGTAGGGAAATTGATTGAAACCACAACAGGACTAATTAACATCGATTGCACCCTTTTATAAATTGAAATTATGCTTGTAAGATATGTGTAGGAAAAATGATATAATTCCGTTTTTGCTGGGAGGGGAAAATAACAATGAGTAAATTGACATAAGTAAATCGAAAGACTTGTAGTCGCCGTGGCGTAGTGGGTAGGTGCGTCGGTCTAGGTTCTTTTCCCGATCGGAACACCTTGTATTTTTTCACGGCACCACCTCTTTCGAGTTGCTGACAACACTCAAAGAGTACTAATTGTCCAGAAAAGCTTCTCTAATCTCGTCGTTCGGAGTCGACAAAAAACTGTAGGTCCCTTCTGGTCGCGAGAGAACAGTAACACGCATAACACGAGTAGTTTTTGTAGAAGCTCGACCCTGGTCCCTTGAGGGCTGTAGTCCCACTCAATTATTATTATATTAAAAGACCGTGAAAGATCAATAAGTTTTTCGACTATGCGTACAACTCTAAATGCGTATGAATTGCATATGAATTGCGCACAAAAAGTTGCTGACAAAATTATACATGATGAAATTTTAAATAATTAGATCAAACGGGAAGACCAATGCCTGGAATTCATCATCAACAGGAACAGCGGGATCTTCAACAACGTCTTGACTTCAGTGTTGAGTACCGGGAGGGTCAGGTATAGGGGAATTGAGTTGCTTATCAGCTGTTAGAAGAGAAAATCCTTGAACCAACAGTTTGAAGCAAAAAATACCTCAATATCTTAAATGGGAATGTAAAGGCTGGTGGGAATAGGCAGGGTTTTGCGAAACCGAAAAGGCAAAGAACCAAGAATATATTAAATTCTGCAATAATATGTCTTTTTTATACAGGAAGCGGGAGGAATCGGATGATTTCAATTATTCAGAATGAACACAACTTGTTCAAAGTCTACGCGAAATCTCACTTTTTTGTGTAATTCAAATTTTTTGGAAAATATCATATCAAAAACTACAAATGTCTGAAATGATAAGGTGCTGCAAATTAAGGATCAAAAACGATTTGTTTAAGACCGCCTCTCTACCCTCAGTTCTAAAGTAAAAAATTTTAAAAATCCCGTCCTTTTGTATTAGATTCCACAACGTAAGGCAGATATGATACTTAAATACATAATTTGAACTGAAATAGCGTTGGTCATGGTTGTTGTAGGTAATTATTATCGTATATGGAGTCACTCAAATTAAAACAAAAAGCTTTAAATTGTCCCCGAGTCAAAAACTTTCAGGGAAATTGGAAAACTTTACAACTATGCCATGATGATAAGATTTTCATGGTATTTAATCGCTTTTCTTGCTTTCCATAAGTACAAGAACACAGATATTATTAGATCCGTTTTAACCAAAAATTTGTTTTCTGCGGAATTGAAGCATTGCAGCCGAGAATAAATTCTTCTTCTTCTTATCCTTTTTCTTATTCAAATTCTATTATAATCAGTGTTATGTCTTGAAAAAGTAGTTCAGTAATTTAAGTGTTACGGTATAGAGGACAAGAGGACAAGAGATGAGGACAATTATAAGAAAGTATTCTAAAATGTATGTGTTTTCAAATTTTTTACAGTAGAATACCGATTTGTCCTTTTAATTGCTTTTAATCTAACTCAACATGTCAAAAATATTTTTAGCATAAACAAGTTAAATCTGAACATAAAATCTCTTTTTTTTTAAGTACTCAAGTGCAAACTAGTAAAGTTAAAAATTATTACAGATTTACCAAATTATTTAAACAAGATTACATTTCAATATTTGTACACCTAAAAAAAAAAACAAAATTGTTCGCAACACCCTGTGCCTTCCGTGATCTAGACAATTGTTTCGGGCTTAAGAAAGGCCCATAACGTGATCTGATTTTAAATGCAACCACTTTTACCCGAATATGCGTGTACACACATACTCAACACGGGACACAATATCCGCTCTGTCTGGCTTTCCTTATAGAGTCACGCACACTTTTGTCAATAAAATGATATAACCCGGATTATTTCTGATCTCAGCTTGATGCGAGTAAAAGTAAAAGTTAACTTTTTTCCACCGCTGCAGACAATGAACTGTTTTGCAAGACAAAAAGGCGTTCATAATACAATGTACGCTTGTCAATTAAAAATAAACCAAAGGGAGTATGCGTTTCGCTGTTCTTCAATGAGAACGAATGTTCCGATGAACTTGTGAGCTGATGATGTGTCATAAGAAGCGCGAAAACATTATTTGCCACTCTTAACTTATCTGTTCAACAGCTTGCTGTAATTGGTGACATCTGTTGACTATGAAAACAGTTCAAGATCGAAGGCAGATGTGTGTTTTAAGTTAAGATTCATATCAGGGAGCATGCTGCGGGCAGGCGTGCGTTCAACAATTTTCAGTCGACTTAAATATCACACGATAAGATATGCATCAGTAGCAAGTTCACTGGGTAATTGATATCGTTTGATTATTTGTGCGTTGCCTCAAGGTGAATCAAATCAATTGTTACAAAATGTACGCTAAAAATAAATTCGTCAGGAAAGGAAAGGAAATTCGAAATTGATACACTTGTATATTCTACACCCACATAGATAGCTGATATCTGTTTGCATTCCTGAAAGACGTGATAATTAGGAATTATACTAAAAATGGGGGCAAACTAATACAAATATATCAATCTACGTTCCAAATCATTTATTAATTTCATGATCGTAACTTCAAGTATTAGCATCTGAAGAGAACTAATCAAACTTTACTCCACTACACAAGGACATCATTAATTTTGGACAATACTTTTTGCATTCGATCACTTTCTTATCTATCTGCACGTACACACAATTAGCCGGCAATATTTTGTTTTAGTTTTTCGGGTGGGTTGTTGGCTCCCATATCACAGTTGGAATTAATTTCTATTCTATTCGACAACTACGTGACGCGGTCGATAGCATTAAAGGCGCAGATATTTCGTGAAATATTCAAATGACTGGGAATACATGAATAGATTGTGAACGATAATAAGAATGGTTTGCGGTTTCCATCTCCTAAGGAAGACTCTTAGTGCGTTTTAACCAGCTGGAATATGGTACATTCTTATTTGTATTCTATATCTAAAGACGTTATTTCTTAAAGAACATATTTCTTACTATGCGTGACCTAAGATGTTCGCCATATGCATAAATGCACAACATGTGAATAATATTAATTTGATTCGTGCTTAGATCGAGGCATAAACATGCCATATATATATTAAAACATAAGATTTGGGGTATTCAAAAAGTCTCGTTAGCCTCTCACTTCTACTCTTACCATCAAGCAACGAAAGATCTGGTGTAAAATAAGTTGAAAATTTTGAAGGGGAAATGCAGGGTCGCAGAGTGACCCGGCTACTGTTAATTTAACCCCTGCTCTGTTAACTTTAGAAACTAAATTTTGGAAGAATAACTTTTAGTCAGACAGTATATTTTTCACCTGCTTGTGTGTAGTATCTGCTTTGTACTATTTTCTCAAAATAACAGCAGTGTCAGGTTAAGTTAACCCATCGGCATTGTTAAGTGAAAACTTTAGTCTTTTTTTTAATTCATCATACTAGTTAGTAATGAATAAATGCGACAACTCTCACGCCGAAGGTCCCAAGTTCGATATCTGAACCAAGTATTTTAATATGGTGACAACACTCAAATAGAACGAGTTGTAAATGAAAAGCTTCTCGAACCTCGCGTCACGTTTGGTGCAAGCAATAAACTGTAGAGCACTCTACTCCTCAGAGAACGTACAACTTGAGTAGTTGCTGAAGAAGCTGGGCCCCTATCCTGTGTGGGGTGTAGAGTCCCAGGTTTTTGTAAAATGTAAATCACACAGCAAAGAATTTTGCCATTCTTTTTTGTTGCATGTTGGCTTTTTGTTATGTACGGTTGCTAGAAATGAAACTGCTTACAGATAAAAGATTGCAAATACTTTGCTTACTGATGATGACTTTTATGAGGACATTGCCACAACACCAGGTCTTTCACTTCGTTTCCTCTTACTGCTGATAACAGAGACAACTTCTTGGTACGTTTCGTATGGTACTGACTACAGTAATAAAAATGCAAGTGATGAAGAAATACTCCGGCAATTGCAAGGTGCTCAAACTAGAGCTGAGTCGATCATGAATCTTCATTGTGACCAGTTAAAGTATCTTTGTTTGATATAACCACAAATCAATCAATCGCCGATGCAAGGCAAAGACTACGAGTAGTTTGCTTTGTTCTCAGTATTTTGCTACTCTGGAACGATATGGAAAAGTGAAGCAAAGGTTTAAAAAAAAAGTCCCTTGCTTTGCTTTTTTCATATCGTTTCGTTCTCTGAGTCAGTTCTTCATTTAACATAATGAAAAGAATGCAAAATAATGCCATCTCGAAGTAGAGAGTTTCATAAAAAGAATGACGTAATGTAATCTATAAACAAAATACGACAGTTTTTGGTTTGTTTTTCGTACATTGCCTTATAAGCTGATTGTATACGTTATGGCACCTTGTAAGTAACTTATTGTCTTGTGTTCTGTTCTTTCATTACTTTAGTTTCGCTTGTTCATATCGTCCTGGTCTGGTCAATTCGCCCCTCTTTCATTTCAATATTTTTATTTCGATATTGAAAGAAGAGCGAAGGGATACAATTTTAACGAACAAAACAATCCAAACGATCAAAAATTAAGTAGGGGGTTGATTAAGAAGACTGTATTTTCTTATATCGTTGCACGATTTGGTTGTCGAAAATGCGCGTCTGACACAGCTCTGGTTCAAACTGCCCGTGCCTGAAAGATCTCTTCCAGCTTCCAGGTACAACGTGTATCTGAAGTATAGCACTGCAGCCTCTGTTCTATAATAACATTGGCAAGACGAGAAGTGTTTGATCTTTTTCTAAGAATTGTATGGCCAAATTGTTTAAAAAATAAGTTTATAATGTGCAATTTTTCATATTTATGATAGGACTATACTTAGCTTTGAGTAGTAACCAATTATCAATTCAAGGAAGGAAGTGTAAGTTTTCTTAGAGATTTATACACATTCCAACATGAAATTACCACAAAAAACGAAAACCAGTTACTGCTTTCGATGAAAGTGCCAGGAAGTTGGGGAGTGACAATGAGCGCCGAAGAAACTGATGGGATGACACGCTATTGTTGTTCCAGTGACTGATTTCAGTATACACACGATTATTTTATTATTTGCTTAAATAATCTGTTCGTTTTCCATTATTTTACGAATGAATTTGAAAAATCAGAAAAATCATATTCCTTTAAATTACATATCTCATCTTCCTCCCCTGACATTTTCTGCAGCAGCAAAGGCCACTAATACGCCTTTGAGCAGAGTAGGTTATGAAAATGCCCGCCGGGAACGCATCTCTCCATGGGCGCAATACAGCATTTATCCAGAAGCCATCTCCCATCTATAATTGAACGGCAGTGGGATTTCTTAACACTTCAAAGAGGATGGAAGTGAGATTACTCTCTGTTCATCGGAATAGGCGCTGGGGATCTTCTGTGATTTATTTGAAAAATGCCTGCTCTCAAAACAATAATAAAAGACTAAATTGTCATCAAGGTCAAGATGAAAAAAAAGAGGTCGAGATGAAACAAAAGAAGGAACAATCTCAACTTTTCCAGTAACATGAATGACCCAGTTGAGCGGTTGTTCAAGTCTGTTGTGCGGAATTCCGAACTGGTTACAGTATGAAGACAGAACAAAATGACACGATACGTTTACACTTAGCTGGAGATCCTTGACAATGAGAAGCTGTTGCACTTGCTAAGAAAGGTGGCAAACTCCATTGACCAGTGCTAGACACACGCCACGCAGCTATTTAATTGAGAATGTAGAATAAAAAGCAATGCGAGAAATAGAAAATCAAAGGAGTAACAAGGAAGTCTACATAGGAAACCTCCTCTTAGTACCGAGCATGAAAGAGACCAAGTCGTTGGTTAGCCTGATGGAAAGTAAAACTTCCTAACGGAGTACTCTGCCTTTGACTCGTACATTCTACACAGCGACTACAGTAGAAACTAAAGTGATGAAGAAAGGATTTCAATAGGCTTTATCAGTGCTGGCGTCGCTGGCGTTGCTGGCGTCGCAAACTTGGAGACCTGGATTAACATCGAACTAAGGGCCAGACTAAGATTCCTAAACAAATTGCGATGGATTTAGACGCGACAAGATTCCATTTTTATCTTGTCGCGTCTAAATCTCGCGTCCATCTCACGAGGCGCTTAGTTTCAATGTTTACTGTCAATTTAGGGCACATTGGACTTGGTCTATTGGCTTAAGTGAGCCGCGACGTTAGCTACATGGTGCAGAAAATTAAGTGTTTTTTTTTTAGTTCCACATGTTTTTTGTTCATTTAGGGAATTAAGTCACTGAGGGCATTAGTTCCAACATAGTCGAAAATTTATCCATTTTAACAGCTTCCATGAAGTATGGGAATTAAATCGAGATTGACGATTGAAGAAGTTTTACTGACAGTACTTGAGTATCAGAACTTAGATACGAAAATGTTTATGTCGAAAGTGCACCACGGTTTGGAATTGCGATTGAAGCTGAAAGAGACACGAAAAAGGCATTGATTGATGCGAACCGGCGAATAGCAACACGTAAGATCGGTGAGAGGTTAACTTCATAATATGTTGTAGTAGTTTAAGCTGGATATATAAATTACCTAAGATTTCATGGAAAGAATATCGCCTCCGTACTGATTTCTGTGATTCTCAAACGTTGCAGCTCTATTTTTAAAGGGTTTCATTATCCGGGACGAGGAAATGTTTGTATAAAACAATGTCAAAGGCAATCATGATCATAAAGGAAAAGAGATGAACCAGTTCAATGTATTTTAGATTCAAAATTCACCATTAAAAGAGGAATCTCACGCCGGGTTCGTCGATTAAATTGCTGAACACGTACATCCCTCACTTTTACTGCAATTCCTCTTTCAAGTTGCTGCCAATGCTCAAAGGTATAGATAAAAGGTTTCTCAAAGTTCGCGATTCGGAGTTTGGAATAAACTGTTGTTAAAATCTGCTAATAGGAGACCGATAGCACAAACAACACAAGTAATTGCTGAAGAAGCTTCGACCAAGTCCCTTGTGGATTCTACCATCATCCAGATTATTTATAAAATATTTACCATATTGAAAAGTAAATACGTGTTTTATTGAATCACATTTGAAGGTTGAAACTCGTATTTCACCACACTGCTCTACAAATGGAAATGTACCTGAGGATACACAACTAACAGTCAAACGGATACTAAAAATCCGACCATAACAGTAAACTAATAAAACTTTTATCACAAAATTATCAATCTAGCTTGGATTCAGTTTAACAACCACCGAGAATAAACCTCAAATACACGACAGTTGCATGCGGAAAACCATATAAATCTAGATTCGAGCTAATATTTGTCTTATCACTCAGGTTTGAAAATATGCCAATAAATTGTAACACGTAAACAGATTTTTTTTAGGATGAAACGCAGTAAGATGATTGAACCTATTAAGTTTAGGAAATCGAGAACAAGATCGGAAATAATTGCAATGATTACCTGGTTACGCTAGAACCGCTATTCCCCGAAGCAGACACATGATCTTCATCTCTGTTATTCAACAAGACGTAACCAGAATTTTTATTCTTTCGCATCATCGACATGATTCGCTTGTGTTTAACAACAAATATGCACACTAATCACAGTTATCAATAAATTTCACATTTAATGGCCACCAATCTTTGAATTTAATCGCGCTTTCGTTATGATACATATCAAGTAGATTTGAGGAAAATGAAAAATTCCCAACCACAGAGAGTGTACAACGCACGCCACTTAGCTCGGAATGAAAATGTCCGCGAACCGGATAGCTGCTAAACCAACCGGAGCCCGAATTACTACTGACGACAAGCTCTCCTGTTGAACACGTTTGGAGTTCAACAGTTGTTTTGCATCGCATCTGATGACGTCGCGGACTGGTATTCGAAAGCTTTCTGAAGTGGGCGAAGCGAACATTATCTCTTCCAATGGAGATAAAGCTTATACAGGGGTAGTACACAACCCAGTGACGTACAGCTATCGCGAATTCAATCTGTAAACAAATGCTCAACTGTACATACTCGTATATCTCTGTTAGATACCATGTGCCGAGCGGCGTTGAATCATTCCCTCGTACAACTCGACTGCAGGGATATGTTGTACGGAAAAAAAGGTAAACACAAGAAGTCGTGGGCGAGTGGTGTATTTTTAGAAAAGGATATTCATTCGCCTAAGTGACGGATGCAATTAGGTTTGTCTAATCCGACGATATTACAACGGCCAGATATATATTTCTGTAATTAGTCGTAATCTGTTATGTAGGTAATCAAAATAATAAGTCTGGCCGCGTCATTTAGATGGAGGCTATAACTTTACACTGTTGCTGCTCTCGGCAACAATTTCTGGCCTGATTATTGGAATTGGATGGTGTGGAAATGTAGATAAAGTATTGCTCGGGGACAAGTGCAATAAATTTAAAATACAACAAACGCGTCCTCGAGCGATTTCAATTTGCTTAATTTATAGATTTTTCATATTTGATGGATTAGAGGTTCACGTTTGTACTATCAGTAAGTGGAAACTAAGTAGCGGGTATTATTCGATCAGACTGTACGCTTGTAAACAGCGATAATGTTTTGTTTAACGTCTAGTTTCACACTTTTCAATATGATTCATGACATCTATAACCCACTTCCACTATGAATCAAGGTCCGTTTTGGTTTTGTTTTTTAAAGGCTTAAGTTTTTTACGCTTAAGAGTTTTCAAAGCTTTTTTCCGAATGCCACCATAATGCAAAATGATGAAAATCCGTAGTAGAAACATCGGGGAAGTAAAGTGAGTGCAAATGAATTTGGAATCAATCAAATTTTGCACCATTTCGTGTGACCTTTGCCATGTAACGGGATCGGATAATGCGTATATTCCAACAAAGGTTTTTTTTCAGCTCAATTTCGTATGAAACATGTCGATTTTCTTACAGAATTTGCATTTGTCGTTTCCTCATGGTGAACGTCGCTTGATTGGTTCGATGTCCATTAGATTGTCTGAGTGAAGATTAAGTTTTGAGGAGTGTATTTTGGATTTTGGTCTATATTCAACTACTGCTCAGATCGGACATTTCTTGGTTGTCATATGAGATCTTCTTTTCATTCAAATGTTTTATACGTTGCATTTTGGTGCCTTAGCATAACACACGCTTCTAGATAATGTAGTTTTTAGCCCTCGTTAAAATCATGGGGTTGAGTTTATTCACTTTTCTTTCTAGCGTCGACTTATTTTCATGCGCAATACTACTACGTTGTGTGCCATTCCCCGCAAAAATTTTGTTGGACTCGCATCTTCCAAATGAAGTGATCTATTATCGTTTGCGGTTTCCCATGCATTTCGATTCCAAGATTTAGATCTCCCAAACTTTCCAAACCGAATGGTGTGTTCGTCAGACGCTATGACATTTATGTTTTTGGCTACCAGAGACTCATTATGTCATAACTAAAGTGATTTAAAGTAAGAGAATACAAGACTACAAAATACAAACAAAATTCAAAAAAAATTCGGTCTAACTGTAAAACAAATCGTATGTTATCCTGATCATAAAGGAAAAACGCACAATATCGACGTTTCGGACAGAGCGGCACAATGGACAGCAAAAAACCTTGAAATATGTAGTCAAGGACGTCGTCTACCTCGGGCCTTTAGTAAAAATGAACATCAGTACCAAAATCAGGCGTAGAGTTACTCTTGCTAGTCAGTGTTTCTTTGGATTCAAGAGTCAGCTAAGTAATAAAGTCCTCTTTCGAAAGACCCAGCCAGATTTATATAAAACTATGGCACAGAAATTAGACGTTATTAAAGACGGATGAAGATGCTATTTTTCGAGACCAAAGTGCGAGTTAAACTAGAAGAAAACAACTAACTCCATAGACTGTACGGCGGCAGGCTCCTATTCAGCGTAAACAGATACAACGCCTAAAATGCGTGTGGGAGCTCGAAAGGTCTTTGAATCCTTTCCATTAAGACAAAGCATCAGAGGACGTCCTTAAGACGTCTAAGACAACGCCAACAAATGGAGAAAGATAACAAACTAAAGACAGATTGTCAGAGCCCCTCTGCAATCCGGTTCGCCATATGGTCTAGGTTTGTTAGAGGAAATTTGTAAAAAATGTCACAAGTATTTGTAGACAAAATTTTGAAATCAGTTGTTATTAAGGATGAATTCCACTGTTTGGCTGCTTTACTTTTAGTCCCGGAAATCCCCAGATTTTCATTGCTTCTGCAGAATATTTTTTCCAAGCTACTCTTGGATTTTCATTTTCGAAGGTTGAATTATGAAAAGACAAATTTCACCTTATAAATTCTGTGGCTTAGTAGCTCACAAAGGACCAGGGATTATCTTCATTAGCAACTACTTGTTCTGTGTGTGCGATTGTTCTCACGAGTAGATGACATCTACTGTTTTGTTTTTGGCCAACTCCGAACGGTGCAGTTTGAGAAGCTTTTCATAAACAATTGGTATGTTTGAGTGTTGTCAGTAATTCGAAAGAAGTGGTGCCGTGAAAAGATGCGACGTTTTCAGTCCAGGAACCGAACCGGGGGCCTTTAACGTGTGAGTCGACGCACCCGTGTTCCCACGCTTGTATGTTCATATTTATGTAAAGGTCACTATTAAGTAACTGAAGTAGATCAAGGCGCAACTTTAACAGCTGCAGTTAATGTTATGTGAGTCATGTTGGATACAATTTTATATTCTTCACGTTGGTCACTGTGACTCAAAAGAAAAGGTGGTGCAGTGAAATGTTTTTTTTAATGTCTCTGTGCAGGGATTTCCATTACTTTTACGTCATTGTAAGGTTATTGCGTTCATTTTAATGTCCACAAATATAACTGAAGAATACTACAGTAATCAGTGATTCACAACCTCATCCTCACATCGTGTATCAATAAATAGCATTTTTTATATCAGTGCTATGCAGTCTAGGTAATATCCGTTATACTAAGGTTTATATGCAAAAAACTCCTGGAAACCCTTTGTTTAAGAGCACTTACTCTGGAACAATGAAAAGTTCAATGATCCCATATATTGTTGTGTGCAAGTCCATTGGATTTTTTATGCTTCTACCTTTACTTCACCTCTCTTGAGCTACTATTGTCTTCTAATTCTTTTTTTCTTATGGCGCTACAGTCCGCGGTGGATCTGGGCCTCAACCAAAATGCCTCTCCAGCCAGCACGATCTTTCGCCGCCAGTTGCGCACTCCAAGTTGGTTGAGGCCCTTCTCCACTTGTGTGCACCACCTTAGCCTAGGCCGTCCTCTGTTGCATTGTCCCAATGGATCAGATTCGAAGACTTTTCGGGCCGAAGCAGTGGTGTCCATACGCTCTACATGGCCTAGCCATCTTAAGCGTTGTATCCGGAGACGCTTGACTAGGCGCATGTAGCTGTACAGCCCATAGAGTTCGTCGTTAAATCTTCTCCTATAGATACCATCAACACAAACAGGACCAAAAATCGCACGCAAAACTTTTCTCGCGAAAAGACTAAGAGCTTCCTCTTCTACTTTTCGTAACTTCCAGGTATCCGACGCATAAAAAAAGACTGGGATGATCAAGGTGTTGTACAAAGACAGTTTCGTCTTTCGAGAGAGGACTCTATTACTCAATTGCCCCTTGAGCCCAAAGAAACAGCGATTGGCGATACTGTTGTCAGTAGCTAGTAAATATTAATTGCTCACGAAAAGCTTCACAAGTACACCCTTCGGAGTCTGCAGTAAACTGTAGGTAGTCTCCATCCGTAGGAACACAGACCACTACATGAATAAGAACATTTTTAGAACGCATATGACAGCGTACGTAGAGGCGAGCTATACAGTGCCATATCGAGTTTGACTATTCCTACCAAACTCGTCAGATTGTGTAGGATGACGATGGAGAACGTTCGCTCCTCCGCCAGGGTCGGTAACGAATTGACTTCAATATCAAAAGAAAAAGGGCGACGCGCCGTCACGGGACTTTTTCAATATCATTCTTGAGATGATCGTGTGTAACTCACAAACCAGCAGCAAAGGCACGATCTTCAAAACGTCATTTCAACTGCTAGCTTACATCGACAACATGACGACGTGATTGAATGAAAACAGCGAACTGTTAATGTTGCGTTTACTGGCATTGCTGTAAATTTACGTCTCAAACTAAGCGTACCACTAGGCAGCAGAAACTTTGAGGTAGCCTAGGACTTCGTTTAGTCAGTTGCATTCCTCCCCTTCAGGAATTTACCAGCAATACACGTTCACCCGTTCACCCTTAAGCACACCTTCGAGCGTACAGTTAAGTTTAGAGACTCGTTCTTCAGCCGCACCACACGAATATGAAATGCTCCTCCCAGCTCAACTTTCCCCCTCATTACAATCCACAGGCTGTCAATTGAGTAATAGTGTCCCCTCTCGAAGGTTTAGGCTGGCTTTGTGTAACAGCTTCATCATCAAAGTCCACCTTTACGGTGCGGAAACTTGGGGGTTACTAAAAGCGGATAATGCGTGCGATTTTTGGTACTGTTTGCGTTAATGGCATCTAAAAGATTAGATTCAACGCCGAACTTAATGAATGCGCCTGATCAAGCGTCTTCGGATACAGTGCTTAAGATGACTAGGTCATGTAGAGCATATGGGCACCACTGCTCTAGAACAAAAATTTTTCGAATCCCTGTTATTGATATAACGTAACAGAGGACGGTCTAGGCTGAAATGGAACATATAAGTAGGGAAAGACCTCAACCAACTTGGAGTGCGCAACTGGACGCAGTTGGCGAGAGATGTTGCTTGGGGCACAAGCCCACCTCGGACAATAACGTAATTAAAAGAAGGAGTAGATGGCCCTTGCATATGTATACACTGCTGCTCCGGAAATTTTATTTAGGTCATTGATTGGATAAAAAATGTATATATTTCGAAATTAGACCTCACAAATTTATACGCGATAAGAGACCTAGTAAATGTTAACAAGAAAATAATAAAAAAACAGTTTTTTTTTTCTATTTTTAAAGATAAGTGTAATTAAGTATCAGAGAAGGTATATACATATTTATTGCCTTTTACCAGTCCACGTAAATGAATGTGGGCTGGTAATACTGAAGAACATTCGAGAGTTTCTACTGATATGTTGATAAGCGTTGTGCAAGAAACGCTAATTTTAAAAGATGACGTTTAGGAAAAGATGAATTATACTTTTAGAGAGGCAGAAGAATAGTTCCCGGGTGGCTGAAAGTTGACTTTCCTTTTCTATTGCACAAAAGGATTTCGATTTGTTTCTATTTTTGCATATTGAAAGCAGAACTACATATGTACATGGTTGTATGGCGTCTAGTCAACCGTCTGTGAATACTACGAAAGAGGCACACAATTTAACGACAGTCTCTCTAGGCTACCGCGTACTTATTGAACATTGAAGGAACATTAAAGGCACTACAGCCCACAAGGGACCAGGGGCTAGTTTCTACATCAACTACCCCTTTGTTGTGCGTGGTCTCTGTAGCAGTGGATGCAAACAGCAAAGCCACACTTGCCGCAGGTCCAGTGGTAATTGAAAAGTGTCGTTTCGCAGACATCACAGGTTTCGGGCACCCCCTTGACCACCTTCTTTCAGGCTATCGTTCTATTCGGCGATATGTACTCCTTGATTGCGTTCTGTTTCTCCTGCCAAATGGGACAGAAGTGATCGCTAAAGTGCATCAGAATGAATCGGCCTACGTCCAGATCTATATCTCTCGGCGGTGATCTAGGCAGCCAGAGGACAATTTGAAAGCTTTTTATAGACAGTTGATACTCTTTGAGTGTTGCCAGCAACTTAAAAGAGGTGGTGCCGTGAAAAAAATGCGAGGTGTCCCGTCCGGGAATCAAACCTAGACCTTAGGCGTGTGGGTCGATGCATTTACCCACTGGACCGCACTGGACCGTCTTACACCCCCGCCCAACGGATATTTGGATCTAAAAATTTGGGACAAAACAACAGTAGACGCCTGCGGTTGAGATGGCGCAGCAAGTTTATAACGAACGCCATAAACTCTGCCTGACAAATTAAAGGCAGCGGGCAAGAGACCGTTTTAGGGTTGTAGGCATGTAAGTTATGTTTCAGAGATAACCCACCGGAATGTAGCGCTATATTACAAACGTACTGGACTTTCAAAATCTTTTCCACGGTTTTTGCCTATCGAATTGTAAAACTGCTTTGAAGACTGATCAGTTATGTAGCAACTGCATATACTTGGCTTTAAGAACACCGAAGGTCCGAAACTCATCAACTGCATAGTAGGACATTTGATGGGATCAATGATTCAATTGTTTGGTGTGGCCGGAGAAAACAGTTCAATAGTTTGCTGAAGTTATTTGAACATTTCAGAAGTGAAAGAGGAAGGATTCTTCCTTCTAGGAATGACTATTTGTAGGAGGCTTGAAGCGAGATGTACAACTATCCTCTCAAGTATAAAAACAGAACGAGTCACATGGCAGTGCTCAGTGTTGCAGAATCCTGATGCAGGTAAAAATCCAGATGAGTCGGAAATTCTTCATTTATACTTAGTCTCGGAATATCATAACATAGCGCAAACATATAAAATAATGTTTCTATCTCCAAACTCACCGTCGTTACAAAATCACATAAAAAAGCTTGTTACATTTAGGGCAGTCGTTGCCTAATCGACAGAGTGATCTTCTGTGTTTCGTTACCGCCATAGATTGTATACACTGATACATATTGATTCATGCAGCTTAAATCGGCTTTTACACGATACGCTATAATCGTTTGCTAATGAAGCACATCAAGTTGTTTGTCGGTCATACTTTCATTCATACAAATTTTGCTGATTATCAGGGAGATAGTCTTTACAGGAACGTTCCCGCCAGCCTTGGAGTGATAGCAAATGTCTGCTTCGGAATACAGCCTTTGTTGTTGCTACTTTAAGAGACTATTTTTAAGTTGTGCTGACGGCAATTCTACTTGTTACACAGCAAAGAGATACCCAGACATTTTCGAATGGTACAGGAAAGTCTCTAAAAGGATGATTAAAGTAAAATCTACTCATTTCAGCTGTCGGACATCAAATATTTGAGTCATGAACACAGACTGGCTAGCAAGTGTCTGAAAATTAACCTTCAGTCTGGCTTCTCAGCGGGATATTGATTTTTTGGAAATAACACCGCAAACTTCTATTTGATATCGATAACCAGGTCAATTTTGCAGCTATTTTTACGCAACACGTTGTGACGAAAAAAAACAGAGATTAAAGTGAAAAAAACTACTTAACTGCTATCAACTTAGAAAGCGAAAAAATTGCGTAGGTACAACGAACAATAAGATTGGCCGATTCGTTCTTTTCTTTTTCATGATGAGGGAACACTAATTGACGCTTCAACCTTATGTAAGGGAGAACCAACAAAAATGTTGAAACTGTTGCATGTGAAACCTCTCCTACTTCCACCAAATCTTAATTATTTACACAGCACTCTGTAGTAGGTATTTTCGTAAACACCTAAATAATATTTAATTCGGAAAATAAAAATGTCCCGCCATTAGTTTCTGAGATATGCTAAAAGAAAATACCATCAATTGACAAGAGAGTCGCATTACTGGAAAACACACAGGGGAAATTCATTACGAATGAACAACTGCAGCCGAGAATCGTCTTAATTAAACAGATATAAGTCAATATGCTTGCAGCACACTTGTCCGTCGACGATGACATAAGACCCGTTGAAGGAACATCATCTGTACAGTAAAATTATTGTTCTAGCGCCAACATAAGCGTAAAGCCTCTCAAGGTCACTTCAGAAGCTATATATTTGTGTATTATACATGACGAAGGCAAACAAAAATAAATCTCGCCGTTCAATGAACTCTGAGTGATTTGTCATCAGTAAACAGTTTGTGTAATTAATTATTGCTAACAGACTTACACATCCATTCTTGTCAATATTCTCAACCAGCACAGATCACGTTTTTTATCTTTACCGGCCTATAATTTTTCGCCCGACACTTTTCAAGTCACACAACAAACAATAAACAACTCTTTCTGTGATGCTGTTCTCTTCCGTTGCTGATAAGCTCAACTATTCTTGATGCACACCGCCAATGAAGAGTACGCAAGAGTTTCATTCTAAAAGAAAGTTGCACACTGCCCTACACGAGTGATAGCAGTGTATGCAAAATCTGTCTGTGCTCCCCGATGGTGTAAAAAGTGACCCAAGAACCGCACTCAGTATTTGACAGTAATCGCTGAGCGGAATGAGTCGAAAAATTAATCCCCAGTCAGCGGCACATTCTTCAGTTTGCATAGATTTCACACCACTTTCTTATCTAACAACAATTATGGTCCGTTCTTATCATGAGCTTTACATAGACATTTACCTCGATTCGTTTTCATTTTCTAGAGTTGAAATCACTGTTGTTATGGGGGGTGTTTCCTTTGTTTCACTCACTCGTACCTCGTTTGGCCCATTTCCCGATACTGGTTCTGAATCTAGTAAGAAAAGGATTTTGTTGTAATGGGATTTTATGAGTATGAAGGACGTCTGAAGAACCTTGTAATCCACTTAAAGCGCTGCGATTTGACTCCATGGTCTTGTCAGAATATTTCACTCAAGGACCGATGTAATTTTATTGCCTCCACTTTTCAAGGTATATGACAATTTCCATTGCAAAAGGACAACGAAATGCGTAAACACACACTCGAAATTTAAGTCTGAGTTATTACGCGATGAAAGAGATAAGAATGGTGAATTTTTAGTTTCATTTATTGAGTGTTCTTGGAGCGAAAATTTTGATGAAAATTGTATACGAAAATTGTGAGAGCAATTGGAGCTAACAAAAGATGGGTTTTTTCCTTTCTACTGACAGCCAGTATCAAATTTTCATTTCCGTGGGGGCGGAAGGCGATAGGAACTGTCAAAGGAATCAGCTGTGTGGAGACTTAGGTCTGTTCGGTTTGAACTTTTTGTGTTTTTGGTGTCAAAACGGAACACATCTGCCATATTAATCAACTGTAAATCTCTTAAATGCAGTTTCAATTTTAAATCGAGTCAAAAACGATATTCCTTGGTTAAAAAAGTCGTTCTTAGCTTAAAAATTTAGGAAAACTGAATACACAAGACATCAGGCGTAGTAAAGACACAATCCTTAGATGCCTTGTTCCAACTAATCACCACAAGTGTCGCTACAATCGCTAGAGATCAAATTCACAAATGACACTTGGAACTTTTTTCATTGATTTGTATTTGTTTTTCTTTTGGAATTAGGGCTTATTCTGTAAAATTCTGTGTCTTCAGCCGGAACGAAGAAAGTCGCCTCGAAAAACGGATCACTATTCCTAGTGAAAATATTGTTTATATCTCAAAGAAGAGAACATTTTCAAGCAGCCTGTTCCGGAAGAAAGATGGGATCAGAAGAAATAAGCGCGGGAGCTAAAATCCAAAAGGGTTTTCAGATGTAAGTAGCTTCATTTTTTGGAATAAACAAATGAAAACAAAGAAAATAAACATTTTTTTGCAGAAACTACATGATCCTCCGCGATGCAGATACTGGTCTTATCATTTGGCAAGAGAACAAGGACTTTTCATCACCAGATGTCGAGCATGAAGCGAAAGTGCCGGTGAAGATATTGGATTTGCGAGCGGTGTCCAGAGAAATCAATTTCAGCACCATCGAATCAATGGAGAACTTTCGCTTGGACCAAAAGGTGCTGTTCAAAGGACGCATCATGGAGGAGTGGTTCTTCGAGATGGGATGGGTTGGACCAAACACAACCAATACTTGGCAATCAACGATTGAAGCTGCCCCTGAATCCCAAATGATGCCAGCTAAAGTCTTAAAGTGAGTGTGGGTGTAGTGTTAGGGAAATGAGTGGGGAGGGGGTTTGGTGTTGTGGCCAAAAAGCGGAAACGCACGAGTCAGTGCGTATATCCGTTGCCATGGACTGCAAAAAGTGATTAAGGTCAAGAGTGAGTCTACTATTTCGGTTGTATTCAGTTTCAGTTATTCTTCGGAGTAATTGCGTTGAGTCATAAGACAACGTCGTGAGCAGTGGATGCAGGCAGATGGTGTGCTGGTTTGACTGCCTATTTTTGGAAACTTTTCTGTTTGTGTTGTCTCGTGAAAGGTGTTGTTGTAAGTGCGGTTTTTTATCGCATGCACTGCTGACGGCAGAAGAGTTCAACGCGAGTTGCCTGGCAATTATTTATGACGGTCGTGTAGTTTCATTGGCAATTGGCCAGTAAATGGGATTTGACTGGAACAGGTTAATTGCTGACGACTATTTATCAAGCAATTAGATGATGTGATCACAGTTCATTATTTGTTTATGTAGGCATTTGGCAGTATTTGTGAATTTCTCATGAATTTGAGAATAAAAATAAGAAAGTGACAACTATTTGCAGTCGGAACATTTTATATGATGGCGCGGCAGGTGGTCGTGTTTTTTCATAAAAAAAAATAATTGCCCCGATTGTAAACCGTTGACTGGGTGAGGTAATTATTGCTTGAAATGAAATGAAAAGCGCTTGAACTCATTTCGGAAAAAGTATTTTGATTGGATGTTGACCCACTTGAGTTTATTTTTATTAACTTGAGTGTTCTGTTGCACATTTTTTTTAACATTACAACTAGCTGACTATCTAGGGCAATTATTAGTATTCAGTAACTTGCTGATTTTACAAAAAAGACTCACATTTCACTCACTGTATAGAATACCTTTGTGAACTCAGTAAATTGTAAGTAGCTTGCATCTAGCCGATATCTCTTGGTGTCATACACCAGACTCATATATCTTACGTTCTTTTGAACTTGTAGACAGTGACAGGAAGCTTCTTAAATTGCTACAGCTTATACAATGAGCACGCTACAGTAGTCAGGTGTTCAATGGGCAAGTAAAATCTCAAGCGAACGGGCGTTATCGGCTTTATGTGCAAGTATTCATTTTTTATTTAGGTCGCCGTGGCGCAGTGGTAAGTGCATCGACTGCGGCGCAGAAAGTCTGGGTTCGATTCCCGGACGGGACACCTAGCATTTTTTCACGGCACCACCTCTTTCGAGTTGCTGACAACACTCAAAGAGTATTAATTGTCTATGGAAAGCTTCTCAAATCTCGCCGTTCGGCAAAAAACTGTAGGTCCCTTCTACTCGTGAAGAACAATAGCATGCACAACACGAGTAGTTGTTGTAGAAGCTAGGCCCTGGTCCGTTATGGGCTGTAGTGCCACTCAATAATTATTATTATTCATTCTCTATTTGTATAGTGGTAGCCGTGGCGTAGTGATTAAGTGCGTGGACTCACACGCCGCAGGTTCACGTTCCATTCCCCGACGGAACAAATCAAATTTTTTACGGCACCACCTTTTTGGAGTCTTGTCTATGAAAAAGCTTCTCAAATCGTCGATAAGAGTCGGCAAAAAACTGTAGGTCGCTTCTACTCGTGAGAAAATCATACCGCGCACAACAGAAGTAGTTGTTGCAGAATCTAAGCCCTGGTCCCCTGTGGGCTGTAATGCCACTCAATTATTATTCATTCTGTATCATCATAGCACATGTAGCATAAGTGATTAAGCGCTTAATAAATAATAATCTTGTTGTGCCCTAACCAGGATGCCTTTTAGCTAGCTCTGCTTAGTATTTCGCACAGGTTGGCTGGGGTTGATTTTATCTTATATCTGCCATTCAGGATAAGACGTCCTCCATTGCGCTACCCCAATGTTGGTAATTCAGAAATTCTACAGACTGGCTATGTCGTTCATACGCTCTACATGTCCTAGCCATCCAAAGCATTAGATCTGCAGGCGCTTGATTAAGTGTCTTCCGCCATACTTACAAAGTCCGTCGTTACCTATAGAGGTCGTCTTTGAATCCTTTCCCCAAGATGTCATCATGAACAGGACCAATTCGCACGCATTGCTTTGTTTGCAAAAAACCCTAACATTGCATCGTCCGCTTCTGCATCATAAAGCAGTACAGGGACGACGAAGGTATACAAATCCACCTTGAACTTGAGGGCTGGCTCACTTGCTCAATTGCCTCCTGAGTCCAAAGAAACAACAATCGACGGGAGTGAATCTATGTTTAATTTGAGGCCACTATTTAGTGCGGGTCCGAGGTAGATGAAGTCCTTGACTATCACGCAGTGTTTGCTGCATATTGTGATACTCTTTCCAAGACGTTGCCGTCCTACCCTGGTTATAGTATAGGTTTTATTTTTGCTTCATTTACCGCCAAATTTATTTTAGTCGCTTCCGTTTCATGTCAGCAAACGCCCCATAGACTGCTAGCTAATCAATAAAGTATTAAAGTCTTTTTTCAAGTACAAGTACTAGATACTGCATTGTAAGTACCAGTATACGGTATTTGGTAATTTGTGCACTTCTAAATCTCTATAAAGGACCCTCTCTATATCGGATGCGGATACGAATCTCAGCTCCAACTAATGTACGTCCACTGTACAACAAGCAAAGCATAACAAATGTGGAGAAGTCAAAGATAGTTTTGGTTGTACGCGTGCAACAAAGTTACTAAATACACATTAATTTTGCTTGTGTGCTCAAACATCTTGTAGTTTTTGTCAAACGGGAGCGAGTAACGAATTTTTAGTCCTTTTTTAGCGCTACAGTCCTGGTCAACCAAACAGCATCTCTACCTGTGCCTCTTTTTTTAGCCATCTGTCTCCAATTTAGCACGCAAAGTTGTTTGAAGTCCTTCTTCACTTTTGTGTGTCATCGAGTCCGTATGCGTCCTCTATTTCGTTGTCCCACTGGTTCGGAGTTGAAAATTCTCCCGGGGTGGGGAAGTATTGTCCATGCGTGCTAGCCAGCTTAAGCGTTAAATCCGTAGAAGTTTGGCTAAGCTCATGTCGCTGTACAGTTTGTTCAGTTTGTGGCTTAATCTTCTCAAAAAACCAAAAGGGGACAAAAGATTAAAGGCAGAACTTTTCTCTCGAAAATACCGAAGGCTTCCATAAGGAATGATATTTAATGTTAGCTTAATAAGCATAATAATAGAAATTGAGTGGCACTTCAGTCCGACTCCGAACGGCGAGATTAGAGAAGCTTTTCTGGACAATTAGTACTCTTTGGTTGTGGTCATCAACTTGAAAAAGGTGGTGCCGTGAAAAATGCGAGGTATTCCGTCCGGGAATCGAACCTAGACCCTTTGCGTGTGGATAGACGCTCTTACCCACTACGCCACAGCGACTACTATATTTTAGCTTGGTTCAACTTAATTATATCTTGAAGCCAAAAAATAATAATCTCGGTACTGAAATTGTTAATACCGTTTACTTTAGAGACGAGGCAGGCATCTTTCTTCTATTTGTTCAATTCTCCTTTTGTTTTCGTTGTCAATCTCACTTTTTTATAATTTTCACATATTTTGACTGTATTGCATCTTAGTTGATCAGCGTTTTTACTTCCTCTGATTCCTTATGCGTACAAAATAAACATACACAAACGAATGTACTCTGTTAATCTAATTAGAACTGCAGAAAGGAGCCGATAAATTTGGCACAAAGCTTGCTCAATTTCTTATGAAAGCTATGTGAACTATGAGCAGAACTGAAATCAATGAATCATGTCTCGAAAGCGCGCACCTCTCTATAATGGACGATCTTGGTTGTTCCCGGGTGTCCGCTATGTAGAAGTCGCACTGCATTTTACTTAAAGAAAACTCTAGTTTGAAATAATTTTAAACTTTTCTATTTGCAGCGGAAATGTTACAATTGAAACCAGCTTCTACGATAGAGACACGCTCATCACAAAATCTGTTGTTCGCCTTTACTACATATAAACGTTAAACGTCAACGTACCAAGCAATGTGGAAATAATAACAATCTACCTTAAAACAACAAGCAAATGTCCGTCTCTTGTTATATACTCGCTAACTTAGCATTTGATAACAAAACATAGAAAAGTAAATTAAAATAGTCATCAATCATCTCATAGCTGCCTCTTTTCTTGTAATTATGAGCGACAATTAAGTGAAAAACAAAAAATACACAACTCTTGAGTCTTTGCAGAGAATCCACAAAAAAACCAAAAAAAAAAAATAATACAATAATATGAAAGGGTAAATCATATTGTAATGCACCTGTTGTGAGTTGTTTCCTTTTACAAACTTAGATTATTTATACGTGAAAAATGAAAATAAATACGTACAACGAATGTTAAATTTCATTTATCAAACGGAAAAGAAAACTGAATTAGTTGTAGTTATGGAAAAGCACTGAGACACATTTTGTTATACATAAAATTAACTGTAATTGCCATTAAATACATATTTATTGCATTTTTTGTTATTGCAAGTAACAATAGTTAGAACTAAATTAAGTAACGATATTTATGTCCCCGGATCTGTAATGCTTGTGAGAAAGAATTATCAATCGATATCAATTTTAAGTGTTCGGTTGTTGTTGTAATTTATGTATTTTTGAGTACGATACCATTGATTTGGGTAAAGTGTTCATCATAAACTTAGTCCTCGTATCGTTCTTTCTCTGAGATATTTACAATAATTGTTGTAAACTATTATTAACGAAAATAAAACAAATAACCTTAACGTGTTTTCCTTATTCTATTTTTATGGTACACAATTTCAGTGTGCATACAGTGTTCCATGAAAGTCTTCCTTAGGCGAAGGAATCTGGGAACAAATAGAGTTCATTCCCCAATAATAAGCGAACATTTGTATCTGAAATTATATTTCAAGGAAACAAGTCCGATATTAAAAAAGCAACAGTTTTTTGCCGACTCCGAACGGCGAGATTTGAGACGCTGTTCATAGACAATTGATACTCTTTGAGTGTTGTCAGCAACTCGATAGAGTTCAAAAATGCGACGTGTCCCGTCCGGGAATCGAACCTAAACCTGCTGCGTGTGGGTCGGCGCACTTACCCACTATGTTACGACGACCACATTTTGAATAATCATAACAAATTTAATAATTGTAACAAAATGAGATGAAAGAGTCAAAATTAAACCCTCAAACGGATTAGGATTATTAATTTGTACGTAAAGGAGCCAATATCCTGAATTGGAAATTGGAAAGTTAACCTCAAGAAGTAAGTCTACGATCCAAAGAGCCATAGACCGCTTCAGGTACGATGTACAGTTGAACCCACAACCAAAGATCAGGCAGACCATTAAAACTCTCTGCAAGAGATAAACGATCAATAAAGGGAATGATAGACAAGGAACCCTTCATAACGATACAAAAATAAGCAGTGAATTGTTGTTATAAGACAAAACCGAAGTGCATCCTAAAACGGTAAAGAGAACCAATCATTGAAATTTATAGAGAAAAGAGGCTTCCGTTTCCAAGAAGTTTGTAGCCCGGTGTATGGGGTCATCGGGGGTCGGCAACTTGAAGGTGTATTAAACCAGTTCGCGTACATTGACATCTTAAATAGAAATTTAAGATCAAGTGCTGAAAAGTTGGGAATATCGACTGAATATTACTTTCACCAAGATAAACACCCCAAACATACCGCGCGTATGTGGGGCGGTATTTAACACCACACAACCTGCTTAAGTCCCCGCTACAGAGCCCAGACATCAACTCTATACAGATCGTTCGGGATGCTTTAGAAAGAAAGATCCGAACCCACATTATTAAAAATAGAGAGCAGTTGAAGGAAGTTTGAGTGTAATTACATAAGCACTTCCTTCCTTGAAAGATCCATGCAAAATCGTCTCTAGGAAGTAATTAAGATGGAAGAATAACACAGAAGAACTTACACTTTCGTCTTTGAATAACACTTCAACCATACTAGTCTCGGAGTCATGAAAACTAGTTACAGCAGTTGGGGGTTTGATTCTTTCCTTTGAGAAAATAGTTAATTTGTTTTCTTTTTTTTGTATTATTGGACGACAGTGGCATGATTGTAAATGGACAAAACTCACAATGTTTTTTTTTGCGGAATATGTGGAAAAAATTGTTCCTGCTCAGAAAAGATTTCGATGTGCAACAACAGAGTATTTCTTCAATCGATGTGACACAAGTGTAGGAAATATTGCAACTCACAAACTCGAAAGATGCTTGCATGATGGACCATCTTACTATTACTCTTATTAGTTGACCTTGTGAGGATTTACACACGATATGAAGTAACTGACAATTTAAAACAAATGACTTGAAAAGTTAAATAGCGTTACGATGAAAAGATTAGAAAAAGATTGAATTTGAGTGGCATTTGTTCTGAGGCGAAGATTCATCTGTGATTAAAGCAGTAGGGATGACGAGGGATTCGACTGTCTCCTTATTGGTTTTTGGTTTTAAGTTGCTAGCTAATATATTAAATTATTCAAATGATGAAATTAAAAAAATGATGATCTTTCTCAAACATCTATGTATATTTTCATCCATCCTGCCTCTCAACCATACCATCCTGTCAGTTATATTCCGTTTCCATTATCCCCCTTTTCATCATACCCCACATCATCATTCCCCACATTCGATCATAACATCTCCTCACCATTCCATTGTATCTCCTTCTCTTCCTTACTTTTTCTTCATGATGTCGCTCAGCATGATACATCCTCTTCATGATATCCCATCATACGTCCATCTCCTTAACACCCCTTCCACCGCCAAGTAAATTTTTCCCCTCCTCAAATAACATACACCCTTCCAAGAACTCATAAGTTGACCACTCTCAACGTCAATGTCACATGTTCTTTCTAAATTGCTTTCAACACATTAATTGCAGTGTTCTAGTGGGTAACTTAGATCTTAAGAATGTGTCCATTGTTTACATAATTGGGGGTTAGGTGTAAAGCTATGAGATATGAGTTTATATTGAATTACAGGGCTTTTTTCAAATAGATCAAAAATTTCCCAGCGACTGGCACACTGTATCTCCTTTCGGTCCAAAAACCATTTCTCTTTTTAAAAAGCTAGCCTGTGGAGAAATGCCACCGTATTGCAGCCCACGTTACAAGAAAAAAAAAAAGAAACAAGTACCGTGTGTGTTGGCATACATGCTGTTTCATAACATGTCAAGAGGATCTTAAAGAACCCGTTGTTTCAGTGCTAGCAAATTTTTGGATCGTGCACAGGCCGGAAAGATAATATTTTTTTTCAGAGTTTGCCACCTGAACAGTGTCCCACTCGATGTATTGTCGAAAGCCCGCTTGTAGATGAAAGAGCCAGATATGCCTTCTTCATGAGCTCCTAGATATTACGCTTTCAAAAAAGCCTGAAATTCAGCATAAGGCTTATGTACTTTTCCGTATTTTCGAGTTTGAGCTTAACACTACCCATAACACATTTTTTACATCCTTCACCTAACGAGCACATGAAAACTTCTTCAATCCCATACGTAAATGTCGGACCCTCATCGGCATCATTAGCTTCCCGACCGCACTCACCCCGTGCACAAGTAAAAAAATATCTACCCCTTCCGCCATTTATGCAGACTGTGCATCGGTCATCAGCCAAGACTGACTGAAAACATAGCATATCCCAGACCTGTCGATTCTTTTTGGGATTTTTCGACGTCTATCTACTTAACAGTAGTATAATTTACTACTCCTAGAATAAAACACTTCTATAGATCTTCTTCTTGTGAAGAGCAGCACTTCCGTCGCATGGGCTATCCGGATTAATACTTAAGTTCCGAACTCTAGTCTACTTGTTGACTATCAATTGCCCAAAATTTCGATGCCCGGTCAGCTTAGAGGTGAATATAACAGAAACTTGGATTGCTAAGTTGTTCACGTGTGCCACAACTATAATTCCCTCCCTCTCCAGCGTCCTAATGATCATATCTTTTACATACGTCCATAGGAGTGGTAAAAGGATATATCCGTTCAATGTGGCTATACTGACTGCTTTTGCGCAGCTGAAAACGCTTAAAGTAGATTTAAGCAGAAGTTTTCGACGTGGCTTGGGTAAGTGCTTCTGATCATACTCCAAAGTCATAGGCTCCATTCCTGGACTAAACACATCGAATTTTTTCACCGCACAACTTCTTCCCAGTTGCCGGCTACACTCAAAGAGTGTCAATTTCAATTGTCGTTTTTCGGAATTAACAATAAACTGTAAACTGCCGATGGACCATTTGAAGCGACGTACGTTCTCCGATTGGGTTCTGGAGAAGACGCACCAAAATGATGAATTTCATCGTAAAATTATCTTCAGTAATAAAACTCATCTTTGGCTTAATGGGTTCGCCAATCCATATGTGCCCTATGAATCCATGGACTACTTAGTCCACAAAAAAATAACTGATTGGTGCGATTTGCACGGGTCCCATTTTCTTTTCCGACAGGTTTTTAACGATCGTCATGTAACTGTGACTGGTTGACGTTTAAGTTTAAGTTTAAAAATGTATTTTTTTTTTATTTTGAGTTTCATTTGCATTAAATCTAGATATAAAATACTTAAACTTGCTATAATAACTTTTATTTTAATTAAAACTATCCTACTGGCTCCATGCGAGCACTCTAAGTTAATCTATGAATTTTTTATAATTGCCTTTCAGCCTTTCACTGGTTGACGTTATCGCGCCATGATTGTCGTTAATTTTTGGCCCAAATTGGAAGATAAGAATTTTGACGGAATGTGGTTTCAACAGGATGGTGCCCCAAGCCACACAGTACACGATACAATCGACTTTTAAAAAATATATATGGCGAGCGTGTTGTCTCAAAAAGAGATTCAGTCAATTGGCCGTCTCGTTTATAGTCATTGGTTTACGCCAAAAAGCCGACAACGTTGGACGTGTTCAAAGCCATCATTGAAAGCGAAATAGCGGTCGTTTCGGACGAAATGTGTTGCCAAATCTTTGAAAATTGGGTGCAGCGATTCGACCACTGCAAACGTGCCGTGGTGGTCATATGAACGAGGTTGAGTTCCATTTGTAAACGTGTTGATGGTACTTCCAGTCGGTAGGCAATTTTTGAAATATCTCAAATAGTTTGCGTTTTATTAAAAAACAAAAGTTGTCAACTTGTTATTGAAAATCCCAATTAAAAGGCGATTGGAGCACTTACAGGCCGTAAACGTATGCTCTGCCCCTGGCTTAGTGCTTGTCATGTGAGGTGTAGAACACTTGAAACTCATTACTTTCATAACCCTTGTGACATTTCAACCAAATCTCTCTCTCTCTTTGAATTTTACTCGTTTGTTGTATCACCGGAGGACTGTGCAGGACCTAGAATAATAAATTTGCGTCATAAATGGCATCCTCTTTTACCATGCAGGTATTAAAATGGGCTTATGCGGACCTAAGAGATCTAAGACAGAGTTCTACCCTTTCCTAACCTTACTTTACTTAGCAACATCAAATCAAAGCCGTTTGTTTCTATCCAAAAAAACACAATTCTTGCAGCCAAAAATTAAAACAAGGACAATCAGTAAACAACTCCAACATATTTTTTGAAAATTTATCACTTATTTATTTGTTTCTAAGTATGTATCTACAGTTAGTCAACTTTTATATATAACATTGCGATAGTTAAAAATAATATTTACTTTTTACTTTAAAACTATCATTTATGTTGTTTTTTCTTTTACTGAGTAGTCTATTCGTACACTGATTCTCTTGTTAAAAAATAAAATACATTTTTTTGTTTACTTTCTGTTTCGAAATCTTAAAGTATAGCATACGAAGAGAGTAAATCAAGTGAATGTCCCGAACTGAAACTGGTATAAAACTAAGGTTAATGATATGATTCTACACAATTCACAATTCTTATTTATTTCATGCAAAAGTACATATTTGGACTTATTCATACTTATACATCTTAATATCCATTGATTTCTTTTGTTTTTTCTCTGGGAAAGGAAGGGTGATTTTTTTGGTTTGTTTGACTCTTAACGGTATGTATTCTTATGATTTCACAATTGTTATGATTTGTTATTTTAGAGTAAGAGTTTCAATATACACTTTTGATTTTTTTTTAATTTATATAAAATGTTTGCTTTACTTGGATTTTCTTACAAAGAATACTTCAAAAACAAAACTTGTTGTTACACATGGATACTCTTCCTAAATCTTCTATTTAGCGGTTGACTAGTTTATACATACATCTATGGCATTTTTGAGTCTTTAAATACAAGTTGAAAATGGTGAGGTTGATATCTATGCTTGTGCAATAGAGTATTCATGATTACAGTGGTTTAATATTCCATCGTTCACTGCAACGAGATGTTTTCTTTTTGTTTGGTGAAATCACATAAAGGGCAATTCAACAAACGCAATACGAAGGTAAATACATTCGTCGGGGAATGATTTTTTTTTCAAATTCGCGTGAAATTGCTTTACGTTGCTAAATTCTGAGAGCTACGCCGATGCATAATGCGTTCTTTAGAAATTATTATTTAAACATCTTTTTTTTGGAAAAAATACGCTTCTGAATAATTCATAAGCCACTGATAAATTCAGCGTTCAACATGAAACTGCGCATAATGTCAATAATTCTGTTTATTTTCCTTTACACGAGAGTTTCAATGAGTTCTTGGAAATGCCTCTAATAAGTCCTTGGGTTCTGGACTATACTTGAAATATTTATAAATATTCATGTCAATCCAGGAGGTATGCATCTAAAATCTTAAAGTAGAATTCGTTGGGCTACTCTATGTTTTGGTGTCAAATTTACAAATTAAATAGGTTTTTTTTGTGAAATTCTTGGAAGTATAAATTGTTACCATGAACAATGTACTTGAATATACCCGTAAACTACATACTCCGTAAGTAGGAGGGTATTCGTGCTGTTACCATGTGTGTTTGGGCCTGCGACCCATGAAGGGTCTGAGTCTAAGCTATAGCCGACTTTCATTCTTGACGGTCTCGGGCACGCTGCTTCCAGTTTTTAAGATCAAGCTCTCTAGCGTTCGCTATCACTCGAACATCCTCTTAGCTGGAGCGTTATTGTCCATTTGCTCCATGTTGAGCCATTGTAGTTGATTGATTTTTACCTTTCCATCTACATCCACATCTTGATACAACACATAGAGTTCTTGGCATCAGAGAGTGTTATTCAAAACGAACTGATCTTAACGCCTGGAAGTATCTACCAATCAGTTTCAAGATTCTCAGTGCACTGCTAATAAAGGGTGTCCTAACAAGGACGCAAGATTTAAATTTGGCGTCATTCGAATTGTCGTTGTTTGACATTTGAACAATTATTATTGTTTCTTAGTAGAAGGTAAAAGGTTAATAAAAATGGAGCGCTACATGAATAAAAAACGCATTCTCATTGTGAAATTGTTTTACCAAAATGGTGAACGTTTTGCGGCTACAGTTCGCAAATTGCAATCAATTTGAATTAACAATAATGCTCCAAAAGAGTCAACTGTAAATCAATTAATGGAAACTGGGTCTGTAACTGATGTAAAGACAACAACGTGCCTTCCACCAGGTCGATCGACCGAAAATGTCGCAGCAGTACGTGATGATGTCGCTCAAACTCCATCCACCTCAATTCGACACCGAGCTCAGCAAATTGGTGTTTCCAAATTCACTATGCAGCGCATTTTGACGAAAGATTTCCATCTTTATGCAAACAAAGTTCAATTGACTCAGGACCTGAAGCCAGCTGACCATGCACAGCGAAGGGAGTTCGTTAATTGGGTATTGGAGAGGCAACATGAAAATGCTGATTTTGCCGATAAAATCATCTTTAGTGACAAGGCCCATTTCCATCTTGATGGCTTCGTCAATAGGCAGAATTGTCGCATTTGGGGCGAGGAAAATTCTCGAGTGATTCACGAGAAGCAAATGCATCCTCAACGTGTCACTGTGTAGTGTGGATTTTGGGCTGGAGGAATCATTGGACCTTTGTTTTATGAAAATGAATCAGGTCAAGCGCAAGCAGTCAATGGTGGTGAAGAAATTAATGTGGAGGGGATGTGGTTTCAACAAGACGGCGCCACATCTCATACGGCCAGAGAAACAATTCAATTGCTGCATCAGTCATTTCCCGGTGGTGTTATTTCGCGTTTTGGAGACCAGAATTGGCCGCGAAGATCGTGCGATTTAACACCATTGAACTTTTTTCTTGGGGTTTTTTGAAGTCGATGGTTTATGCGAATAAGACGACGACGACTCAAGCCTTAAAAGAGAAAATTGGACGCTGCATTAATGAAATACCGTACCATTTATGCAAAAGGGTCATTGAAAATTTCATTAAAAGATCGGGTATGTGCCAGCAAAGCCGCGACGGCCATCTGGCCGATGTGTTATTCCTCACATAACCTCGTCCTGTCTACTTTACGATTCACGATTTTTTGTAAATATCTGTGTTTTATTTAAAATTTAAATCTTGCCTTCTTGTTAGGAAACCTTTTATATAACTCTTTTCTTGAATTTGAGTTTCGTATAAATTTGGAACCGAATTTGCATTTTTTAACCATATAATGACCTTACAAACAGAGTTGTTTTTGAATAAATCGATACACGCGTTTTTCTTAAACGTTGTCAATTACATATTCCAAAGATGCAAGAGAAGTTAAAGTTGCCTGCCTAACTTTGAGTGGTTCTTATCTGTAAATACACGTAAACATACAAATATGCAAAAAAGTCTTTATCTGTCCATCATAATAACAGTACAGACGTTCAGACATCTAAAACGGATGGAAACTTTCAAATATTTATTTGCAGGTATTATTTTTTATTTCCTGTAGATTGCGAGTCTTTCACAGAGGAGATAAACTGTACAATGATTTGTAGGGTCTTGCAATAAGGTCAGATTGATGTAAACTGGATGAATATTCACTGGCCATATTTATAGAGTTTTTTTTCGTCTGTCAGCCTTAAAGAATTGAAACTAGTCTCGTATCCTTAGACGATTGATTCTGTTGTGTTGCAGATCACAGAAATTCCAGGAAACTGCAAACTTGGCGAATTAGATCAGGCACGCTACAAGCGTTCTGAATATGTAAACATACAACTCGTTTCTTTTTGATAAGTAAATTACTTTGACAACTCTTTTCACAAGCAAACTGCGATCCACTCGACTTATTTCAAATGGACTAACCGTATATCTCGTTGCATTTCTTAAAGAATAGGGTTCTCCCTTGATTCGATACACTTTAAATCGGCACTATGATCCAAAAGATCAAATTTAAATCTGATTGTAGTGAGTGCATGGTGCAGACAAAACTGCCTTTATTCACTAACTTAACGCACTGTCGGCTCCTCGCGGAAAGAGATTTTCAAATGGGAATTTTACTGAACGAGGTCAAATACAAAAAATCTCAATGAAGGCCGACGTAGATTTTTTACAAAATCTATCGGCTTTCAAAGTTTACATTTGGTTCCGCGCGTGCATTATAATTGACATCTTAAGGATCTTTAAGAAAGTACCAATTACCAAAGAGCACAAGGACAGTATAATAGAGCTACTAAAATGGAAATGGATCACACGAACTAAAGGAATAAGTGAGAGCATGAAAGCAATCAACGCCAAAAAATGAAACGCAGCACACTAGAAAAAATATGGCGTAGAAGAGCCGAAAAGAAAGAACGACCAATGGTAAGGACTTTGGAAGATCTGAAGGAAATTTGACACAATTCTGTTTAGGCCCTAGGGTGGTGGGGTTAAGGCAGCTTTTCATCTTAGTACCTTATACCTTTCTGGCACATTCTCGTAGACGGCTTCCTTCGAAATGTTCAGCCGAATCGAGCTCGTAGTTTTGTTCTGATCGGGTGACTGCTTGTGATGAGCCAGGACTATGTGTATCCGAAACACCATTCGCCATTCGCACAGAGATTAATTTTTTGGTGACTGAGCCCCACATAGAACATATCAGTTCATAGTGACTTCCTATTAAAAAGTGCTCATGGAAACGCGGAGCTCTATCTCCAATAGTTTCTGATTGTTCAACTCATCGAAACTCAAGTATACAAAAGATATCAGAACAGGCGAATCAAGACATTCAAAATTCGGTCAGTTTAAATTGCCCTTAAGATTCTCTGTTTTCCATATTCATAACTTAGAATGTTGTGTACGTATCTACAATAAGCTTTTGTCGGTTTATGTGAAATATACTTCACTTTGTGGTTCGGATTGGTTTCTACTAATTGTTTTCCATTTTTGCTTTGGATTCCTTACTTATCTGTAGTTCACATAAATTATAGAGTACATATTTCAACACATGTATGTAGGTCTCAATGGGTCGAGCATGTTACAAATATTTTCTTCATTCTTTTTCTTGTGCGGATGAAAGTTATAGTTTGTTTTACTTGTTCCAGCTTCTATTTTATACATCTATGCATTTTCTTTTTGGATTTTCCGATTTACTACTTCATATATTTTTTAAGCCATAAAAATTCTTACGTATAGTTTATTTCTTTCGATTTTTTGTTTCTTTGCAATTACAACCGTACCATATACATTTATGACATCTACAATAAATTGTTTCAGTATTTATCATTATATGTTAAGTATGCACGTTTATTGACTACATTTAGGTGATTAAGTTATTTTTTCATGTTCATCTATTTACAGAGATCGGTTTATATTTTTAAATATAATTGTTACTATTTTATTTTCTGTTAATACTTCTATCATGAGAGCGTCATTTAATTTCCCTAGCTTTAGTCGTCAACTAATTTATTTTAAGTTTAAGTATAAAACTATCATTCAGTTTCGCAGCTCGAATTGAGGACGAAGGTTTGAGTTTTACAAAGGCTGTGTAAGTATAGGATTTAATTTAGGGAAAGTGTATTAAATTTTTTTTGTTTTCTGAGTCAAATTACAGAGGAATGCGAAAATATTTAATTTAATGTGGTTTTTAGTCTTGTTTGCGTTGATGACTTCTGGAGGCTGTACAGCAATATGTGTCTAGTCAAGCGTCTTCAAATACAACGCTTAAGATTGCTAGGCCATGTAGAGTGTATGGACATCACTGCTCCGGCCCGAAAAATCTTCGAATTTGAGCCATTGAGACAAGGCAACAGAGGACGGCCTAGGCCAAGATGGCGCACATAATTGAAGAAGTACCCCAACCAACTTGGAGTGCGCAACTGGCGGCAGCTGGCGAAATACCGTGCTGGCTGGGGAGGCATGTTGGCTGAGGTCCAGGTCCATCCCGGACTGTAGCGCCCCAAGAAGAAGAAGAAGAAGTATTCTCTGAATGTCAAGGTTTAGAAATACATAAGTAAAAGTGTGAAAAGAAATCAAAAACTCCGAAGAATGATTTAATCAGACAAACATTTTATAGAAAATCAGTACCCACTCAGAGTTGTCGGACCCAATCGGCGTTTTTAATATCTAAAAAAAAGTTTAGGCAATCCAATGCGCTGTCTTTTGACTTCTCAACATCATTCTTAAATTGAGAAAATTTTGAAAAGGACGATCTTTCAAAAGTCCGTTAAGGAGGCAGCTCTCGCTACACTTATATGATTGGAGCCGCCAATGAGACGTTCGTTTGGGATTGAAATATAAGAGTCTACTATGAATCTGGCGGTAAACGAAACAAAACAAAATACAGTGCGGGACAACATTTTTTTTAAGTTTCTCTTAATTGTTCAATTAGTTAACCAAAATTATATTTTGACCTTGTTGTGTATTACTAGTAAAAACAAACATTTCCAATAATTGTAAAATATAACGTTGTACGAGTGGGTTCCTCGGCTCTCTTTGCTGCTATTCAGTTTATCACCCCCAACCTCTAGAGACCCTCTTGATGTTTCACTGTTTTGATAGTTTCTAGATTGTAGGCATAACAGTGATCCTTTAAGATTCCGAAAAAAGGAAACAATCGTTTCTTAGAGGCGGCAAATTGACATCGCCAAGACACAGAACTTCTTTTGAAAATAACTTTTCAACGTTGTTCAAGAGTAAAGCCACTCATTTCATTCCTCATAGCTACAAGACTGTATTTCTGCCATGATTTCGAATGGGAAACAGCTGTCAGTGCCAAAATAATCAGTGATTAAAAAAAAAATACACCCTATACTGCACACCCTTTAAATGCTTTTTTCACAACATCGAGTGTCACATTGAGCAGCAAAAACTTTAAGGTCGTCAAGAATTTCGCATACCTCGCCGCCGTAGTGAATAGAGACATCAACATCAGTCGTTATTTCTTAGATTTCGAGAGACAACTGAGTAAAAAAGCCCTCTCTCGAAGAAATACTATTGATTTTATTGATTCGGCTTGGTTCTTCCTGGATTATCTGACCATTTTTAAAAGCGGATGAGGACGCAATTGGTTTGTCGCGAAAAATGTTCTGTAGGCGCCTTATCATGTTTAAACCGATCGTGTCTGGAAGCTGTACGATGGCATGCACCTTGTCCAGCGTCTATGGAACCAACACTAAAGATGTCTAGGACAATGCAGCTTCAATGGGAAACATTTTCTAAACCCACCCATGGACACAGTGCAAGAGTGAACGTCATCACCTAAGATGACGCACATAAGTGGAAAAGGATCTCCATCAACTTAGTGTACAAAATTTGAGGCAGACGGCGAGAAATCGTACCAGCTGGAGAGGCATGTTGGATAAAGCCCAAGTCCACCGAAGAAGAAAAAGAAGAACCCAAGTAGAAGAAGAAGATGGAACACCATAGTTTTGACCCTACACTTACAATTTTTGTGTTTGTTGGTACTAGTACCTCAAGTGCAGCGTCTTGCTGTTATGTGAAAATTCGCTTTCAGACCCATTCGAATCAAAATTTCGGCCTATGTATTACAGAAGGCATCTACCACCCACATGAACTCAAGTTAAAGCAAAGTATTTGAGTTAGGTCAAATGTTTGCAATGAAGTTGTTGCTTTAATAAATCGAAACTTGTTAAAGGAAACAAAACAAAATCCCTCCTCCTCGAACAAATTCCATTGAACCTAATCAAGAGAAACAATTTTGTCAGATGCTGTAAAGAAGAAAAGGAGAAAAAAAACACGAGAAAACTCCAATTTGTCCGAAGAGGGGGAACCTAAGTTGTGGCGTTACCAAGAAAAAGTGACATTCATCAAATATGTAACCTACATTATTTCAGACAAGTAAATACATCACATATTTGCAGAAAGGTTTGCAATCCGACGAACATTCATGCTTATGTGTGTATGGGCAGAATATTTAATCTGTGTTTCGGATGTCGGCATCCATTTGAATTAGTACAATGAGTTTTGTTGGACCCCTAGATTGGAGTAGTTGCTACGCGCACAACTGGGGATTATGCTGATTTTGTGTATTGTGGCATGATTTACCGCCAGTCGGTTGTGACAATTTTTTTTTTGAGGAGTAAATGTATCGTTTGCTTTTGAAGAAAAATATGATAGATAGCAAGATGTTAAGGAGAAGGGGGGAGGGTGGATAAAGGGGCGCGCCAACCTTGTAAAACTCTTAGTTCTTCGTCAACTCAATTACATCCCAAACGATTCTATGCTAAAATACTAGTATTTTTCTCACGTTTTTTTGACTCATATTAAATATTTCATTTTATGTACACTTACAATCTGATAAATCTTATAAACTAATTACGTGTCCGTTGGGTTGCCTACTTACATTTCATCTTCGTCATTTTAAATTTACTAATTTACACTCAACTTACAAAACACACTTCCTTATATCAACTCAGACTTCAACCAAGAATAACGCACTGAACAGAAGGTTATCTAAAAAACGTGTGATAGATAGTTTACAGAAATTTAAGGCACATTTTCTGAAATATTCAAATAATATTCGCAGAAAAACAAAACAATACAGAAGATACTTCAAAGGATGTACATAGATAGTCTGAACGCAATGTGAACACATGTTAAAAAAACAATAACAAAATGCATTTATGAAAAAGGATATCTGTACGTAAGGAAGGAAGAACAAAAATGAAAATTAAGGTTGCATTCCAGTTAACAACTCCCAGTGGTAGTGTTGTTAAAATTTTGCTAGCGCGATGATAAAAAATGAAATTAGACCCATCAGATATAGTGTAACTAGACGATCACAGCTGAGGTGACTCTCCCCGGAGGCCGATATTCCCATTTTATATTCCATGTCGATATCCAGCAGCATATCGTGGTTTTTCGTGTAAAACTGATGGATGTCGCTTATCTGAAAAGAAAGACAGGAATTGGTTGAAAAATAAAAATAAAACTGAAACACACATGGTATGTACATGGAAAAAGACAAACAACAATCATGGCCATTAACGAACTGAGCGAATGATGAAAATAAAAGTTATTTATAAAAAAGGATGTTTACTTTTTTGCGCTGACTCCATTTTAATGGCGATTGAAGCTGGCTTTGGGGCGCACGAGGTGGAATGCTGATTGGCATACTTTATCACGGCAAGTGTGGTGGCAGTAAGCAATTATATTCAACATGGCCTGATGAGTGGCCCTTTTCTACGTTTTTTTTTTGTCTTTTATTTTCGTTTTTAATTCGTGACATCGGAAATTGTAAAAATTGAAATCGATTCGATTGAAGGTTCTTCTGGACATAATTAAAAATAATGTTTTTGTTAATGGAACCAGAGTCATGCTGATTGAACGGTATTTCCTGGCCATGTGTTGTGGGTGAGTTTTTCCACACAATTGTAGGCCGTTTGATAGGAAACGAGTTTTTCAAATGAGTCAATAAGAGTGCTGGAGGCACAAGAATGTAACATGTGTCAAGGTGCGTCACCATGATTGAATCGATGATGAACAAGTATATGTTCGCTGTGCAAAAACTAAAAAAGAGTTTCGTCTGCCTTTCTTACTGCTTCGGTGTTCGCTCAACCGTAAATGCCATCGGAAAGTTAAACACAGTAGTAGAAGTGCTAACGAAACCCCACAAAAATACAAATACCGCCTGTGGACAGCTCCTTTAATTATGGTTGATTTGCTAGACTACAAAAGGTCACTTGATCGGAGATTTGTTGATCTCTTTCTTTCCTTTCAAATAGAGGTAGTATCATTTTAACGTATTCAGGGCTTTATGCAACACTCTTGTATAACCCAGCCGTTGTGACTACGACACAACACTGCAACTTTCCCGTAGTTAATGAAAATTTATCCTCTGTGGAGTAGATTTTTAAGATTCACCCAAGTTTGTATTTCTCTAAGGACAATGCGTTTTCCTAGCAACTTATGCGCCAGACATTCATATAAAATGTGTTCCTAATACACATACACGGTGGCCGATAAGTATCCTCGTTAGACGTTCTTTGTCTAAATGAGGGACCTCCTTCCTACAGTGTCATTAAGTATTTGGATTGTCTTATATCCGCTTCATTTGTTCACTGGTCGCAGTGAAGTTTGATTCTTCAATCCCTATTGCATCTGTGCTCCAATTGATACTTTTGGAACCAGCCCTTGCGAGTACGTTTGCAATTGCAATTTATTGTGTTTGGTGAGGGATTGCAGTGCATCGTTAAAATATTTTGCAATTTTGGAGGCTGCAGTGCTGACTCCAGAATTGCGGCTATAAATGCAGCATAGTTGTTCAAAATTATTATTATTCTACCGCCATTTTATTTTTAAAATCGATCGTGTGTATGGATCGCATAGTTTTCTGCTTGGAAAACAGTAGGAGATGATCCTATTGGGACAGATATTATAGTGTGGGTTCGAAGACTCCAACTCCAACTTTAAATGCCGCTTTCAATCCACCTGTGTTCTATCTGGATTTGAAACACCAATTAAACCTCAAATACCTTAAACTGCTTTGCCTAAACATAATGCCTGGCATAGTACAGAACTTTTAAATTTTAGGCATTGAGTTCAGTAATTTGGGCCTGTTTTAAGCTTGCATTCAGGTCACAGTCATATGGCGTAACATGCAGCTGTCTTCCTAATAATGATCGAAAGGATAGTTTGAGAAATGTTGTGGGCCAACTCTCACTAACTTTTGCAACGTACTGGTCATTGCGAAATTGCCATACTCGCAATCAGGCTAGATCTATCCTTCTACGACTTCTGTTGTAGCTTTATTTGATATCATTTGTTCGTGTGAAACCCATTCTTAGACAATCTGAGTAAACTGGGTGAACTGTCTAACAAGAATTAGACAACTCACGTGTTATGTAAGAGATTCGAACTAGTTTTAGGTTAAAGAAAAAAGGGTTCCTCATTCTGCGTGGCGTTGCAACGGGTAGGTAGTCGAAAAGTTCGGTGAATCATATGCTGAAGATTCCCAGTTAGATTCCAGTGCCACCTCTTTCGAGCAGCTACCAACACTCAAAGAATATTAATTGCCTGCGAAAAGCTTTTCGAATTTCGCTGTTCAAACAGTGCAAAGTTGAACAAAAGGTTCCCTTTAATTGTGATCAAAGAAAATCATGAGCTTTGAACGATTTTGGTTCGTAGTATCTCCCAAATTATTTAGTTTTAACTTGGCTGTAACTTGCGCAATCCGCCTGGCGTACTTCAACGAAATGCAATTTGTGATTTGTCTATACACAGTGATTTTCTAGCGCCGGTTTTCCTGAAAGCATTTTCCTTATATAAATCAGAACTTGTTCTTCAGCCAAACTGCTCCTGGTTTGAAATATTAAACTTCTTACAAACTTGTGTGGATATCCTTATATCACTTATAATTTGCTCACTATTCTTTTGGGTTTAGAGAAAAATTAAGAACTTATTTGTTGCAGTGACCAACTTGTTAAGATAAGATAGATTCCGCCTTGTACATTTTAACATGCAGGGTCGCTTACAAGATAATAATAACAATAATTGAGGTACAAAAAAGGGAGCCGGGCCTAGCTTCTACAACAACTACTACTAAAAGACACCTACAGTTTCTTGCCGACTCCTAACGACGAGATTTGAAAAAGTTTTCAATTGATCCTTCTTAAGTGTTGTCAACAACTCGAAAGATGTGGTGCTCCGTCCAAGAATCAAACCTAGAACTTCGGCGTGTGGGTTTACGCACTTACCCACTACGCCATGGCGACCACGCTTACAAGATATTTTATTATTAGCTTGTTCACAAATATTGAACGAAACCCTCTGTGCGTGAGAATTATTATGACTTGTTTATTTTTATTTTTTACTTTATAAACAAGTTTGTTCACCAAGGAATTTTCTAATCTTCCCTGCACTGAAATCTGTTTGATTAGTTGCAGAGACAGTTTTTTTTAATAAGGAAATGCAGTTTCTTTAACTTCCTTATCTCGGTGTTTTACCCCCTTGCAGGTGCACGTCGTTTGCAATCGTATAAGCAATTTTTCGCTTTACACAAAATTTTGGGCATAACCTCCTTTAAAGTGGGAGTGAGTACGTCTACGAATTGAGCTTTTGATGACAGTTTTAAAATGTTACCAATGACAAACCTGTTTCGCCTATCCTCTTGTTAACCGTCTCATTCGTTGCTCAGAATACCTGACCCTTAGCATAAGTTATCATTCTGTCATCTTAAGAGGTACGTGATAAACTTTTACCATCTACCAAGTAGTCTATGGCGCTTCTAGCCTATAAAATCACTTCGCTTTCGGTGTACTCTTAAAAAAGGGAACAGTGTCAAGAGAGAGAACAGTCTCTAGAAAGGGATCAGCCTCAAGAGAAGGAACAGTCTCTAGAAAGGGATCAGCCTCAAGAGAAAAAACAGTCTCTAGATAGGGAACATCCTCAGGACTGGGAACAACAGGAACAATGTTCGGCAAGTTGGAGTGCCATTGAAACATGATTTGAAATGGTATTATGTATTATCCCGCGCGAAGCATTTATGTATCTAGACTCCAAAGGGCTGATACAGAATACGGAAGGATGTCCTATCATCTTATACTATCCCATTATGCCCATAGACATTTGTAACTAGAATAGATATAGATTAGCTTAGAGCACCTGTGTAGGGTTAGTAAGTTAGATTTTAAACTATTGTTAAGATTCAATAAACTAGTTTTAAGTATTTTCCTAGAATTAAGTAATTAGACTACAAACATTTATTAATAAAAAATCGGAAATAAAAAAAATAATGAATTGGTACATAGCTTCTTCAACAATCACTTGAGCCATGTGTGCTTTAGTTCTCACTGTGTAATGTGCATAGAGAGAGATCTCCAGGCCACTTGATTTTCCGCTACAGATTCTAAATCAGGCTTAAATGAAAACAAGCCAGTTGTTTATAATTAGTTCAAATACCGCCAGCATGCCGAAGATTAAATTTGTTGTGCACTACCGTGTTTCTCTCTGTACTCCCTTAAGCAATTCCAAAAATAAGCAAACATCAACACAATCAATGCGTTCGTGATGGAGCTTAATATTATATTTTGACTTTAGTTTACATATTCTTGGAGGTAGTTCGTACACCTTTACGACCGAAAAAGTCTGTGGTAAGGTAGTTAAAACGACGGTAGCGCTAGAGAGAATTGTTAATTATACTCAATCTGCAGCAGGAAACCAACAGAAAAGTTTAAACAGGGATTCATCGAAAAGAAAACATTTGTGGCAAATAAAATGCCCGACTTTATGTGGTGTACACTTTTTTATGAGAGGATGATGTCGATTTGGTCGTTGATACATTGCCAATGTGGAGATTTTTTCAATACTTGGGCAATCTCAATAACCAATATCATTGGTCTACATCCACCGCTACTGTACAAACATCGTTGTCACCTAACGTTTCCCACTTGAGACGTGTTTGATTTTTCGTATCCGGAATGGAATTTTTCAAACCAACGTCGTATAGCGCGTTCAGTTCCGACCACGTCTTCAATTTCGCCATCAATGTTTATCATTGCCAATAATGCAATGTGTCCAATTGTTAATTCATAAAGAGAAGGGTTCGATTTCGGACAGGCGACAAAATGATAAATTATTCTTTAGAATATAACAGTATTTTAAACGAATCTTGTAAACGAAAATTTAACGGTCTGGCACAGGTGTTCTCTTAGGAACTTATTACCGACTGAGCGAATCAGATTTCAACACATTTTGCGTGGCACAATGCACTATATAACGGAGAAGTTCAAAAAGTCGTAATAAGAGAAAACAGACGTATCAAGACATGAAATAATGAAACTAGACTGGCATAGGAAACTCTCACTAATGGACTTGAATCATACGCCTACCAGGATATCTTTCACATATCGACCTATCTACTACACTCTTCACAAAATGTTGCAATGTTTACATTTCATCCGCTATCTCCCAGAAATGTATTCCAAACCGACTGTTAAAACAGAGGCTCTTCGACATATGTATCTGCCACTGAGTGCATTGAAAATTGTAAGCAAAACAAAAACGATTCTTCATTCCAATTCAATATATTCATATTTCGGGTGAGTTGTCATCGCCCATGTCATGGGTCCGGAGCCGTAAAAGCCTGCCAATCATTTCATGCAGAAAACAACCGAGCATACTGCAGAAATTCTTCCCTCGTTCTGGGCACGAAACGATGTTAAGCTAAGCAAAACAACGAATCAAAAGTGAAAATGACCACATCCACAGCAGGAAGTTTAATCATGTTTTCAATGGAAAAAAAGGTAACCCGGATTCTCGGACAAACAACGACATGTCCATAGCTAAAATGGAAGCGGAAATATGTACATAAGTACCAAAGCCGCAGTTCAAAAGATAAATCCCAACGTTATCTGGTCACTCGGGCGTATGCATGGTCACACGGCCGTGCATCCAGCCTTTCAGTTACCGAGTTCTATGAAAACAAGTGAACACATGCATGTGTGTACAGTGCTTTTTATAAGGATGTGAGAGCCTATCCTTCTGGTGATCTCATTCAAGGGGACCCCAATATTGGATGGCTTCCACAAAATAAATGCGAAGACATTTCGAGTTCGCTTCGAAAATAAAACTGAAAAGTGGCCGAATAAATGACTGACAATTAGATGCTTGAAGGAACTGACTTAAAGAGTCGTTAAAGTATTTTTTTGTTCTTCTCTCTCCTCTCTATGCGAGGCGCAGGAGTGTTTTATTTTGTTTGAAAGAAATTTCGGTGAGCACTTAATACGCTGTTTCGTTGTTTGAGATGTTGCAGCACCTGGCTGAAATTGCATGTCTGTCATATCCAGATAAAATAAATCGATTTTTGACGAAGAGAATCGATTAGGAGGGATACAACGAAAATCACATAATAAAGATGATTTTTGTGATTTTCAATCAATATGTGACCAACTCAGTTGTTGAGTTGTATGAAAAATAAAGATAGAAAGTGAAGTTCGCAGTCAAGAAAATCCATTGGTGCAAAATAAATACGTACGTAATGTCATAATGTTCAACGACAGTATATGGGTGTTTAATTGAAAAATGAAGATGTTTTTAAGCTCAGATCAGCACATTAAGATACGCTTAGGTTAGGGTAAATTGCAGCGGCTGGTTGTCAATTGGCTTTCAAGCCACTTTTGGGCCCATTGTCATGCTTAGCGAATGGTCTCCCTAAATATCTGCGAAAACAGTGCAAGCTGTCAGCGGAGCTATTGAGGTGTCGAACACAATAGTTGCGGAGTTCACCTAAGTTACTAAAACGGTATGATGTGAGAAATGTGTTCAAACTTTTACTTATCCTTACAGCTTCTGTAGAATAATTGTAATAGGTGGCGAGTTGATGGTATGTGCTCCAATTGATCTGCTGTTACACCTTCTTTGGTCGCGCTTTGTCTAAGCAGACGAGGTTAAAAAAAAAGATGAGCCTCTGACCATCTAATATTTTGTTCGCTGAATTTGTGTATATTTTGTAGGTGTTTGATTATAGCGAAGGAAATGTAAGGCAAGATTAAGGCACCGCTCCTAACAAGTTCAAGGGCCCCGGTATTCCTCTGAATTTTATAATGTTCCATATTAAAATGCTTTGTCATTTCACTTATTGATATTTGTAACTTAAGTAAAGTATTCGAATGGAAGTTGCGGTCTTTAAGGGATTTCATTGCAGCCTTTCCAGAAACCAAGGCTTTGAAACTACACCGAAGGTCCAAACAACTCTTTTTACATTAATGTGATGTGGTCATTTCAACCAGAATTTTCGTCGGGCTTGCTCTCACTTTAACTGCCATTTCTTAAGATTTATTAATGTGTTGAAAAAATTTCAAAACACAATTCTTACAAGAAAAACTTGAGATGATTATTCGGCGCAGAGTGAGAAAGCTGAGATATTTCGTTGATGGTTTCAAGAATCGAAGGACTTAATAACAGAATAATGGGGAAAAATAGGAACGAAAGCCCAAAACCAGACCAATCATCGAATATGGGTGCAAAGTTTGGCGCCAGGCTGCCCAAAAAATAGCAACTTGAAGCTATTAGCATGCCGGCAGCAACTAGCGTGAATTACCCTGACAACAGGTATAACGACGACAATGACAGGTATGAAAACCCCAACGGCAGGTATGGAGGCCTACTCCATAACTAGTTTTTCTCATCGGCTGTAATACGTGCACGTGCAAGACTTATTCAATTAAAAATCTAGGAATCGAATCATACTGGTCATGCTATCATTCTGACCTTTATTATACCGCAGGAGGGCTTGAGCTGATAAATCCTTTCGTTGTAACTTTTCAGGCATTTTCTTCAATGCACAAAACTTGCGCTGCTCAATCGTATATATTACCATTCTCATTGACTGCCAAATGGCCGTGAAGGCATATACCCAACGGAAATTAATTCCAAATTAGTCGCAATCTGTGGCAAAGAGGTCAGAGTTCTTGGTTCACAGCGCCGGGTCCCAGAGCACAAGAAATCCCAGAAAATTAAATCGTGGACGAACTTGCCAGAAAGCAATCTGATATGGATGCAATTTGGTCTACAGTTGACAGTGCGAAAACCCACAAGCTTCTTTAGTACGACAAAGTAATATTAATGTCTCCAATAAGTCTTATCGCTCGCTTTTGGATTATACCCAGAAGACGAAGAGAGTTCTTTTGATCAGCAGACTAAATAGGACCATTGTACCATTAGCTTCAGGTGTATATAGGGGTTGAAATATTTCTTGTTTACAGAAATCTAGGCGATCTCAACCAGTCGCGTTAAGTTAATACACACATCGAGGAAGGAAAGAGGTGTTCTTGGGATGGTATGCGTAACAGTATTGGTATACGTATCAGAAACTTGCAAAATGAATTCTATTTGACTTCGAACGTCTGGTAGAACAGATACGGACACTTAAAAAGACTTTCCTGGGATAGAGGAGATTGATACTGCTTGGGATAGATGTTAATCTATGACAAAAGCTATCTGTAGGTAGTGGCTGTCTTGAAGCAGATGCCTTCCTAAATAAAGCCTGGGATAGATTTTATTTTATTACAGAGCCTACTCGGAGGCAGAGATTATCTTGAGGCAGATGCTATACTGAGACTGGGGATATCCTGCAGTATCTTTCTCCTCTATCACAGAACAGTATTGGCTAAGCAAAGGTATTTTTTAGCCTGTTAGTTTCAAAGGAAAGATCAAGTAATAGAGAGCGCCGCTGCAAACATCTGACTGAAAGAAAGCATTTCTACGACTGTTAGTCAAATGTATCCTTTGTTTAGTTTTAAGGCTTTTGGGCCACTTGTATTATCAATTATTTTTATTTTGCCTACTTGGCAACTCCGAGGCATGTTTGTTGTTTCCATCGTGTTTTCCATGACGGACTTTAACACTCATCATCGTCATACATTCATGTATATTCAGTTTTCATTGAAGTGGGTTCTGTAAACAATTTACAAAAATGTGCTATTTGCTTTACGACTACTTTTAATGCATGCACGACTGTATCGTATAAAATAGATAATGCGCAGAGTGAAGTCTTTGTTCCTTCTGTCGCCGTCAGTTCTGTTCGCCATTAAAGCGGTGTAGTGGATATTAACAACGATGTGGGCCTTGGATAGAAAAGAAAAGTGACCCTTCCAGCAACTGTGATTATTCCCCTTCTGACCGATAGGAATTTTCGCCTTCTTCGGAGCTCGTTTACCGGGTGTATACCAGTGAAACGATATTTCGGCGAATATGAAACGAGGCACACATTTGCGCTTGTTATAAGGAGTTACCAAACGTAGTGACATATTCATGAAACTTAAATCCGTTTTTATGTTTGCTAATTGTGCCCAAAAGACATTGCGGCCAGCTTTTGATGCTACCGATTTTTTTTTTAAAGAAGAAGCTGAAGATTTGCTCCCCAGGGGATTGTGATTGTTTTAATCTATTGTAGCATGGCACAAAATCCCTTCTATAATTTGAGGTCTCCCAGTTTAATTTATTCAACTCAGGCTAGCTTCAACATTAGAAGTAAGCATAAATTGATTGAATGGAAGGAAAGTAGTTACTACTCGTATGAAGAACATTTCTCATTTGTACTATACGTCTGTTGATGTTAAACTTATAAGTTCAATACTTATTTATTACCGGTCATAGCAATTTGTATAAACATTCCTTTGGCAAAGATTGAATATCTATGTCTGTTAATTCAGATTGATGTTTAATTCATAAGGCTGATTGATGGTTGCGAAAACTTTAAGGACTTAAAATTCAAAAACGCATATGGTAAGCATAATAATCCCCATCTACCCATCTAACCACAATCTTTCCTGCCATCCTGTCATCTTTGTTAATGTACCATCCCTTACTATAAACCTTCCTTCATAATACCGCAAGATGTTGTAAGCAAACAAAAAAGCAAACGTTATAAAATATTTAAGCAAAGTGTTTCTACTCACCTCATTCCATCCGTATCGATTTTTCGCCTGCACAATGGCCTCGTACACGGCATTATGCTCTAAATTTTTTATAACATACGACATTATAAAATGGCTGGCATCGGTCCTTATTGGTATCGGTTTGATGTGGAATTCATGCCACTTGCCCGGATGCTGATACGTCTCGTTCATCTGTTCATCACAAAAAAAAGAAGCAAGAAGAAGAGAAAAAAAAGGACAATGATGATAAAAGAACGTAAATGTGTGCGCTTTTTATTGCGTTTATCCCATTGAAGGACCACTCAATGATGCTTTGCATGTGAAGTGTTAGGCAGGCAGTTGTAATGAATCCTAGGCTGTACGTACAGGATACCTCAATTGTATTCAAATGGCTGGTTAGCAGAAGTAAACGCTATTCATCACCATTTGTACTTGGTACCGTTCCCTATCTGACGGTTTAATTGTGTTGAGAACAACGGGCTATTTCAGTTGTACCGCAAACTACACACACACATACATATGTGGACGTATGAATTCGTACTGAATTCAGCAAGTTGAGAAAATATTGCAGATGAAAAGTGCTTTACCTTGTCGCCAAGGATCACTATTTGTTTTAGATTTGCGAGCATACGTCGCGCATGCATGTAGGTGTGTGTTTTTTTTAGTCACTCATTCACTGGAAACGTTAACATGCAGTGACGAAAATGAAACCGTTTCCGTTTCTGTCATTTGCCTACTCGCAGGGTGGGAAACAGGAAATACCATTTCTATTGTTTCCTATGAGTTGGGGGAGAAAAAAAAATCCACGGACAGAGATTATTCATCTTTGCGATATCCTTCAGTGATAAAACGCCGGAGAAAACCCATTTGGAAAGGATGAAAACAGTAAAATGTTGTTTTTCGAAATGCCGGGGGTAAGCCTGTCCCCACGGTGCTTTTTTATGTAGAATTTTCGAATTCAGATTGAAGTTGAGCATTCAGTTGGTTGTCGGAGTTCAACTAGTCAACTTTCCGAAGAGAGATAGATTGCCATCCCTTCGTGGTGTATTTAATATTGTTTTGTGCGTTTTTTTTGTTTTTATAAGTGATGTTATTGAATTACATTTGAATGCGAAAAGAGAGAAAAGAGTTTTAGGTGTATTTTATACGTGTCTCTGGGGAGTAGTTTGATGTTCTGTTTTGTGTCTTTGATAATAAGTTTAGCATATTATCGTCCCCTTGTTGTGATGTAAGGATTGGAGGGTTGTTTGCTGCTTCAGGACAACAGAAAGTTATGACTCGAATGGGTTTAAGATAATGGACGGTCGGCATTTCTGGAGGGGAACAGTAAGGATGTTTTAAATTGCTCACTTCCCGGTAGATAATCATATAAAATAGAAATAAAGAGAGCTCCTTTCAAACATTTTATTTTACATAGATGCAGGGTGAATAGATAAAAACAGAACGGAGTAAGAACTGCGTAAGGTATGAGAGTGTATGTACACAATGTAGAACAGAGCATAATTCAAACGATTAAGAAGCAAATTAGGCGCGAGTTACATATTCGTTACTTTATAATAATAATTGAGTGGCACTACAGCCCACAAGGAACCAGAGCCCAGCATCTACAACAACTACTCGTGTTGTTTTCTCACGAGTAGGAGGGACCTACAATTTTTTGCGGACTCCGACTGGCGAGATTTTGAGAAGCTTTTCATGACATTTGATAATTTTTGAGTTGTCGGCAACTTGAGAGAGGGGCTGCCGTAAAGAACTGCGAGGTGGCTCTTCTAGACTTTCTATGTGTGGGCCGACTACCTGTATCTTTGACTTTCTCAAGTCAAAAATTATTTCGTTAAGTTGATTTTTCAGTAGTTAGTTTGTTGTTAACCATTTATTTATCTGTCGATGTCAGACACTACTCCAACGTTCTCGATGTCCAAACATTTCGAGGCGCTAACATTGACTCGGATCATAACCTTGTTGTAGCCAAGGTAAGAACCCGGATGTCGAGAGAACAACAGAGTTGAGATAGGCCAAAACGGTTGGATCTTTGCCGACCGAGTCTCCCTGAAACTCTCCCAAAGTTCGACGCTGCCTGCACTGACAATAAAAGAAGAATGGAAACGTTGTCAAAAAGCCATCAATGAAGCTGCCACTGATGTGCTGGGTTTCACGCCACCACCTAGAAGAAACCCATGGTTTGACGACGAATGCAGGCAGGCACATGCAGCTAAACAGGAGGCCTACCAGGCAACGCTGCATCGGACAACGAGAGCTGTTCGAGAGCTCTCCGAACAGAAAAGAAGGGAAGAGAACCGGCTTCTCAGAAGGAAAAAGAGAGAGCATGAGAAGCGCGCGGTCGAAGAGATGGAGAGGTGTTATGGCAGGAATGATGTCCGAAAGTTTTACCGAAAGGTGAAACAGCTATCCGGTGGATACAGGGTTCGGACCGAAGCCTGCCGGGACCAAAACGGAAACGTAGTAGTAGAGTCGCAATCGATTCTGAGAATCTGGAAAAATCATTTCTGCAGACTCTTAAACGGCGATGAATGCCCAAATCCCGCTGTTAGGCAGAATGTTCCACTTAATTTGGACGATGATAGACAAGAATTCCGTCCCCCCGACTTAGACGAGGTCGAGATAGCAATATAGAGACTGAAGTCAAATAAAGCTGCTGGAGCGGATGGACTGTCCGCAGAACTGTTTAAAGCAGCTGGGGATGACCTGGTTGGGCGCATGCACCAGCTCATCTGTAAGATATGGTCGGAGGAAAGCATGCCCGATGAGTGGAATCTCAGCGTCGTCTGTCCGGTCCACATGAAAGGAGACCCCTTCGACTGCGCCAACTATCGAGGGATAAGTCTCCTTAACATCGCATACAAGATCCTTTCTGCCGTACTGTGTGAACGCCTGAAACCGTTTGTCAACAACCTGATTGGTCCTTATCAGTGTGGTGTCAGACCAGGGAAGTCCACCATCGACCAAATCTTCACACTACGGCAGATCCTGGAAAAGGCCCAAGAAATGCAAATCGACACCCACCACCTAATCGTCGATTTCAAGGCCGCATATGACAGTGTGCATAGAGACGAGCTATACAGTGCCATGTCTAGTTTTGGCATCCCTACCAAACTCGTCAGATTATGTAGGATGACGATGGAGAACTCGCGCTGCTCCGTCAAAGTCGGGAATGAACTCACCGGGATTTTCATTGTCAAAAAGGTTTTAGACAAGGCGACGCACTGTCGTGTAACTTCTTTAACATCATCCTTGAGAAGATCATCAACACCAGAGGCACGATCTTCCAAAAGTCAGCTCAATTGATAGCTTACGCCGACGACATTGACGTGATTGGACGAACACAACGAGCCGCCAATGAGGCGTTTGCTGACATTGAAGCAGAAGCGGCTAAAATGGGTCTGGTGGTAAATGAGGGCAAAACGAAGTACATGCTGTCATCAAGGAAGGACACACAACATCGGCGTCTCGGACAGAGCGTCACAGTAGGCATCAGAAACTTCGAGGTAGTCAAGAACTTCGTGTTCCTCGGCTCCGCAGTAAACAAGGACAATAACACTAGTACCGAAATCAAACGCAGAATCACTCTTGCCAATCGCTGTGTCTTTGGGCTCAAGAGGCAATCGAGTAATAAAGCCCTCTCTCGAAAGACTAAGCTTGCTTTATATAACACCTTGATCACCCAGTCCTACTTTATGGCGCGGAAACTTGGACACTACTAAAAGCGGATGAGGATGCCCTTGGTCTCTTCAAGAGAAAAGTTCTGCGCGCGATTTTTGGTCCTGTTTGCGTTGATGGCATCTGGAGGAGAAGATTCAACCACGAACTGTATGGGCTATACAGCGGCATGAGCCTAGTCAAGCGTCTACGGATACAACGCTTAAGATGGCTAGTGCCATGTAGAGCGTATGGACACCACTGCTCTGGACACCACTGCTCCGGCCCGAAAAGTCTTCGAATCTGAGCCATTGGGACAACGCAACAGAGGACGGCCCAGGATTAGGTGGCGCACACAAGTGGAAAAGGACCTCAACCAACTTGGAGTGCGCAACTGGCGGCAACTGGCGAAAGATCGTGCTGGCTGGAGAGGTATGTTGGTTGAGGCCCAGGTCCACCCCGGACTGTAGCGCCACAAGAAGAAAAAGAAGAATGGAGAGCGTTCGAGTTTTAAACAATTTTTTCTAGAACGATGTTGAATAAGTCGCATGACGGCGCGTCGCCTTGTCTGAATCCTTTTCCGATATCAAAGGTTTCGGTTAGGTCTTTACCGACCTTGATGGAGCAGCGTGCAATCTCCATCGTCATCGTACACAAACGGACGAGTTTGGTAGGGATGTCAAAACTTGGCATTGCTCTGTATAGCTCGTCTTCATAGATGCTATGCGGCCTCAAAATCGATGAAGAGGTGGTGGGTATCGATTTGTTGATCCTGGGTTTTCTCCAAAATCTGCCGTTTTGTGAATATTGGTCTATGGTGAATTTGACAGGCCTAAAGTCACACTGGTATAGACCGACCAGGTTGGTGACGAATGGCTTTATGCGTTCACACAGTTCGACAGATAAGATACAATGCATACGATTTTTAAAATTATTACCGCAAAACGATTTAATGTCATGAGAATTTAACATTTCTGTGCTAAATTAAAGTTTGAAAGAATTAAAGAAAACTGTTTCTGACTACGATGAGTCCTACACAAAAGATCTCCTATTCGAATCTGGTGCTAAACAAAATCATCCTTTGTAGAGCGTGAACCTGCCCACAAAATGTTTCTAATTTATTGTAAGCCATAAATTGAACATGCATTCATCTCCGCACATAGAAAAAGAAAAGCAAGTAAAACAGGAGTGATAATTGTAGAGAGTCACCAAAATATTCCTTTTTTTCTTTAAATTTTTCATTCTTCAATTTTCATTTTTCACGCCTGTTGCCAATGAATCATAAATTCAGTGCCAGTTATGGACTTGTTAAAATACGAACATAATTCCAATCACCCCTCTTGGGCGGAAACCAATCAAAGCCAAATGCCTTAAATCACAATCTCCCATTCAAGCGGTGGGCAAAAATTAATTCCAATCAATGGCAGAAATATTGCCTAAGAAATTACTATCCGAGCACAAATATTAGCTTGAATTTATACTCAGGCGTAGGTATGTATGTGCGCGGATGCTGTCTCATGTCGGACATCTCCTGGCCTGAAGCGATTTTAATTGACTTTTAATTATTTCACCAATTTTACTTTCATTACAAGTTTTGCCTCCCATTGCTTATCCACAATTCTGACTCTCTGTCGTTGTGCCTTGCTGTCTTTCTGTCTTTCCACCGTTCTCCGTCTGTCTGTTTGCTCCTGCAATAGGGATTGTAGTCTTTGCCACCCCCAGTGTAAGGGGAGACAGCGAGAGAGAGAGAGAGAGATCCTGCCAGAACCCGGAAACTGTTCAATTTTATAATTCAATTCCGATAAAAGTCACGACATCCTTTCGCATCCTCCAGTCCTCATGTCTTTTTCCAAGCCCACCCTCAAACACACACCAGCAGCGCCGCCGCCGCTGCCGTCACACAGTAGGAGGTCGTTTCGCCCGCAAGGTACATACACTCCACTGATACACATCTCCGGCGAATGTACGAGAGTAAGTATGCTCTACATTGCCCCCGACCCTGCTTGTGCGATGATGTACATCTTTGTGTAAGGACCTAAAAAAAGGAAGATTCATTAAAATCACCCTGAAGCGGTCTCGAAGTTCGAACTCCGCAGAAGAACAGGATAACAGAAACAACAAAACACAAAAAAAAATGAAACCGAAAACGAAACGAGAAGAACTGATAAAAGTTGGAATTGTTGTTGAGATAATTTGCAAGAGAGCAGAGCCGAACAAAGATGGGGTTGACCCCAGGGGATATTTGATTGGAAAGATAAGAAAAGCCGGGCTCGGTTTCGAGAACCTCCAGAACACACTCGTTCACTGCCTCTCCTATCAGATGGTATTTGCTTTCTCATCTCATTTGTTCTATCATTTGTTTGTTTGTTGGTGTAGTATCCTTCAAAAATGTTTGTGCTGTCTTCTCATCGTGGTAGCGACTCCAACTGTGTCTGTGGTGGGCAGAGTCGGTGGGCGGTAAGCGGCAGGCGACTGGTGGCACCGGTGGCGTATGACTGAGAGATAAACACAATAAGGGACGAAACTTTGTGATCGTATACATTCTTTTTTTCGATGTCGACATCTAATGCATTTCGGGGGGAGGATCTTACTGTGATTCATTCAAATGAGATGAACCAGTTTTCAGTTTTTCATCTTTGTTCAATTTTTTTCCCGTCGTGGAGTGCGAGCTGCACATACTCCTGACTACGCTGTTCGTTCGTACGATTTACGACTGTACATGCAATGCGCCGACTGCGGGTAGGGTTCCGCCTACATGGGAACGGGCGATGCGAACTTCGAAAAATTTATTTTTTTCCTCAACTTAAATTGAATACTTTCAATAGTCAGTGCACTTTATTGTTTATCGGGTGGTAAATTAAATGAAATCATAAATGCGTCCGCCCTTTTACCGAGAAAGGCAGCCCTTGCAGCTCCTCGCGAGGGTTGCACACATGTTGTGTGCGTTTTTGTTTTGCTTTGAAGTTTCGGTAAAAGTTTCTAGTTTGAAAATGAAGTTATTCCTTGCTCAAGTCGAAGTTTGAGTGAATGCTGCGTGGTGAAATTCCCACATGAAATCCAACAAATTTAAAAATGAGTATTTTGGTTGCAGAGGTAGATTATACGCGCATTGTCTGTGTGTTAGTGTAATTAGTGGTTAAACGAAGTTGCGTTCACACAGGGAACACAAGTACGTCAATAACTGACGGAATTTGTACCCAGCACTGTACAATTAATTAAAAATAAATCCGCGGTACTTCAGCATGTCACATAATTAGTCCTGAACTCGATTAATCAGTGCGGAAATGTCTCGTTAATCGGATATCCGATGCATAAGTGTGGGCACATCATATCGCATCAAAGGATCTCTGTTTTGTGGAAAACAACAATTTAATATTTTCTTTCCTTAAAGAGATAGAGCTCTAAGGAATGCACGACGACAGAGGATTTCATATCCGTCCGATAATATCATTCGATTTTAATTGCACCGATTAATGAGCAATCTCTTTCGATTTTTCATTCTCAGAAGTGCAGTAAGCGTTGACATCTGAAGCCATCTGCATCCTCATCTATCATCTCTGATTGGTTCCTGATTGACAGACTGATGTGCATCAAACTTCAGTAGTGGAAGGACATTAGGGGCGAGTCGTCGTCAGACATTTGAAAGAGCTGAACACTTAATGGGATGAATTAAGTAAGAGTACTCCGTGACGGTTGTACTTATCCAGCATGTATATGTATGTAACTTTCATATATGAACGTAATGTTGGTCTAGGGTAAACATGGATTGCAGTTTTTAAAGAAGCACGTATTTAACCGCAATGTCATGTCATGGCCGTTTGAAGGAGGGCGTTGAATTAGTGTATGGGCATGATCCCACATGTGTTAAGTACCATGGTTTATGGAATTCATTTTAAAGGTTTACAGATAATTCAAATGACATATTTATTTTAACGACAAACAACATGAAGGACTTCTTTCGTTCGCTAACATATTACGACTTCAGAGCACTCGAAGCTATCAACAGAAGAAAGTGCTCAGCGAGGCGAAAACGGGGACCACGGTGGAAGATAATTGCGGTATCGGTTCAAAACTTCGACGCGTCTCAACAACGATTTGCTTCGAGCTACAAGAAAAATAATTACCTCAGACTAAGTGCAAAAAAATTTCATGAAAGCTTGATTTAGAACACTCAACCCAACACTGAAGCCGGATTTTTCAAAACAAAGTCAGAGATATGTTTGTTATGAGCGGGCTGTTGGGCTTATGAGCATCTTAAGTAGACTCAAGGTATGTGAAACAATGCCTTGAGTCCAGTAAGTTTCCAACGAATTAAAGCTTAACCTCAATATAAGAGATTGGAGAATTTTTGTCGTAAAAGACCCATAGGAACGACTAAGCTTTAAATGTATTTTACGGATGCGCCAAATACTAAATGTTTGCTGGCCTAGAGATGCGTATCTAGATAAAAAAAATGACAGAAGGATCCTATTAGAATTGAAAGTCACTGAAAAAATTTACCACCAGGTTGTAGAAAATTACACCGTACCACAAAGGTGACACTGACAGATATAAAGGGTGTCCCAACAAGAACGCAAGATTAAAATTTTAAATAAAGCGCAGATATTTAAAAAAATTGTGAATTCTTTATTATTTCGTAAAGTAGACAGGATGAGGTTATGTGTGGAATAACACATCGGCCAGATGGCCGCCGCAGCTTTGCTGACACAAACGCGATCTTTTAATTAAATTTTCAATGACCGTTTTGCATAAATGCTACGGTATTTCATTAATGCAGTGTTCAATTTCCACTTTTAAGGCTTATTCGCATAAGCCATCGACTTCAAAAAACCTCAAAGAAAAAAGTTCAATGGTGTTAAATCGCACGATCTAAGCGGTCAATTCCGGTCTCCAAAACGCGAAATAACACAACCGGGAAATGACTGATGCTGCAATTGAATTGTTTCTCTGGCTGTATGAGATGTGAGATGACCACATCCCCTACACATTCATTTCTCCAATTCTAGGCACAAAAAATTAGTTATCATATCACGATACCGAACACCATTGACTGTTTGCGCTTGATCTGACCCATTTTCATAAAAAAAGGTCCAATGACTCTTCCAGCCCAAAATCCACACTACACAGTGACACGTTGAGGATGTATTTGCTTCTCGTGAATCACTCGAGGATTTTCCTCGCCCCAAATGCGACAATTCTGCCTATTGACGAAGCCATCAAGATGGAAATGGGTCTTGTCACAAAAGATGATTTTATCGGCAAAATCAGCATTTTCTCCAATACCCAATTAACGAACTCCCTTCGCTGTGCATGGTCAGCTGGCTTCAGTTCATGAGTCAATTGAACTTTGTATGCATGAAGATGCAAATCTTTCGTCAAAATTCGCTGCATAATGGAGTTGGAAACACCAATTTGCTGAACTCGGTGTGGAATTGAAGTGGATGGATTTTAAGCGACATCATCACGTACGTACGGTCAATCGACCTGGTCGAAAGCGCGTTGTAGTCTTTACATCAGTTGCAGACCCAGTGTCAGCAAATTTTTCCATTAATCGCTTTACAGTTGATTCTTTTGGAGCATTATTGTAACTCCAAATTGATCACAATTTGCGAACTGTAACCGCAAAACGTTCGCTATTTTGGTAAAACAATTTCACAATGAGAATACGTTTTTTATTCATGTAGCGCTCCATTTTGATTAACCTTACCCCTTCTACTAACAAGCAATAATAATTGTTCAAATGTCAAACAACGATTATTCGAATGGCGCCAAATTTAAATCTTGCGTTCTTGTTGGGACACTCTTTACTTATCAACAGGATATGATAAGAATCATATCTCATACAGCTAAAATTGGAAATATGGACTTGTTCTTCGTTTTTAACGCAATATCTGTATCATAAACTTTTTTGAACAAAGGTGTTGTTTGCTTATTTACAAAGTATGTGACAAATATTAGATGAATCAAGTTAGCCTCCCTCTAGTGTAAACCTTAATCCAATAGAGAATATCTGTTCAATAATGACACTTAACACGTCTTAGTCAATTGAAGACCTTAAGCATTTACTTATCCGGACCAGAAACGCTATTCCTGTTTCCACATCCAGAAACCTATTGGAAGCCATATCTTGCCAACGTGCAGCTCTTACAAAAGCATGAGCAGGCCCAACAAAGTGCTTGTTGCGTACAGAATATATAGAATGTTCATAAGAAGAAATATAAAAAAGAGATACTTCATCAATAAGGCATTTCTCTTCGATATTTTAAAATTAATATATAAAAATTAATTCGCTTTCAAAACATGGCGCCACCTGCAATTTTTGGCTGATCTTTGACGCGATGACCTAACTCATTAAAAAGGTGTGCTTTTTGTCATTGTAATTGTTATTGTCATTGTGTTATTAATGTACCTCAGTGTCTGGCTTAGACAACAACATTGTTTTTGGCCTCTACGAAAATGTCAGAATTTGTCAAAAATAAGCAGCATTTGCGGGTTTTGATTTTCTGTTTTAAATGGAAGAAGAGTGCAGTTGAAGCCCATCAAATTAAGCAAATATAGAGATGCCACATGCCGATCTAAGTCGATGATTGCCATGATTCGTTCGGCATTCGTCGTCACAGGTCTTCCGCTGGCTGGTTTATCCATGGTGTCGTTTTCACCGGCTCTTAATTTTCGAAACCATTCCTCCGCGGTTCGAAGTGATAGAGTACCATCCCCCAAAACACCATTAATCTCACGGAACGTTTCTCTAGCGGATTTAAGGAAGGAAAACTTTAAAATAGCGGCGTTAGTGAACTCCATGCTTACACGTCTATAACTGTTGAACGCAATATCCAAAAACTAATCATGCATAGCGTCGTTTTGTAGTTTATGTCAAGACCTTTGAAATGTAAAGATGCATAGTACTGCCAGATACGAGCTCTGTAGCGCTTTGTACATTGCCGGAAAATTCAAAAGACAAAAAGGTGGAAGGGAGTTTTTGACAACCTTATATAGCTGAAACAATCATAAATATTTCGATCTGAAATATGGCACAAATGTCGGTGGTAGTAGTGTTAAATTAAAAATAAAAACATTTGCTCTATCAAAATCCCAAACAAAATAACTTAACTTTTCCCTTTTTTTTTGGCTTACATAAGTACAACATACATATTGGACTTCGCTAGCCTGAAATCGTATCGATAAGATCCTTTAGGATTGTTTACAAAAGGTTTTGGGCGTTAACAAAATGCGACAAAGAGATTTTTGTGCCCGATGCTAAGTCCTTGTTAATAGGACTTGTGTAAGGCTTCTTTTTCTTAGCACAAAAAAACAACAAGGAAGATTCCTCTTATGGAATAATATAAATACTAAGTACTAAAAAAGATAATGTCTTAATGTATAATATACATCAAGAAATAAATTAAATCAAATTGAAGATGCTTTCCCGTTTTCATATCGTCTGAAGGATATTGGTGGACCTCATCTCTGAGTAAATGTCATCAGAAACGATTTTTATTGAGTCTCAATTATCTTTTGTCATCTTTTGATCAGTATTCTAAGATACATGTTATAAAAAACATACACTGAAAGCATTTTGAAACTTGTAGTTTTATATTCTCGTATTGGAGTACAATTCACTGTACGTGTGAAACAGAAAAAATCACGGTAATTTGGAACATAATTCAATTGATCATTTTGTTAAATAAACGGACTCAACACTCTAAGCTACGGTCCTATTCCAGAGTGCCAGGGACTCATTTACTGACTTCACCTACTTCTCATACACTTCAGCATCATTTTAAAAGTTCTCCCCCAAGAAATCTGTACTCACCAGTAATCTCCTGTAGAGAAGTTTAATTTCTTCCAAATTCGGTATCGACTCAATGGTCCAGGTCAAGTTGTAATGATCCAGGGCACCACTCAAAGCAGGCGATATGAAGTCTGCCGGTCCAGGTCGACCCGAGACTTCAATGTACTTTTTCGTCCTTCCGAGAGCGTTGTCGGCCACACAGCTATAGTTCCCAAAGTCCGACGATTGGAAATTACGAATTACCAAGCTGTAGCGGTCGTCCCGCGGGTGCATCGACCGTCGATCGGTGGGGTCCAATAGGAAGGAGTTTTGATACCACAGCATCTGAAAGGAGCAAGGGAATGCAAATAACAAAAGCGTTTCGAGTAGCACAACACAAAATATGCTGTACATTAAAGAATGCATATGTATGCGCACATATATGTTACACAACCTGCGCCAAAGGCACTGGATATGAAACATTCAAAAAATGCATATTTGCTTCTGGATGAATGACTGCAAATACCCCCGTGCACATTCAGAGGGCAGCGCGAGCTTCTGTGTGTCTCTATTTGTTAAGCCGCCCTATTGCTCTGGTTAACTTCATTGAAACATCCTTTGCGGGGGCAGGAAGCTTGCCATTTTACTTTGTTTCCTTTCTGATTTATTTGCTGCTTTCTGAATGAATAAATTCGGCGCGCGGGGGCGTGCTTAAAATGTGAGCAACAAAAGTCTTAAAAAAACTGAATTCCCGCATACACTACATGCACCAGTCACACAACACCAAAAAAAGATAAACATACACACATACTCGTAAGAGGAGCAGAGAATTCCGTGAACCCACCTCAGAGTTAACATCCCCGTGGACAATGCAAACCAATTCAATATCATATCCTTCCGCTGCATGCACCCAGGACTTCTCCACAGTGATTTCTGGCGGAGCTGCAAGTATAGAAAAGAAAGTAAACAGTTAGTTTGCTTGAAGGACTGTGTGTGTGAGTGGGGGGGGGGGGGGAGGTGTATGTAGATGTTGAACTGGTAGACATGATTCACTTGCAAAAAGGAGAATGAAGCTTTATTATCTCCCACTGCACAGGGGAGAACAGCGTGCAACCAAAGGATGATTTTTTTTTGTGGGTGGGGAGGAAGGGCAAAGTCTTTTTACCGCTCCTCATTCTGTTGAAAATGAAATCTCAAATACCATGCAGCGCATAGTATAATCCCTTCCTTGTCATTGTATGCACGGGGCACACACAGCTCAGGAGAGAAATTCGTCGGCGGGGCTGGTGCACAAACCCTCTCCCCGGGGGATAATTCTTTGAGTCCAATTGATAGGAACTATAGAGAGACTTCAACCCTGCTCCTCCTATTCCGTGCCACTCGCTTCATCCTTTTTGAATCACGACCACCCAAAAAAAAGGCAAGGGAATGGGGAGAGAGAGAAAGACAGAGAGACTGATACTGAAAGAGAGGAAGAGGTTGTTAAATTCAATTTTGAAATTGTACTCGAACTCTGGCGCTAAGCCTTTCACAGAGTGAAGCACAGCCCGAAAGGATTCTTTCGATAAGAGCCGCTATTGTGTTGAGTTCCACTGGAAGAGAATACATTCAAATTGAATTTTTCCTAAATCCTTTCGATTCTCTCTCTTTGCTTTATTTTCTTTTTTTTCCTCGCTATTTCCCTGCGAGTGTTGTTGTAGGTGTTTTTCGAAACATTAGAATTTTCAATTTTTAGGCCATGATTTGAATGCAGATGAGAACTCGCACCCGCGCCAGTCGAATCGGCTATTTAGGGAGAAGGCAAAAAAGTGTGAAAGAAAAGCAATTAGGATGAGCATAACAAGTATTTAAGCTCTAAAATGGCGCTGACGCCGACGTTGGCATTGACAATGGTGAAAAATAAGCCGTCTATTGCCGGCATATTCGACGAGGAACATGTTTGCCCTGAGGGGGGTTGAAGGTTAAGTGGAGTGGATAATGGAACCACCTACACCGTCTGATCCCATTAAGTCCTCTTTTGTACTCGATTGAAAGGAATTATTCAAAGCGACTACTCGAAGCCATTTAAGGAGATGATTACATAGGCTACGTATACGAATTATTGATTTGGATTTACGATCTGTAGTCGGCATCGTGTCATCGCGTCGCGAAACTCATAAGGGAAATGAAATTCTTGTTTTGAAAGTGGTTTATGGCTTTTATTTTTGCCGCAGACAGTTAATTTGATCCGCGTAAGATAAGGCGGGGTAAATAAAGTGGTGAAAAAGGACGATTATGCTTAAGCCACAATCACCACCAGCTACATAGTTCTGATTGCAGTCGTAAAACCCGCCTAATCTGAGAGACCCTCTGACTGACGACAATAAAACAAAATGGAAATTATTGCTTATGGAGACCCTTTATTTGGTTTATTTCTTTTTTTTTTTTGTTTGTTTACTGTTTTGGCTCGTGGCGGAGTTTATTAATCTTTTCATGGCAGATATATTTTTACAGCTTTTTCAGTTAACCTGAGAGATGTGGCCAAATTGTGTGTGTGTTGGCGGCTCTCCAGAAGGATAAACGTTAATTGCAAGAATTTCGCTAGCTCTTATACACGCATTAATTTTGTGGCCACAAAACATAACCGCTTAACTTGAATTAAGACAGAATTGAGTTTTCACTGGGAGCTCTGTCAGCATTTGTAACTTTACTCTCACTAAATGCTTTCTGATGCTATTTTGTCATCAAAATTTAGAACGTTCAGCAACCAGAATGACTGATGAATTGAATCTACAGTTGGCAGCAATGCGATAAGTTTAAGTGCAAAATATACGTTACAGAATTTTTTTTCAAATCAATTTTGATAACGAGGGTTTGGTTCTTAGGAGTTACATCATTATGTTACAGCTCTCTGGCCTAAACATTTTTGGAGAGAGCACTTTTTTGTATTTTTTTTGAGGTTAGCATACACTGTACTGAAGCGCTCAGATTCAAAAGTTGATCCATAGTTCTACCAGGCAGTAGCCTTCGTTTACTGTAGTTTTCTGGTTTTCCAAAAAAAGACCTGTAGACGTTTCTGTGATAAAAAGCTTAAGTTTTCAGCTCAAACCACATCGGTGCCAAACAGCCGCCAGCTGATACGAGCAAAGGCGAGACATTGACAGAGAAAATGCTCTGAAGTGTCTTCACCTTCTTCAGAGGGTGTCTTCGCTAAGCCCAAGTAGACTTACGTGCTTAGCGAAGGAAAAGTGTCCCGCTTGTACACCGAAAAGTTTTCTGCACTCTTTTTTGTCCAGAGATAACAGAAAAGTCGCGGATTTCTTGCTGATGTTCAAGAGTATGGACTTGGTCAGCCTGCATCCTGGAGAGACATGCCATCTCTGGTTGTGCTGTTGGGAGATCCAAGCGTCGACGGAAGGCCTAACCAAGGAAGCGGGTAGTCCCAAAGTGTGTTCGAGCCCAACGAATGCCTCTTTAGAACCTTGCCTGGCTAGTTCATCAGCAATCTCGTCTCCCATCATCCCGTGATGTCCCGGGACCCAAACAGGTTTTAGAAAATTCAGTCTGCCGACCAAATTAAGGAAGAACTTGCATGGCCAACTTGCCTGACCAGGAAAGATAAAGCAGAATTTCTTCGTCAAAGTAGTAATGTAATTTGTGAATAGAGGACCATATTGACTAAAATATACGCGGAATGGACGCAAATGGGATGTAGTGACGTACGAATTGTTTTTGTCAACGTTTTAAAAAACTGAGTGTCATATCGTCGATGCGAGAGCAAAAGTTCCAATCTCTGTCACAGATATTGCCAAGGTTCCGGAGTAACGAGACAGAGGGGACTGTTTTATTGTCGAATTTATAAATTCATTGAGTTTAAGTTAATTTTTGTGACATCACGTAGAAAAATTGCTCAAATAATGTTGCAGCATTGTTGCATAAGCCGGAGATGAAATAAGTTTTATATCAGCGGCATAGATAGAAATCTTAAATTTGTTTACGCAGGCAACGTCTTTAATAGACTTGATAAAAATAAGCGGGCCAAAGTGCCTGCCTTGTGGAAAATAAAAGCCTAATGTAGTACGCCTAATCCTACTGATCATTATATTGGTGATTACCTCTTAAGAGAAATACAGTATAGTAAAACTAAACAGAGTGCAATGCATAGGCACTCAAAGGGCAACTTTTCCGGGTGGTCTGACAGTTATTCTCCGTCTGTTGCCAATAAACTTCCACACAGTTGTATTCTAGACTTGATACCGAAAGATTTACTACTTCTTCTTCTTCTAGTGTCGCTACAGTCCGGGGTGGACCTGGGCTTCAACCAACATGCCTCTTCAGCCAGCACGATCTTTCGCCAGCTGCCGCGAGTTGCGCACTTCAAGTTGGTTGAGGTCCTTCTCCACTTATATGCGCCACCTTATTTATATTTGAGCCGTTCTCTGTCCGGAGCAGTGGTGTCCATACGCTCTTAATGGTCTAGCCATCTTAAGCGTTGTATCCGAGGACGCTTGTCTAGGCACATGTCGCTGTACAGCCCATACAGTTCGTCGTTGAATCTTCTTCTCCAGATGCCATCAACGCAAACAGGACCGAAAATCGCATGCAAAACTTTTCTCCCGAAAGGACCAAGGGCTTCCTCATCCGTTTAAGGTAGCGTAAAGGTTTCCGCGCCATAGAGTAGGACTGGGATAATTAGGGTGTTATATAAAGCAAGCTTAGTCTTTCGAGAGAGGGCTTTATTATTCAGTTGCCTCTTGAGCCTAAAAAGCAGCGATGGGCAAGAGAGATTCTGCGTTTGATTTCGGTACTGATATTCTTCTCCATATTTACTGCGGAGCCGAGGTAGGCGAAGTCCTTTACTTCCTCGAAGTTTCTGCCGCTTAGTGGGACCCTCTGTCCGAAACGTCGATGTTGTGTGTCCTTCCTTGATGACAGCATGTACTTCGTTTTGCCTTCATTTACCACCAGACACATTTTAGCCGCTCCCGCTTCAATGTCAGCAAACGCGTCATTGACGACTCGCTGTGTTCGACCAATCACGTCAATGTCGTCGGCGTAAGTTAGCAATCGAACTGACTTTTGGAAGATCGTGCCTCTGGTGTTGACTTGTGAGTTACACACGATCTTCTCAACGATAATGTTAAGGAAGTCACATGACAGCGCGTGCCTTATCTGAAACCTTTTTTGACGTTGAAGGTCTCGGTGAGTTCGTCCCCGACCTTGACGGAGCAGCGAGATTCTCTGTCGTCATCCTACACAATCTGACGAGTTTACTAAAAATGCCAACAACTAGACATGGCACTGTATAGCTCATCTCTATGCACACTGTCATATGCGGCCTTAAAATTGATGAATAGGTGAAGGAATTAGTACAATCACACAAATTACAGACAATTTCGTTGTGCATTTAAAAATATATTCAAAAATGTTCACATAGTTCTTCCGATAAGAAAGAACTGGGATAAAAGGCGCTTAATCAAGACGGATATGAGCATCTATACAGTCGATTGTAAGATGACTTAGAGAGTAAGAATGGATAAGAATACTTCTAGATTAATGAGACTGCTGACTCTATTTCTCAGGTAGAAATATAAGCCATTAAGGAAACATATCATCTAATGTCAGATTAAAAGAGCACAAGTAAACTGGATACAAAGGCTGCTCCCTGATAGCCAAGTAAGTACATCCTTTAAAATGTAGTTCAAGGTTGCGGCGAATAACTTACTAATTTAGCAGGGCCGGATCCCCGGGCAAGAAAATATCCAGGGTTATCAGCTAGTCAAGCAAGGTTCCACCCTCAAAAGCGTAATTGCTGGTCTTAGGTGATTTCAAATAAGGATAAGCACAAAGTTTAGAAAAACCTGACCTGAGGATCGTCTATTTCGGTCCAAAACTGACAGCCATCGCGTGGTATTGGACCTAAGGAAACCACGAAATCAGACTAAATAGTTCGTACAACACTGCAGCTTTAATGACACTTCCGGATAGCTAGGATTAACACTCATGCGTTAACGAACAACGCCAATTTTCCCAGGACATCTAGAATTTCCGGGACTTACAGGCGTTCTGGATACAAATCAATCCACCACACAGTGAATAGCCCTTTCACAAAGGTCATTGAGTGACGAACGTTGTTGGAATAGAAAACTCCTCCCGATAAAACGATTTTATCATTTGCGTGTGTTATTGAACGAAATTTCTCCACATGGTGGCTCAGCAAAGTACACTGAATGAATGACATCCAATTTGACAGATGTCACCTCAACAATGTGGTCTCCATGTGGTCAAATTGAAGAAGACCCTTTTGGATACCATGGTAAAACATCACTAGCAAGCAAACATTCTAAGTCATTTTCCAAGAATTCGATGGTTCTAGGTGAGCCTTTGCCGATGCCGAATGTTGAAATTTGAGAATCTTTTCTTAGAGACTGTCAGATAATCAGTTCGGATATTAAGGCAAGGAGATATGAATACGTGGTAGCCGTGGCGTAGTGAATAAGTGCGTTGACTCACACGCAGAAGATCTAGGTTCGATTCCCGGACGGGACGCCTCACATTTTTTTCACGGCACCACCTCTTTCGAGTTGCTGACAACACTCAAAGAGTATCAATTGTGTACGAAAAGCTTCTCAAACCTTTCCGTTCGGAGAAGGCAAAAAACTGTAGGTCCTGTAGGTCCTGTAGGTCCCTTCTACTCTTGGGAGAACAATAGCATGCACAACACGAGTTTTTCTGGTAGAAGCTAGACCCTGGTTCCTTGTGGGCTGTAGTGCCACTCAATTATTATTATTAGATATGACTACGCCACCACAGCTACTCTCCTTGCATCTGATTTGCCAGCATTTGTCGAACAACGTATTCACTCCCGAATGACTACGTCGTTGCCTCTTATGGCATATCCATCAACGGAATCATATTTTCAGTAAGACCTCCGAGCCTAACCCTCTCTTCAGCGGGCTTAGACGTTTATGTCTATATCAGAAGCATTTATCTCTCGAAACTAAAAACAAATATTACTATCCTTTGTCTATCCATCCTCAATCGCATGGAGTGTATCAAAATTACGATCTGTCGTAAAAACTGCCATGCACACACCCTTCGCATCGCCCGCGCAGAGCTGTGTATCGGCACATATGGCGTCGCCCGCGATTAAACTTTTCAACAAGTTCACGAATAAATAAGACCGTATCTTCGCTCCACACTCGTAATTTCGAAAGTATCTCATAAATACAAACATCCGAGTATGAAAGTAAAAACCTCTTTTCCTTCAATAAATCCCACACGTATCTGCGCGCCTGCACGAAAAGGTGGAATTCATCAGTTATCTCCGATCGATACTTTCCCTAGGGTTAAATTCGGCTCCATCATCCGACAGCGGCGGGTGATGTGCTATGGCACTCGCACCCGCACCCGCACCCATCCTCATCCCTTTACGCCCACACAGCACTCAAACATTCATCCGAAATCATCCATCAAGCAGAGTTAAGATTTTCTTCTTCATCGGCATTCTGAGATGATTCGCTGATGCTGGCGAAAGAACAATGAAAGATAGATATTCAAATACAAATTTGCATTTAAAATGAATTCATGGTCTCATGGCCCACCCTCATGCTTCTCGATTGGAACGCTCTCCCCTTTCTACCCCTGCTCCAGCTCCAGCTCCCGCCCCTGCATGACGACGATATTTCAATAAAATAATTCCAAATGCTCCTCGGTGATGACTCCCCATCAATGCTAATCATGATCATCATCAGCATAATCATCTGGCTGTTTTTTTCCTTGCCATCCTCGAACTCAGGCATCATTCTGCTTTTTTTTGGGGAAAAACGAAAGCGGAGACGAACGGCACCCCTATTAGTCGCTGCCATGGGGGAGGAGGATGAGTTGGAGCATATGAATTAAATTTTTTTTTGCACTTTTTTGCTCTGTCAATAAATTGCAATTGAACCGATGAGAACCCTTACTCGGGATAAAATGAGATGAAGTAGCTGGCATTGGACCAAGAACTAGGCTCATATCTCCGCCCACATCAATTAGAAATGATCCCTGCCTTCCTGCATTTAATGGATGGTCAGATACGCCACCCATTTGTTGGTCGTAAAGCAGTGGCAGCCGCAGCAGCTCTTGCCAGGGTTCGACACTTTTCGAAAAGTGCCCAACCTTACCGTCCGTCCGCCTCTGTGGCATGCCGCAATCGACCAATTTCTCATTATTACGGCCAATTTCCAATAAGGACAGTCCCTTCCTCCCCCCCCCCCCCATTCTGACCCCTTCTCCCACCGGCCATATTCAAGAGCAATCAAGTTGATTTCTTTTGCTTGGCATTTTTATTTCCCCCCACCCGTCGGTCGTCTTTCTGGTGTTTTATTGTTGCTCTGCCTGTGGGCTTTGGATTTTTTTTTGCTGTCAGAATGAGGCTGTAGGCTACATCTGTTCACAGTGGAATTTATACATAGACGTGTACCTTTTACATACCTAAGTACGTCCTTCTGCTGAGTGATTCCCGTTCTGATAGTTGCCGCATTTCGGTTTCATTGGGCTTAATGTCTTTGAATATCGATTGAAATGTGATTTTGCTGGTGCTCTCGCAGCTCGAGTTCATTTCAGAAACAGCAATAAAGGCTGAAGTTGTGGGCGTGTTGAAAGTAATGGAATACCAGAGTGGAGGGAAAGTGATGCGAGACATTAGAAATGTTTTGATTAATGGGCGGCGAAGGCTATCAGATGGAATTCGTTGTACGGCAGACAAATGAATGGGACTTACATGTACTTATGCAAAAGTTAAGAGTATCTCGATAGTCGTAAAATGAATTTGACAGCTGAGAGCTGATCTCATGGTGGTACGTTCTGCCATGCATTGAACCTTGGCGGAACAATCGAAATTTACTTAATTGGACTTGAAGTAGATATCGCTTACGGGGGCCATTTTCAAGGAGAAATAAGCTGCCCAAGGTGGAATTCCATAAATTTGTGACGGAATGGCATTGAATTCGTTCAGAAAATGCTCAAAATGTTTAAAGCTACCCGACAGAAATTGATTTAATTTGCTAGTCGCTATACTTCGACGTTTCTATATCACGAGTTACATACCCAAATGATTCTTAGCCTACTACTCCAAAATTTTGAAAACTTAACAGAAGGCCTTCGGTGAGCAAACTCTATCAGAATCAAAAGTTTATGAGTGGGATGAAATGTTAAAAGGGTGGAAGACGATAAACTGCCACGACGACCATAGCCATCAAACGGTGACAAAGAAGCAATTAAAGGCTTACCGGAAGTTTACTTTGTTTTTGTGTTAGAGGTTGGGAATCACTGCTCTGGAGTGCTCAGACTCGAAGATTAGTCGATTGTACTACCAGGCAACGACTCATAGTTAATGTGATTTCTTGGTTTTCTAGAGGAATACGACCGTCGATGGAGGATCTAAGGACACGGTCAGTCCCAAGATGGGTTCGGACTCTATGAATGCCCAACTTTATCTTTGCCTAGTAAGTTCCTCGGCAATCTCGTTTCCGATGATTTTGGGTTGTCAGGACCCAGATAAGTCGTAGCGAAATTAATCCGCTGACCAAATTAACGGAAAACTTGAATTCCTCTAATATCTTGGGAGTCTAACTAGCGGGTTAAGTAAGGCCTTAAGCACAGCTTGGCTATCCACCTATTCTTCACAATATACTTCGTGGCTATAAGAATAGCCAAGGTTTACGCTTGGAAGATTGACGCGAAGTTACCTATAAAAGTATGAAGCCTAATATTGTCGTTTCCCACGAAGGCCCCAGTTCCAAATCCCTCTATCGGCTTGTTACATTACCTTCCTGGCTCAATTTCAGGGCAAAGCCAGTCCTGGACATAGGGAGAGTCGACTTTGTATGAGTGGTGCTGTTGGATTATTAGTGTCCGTCCTTTCATCTGAAGGCATATCCGTGAAACTTGAGTCATAAGGAATACAGTCCGCGAGGTGGAGGTGGACTTTACAGACTCTCCTGAAATTTTTGAAATCCGTTGGCATGTATGTATTGCTTTCGTGAGAGACTACTTGGAGGGCGATGATGTGTTTAAAAGAGAAATAAATTGGGTGGCACAGCCTACAAGGGAACAATGCCAAATTTCTTTTACAACAGCTCGTTTTGTGCGTGCTGTTGTTCTATCATAAGAAGAGAGGGCTTACAGTTTGCTGAGAATGGTGAAATTTGAAAATCTCTTTACAGACAATAAATATTCTTTGAGTGTTGTCAGCCCCGGAATCAAACCTGATACGTTTACTGTGTTAGTCAACGCACCGATCCCCAATGCGGCAGTGGCCACTGATTTGTGCTTAGAAGAATGATTTTGTATTTCTAAGTAAGTCCCCCGTAGTGCCCACAGTAGTAGTCCGCCTGTTTAATTTGCGTTTGAAAAATTAACTTAATTTTTTACAGGAAATCCACCTCTGACCGCAAGTCACGTTTTTATGGATGAAAAGCAAAAGCACGGGGCTACTCCAGACTACGTGCAGACTTAAACTCGCGTAAAATTACTGACTTGAGAGGATTTTCAGACAGCTTTATGGCTCCAAACTTCTTGGAAAACAATGGCGGTAAAGACAATACTGTTAACTATGATACCTTAAGTTTAGTGGTCATCAATTTGCCTTAATGCTTATTGAACAATGTGGAAGGTGACGTGAAGTTAAAGCACGATGGGGATGTGCAACATAAGACGCTATGCACCAAAATGAACATTGTATGTCGCTCACTGAAAACCCTTCTACATACTTAGAATCAAAGACATTCTTTAAATATAGTAAACACGTACGAGTAATACTTGACCAGTTTTTGATTACCTTTTAAAATGTTCATATCCAACATGGATTTAAATTATAACACACAAACTTACATCACAATTATAATAATATTAATTACACTAATAAATTATACTGCCGCAATCTTCGAATTTAAATTCTTATATATTTACATACATATGTACGTAGCTGCGCACTTAGTTATACACTCTGACTGACTCGAACTATAACTTTGTTCAAACTGTTTTAATTTGGAAATCGTTCATGACAGTGAGCTCAAATGTTTTCATATGACAAATAATTTTTTTGTTTAAAAGCCTCTTACACTATGTGCGTCCCAGTTGTGTTGAAAAATCGTTATCTGCTATGGATTCAATACGTGATAGTGTGACTGCTTTATATTTGCCTTTAAAACCACAAGTAGCTCTCTTAAACTGCAACGTGAAAAAATTATTTACGTCTCGAACCATTACTTATTACTTTGATACTAGCAGCGTTGCAAAACGCCATGGAGGTGGTCAAAAAAAAAGAGCAACATCGGCAGAAATGATTCCGAAAGTGAAGAATCAAACTGAGCGAAATCAGCGTCAAAGTGAAAGAAAAATGGCTCAAACGGATGCAGCACATACTGACAATTGAGCTTGAACTCAGACCATTAAAGTTCCAAAAAGCACACGATCTTACACCGCAACAGAAAAAAAAAAATAGTGTCGCCACGCTTGCACAAAATTGGTGAGTTGCCGAACTTGTTTTTGTTTTCGATGAGTCGACATTTGTTATCGAGCAATATGACAACAAACAAAATTACCGCGTTTTCTTGTCAGAAAGATCCTTTTGCAATTCACACTTTTGGACGGTCGACAGGAAGCAGGCAACAACGATGGTGAAGGTTTGGGCCGTTATAACCGCCGAAGGTCACCTTCGGCCGGTATTTTTAAACCGTGGCGTCAAAACTAATACGAGTTTATAACGTAAAACTGGCTTAGAGGCAGAACTGAAGCCTTGGGCAGACAAACATTTCGGTCGAAGACTATGGAAATTTCAACAAAACTCAACACAATCTCAAGAACCGCGCTTTAAGAAACAATTTTTCACACTGCATTTCCCCGACTTCAGATTGCAAATTCTGTATATACCAAGGTATGGACAACCTCAAAGAAACACTTTCAGGAAATGGGCACAAATACCACAGAGCCACTTGCGTGCAGCATACGATGCCTTCTTCGGCCTTTTCAGGACCATTACGAGCGCCAAAGGTGGATGTACTGAAAACTACTGATACAATTCGAAAAATTATTGTATTTTCCAACATTTTTTGCATTGGCAAAATAAAATAAAAAAATTGTAGCATCTGAAGAAATGGGAGTACTAGTCATTCGTAAGTGTATTCTCTGTATCTAACTTAGTTTCTGTTTTAATAGTAAGTAATAATAATTTGACGTTTTTGCATATGATTGACTAAGTGTCTTTAGCGCCCGTGCCTAACATTAAGAATTTACCCATTTACTGTTTTTATTTGAAAAAGGCGAAAATAAAAGTCAGGTGGTTGAAGATGTGAATAGAGATTATATTTCTAATACTGTAATAGCCAAACATGTGCTGTAATTTTGGGGTTAAAGATGAACCAAAGCCAAGTGTCGAAAATGTCGATAAAATTATGGAAATCGTTGAAGCCGACAGACATGCAGGCATTGTTTCGAAAGCTAAAAATTGTACAAAAACCCATTTGGAACCATCGGAATAAGGCCAGGTACAAAAAAAAAAAATCAATGTATGGGTGCCATATGAGTTAATACAAAAAACTCTCATTGAATCGCAACTGAATCTGTGAATCGGTATTGGGTCGCAACAAAATCGATGAATTTTTAAAGCGGAGGTAACTGGTATAAAATGAATCACTTAGACAACATCAATCGGACGCGGTCGTGATCCAATGACAACCACCTGACGTTTCCAAGACAGGATTGAATGCTAGAAAGGATTTGCATTGTGCTGATGTGTGATTGGCAAGGCATCATCTGCCTCGAACTTCTCCCCTACTGCAAAACCCTTTATTCGATCACTGTACTGCCAACAAATAGACACTCTCAAATAAGTAGTCGCTTTTTGCAACCGGATTTTGTCAATAGAGGAGAAGTTGTCTCTTGATCAGGTTACCAACAGGTCACAAACGTTGATAATTACTCAGAAGCTCCGGGAGTTTGGTTGCGGGGTCCTTATGCGTTCATCGCATAGTCTGGACTTAGAACAGAGTAATTAAAACTTGTTCTTGCCCTTGGCGAATGAGTTTGCTGTAGAAAATTCGTTTTAAAAGAGGTTTGCGAAAATCGTTTAACACATTTTTTTGGTCATAAGAACCAGAGTCTCTGTGAGAGAGATATCATGAAATTACTTTAAAAATTACCAGTTTATTTTATATACACTAAACAAAGCCTTAAACTTTATAAAAATAAATTATTGGTTTCTTTTTACTACACCGTTAGTTAGCCTTGCATCACGTAGCATAAGTATCAAGCATGTCCACTCGTGAAGAATGTGCGTGATGCCTCAGAGATTGACTCATTCACATGAGCGGAAGGGACTGATTGATGGTTAGATCAATTTCAGTTAAAAGTTCCCATCCCATGCGACATTTTGTGATTTTCCCAGATTTTTAGGGTTAGAAACTTGATAGAAGAACAGGAATTTCGGGTTTTGACAACTTTTTTCTTTGTTAGAGCTCTTTAGAACGAAAACTTCTAAACGAAACATCAAGTACGTTTCTGAACACCTGTCGATTATTTACGATTTTATTTTAAATTTTGCCCCAGCTTTACATATGTACATACATATATGGGGCCACACTCATACTGTGCCCCAAAATCTGCGAAACTTCATGAGATATAAAGAGTGTGACACACATGACGGACGGATGGACATAAGTACAAACCGAAGATATAAAAGTTTCGTTGGAATGGAAACGAAACCTTAAAAGCTGGTATAACATGTTTGAAAATATGGGCAACCGCATTCGAACCAAATGCGAATTTGTTTTCCTTTTCATAAATATAATCATCTTTTGCATTTCTTTAATTCCTACTCTCTCATTCACGCAATTACTTTTCGTATGTATACCAGCAAACCAATTCCTAGAGAAGGTTGGAAGCAGTTTCATCCCCTGGTCATGTGCCTGAAATCTCCCTATCATCACGTAAGACATTCCTGTAATGAATGTCAAGCTTGCGAAAAATAATTTACGATCCAAATTTATGTACCTGCGTGTGATACACAATGTGTGTGTATGCACATCGGGGAAGCAAAAGAGGATTCTAAGAAAATTAAACGGCGCTCACTTTAGCTCTTCAAACTCAAGAGAAAGCCACTTTAATGTGTATTTTGCTTACTACGTATTGTCTTGGCTATCTTTCTATCCTCGGTTTTGGTAGCTCCCCTCGAGGCCGTTGCTGAAACCTTAACAAAGTTTGATGAACGTATTCTAATAAAATAAAGAAGGCATCTTCCCTTTCTTTTCTACTGTTTTTTTTCTCTCCCATGGAGCATGCTCCATGAAAGGAAAAAAAACAGATTTCCAGGGAAAAATCCATTTCACGAGATTTTCATGATTTTCGCTGGTTTATTGGCTCTAGGAACGCGCTAGGCAGCAGGAATAAGGACGAGAGCGTGAGGGATTTACCTCGAAAAATCGAATCGAATCGGCATGGGGGTTATATTCGATGTTGTTGAGGTTTTATCCTTGAGAGTTCCTCTTCTTTTTTGGTACTTGAAATCTGCTCGTTTTTTTTTTGCTCATCATCAACAGACACCCGTACACGTAGCAGAATAGAATGCGAGTGGAGGCGAAATCTTTTATGTGAAGCAGTTGAAACAGTTAAGACATCGGTTGGTGGGAGACGCTTGATTCCGACAACGTACGCCATTTGATTGAATGGAACGATATGAGTTTTGGGTACATTGTAGCATCGACGAGCAAACACATGCATATACAAATGTATACGGAGCAGATTAGCTTATAAAAGAACACACACGCACGAGGACCCTCTCTTACGAATTAGATGGCTGCTGTTGTGGTAAGGACTCGCAACATGTAGTAGATTGCGCATTTAATGGCTGTCGATTGTCCAATTTTTGTGGTGGTCTACTTGTTGTTGAAGTAGGTCCTCCGGGGGGCTATAGATGGATATCTTCTGAGGAGTTAAGAATTTAATGTTTGCGTTGGATTAGGGGTTCGAAATTGTATAATTTCACGACAAAACGGTTTTTTTTAAAGAGTTGGATTGGTTACATGAATTGTTGCCGGAATTGAATGCGAAAGGAATGCATTTAAGGGAAATATGTGAATTGAATTGGATCTGTCGACAGAACTGGTTCGTGGTCTAAGAGATGATTTTGTTTCGTAATAATCTCTTCGAACTTTGACACAACAAGTGGCACGGTCTATTTTGCTTTTAATTTCGATATTGCTGATCTAATTTACTGCCAAAGTCCTTTTTCACCACGAATTTCTTTCTACTTATTCTCATATTCCACCCGATGTGCCGGCTTTGTTTCTCTTTTTTCCTTCTTTGGTACAAAATGGTCTTTGCTTAGTAGCATTTAATTAAATAAATTCACAATGTTGTACCTTAGATATACAGAGCCACTTAAATAAAATTTTACTTTGAAAAATGTAATAAAATGTACAGGATTCAAAAATTCGAATAAATGAAAAACATTATAATACATTATAGAACAGCATTCTAACACATTATATAAATTGTCTATTGTGTCCCACTATTGTTCAAGACCGTGTTGATGGTTTCGAGCTGTAGCTTATGAATATTCTAAATAATATTGGAATTAAGTAAATATCGACATAGCGTCGGTTCTTCACGGTCCCACACCAAAAATCTCCTACCAGGCGCCAATCGCCGCATCAGCAAGACGGTCCAGACCAGAGATCATCAAATTTCAGTAATGAAAAAAAATAGCTCCGTAACGCACATCGTTGATTGAGACTGTGCAACCTAATTTTTGAAGTAAAAATATGATGCTGCCGATGCCCAATTCTTACCAAACTGATACTCTCTATAAACATATTGCCTTTTTGACAATAATGTGCTGTTCGAGCTCATGATACGACAATTTAGGTTGTTAACTTAAGCATCGGGAGAAAAATGCGACTCCTCAGAAAAGATGATTCATCCTTCTACGGGTCAAGCTTCAAAATGATAAGGAAGGAAGTAGTCATGTGTCTAAAAATGTTCAGCCAATTGGACCTTGACAGTGAATACTTTGAGGTCCTTGTGCAGAACGCTCCTCAGATTTCTGCGTGAATTTTTCCACTATTAAGATCAATTGTGAGTTGATATTCCTGGCTACAAAAGCCAAATTCGCACCGTATGAAAACGATAACTATGAGTATTGTCCTCTAGTAAATCAGTCTCAAGATTCGCAACCGCCTATTCGCGGTGGTTGCTTAATTGTGGCCCAAATTTTCGTTTAAATGTAGGCTACACAGAACTCACTTGAGAAATGCGTTTAAATTATTTCCGAACGTTGTTAAAGTGTGCGGCGATTCATTGCATTCCGTGGAGGTATGATACTGGCTGCTGTTAAGATTTCGAGCAAGAGATAGTGTTAAAATTACTGGTCATTTAAAAAAAAAACTGTAGACGGTCGACCCTGTAAATAAATGGTTACAAGCGGACCTTCGCTCATTCAAGACATTCAAGGCTTCAGTCAGTAGATCAACTCAACCTCAAGCTCATGCTGAAAATTAAAATTTTAAATTCAGCTTGGGATCGACAGAAGCGGTTCAGCGCTTGAAGTAATGTGAGTGAAATTATTTGTAAACGGAAATTTGACTGTAAATATTTTCAGTCTAGGGAAGAGACATTTGTTTTTGACGTACGCACTATTTTATTGCAATCTTAACTATCCACACGGCAATGATATAAGGTTGTGAAATATCTCCCTTCCGCCCTTTTGTCTTTTGAATTTTCCGGCAATGTACAAAGCGCTACAGAGCTCGTATCTGGCAATACTATACGAGATTAATGGTGTTTTGGGGGATGGTACTCTATCACTTCGAACTGTGGAGGAATGGTTTTGACGATTCAGAGCCGATGAAAACGACACCATGGATAAGCCAACCGGCGGAAGACCTGTGACGACGAATACCGTTCGAATCATGGAATTTATCGAGTTAGACCGGCATGTGGCATCTCGTTATATTGCCCAGGAGATAGGAGTTAGTCACCAAACCATTCTAAGCTATCGGCAGAAGGCTGGATACAAAAAAAGCTTGATGTTTGGGTGCCGCATGATTTGACGCAAAAAAAGACTTCTGGACCGAATCAACGATATGCTGCTGAAACGGAACGAACTCGACCCATTTTTGAAGTGGATGGTAACTGGCGATGGGGGGATTGGAAGGGCTCGCATATGGCCAGACGCTTAATTCTAGCATCTACTGCGAACAACTGGACCGCTTGAAGCAGTGTTTCTGTCCATGGAGAACGGCCTTGGTGGTGTAAAGTTGAATTCAAAAGAGGGTTGTGAAAAGTGGCTGTCCGAGTTCTTCGCAAATAAGGAGAGGGGCTTCTACGAGGGGGGTATTATGAAGTTGCCGTCTAAATGAAAACAGATTATCGAACAAAACGGCGCATATTTGCACTAAATCCGATCACTGTAACACTTTTTGTGAAGAATTGAATAAAGAGCAAAAAAGCGGAAGAGAGATATTTGACAAAATTATATTTGAAATTAAGTCCCGTTCCAGATTTTGTTTTCTTCGTATGGAAAGATTTGCTAAGTCATAGGATAGTGCCTTTACGAGAATGCACCATTGCTCTAATATTGCAACGGAAACCATTTCAAACCGCAGACAAAAAGCTAATACCAATGCATTCTGTTCCATATTGAATTGCATTGTGAATAGATTTACCGAGCAATGTGCATCAGGCTCTTAACTTCTAAGCAACGGGATACATTTAAAGGTCAATCATATACACACTCCCTGGCACGACTATTCAATACATCTTGACTTATAACACTTTTTCTTTTAAGTTTTCTATAGCTTTAGCTTGTAAGAAATTAGGTAATAAGAATAGAGGTTAATTTAAAGTTACAATAAGTAACAAAATAGAAATCATCACTACCTGGTGCAAATAGGCACGCCTAAGGAAACGACCAGTGAACCAACGACCAGATAACAAACTTATTGTGGTGGTGGGTAGATTACCAGAAACAGAGTCGATACCCACAGGTAATGAAGAACAGCAAAGGTCAGACGCCATTGCGTCAAATTTCAAGAAAGATTACATCACAATGAAGAAGAACTTATTTATAGAACTGACTTTGTTGATTAAAGACGTCACAGTTCACCTTAACTGTTTTCAAATCCAATCTTGACGTATGTAAATAAAAATTAATTGGTAAAAGTTGACGAGACCCGACGGCAATACTTTTCTTTTTCCCAACCATGTGGATGCCATAAGCACTTCCGAAGAGTTGAGTATAATTATAAACTGGAAAAGCAACGACTCCGTCAGTCATTCTCAAATAAAACCCATTCAGCAGTTTCCGTTTTTAATTTTAGGCCATTGCAGTGCATTAATTCTGCTTCTTTATTCCATATGATGCGAATTATTTTTGTTCAAAGTTGAAATACGACTGCCCCACTTCAATAAATGAGCAGAAACACATACGAGCATTATTCCAATTACCTTTTGCGATTCTTTATGACGGGCGAATCGAATAGCTCTTCAGTCGTGAACGCTCTGTACTTCAAAGGAAGCGCGCAGTTACACTTGTGAGTGCACGTGTGAATATTTCGAAAAAAAGTTAAAAAAAAAATGTTTGCGGTTAACCAGAATGCACCTCGTATTCGGAATCGGAAAATTCTTTTGTAAAATGCAACTCTGGGAAAAAGGCAAGATGAAACTTTTGAATTTTTTTTTTTTCGCTTTACCGGACAAAGGAATGTTGAGAAGGATTTTTGAAATTGATATAATGTTTCAACATTTCATGGGGCGGGGTTCTCATTACATTGTGGCGAAAAATCGGGATACAAAATGTAATCTTAATAATATTTACATACTTTGGAGTAGTGAGCGCCTTTAAAGTTGGGTTCTTTCTTTTTATAATTGATATGAAAGAACAGCTAGCGAATTGGAACAATAACTTTCCTTTCGCATCGCAAATAAGGCCTCTATAGTTTCATTAGATAAGTCATTACGGAATAACTGGGTACAATGATGTCTTAAAATTGAACACGTCATTAAAAATAATAATAATTGAGTGGTACTACAGCCCACAAGGGACCAGGGCCTAGCTTCTACAAGCTTACTTGCCAACTCCGAACGGCGGGTTTAGTTTAGTTCGAATGACTTGGAGTGACTTCATCAGTCGACTGTGCTTAGAAGAAGGAGAAGACTGCCCTATCGGCAGGAGTGATGCTAGACATAGGTTTCTGGGAATCACAGTCTTCTGCTTCTTCTTTAAGATCCCGTGCATCGACGAACTGGAGAAACGGTCGCAGGGCTATGCTAAGCGATTAACAGATTCGATACCGAATTGCAAAAACGGCCATACTCGGAGAAGAAAAAAGTGATCTTCTTCGAATTTTGGCACAAACTGCTGTCCTGCATATTTTGCACGGTGTGGCTTCTTTTTCTTTCCAGAATTGGCAAATCACAGGCGGTGAAGTTATACGAATCGATTGAGGCTGCTCACCGGGGCCTATTTGGTAGACTTCTTACATGGGGTCTCCACGGCAGCCTACTTTGCAGATCTCCAGAAACCGAAGAACGTTAGATCAAATGTTCCGGACTTAGGGAAGACTAAGTTGGGAAATAAATCGCTACTGTAGAAATAAAGGGTGTCCCAAAACGAACGCAAGATTTAAATTTGGCGCCATTCGAATTGTAATTGAGAGATTTTTGATATTTGAACAATTTTTATTGTTTGTTAGAAGAAGGTATAAGGTTAAAAAATGGAGCGCTACAAGAATGAACCACGCATTCTCATTTTGAAATTGTTCTACCAAAATTGTGAAAGTTTTGCGGCTACAGTTCGCAAATTGCGATCAATTTGGGGTTACAATAATGCTCCAAGAGAGTCAACTGTAAAGCGATTAATTGAAGAATTTGCTGAAACTAGGTCTGTAACTGATGTAAAGGCAACAACGCGCCTTCGACCAGGTCGGTCGACCGAAAATATCGCAGCAGTACGTGAAGATGTCTCGCAAACTCAATCCACCTCAATTTGACACCGAGCTCAGCAAATTGGTGTTTCGAAATCGACTATGCAGCGAATTTTGACGAAAGATTTGCATCTTCATGCATACAAAGTTCAATTGACTTAGGAACTGAAGCCAGCTGACCATGCACAGCGAAGGGAGTTCGTTAATTGGGTATTGGAGAGACAACATGAAAATGCTGATTTTGCCGATAATCAGTGACGAGGGCTATTTCCATCTTTATGGCTTTGTCAATAGGCAGAATTGTCGCATTTGGGGCGAGGAAAATCCTCAAGTGATTCACGAGAAGCAAATGCATCCGCAACGTGTCACTGTGTGGTGTGGATTTTGGGCTGGAAGAATCATTGGACCTTTTTTTTTATGAAAATGAGTCAGATCAAGCGCAAACAGTCAATGGTGTTCGGTATATTGAAATGATAACCAATTTTTTCGTGCCTAGAATTGGAGAAATGAATGTGTAGGGAATGTGGTCATCGCACATCTCATACAGCCAGAGAAATAATTCAATTGCTGCATCAGTCATTTCCCGGTCGTGTTATTTCGCGTTTTGGAGACCAGAATTGGCCGCCTAGATCGCGCGATTTAACACCATTGGACTTTATTCTTTGAAATTTTTTTGAAGTCGATGTGTTATGCGAATAAGCCGACGACGACTCAAGTTTTAAAAGAGGAAATTGGACCCTGCATTGATGAAATACCGCAGCATTTATGCAAAATGGTCATTGAAAATTTCATTAAAAGATTGCATATGTACTAGCAAAGCCGCGGCGGCCATCTGGCCGATGTGTTATTTCACACATAACCTCAGCCTGTCTACTTTACGATATAATAAAGAAAAAATTTATTTAAAATTTAAATCTTGCGTTCTTGTTGCGACACCCTTTATTTGGTTTGAATTGATTTTATCCGCTTGGTGACCAATTTGGCTCTTTCTTGTTTGTCTATATGTGACATAAATTTGAACACTGAATTGACTAAAGTTTTTCTCACTTAGAAGTACGCTCCAAATCGAGGACGTTATTTTTCTTTCGGAACATTTTACGGATTTTACGGACACTGGGGAAGTGTTAAGAGTTGATAAAAATATGATTAATCCAGTTGATTGATTATAAGACTGTAAAATCCCTTTATGAATGTTAACGTTTCAGAGCTACGTAATGCCTGCAGTGATCTTCCGCTCCTTAGGGTGTCTTGTTTTGTATAAGGTGTCCGAGAAGCCGTATGTCCTTTGGTGCGGAGATCTAACTGCACTGAAGGTCTTTACCATTAATAGGTTCGTATGTAACTTTCCATAAATTTAATACAAAAATTAGTTATATACAAAAGCAGTGAAATGGCTATGAGAGGAGGCCTATTACTCTCCATGCAAATTGTTTGATGATTGGCCACAAATAGGATTTGAGATAAGTTTGAGTCTAAGTATTTTCAAAACGTTCTTATAACCATGATTCGAATATGATAGACTAGCCAACACACTCCCTCAATGGAGCCTTTGGTTCTACTCAAAATCATCGGGTATAATTGATGCCACGATACCTAACCAACATATTGCCAATATTTCTTCCTAATACAGGTTTTCGCTTTCCGACTCTATTTGCACTTCACACATACGGAGCTAGCTGCGAAAACCGTGTAAATACTTTCTGTACACAATGTCATGGTGTGAAAACTGTCATTTATATAATTTATGATAACATTTAGTGGCCCTATAGTGACTAGTGAGAAGAAGTTACAAAAAGTAGTAGAAGAATTATAACCATAATACACAGTTGACAGGAAGACTGAAAAATATATAACAAGAACTTAAGCCCCTTAGCACCTAAACATTATAGCATCACGTCGTGACTACAAAAAACTTTCAAATGGACTCGTCTGCGCGGAGAGTTTTGAAAACTCCATCACACTTTCTAAAGTCTTCAAAACTTTGTAATTTTGCTATGAAATCTTTGAATATGCCTTTGTTAACAGTGTTTAAGCAATATCGATAAATTTGTGAATTTTGGTTGTGGTGTAATTTTAAATTTCAGTCATCGCCTTAACCCTTCTAAAACAATTTTTGAATTTTATTTTAGATGTTTGCTGGGGTAAAACTTTTCACAAATAGTGGACCCTAAGAAACAAAAAAAAAAGGTTTCCATTTGCGAAATAACATCAAGAGATCGCAGTTCGAGTACTAAAACCTATGGCAGTGTGAACCACCATAAATAATCTCCCTCATGAATCAATCCACACTACTCGTGAACACAAGCGATGGCTATAAAAGCAACAATGGAAATAAACAGAGATGCGAGCACAACGTAACGTTCAAATAACGATATATCGGAGTGAATGTGTGCTTGCGATGATGATGGCGAATACAGCCCATAAAACGTCTAGCCACAGAGTTCGGCGGTGCCGCAAAAATGGTTCAGTTAAATTAATTACCCAAAATATTGGTGCTCCAAAAGAAGCAGTACAACTAAGCCAAAGGCGGCATCGATGTCGTACGGACAGAAACCACAAAAACCCCCGAAAGTCAAACTCTGCCATTGGGCAGAGAGCGTACTCCAGCTCAAATGTGGAAAGTTGCTAATTTTGCCACAATTCCTTAACAATTCACTGCGCCAACTGTTGTGGTCTTGTTCGGGCTTGTCGTTCAGCTTTTTTTTTCGGTAGCCTGCACTCTACCGTTAGATGCAGAATAAGTATTCAATATGCCACGTACTAATTGCACATGCATGTATTAATGTCTACATATGTGCAGCCAAAAGGCAAGCGCATGTCCAATAATCTAACCTGACCATTTTAGAATATGAACTGGACGTGGGTACATTCATTCCCAGCTCTGTGAACAGGCACATGTGCATGTAGCTGCTGCGCCAACTACAATAAACTAGTTTTCAAGTGGATGTCACAATCAACGGAAGGGCCAATAACAAAAGTTAATACATGGGAACTCTATGCGGTCGAAACGAGGATGTTGCCACGATTAATGGCAGATTCTTGTTTACTCTCGGAGGACAGCCAACTTTGGATGGGAGCGCTGTAAGCTGATACAATGTATGTCATGTCAGAGGAGGGGGTGATTAAGGTTCTCAAAAATGTTCGAAAACTAGATGAAATACGTGCATAGAGGTTTCTGTATGTACCCGGGCACATATCGTTTGTTCGACGGGTGATAATACATTCCATTGAAATTGTGTCTCCATCACTGGGCCACGAAGCGGTCGCTTCGGCTAACAACGTCGATGTGGAGCTTTAATTAAAATTGTCCACATCATCTTCATGTAAAATGTGTCCTGTCCGGTTGAAGGTTTTTGGGTTAGCATACACACACGTAGCAGAGCGTACTTAATTTTTAGACCTTAATTAAAAAAGGACAGGACTGAAATGTGTTCAACACAATGTCACTCGATGATGCGATTGCATAGAGATGAGGAATCGTCCTTGGCTTCTGTATATGCGAATTTTGCCTTAGAGAGCAACAAAAAAAAAACGGGGCATATGCGAGTTACACTCACTCAAAGAGGGTTTCATCTTTATTCCTTTTCAGTAGCTTTTGATGCAAGCAATCCACATATGGACTAAAGTATATGGTTAAGTAATAGTTGTCAAAGTTGTCAATGTATGAAAGCTGAAGAACTGTTGCGTTTTCGTTTGATAGCTGCCTGTGCTATATCACAAGGCGAAGTTTGAGCATGGATACCCTCTGAAAGCCATAATAGGGATATTATTCGCATATACAATCATTTCAAATTATAGGCAGTATTGGTTACACTGTTGTTTCACTATCCTACGAGCTTGGAATGAATATTCCAAACTACAGACACAGGGAGGGAGGGATGCATCTGTTTACTTAGTTAGAAACAATTATTTCACTTGTAGTTTTGGTAAAATTAATAGATAGACCTTTGAGTACAAAGATGGCGTCTCTTTTAAGTTACCTCATGCAGAGGCGTCTCAAATGATTGATCTGCAGCAGATTGGAACAATACATTTTGAAGTTGACCACTATTATGGGCTAGACTAGAGCAAAAACTGAATCTTGTGCATCTTTTCTACAGATCGAAAGCAAATCCGGCTAGATGGATAATTAAAAAAAAATAATTTTTATTTCCCTCATGGTAAGAGGTGGTGCAATCGTGATCTTAACGAAAAGTTTTCTTGCAGATGAATCCTCCGACGACGTCTCATCGAGGAGTTGCTTATTTTACAGGGTCATTCATTTATTGTTTTCAATTTAGCAGCATTGTCGCCGTGGTGCAGTGGTAAGTAGAGGTAAGATAGACTGAACACCTCGCATTTTTTCACGGCACCATCTCTTTTGAGTTGCTGACAGCTCTCAAAGAGCATCAATTGTCTATGAAAAGCTTCTCAAATCTCGCCGTTCAAGGTCGGCAAAAAATTGTAGGTCCCTTCTACTCGCGAGAGAATAGTAGCACGCACAACACGAGTAGTTGTTGTAGAAGCTAGGCCCTGGTCTCATGTGGGCTGTAACGCCACTCAACGCCACGGTTATAATTTTAAATCCCTGCCAAACTCAGTTCTGATTCGATGTCTTAATGTATTAGTTCAGTGATGTTTGCCATTTATAGTACTGGATTGACGCTTTAAAATTATAAAAAATTATTAATGTGGTGCTTCAAACGTAACCACATTTCGTACATTACGCAATGGTCATCATAATCAACCGACTACGTAATCACTTAAGTTGTGAAAAAAAAATTAAAGAGAGGCTGTGCATCCTCGTTATGCACGGTTAGTTAAAAATGCTGCTGCTATAAATGCAAGTTTTGCTGATGATCAGAATTTATAGACTTGATGGCGTTCGAAGCAATTGATCACTGTTGAAGATTTCGATTTGCATCTTAGATACGGTTCTTAGCTTTTGAAACAACATACAATAAACACGAATTTTATTATTACCACTTTCGTCCAGGATTAGGTACACTTCTCAGTCGATGGATATGTAGAAAAACTAAATTGACACTTAGGGTCGCCGAAAACCTACAAGCGAACGAAGAGAGACCGTTTCATTCATTAAAAGTGTTAGTTTAGTGTGCCCTGTGGTCAAAAGTTGTCACTGCCCCCAATATCCTCGAAGGAAAATGATTTAATTGCTGCAATTGAAGAACTTGACATGGTTCCAATAAGACAGATAACAAATCACCCGACACGACCAATTGTAATAGTATTACGCGAGAAGTTTCCCTCTTGTGTAATTTGACGATGTGGCGATGCCAATTGGCGGCCACCAAGATCATGAAATTTGCCACCGGGCCTTTGAAGAATACAAGATCCTGTGCAGCACACTGTGCGAACGTCTAAAGTCGTATTGTACCGCACTAATCGGCACGTATCAGTGCGGTTCCCGGCCGGTCAAATCGACAATAGACCAAATTTTCACACTAAGGAACATCCTGGAAAAGACCAGCCGGTTTCCAAACGATACACATTACCTTTTTATCAATTTAAAAGACGTATACGACAGCATTCATCGCAAAGAACTTTATTACGCGATGGCCGAATTAGGGATCCCGGGAAAACTGATCCGGTTATGTCGCACAGCGGCAACGCAAACACGATGGACCGTGCAGTTTGGTTCGAGAACCTCTGAACCCTTTCAAACCTGCACCGCATCGGCAAGGAGATGTGCTGTCGTGTGACTTTTTCAATATTGTGCTGAGGAGGATAGTGCGGAGGGCAGGTGTGAACGCAGAAGGCACTAGACGAGATATGCTGATGACATCGATTTTGTAGCCCGTTCCCAACAATCCATTGTAGAAGCATGCACGGCTATATAGGCAAAACGAGCTGGTTTTAAAGTGAAAAGGAGGATAAAACTAAATATATGCTGTCGACAAAGAACTGATCCTTAGAACAACAATGTTCGGAATGTGACAGGTGACAGCTACAACTTTGAGGACTCTGTCTACCTCGGGACAAACGTGAACTAAACAAACGAGTTGTTGAGATTCGGCGCAGAATCACCCTTGGTAACCGGGGTTATTTCGGTTCGTCAAAACAGCAGGGGGCAAAACTTCTGTCTCGAAGGACTAAGATAATGCTCTACAAGTCGATTATGCTCCCCGTTCTCTTATACGGAACCGAGAACTTCACGATGTAAACGTGAGCCACTCGATTGGGACGTAAGACTAACCGACGAAGGACAACGAAATGGCACTAATGAAGCTATGCTTTCGCACCTATCGCCAAGGCATAATTTTCGGATTCAACGAGAGCTACATCTTCAATCCGGAGATTGAGATCCACTGCGAGATGCTGACGAAGAACGTCACCGACATCGGGGTTGAGAGCTTCCTCGAAGAGCAAGGTTTCAGTATTAGCTTCGCGGCGCTGACAGCGGCGAGTCTAACGTTCGGCATCAAGACGATAAACTTCAAAGCGTACGGGCCGCTGTCGTCACCAGACTGCTTCCGATTTGATATCAGAATATTCTTCGACAACAGCGACCACGACGGACAGATGCTGTTGTCTCTGGTTGCCGACGTGACAAGGCTGCACTGTAAGGCTACGGCTGGAGTACATCACCAATGCCGAGTTCGACACTCGACACTCGAATAAAGGACGATCCAACCAAAACACACGATGATAATCGTAATTAGAGCAAAAAATTTTTTGAGAATTATCTTCTTTTTATGGTAGAAGGATCAAATGCTAGTCACTGCATCGGTGGCATAGACCTATCATATGGTCTATATTATCAATGACTCTGAGACAAAATTGAGGTTCAATGTCGTTACTGTGGCCTATAAGCTCATTCTTAAAATTTTTCTTTTAAATAATTTTTCTTTTAAACAAAATATCTCAAAAGACAGAAGACTTATGGGGCCAAATAATCATAATCGTGGCGACCAGTTAACGTCGCCACAACGTGAGATAGCACAGTCATTGACTTTCTTGGACATATGACAAGTGGCAACATCCAATCGGAAGCACATATCACCCAGCTTCATACCCTCACTTTCTAGCCACGAAAAGTTCATTATCATTTCGCGAGAGCAAACATCATTTACGGAAACGCTCTTCTTCCAAACTATCACGAAGAACAGCAATTTTCTCCGCAGAACGAACTGGGCACGCATGCAAAGGTTTTTTTTTGCATTTCTTAGACACTAGGTTTGCAGAAATTTGCACACAATTCTACCGCTTGTGGACACACTTGGTTTTGGTACAAAATGCCATCTTTGTGCTTTTTCGTAAAAACGCCACCATTCACGGAAACTGCTTTGCTGATCTCATTTTCGGGGAAGTACGGCTTGACGCAGTCGCCAGTCATAAATTGCACCAAAACGTCATTCTGGTGGATGCTTCAGCTTTTCAAAAATCACTCGTGTATTCTCATTTTCCCAAAATTCTCTTTGTTGATGAATCTGAGGTGTATGTGTGCCTCGTCATAATCACGAAGTGCACGAAATGCATTTCGATTTAAAAGCAAATTTTCGTAAGAGGCTTCTTAACGCACTACTCAATTGTGCACCTCTTCATAGTAAAATTTGTCAATCAGTGAAGCAAAGATGTGTCAAATTAGGTTTGACAAACAATCTTGACCTTAGGCTTATGGTTGGACCACCCATTATTATACTGAGTCACCAAATATTTCAAAAACGACTTTTCCAAGGCGGAGAACGTTTTTTTTTTTTCAAATTGCGGAACATGCTGGACAACTCTTTACGAAACTGTGCTGTTGAATATTTTTCGACAAAGGTTGTACAAAGTAAAACACCAACGAATATTTCCCGTTGAATTACGTACAGATGTAATTAGTGAGTGAGTACTAATTAAGGCCCCCTCTGTGTTCCTTTCTGATATTAGTAAATTGTAAAACCGTTTTCGACATAGGGAAGAAAATATAAAGTCGCATTTTTAAAGAATAGAACCTCATGATCTCAGCCAACGAATTCAATACTTATGGTGTGAGCGAGTTTCCACACTGTGTGGGCTTGAGTTCGCTTTAATATTTTTAACGCAGATATGAACCTAATCTTGTTGTAACTACCTCCAGGCGGTTTTTGGTATGCGAATAGGAATTCATCTGTTTGTTCGATAAGAAAATCATTCCTAAAATTTAAGTCCAACGGCATAGGAAATTTATGGAATCTCGAAGCATTTTCCAAATTCAGATCCAACGCAGAACTTCAAATATGTGCACAAGTGTAAGTCCTCATTCCTTCCAAAGAAGGCAAACATTCCGAATCAAAGGAATTCATTTAAATGAAAAAGGTCATGTTTGCAAGTTCATCAATAGAATGAGGCAAGTAAAAGGCAAAACCCCTTTCCAGACGATATCTCAAATTGAAATATGCAAAAAGACACATCCGCCCATGTCCTCAAACACACCATACAACATACATGCGCAAAGCAAAACCATCTCGTCTGTGAAATCACGGGATGAACATAACGTTAATGAGAGACACTCTACACCAGCCATCATTTTGCAGGCAAAAAAAAAACTCAGAAAAGGAGGAAAAAAATCGATTCATTCTCTCAATGGATGTCATCTGCACGAGTTGTTCCTTTTATTATTTTAAACGCCAAGTTCTCGCTTGACATACCCCAACAACCTTCTCAACATTTGAATACAATCAGGACACCAGCTGACGTGTCAACCAAACTCCCAAACTCCACCCACCCGCATCCCAGGCAAAATACACAACAAAACAAATTGCAATCTCAGCTGTACGCAAATTCTACACAATAGACCAGAGGCAAGGTCTTCTTCGTCCTTTCGATACCAACAACAGCACGACAACGCCAACAACAAAAAGCGAATCAGAACGACCCACTGGAAGAAGAGTCAAATAATCATAATTTAAATGTTTTTCCCCATCCTATCGCGCATACAGCAGCACACCGAGACACAGCGTTGTAACATTATGACAATAAAAGATTTTAATAAAAACCGGCTACATCTCCCGAGAGCGCGCGGGACCGGGACAGATAGTCAAAGCGAGAGAGTCGGTGAGTAAACACGATATCTTTTATGACAGCATCGTAAAATAAAATAAAAAAAAAACTTCGCAATACTACCATCATCACCATAATGGTGCAACAATAAAATAGAGACGACACCGAATCCTTGAGCAAATACGAGAAAAAGGCAAAATTCGGCAGGGCGGGAGAGTGGCAGTGCAAGGATGGCAAACTACACAATACACGATGATTCAACCTGATGAAATCATCACTTTTTTTCATTCACTTCTCCTGCACGAGACGGGGTGATATCTGGATGATATGGGGACTGGTTGGATGGTTGTCTGGTTGGCTGGCTGGCAACCCTTTTTAAGTTCATCCCCTGACAGAAGCCGATAAAATATTTCATACGACGAAATAGCGTTGAATCCTTTTTTCCGCCCCACTTTCCCCGTTTCGCAAATAAGGAGTATAAAATCCTCTAACTGGAACAAACATCCCCTCGTCAAGGAGCGAACCACTTGGAGCAGGAGACGACACCTTGGTAGCCGATGTTATTCTCCTGCTTAAGCGCTGTTGAGCTTGTCCTTGTCAGCAGCGCTTCTCTCAATTTTCGACTTCATCCCCCATCGCAGGGCCCACTCTGCCTCCGGCAGCAAGCAGCAGCGCTCCTTGTATCCCTGGTGCTGCCTATCTTGCCCGAGCATCACTATCATCGAGTTTATCATCATTTCCGTATTATGAATGTCATTTGGGACTTCGAGTGGGTAACACTCCGGATGGTGGATGAGGTCAGAAATTTCACCTCGATCTTAACCTTTCATCAACTGTATGAGCGCACCCACCCCCACAGTGGCCGTAGCCAGCCGATGAAAGATGTGGAATGTATGTATGTCCCACTGGTCTCATCACACAGCAGATTTTTATGCTCGTTCATTTCGGATCCCAGATGGACATCAGCATAGTCATTGCCTCCGCCTTCTTCTGCTCGTTGATGAATTCCGATAGGCGAGTGGAATTTAAAGTTTTCTGCTGAGAATCGCCTTCCGTGCACTTGGGAGGTGTGGATTTATGTGGAAGAAACTGTATACGAGCAATGCGACCTGCTTGCTTTTCAGGCCTTATTACGCGAATTTTGACCCAACATTTGTTTTCTGAATATGCAGCAAACCTCGCACCGTGATGACTTCAACGTATAGTTTGAAGTTTGATGTTTCAGCAGCAGCGCTTGCTCAAATTGCATTTGTCTGCAGTTGCAGAGGGTGATTTTAAGTATTCTGTTGAGGGAATTGTCTACCGCCGATCTGAGTGAGGTCATGCTTTAAGAATTGAAGTCTATCATTGAGGATGTTGTTGGACAACATCGACGAGTTGTGCAATATGCGAGTGGGAGTTGTTTAAGGATGCCAAGCCACCGATTCTTTATAACCTAACCTCGCATACCTGGACGGAGGTGATCTGACGTCAAAAACTGTTTCCCGATAGGAATGTAATGGGAATGAAAGCGAAACCTTGTGCCCTGCTCTGAAAATCACTACAATGCGGGAGCGAGGACTTTTTCCAATGGTTGCAGTGTCTTTTTAATTGAGGTGCCGGTAGGGGTACCTGTATCCCAACAGTCAATCTCAAAGCCCCTTACTTAATTCCAAATAGATGCAGTGAAAATTTGCAGGTGAACGACAACCTCTTGTCAAACATGGAAACATTCTGCTAGATATCCTGCCACACTGGAGTAGTGTACACATCACCGAGAAATAAAACATACAAATCCGAACATTTTTGGTGACTCTGGTGATTTTCTCTGTTTGTCGCAGCTATACAATCCGTCACATCTTTCATAATCTGACAGCTATAGGTTTCGGAGCACACACTCAGTCTGCCCAACGGCTGTTAAAAATGTCAAGAGTTAACTCGACAGTGTTAAGCAGAAATACTTGACCTCAACGGCAATACTGGCATCCAAAAGAATGAGGGGGTAGAAGCCTATGTTGGAAAAGTGTCGAAAATAGAGCAATCGATGGACCTTTTTTAGAAACACGGTTCAGCAAAAATAGAAAATCAATGAAAGGGTTTGGACAATTTCAATACACATGTATAAAAAGACATTTGTCCAGCAATGAACGCCAGTGGACACCGAATTTGCAGAGCATTTGTTGAGGGACATCCAAATATACATATGTAGGAAAGCTATGTAGTCAATTTTCTTAATTACTCATTTGTATGTATCATGAATCGTCGACCGTCAGCAGTGCTCGATTTGAAAATTATTTACAGTGACCTGAGGTGTCTTGTTTGTCTTGTTTGTTTGTTGACCCAGGCGATCACAGTAAACTTTGGATGTGGCTGGGCTAAGGAGGAGAGTCGATGAGCAAGCGAACGAGGAATGCGAAAAGGAGTCTTGTCTTGTCTTGGCAGCAGTGCAGTTCGGCGGCACCGTTGTTCTAATTTAGTATCATATCATTTTAATAATTCATAGTCATTTAAAGTCGACTTTAAAAGAATTTATTCACCTACATAACTTAAATAAGACTTTTTGTTATTCATAGTCATCTTGTAGTAGGCTATAAACGTAAAGTCGACTTTAAAATTAAAACGAGTCGAACGTAATTTTAAGAAAATAAAGTTGGCTCTAAATCGTTTGTCAGATTCGATTGCTTAAAGTTGTTTGTTGCTTTTCTTTTCAAAATGTTTCCAGAGGATCGAGATTTAGACATATTTGAAGATTTTTAATTTATTTTACAGCTAAAAATATACAAACAGCGATGGAATCCATTTGAAGAGCTAGAGGAGGAAGAATTTTATTCGCGGTGCAGATGAGATAAAATTACGGTTAAATTTTTGTTTGAAGTGCTGAATGTACAAGAAACGCAAACACATCTTTGACTGCGTTGATAAGAATTAATAACAAGTGAACTGGTGGCTTTTTATTGACATGTACTACTGCACGTCAACAGGGGGCAGAAATATAAAAAAAATTCAAAACGGATTGCATTATTCCTTCCTCTTTTCATTAAATTTCCGTTCACAGGGGCAGAGTTAATTGAAACAAAACAGACATTTTATAGGATTGTTCGTTTTCCAAAGGTTATTGGAGTGATAGGTTGTACGCACGTGCAAATTAAACGCCCAACTAAGGTTGTGGGACCTGTAATGGCTAGCCACTACATTAATCGGAAGGGTTATTATTCTCTCAATGTAGAAATCGTTTGCGCCGCCCAATGCAAGATTATTGATATCGTTGCAAGGTCCCGTGGTTCCAAGCATGACTCTAGCAAATGGAATGGACCTGGAAGGGGTTGGCCCGTCAGCGGCAACCTTAACTACAGCATCCGCACTTATTCCAACATCTTCATTTGGAGACAAAGGTTACCGGCGTTTTTGGGATTAATAACTGCGTTTGTAGAATACTTGATTCTAAAGCAACGACGGCAGGGAATTTAAAAGCGCCAATTGTATCGCTATATGTGCACGAAGTATCCAGTATGATATTGCTGCCGATGAGGATGTTATCATCTTCCAAGTCATCAGCAATCATGGCTTGTACAGGGACATCTAAAGCATTGACAACTGGGACGGTAATTATGTTTAATTTAATTTAAATTTATTTTAATTAATTTAATTTAATTATTTTTACTTGAATTAATAAAATAAGATATCCTACATATGTATATTATGCATCAGGAAGATTTTAAGGACACTTAATGTGTAAAAGGTAGGTTTTTTGAGAATTATCGCTCCACGGGCAATCACCGGATTGAGAAAAATGGAGCAGGTTTTATTGATTTGCAAAAAATAAACAATAAAATGAATTAGGGAAATGCCAGGTACACGCGAAAGGTCCCGATCTTAAACTTGATATACGCAATTCAAGTATGTATGAACGATTTTTTAAATTTGTTAATATATTGAACACTATTCCAGTATCTCCAATACTTCACAGTCCTCAATCATTGGTAACGAGACAGCTCCAAAAAGGAAAAACTGTTTTTTCGACTAGGAAAGCGCTGGCGACTGTTATTATTATTGGGGATAGAAAATGAATTATTATTGGTCGTCGTACGTGCATCGACCTACACCTTCTGCGTGGTCTAGGTTCGTTTCCCGCACGGGACACCTCACAATTTTTCACCGCACCAACTCTTTCGAGTTGCTGACAACACTCAAAGAGTATCAAATGGCTATGAAAAGCTTTTCAAATCTCGCCGTGCAGAGTCGGCAAAAACTGTAGAAGCTGAAGGCAAAAAATTGCGGCGACATATGCAAATTAAGAAAATTTAGTCTCATACCACAGCCGTTCCTATGGCGAAAATCTACGAATTACGGTTTGAACTGCTTGACCATCCGCCTTACCCACTAGATCTAGCCCCAAACAAACTTCTTTCTGTTCCCTCATATAAAAACTGCGTTCGGACAACAGAGATTTTCATCAAGTGAGGAGGGAGTCATCTTCGTAAACAACTAATTTGCAGAGAAAAATGCCAAGTTCCATTTGATTAGAGAGAGGGAAGCATCGATGGGGAAAGTGAGTAGTTTGATAAGGAGACTATTTAAGCAATTAAGACAAAATTGAAAAAAAATTGTCCTATATTATTGTTTTGGCGGAAAGTTTTCAGACCATCCTCGTAGTATGCATCAAACATCAAAATTGCACATACATTTACATGCAGCATATTCATGGACTTTGCTCGAAGAAGCGGTCCTCCTCCTCAAGGGAGATGCCTACCTTCTATGTACGGTACTCTGTACGGTATTTCAAAACCAAACGTCGTCAACTGGGCCTCAAGTTAATTTCAAAAGAACTGTCGATTGATATGTCATACACTAGCTAACGAGGCAGTTTACAAATTTGCCCCAAAATCACGAATATGAGAGCCATCCCCTAAATTAAATTTTCATATCCACACAGCGATAGCTGGGCCAGGTGCGTCTATGTGCATATATCCGAAATTTCATAAAAATCGCTTCAAAAGTTTACGAGATAGGAGTGTGATAGATAGGACGAGCAGATCAAAACTAACTAACTAACATCGTGAGGCTTGATTTAAAAACACCTCGAATTTTTTTACGGCACCACCTCTTTCGAGTTGCTGACAACACTCAAAGTGTATCAATCGTCTAGGAAGAGCTTTTCAAAATCTCGCCGTTCGGAGTCGGCAAAAAACTGTAGGTCCCTTCTACTCGTGAGAGAAATGTAGCACGCACTACACGAGTAGTTGTTGTAGAACCTAGGCCCTGGTCCCTTGTGGACTTTAGTGGCACAGCACAGATGCTGCTGTGCCGTCAGCTTATCCATGAGTTGCCAACCGATGGTGAACCCAAATGACAAAGCAGTTTGATAGGAGACACAGGTGATCTATCAAAAAGGGTAATAAAGGTTTAGTTTTATGGAAACGAAATATTTTAATTTAATTTCTGTTGGGATTTGGATAGGGAGAGAGGTTTTCAATTCTTGAAGACACAACTGGTTTTGTTTATATTTAATGGACCATGTTTATAAAGTTTGCCACGTGATGACTATTTCAAAAATTCCACAAATTATACAGCATTGTAGACGTTCATTCGTCAAATAGCCATAACTACACCTAACAGGACTTCCAAAAAGCAAAAGAGAATCCAACTCCCCATTCGAAATGAAGCCATAAAGAGCTTAGTCAAAATGTTGCCCACATAGCACACGATGCTTAACAAATCGCTTCGTAGAACATCCAGTCGGAGTGAGCAATTCTTTAATTTAAAAGTCCTATGCAACGTTTGAATAGAGCCACATTCATTTCATTTTGCCACTAACTTAACTAAATTCTCCGTGACTTACTGCTCCGTTTGAACTGTCCAAAGCAGGTGTCTCCTTATTGGAGTACGAACAGCGACTTTAAGGGGACACTTTGCAAAAAAGTAAAGAAAAATTCCATTCAACATCCAGGCCACCAGTACCACGAACACCACAAACATCCATCTACGCTCCGTCATTTCACAAATTTTCGTTTCGTGCACTTTTAAAAGGGCTCCCATTTTCCCCATCGACAAATTCCAGGCAAGCCATTCACCCTTCTACTGATGTCCAGCACACTCAATCGTATCTTTCAAAAGCAACCATTTGTCTCCTGTTCAATATTGCATTCCAGTGAATAGAGCGGCGGCGGCAGCGGCAGCGGTCTTCATGTGCACTCTACCACCCCGCTCATCGCCGCAGTAATTGCTGAATTAGGTCAATTTAGTGAAATGAAAGGCGGAAATGTGAAAATGCACGTCTCCAAAAGCAGAGCAAGGGTGCAGAAAATCCGAGGAAAACAGAACGAAAAACAAAGAAAAAAGAAACATCCAGAAATGAATGATTTGCGAACGAGGCGAAAAAAATCTTCATTAACTCATGCCATTCGTCGTCCAGTGGGCTAATGCGATTACATTTGAACAAACGGACAGTCGGGAGGGCGCGACCGAAACCAGGCCGGAGGGATGCAATAACGCCCGTATCCTTCCAATTGACTTTGGGTGCACACACGACAGGATGTGCAAAATTAGACCGTGCATCGGACATAGATGACCGCTCGACGCCAACACCAACATCAACACCGGCCCCCGTAACGAGAGGAGACGGATGTTGTGATTCGGACAAAAGGCAAAGGGACAACGCGAACAGGGTGGGCAAAAGAATTGAAAATTCCACTCAAGCGTTGCTCGTATGAAATATGGCGCTGTTTGCAATTGTGTCCGTCCTTGTGCGGATGTGCATGCATAGGTGTGTGTGTACATTCGCGTAGGCACGTGTGCCACACAAAGGACTGGGTTGGAGTTTTCACCAATTAGAAATTTTACACTCGAATAAACGCACACAGTAGCACTGCCGCGGTGCTTTGTCAATAGTCCATTGCATACATTTCTGCTGCAAGTAGGACGACTTTTTTGACGCCCACTTTTTGTGCGGATACATTGGTGCTGGCATCTATTCACCTGCCTGCCAAATTTCGAAAAGCGAATGGTATGATCTTAATGACGTGATATCAAAGCGGGAATTGATTTATGGTGAAGGGAAAACTGGGTCAAAATCGAAAGCCATTTGCTTTTGAGGTCGATTGGAAGCTTAGATTAAGCTAATTAAATTACGCAAACATCCGACTGACGTTTTATTTGCAAAGCCTCTGTCAGGGTGGCACTTTTGACTTTTTAGTGCTCATCTAGGAATTAATCACGGTAACTTGAGGAAAAAATAGAAAACACTGGGAAAGATGAGATGCCATGAGTTATGTCAACTTTCATGATTTGTTTTTTAGGAATTTCGGATTCAAACGTGAACCAATATTGTCAACGGTTGACTGGTGGTCTTAATAATTTGTTTGTTTTCAAACAAGTTTGTTTTGAGTAGGCTTAGGAGAGTGGTCTTTCTTTATGTGCTTATTTACCTGTAAATTAAAATTAAAGAAGTATGTGTGAGTTATTCAAAATACTGTTCATTTCTTTGAAAAATCTTGGATAACTCCTTCTAGCGTGCCATAGCGGGTTTCGAAGACATTTTGACCATCATTATCTCTGACCTGCTGCAATTTTCGGGGTTATCTTCATATCTAACTCAGTGGTTTAACGAGGCCAATCGAGTCTGCAGCGGCTCCTTACTCGATCAATTTTTTTACAAGATAGTTTGACAGTGAACGAGACAAATTGTGGTCAAAAGGAACAAGGTCCCGGGTATACGGTGGATGCTTTAAAACTTCCCAACCAAACTCTGTTGAATTTTTTCGGGGCATCGAAGATGTGTGTAACCTAGGATTACCATGATGGAAGACAACTTTCCTTCTTTTGGGCCATTCTTGCTGCTTTTTCAAACGGTCGATTTGTGTTCGTCACGTTTTAACGGTTCATAATATACAATTTCTTTCCAGTCCCGCTAAAAACTCAATGTTATCCCTGTGACCATCAATCCAGGCTTTCGAGTCGTTTGTGGCCAGTCCGCTAGCTTTGAGCATAATGGAAAGAATTCGGTATTTTTGTATTACATCCCTTTTTGTCGACCCCCTTCTGCTGGAGCTACTGCTCTAATAAAAGCTAAGAAGGCTTTGACAGTGACAATTTGGTTGTGTTAGATCATCATGGCTTGCAATCATGGCATACGGTTGCCCAGTGTGAATCAACTTGAGTGCTCTTCAGATGGAAACGGTAAAGGCGTTGGAGATGCAATGTCTTCGGGCCTACTTCCGGTAGAAACGAGTACTTAAATTCGATTACAAGAAATTCTATTCCAACGAGGCGTTGAACCTAATCAGGATAGATTTTTTTATTGACTCGAGGGTACATTACACTCGCTATGACTTCGTTCAACAGTTTGATTTTTCTGGTTTACTGTCCTAACATAATTTACCACGAGAAAGTCTAAACGGCTTTTTTCCGACCAAATCTAGACTTCAAGGGGCTGATACAGGATACAGTAGGATGCCCTATGATCCATATTGTATGTCAAATGGAAGTCGCTCGTGGTCACTAGAATCTTTTGTGGTTCAGCAGAGCGATTTTTGTCCGCGATAGAGCAGCCTGACAAGGAACGGCTTTTTTACTGGTGTTTACACCAGAACTAGCCTTCGATGCCGATAGTTTCTTAAAAACAAGGATGAATTAGTTGACCATCTAAAACTAACTGATATAAGTAAACGCTGTAAGAGTAGGGATACGGTGCATCAATGGAATCAAATTCACGTCTACACAGAGATGATTCCTTATCGAATTTTATTTCAGACTTTCTCCTCGTCCGGAGAAAGTATACTCAGTTAACGGTATGATGATATAAACTACTGTGAAGATAGTGTACGGAGAGTGGGCAAAGCTACCTCCTTAACATTTTGCTTGACTATAACATAGATGGAGTTTGCAAATGTTGCTTTCGTAACATTTCATACATCAAACCTACAATATTTTCTGAATCGAAACACGGTGGTTACAGGGGGACAATATACCTACTTTGTGGAATACTTAAACTCCCTCAAACCGGTTACACTGTTGATTAATCAGAAAAGTAATGTAATTTGACACGTTTAAAGCAAAGACAATTTTATGGTATAGTGACTTTTGCTGGCTTTGTGCAAAACGTCAAGGCCTTCGCTTAATAGTGGCCTTCTGTCTCACTGATACCAGAGATAATTATGTAAGTGGGTTAAATAACAATCTTGCTTTGAAAATCTGGGAAATATGTAATTTATACGTTGAAATATGTATAAATACTTAGACTCGCTGGGAAATATGTATAAATACTTAGACTCGCTGCCTGATGGCACCACAAACGCAAGAGAAGTTTACTGTTTTGTATTACAATCACGTAGTTAGCCACTGTCAAAATTTCAACCGAAGTTTTGCTTTGACCCCGTGTACCAGCCGTTTCCACTGATTTTAGAAAATGAAGCAATCTCGGCTGGTGATTCTAGTCTGGAATGAAAGCTGGCTGATACTTCTTATTCGACGTAGATTTAACGAAAATAAATTGAATAAGTGAGTTTGGGCATGGTAGCACTTCGTATTTTGATGAACCATGCCCAACTCCCCGATAACCGCCACTAGGGATAATACTGATCCAACGATCCTTGATCTCTGCCATTAGACCGCCGATTGAAGATGCACTATTGTAGCTGAGACAGGTGAGAGACAATGGGCGTCTTCGTAAATTTAAAATCAAATCGTACTAAAGCAGGCCGCCCGTCCTATGTTCTGTTCGTAAACGTCAATTATACGCAGTAAAAAAATTGGCGTTGGGCAGATTGCGCAGCCAAAATAAATTAGTTGCAGGAAAGCAGGCAGATCTGATTTTCGAAAAAAATTTGGGTACTTTTGTTTGCATTTAAATAATAAGCAACTTAATGTTAATATATTCATGCAGGAAAGAGGACAAGTGGACTAATGAGGATGTGAAATTGCTTTTTCCGACCCGATTGGCCTGGTCCATGCTCTGAAATATGTCTCTATTGTACCAATAACGTTCACAATTTTCGGTACAAAACGATTATGCCTATTAGATTTACACATTTCCAATAAAATTGCTTTTTTCTTCTTTTTCCTTTCTTTAAGTTGATCAATTTGTAGTCACAAAGCAGGCAGACGATCGTACTTACGCAAATGACTGCATTTACGAAGACATCCAATGCGGATTGAGACATTGTGTTGTTTTTAAAATTTTCTCAACAAAACATGTACTAACTAGTTCATTTTATTGACTTGACTATTGACTATTGACTAGTTTTATTAACTAGTGATTTTATTGAATTTAAACAAAAAAATATTCCCTATTAAATAAATCTACTGTGCATCACCCAGTAAAATAAATACTTGTTCATTATATACTCATCACAATATCAGTGATATATATGTTTTGTATCCTACTTTTCAATTATTCTGAATTAAAACGTTGTAGAAGCAACATGATAGAGTTTGAAGTGTTTGTGTTTTACTTAAAATCTATTAAAATCTAATAGCTCCTTACTCAGAATAACGAGTGCGACACTGAAAACACTTCAGTGCAGTATTTGAATCTGTTTTAGCGGAAACCGAAGAAGTTTCTGCGTCGCTTGTGCCCGTTGACGAAACATGAATCGACTGGCATAAATAACTTTCCAAGGGACAGTCGAAGTAGGTGGACCACATAACATGCCTGCCGGTGAGATCGACGGAAATCTCCAAAAATAGCCCTCTTTTGCAAATGTCGCATCGGAACTGCGCCATCATCCATTCATGTATAGTAAGTCTTCCAATCCGCTTTAACTCAATTTGTGATCACGGAGGACTTCAACAAGTTCTTATTGCATCTAGTACTATTGGAGCTATTTCATTTAAGCGTAGGATCAATACAAAATCTCGCAAGGTCTTTGAGTTATGGGATTGGTTGAAATCATGTTGATGATGCAGTGCGGCACAGACATGTGGCTAATTTTTAATGCTTTTGCGATTTGCCTAGTAGTTTTTCCGTCCTTCAACAAATACAGAGCTCTTTCTTTAATATCATTCTTTAAATTTCTCAGTTTGGTAAAATGTTGCACTTACACTGCCGATCACTTCAAAATTACACCAAAAAATGATCAAGAGGCGACAGACAGACGCGAAAAGATAAGCTAATTTTGTACAGTTAACTGTTAATGCAGAAGAACTTCTCGACTAGGTAGAGAATTCCTTACATTTTGTTAAAAAAATAATCTCGTGAGAAAACAGTAGAACACATACCACGAGTAGTTGTTGTAGAAGCTAGGCCCTGGTCCCTTGTGGGCCATTCAATTTTTATTATTATTAGTGGAAGGCAGACATTATTAGAAATTTTATTGAAGACTTCAGAAGTGAAGTCAATAAAACTATTCCTCTGAATAAAAAAAAAATATATTTCTTTATTCGAATTTTCAGTTCATTTGCATTCTGAAGATAAAATATTTTCTTCGCTTCTTGGACATTAGGCACCACTATACGCTGTAATGATGCGGTTTTCTATGTTGCGCGACATCCAAACATCGTTATAAGGTGTCATTAATCATTAATATACAAATGGGAAACGGAACCTTAAATGTGCAAATTGTAATTGATTCTCTTCCAAAAATGTTTTCTATGTACCTCTATATTAATTTAAATAACGGACGTAAATTATGTAAACACCATGAATTCAATTTAAAGACAATGAAAACTTATCCCCTTAGCAAAGTCAAACGAGAGGCAATTGACACAAAACAACAAACAATTCTAGAGTTCCCCAAACCCAACAACATTCAGCCTAAAGTCATTAAAGGAGAGAGATAAAGGCCGCCCAACACGAAGATGTTCGATTGAAATTATATATGACCACAACTTTCTCGTCCATTGTTAGTGATTTGAATGTAGAACCGCAACGGAACCAAGGAAGCATTCCATCAACCTCCAGCCCCACCCCACCTCCCCCACGACCAACACCTTTTTTAACCGAAATAAAACATTCCAAAGTCGTGCGGTCAAGAGTGTAGCAAGGAGGTGAAAACGGTATAACAAATTGGAAAATAGTTTCACTTACACAATATGGTCAACTGGATGTCCATGGAGACCCGCTCCTTCACACCATTATCTGCCGAGCACTGATATATGCCGGCATGATGTCGGTCGACATTCTCCAAGATTAGCGTTGAACTGTCGGAGAGATGTGTTGGCCCGGAGAAGACGTCCTTTTTGAACCAGAAAATTGTTGGTACCGGATTCCCAGATGCTTTGCATTCCAAAGTGACCGTGCTGCCCTTACGTGCTGTCACTTGTCCGTTATGCGGCAGAGCTCTCAAGGTGGGTGGCACTGTGAGTCATTACCATGAGAGTGTCGGGGTTTCGATTTGCATCGTCCAGCATCAAGTGTAATCCACCGGAAATGAAAATTTTAATACAAGAAAATATTTAAACAACTCAGCAGGTCATGCATAAGAGGCACCGGGCAAAGATGGGGAACCGGGCACTAAACCGAATGGATGGCCTCAGTCATCGAGTCCACTTTAGTGCTCAGTTCCCCATAAATAATTGCCACAGGAGCTGTTATTGCTTTGTGCAAAGTAAACAAAAAGCAAAAACGAAAAAACCGAAACGATGGTACTCACCCAAAATCTCCACCGTGTGGACTTGGTCACGATTCTCCTGGTCTCCCAATTGGCAGATGTAATCCCCAGCATCTTGTGTCTTCACACCATTTATCTGTAGATTATAGTCTCCAACAATTTTAAATCTCGAGTCTCGAGAGATTTTCAGATGTCCAGCCGTTAGGACAGATGATCCCTTTCGCCAGAGCAGGACGAACGAGCCGAGATTTTGAACCTTGCATGGCAGTTCAATGGTTTCGCCAACAATCACTTTGTAGAGGTGGCCCCGAGAGAGGAATTTCGGTGCTATTGTTGGATTGTCATTGTCAGATGGAGAAAGGAATGATCCAACTGGTTGATTGTGTGCTGAAAAGAGGCAAAATGGTGAACACGAAGAATGTGCAAAAATGTTAGTTTGGTACACGATAATTCCCTGCATCGTGTTTTTGTGCATTTTCTAGAAAAAAAGGGCGAGTGTAGTTGTGAGGGATTTACATTTTTTGTTGTTTTCTTTTCAATTTGCTTCTGTGAATGGGTGGTGATGACGTGCATTTATTGGTTGGCGTTTCATTGGAGTTGGTTTATGTTTCTGATTCTTAATTTGACAAGTAATTTCTTTACGTCCATCAAACAGGGAAGAAGTTGATTTAAGGCTCCTGCTTTCCCTTTTGGTAACAAAACTTCTTCAGATTTATGGCAGTCATACGTCTGTGTATTAAACAGTGACTATGTGAAGCCTCATCCTGGAGTCGAGAGTTGCTCCTCGTATTCCAACTTTATTCTCAACTTTTCCAGAGTTTACGTGAATTTTATACAGACTACGAGCTGGAATAAATCTCGAAATCAAATTAAAACGTTCCGTTGTTCTAAGAGTTTGTGGTCAAGAACATGTGGGAAAGGTAAATTTCTAAACTTGATTAAAGGAAAAACAAAGGCACTGCGGAGATGTTTTTAATTCAATTTCAAAGCGGAAGCAGAGCTTTCCGGAAGACGATTTACCTATGAAGCGTGTGCAGGCACATGATCTCAATTAGATTGACGTGAGTCCACCTTTGATGCCACCGCATACGATATGTTTAAGCTAATGAATGAAAACAACATCCGTAACACTCAGTAAAATTTTCAATTACATCAAGAGAAGAATGCGGCGTAGTAGTGGTTGCTTACACCGCGTCCTTAGTGAAAGGTTCGCATATTGAATACACTGCTGGATAAATATTCTTCATGCAATACGGCTCAATTTTCCCCGAGTTATGAACATTGCTCAAAAGTTGTTATCTGTCCAGAAATGGTGAAAAAATATTTATTTGCTTCTAATGGGATGCTACTTTGCGTAGACAACTGTAAGCGTATTTAAAATATGAATTGAAATTGTGCAAATTTGGGTAATGGTGTGTTTTAAAAAAGGTAACCATTAGAATGTCGGTATTTCCGGCTTTCTGTAACCCCTCCCCGTCAATATATATCGTTCGGACAATCAAGTTCAATCCAAAATCTAGCGCTCCAAAGTTGACGGCTGAGGTGTCATCCGTAATTAATAAGCTTCTTTCAGTGGAAACCGTTCGCAGAGTCTTGAGAAAGAATAATTTAAATGGTAGGATCGCTCGAAGAAAGCCGTACATTTCCCTAGTTAATAAGAAGAAAAGATTGGAATTTTCTAGACAATATGTAAACCACCCGGAAAGCTTCTGGGAAGGTGTATTGTTTTCAGATGAAACAAAAATAAATTTATTTGGGTCTGACGGCAAATAAATTGTTTGGAGATAACCAAATACAGCTCTCAAAGTTAAAAATATAAAGTCAACCATAAAACACGGGGGAGGATCTGTGCTGTTGTGGGGTTGTATGGCTTCAAATGGCTGTGGAAAGTTCGAATTTATAGAAAATACTATGGACAAAATTGGGTATTTGAATTTTTTAAAACGAAATTTACGAAGTTCCGTAGTAAAATTAGGTCTACGTCTGGTTTTCTACTTTCAACAAGATAATGATCCGAAGCACACCTCCTATTTAGTACGCGAATGGTTGCTTTATAACGCTCCAAAGCAGCTAAAAATACCCCCACAATCGCCGGATCTTAACCCCATTGAACATCTATGGCACGAAATAAAAGTGAGGGAAAGTACCCGCTCCAATAAGCAGGAGCTAGAACCTAAAATTCAGGCAGCTTGGAAAGGGATTCAGCCATCTTTTATTGAATAATAATAATAATTGAGTGGCACTACAGCCCACAACGGGCCAGGGCCTAGCTTCTACAACAACTACTCGTGTTGTGCATGCTACTGTTCTTCACGAGTAGAAGGGACCTACAGTTTTTTGCCGATTCCGAACGGCGAGCTGAGAAGCTTTCCATAGACAATTAATACTCTTTGAGTGTTGTCAGCAACTCGAAAGAGGTGGTGCCGTGAAAAAATGTTAGGTGTCCCGCCGGGAATCGAACCCAGACTTTTCTGCGCCGCGGTCGATGCACTTACCACTACGCCACGGCGACCACAGAGGAAAAACTGGTAAAATCCATGCCACGGCGGCTACTAGCTGTCATAGATGCTGAAGGAGGTGCCACGCGTTACTGAAATTTTGTTTGTAACTGTTTCTGTTTTGTGTTTTAGTCGTAACTCGAATTTACTTTAAGTGTATGCTCAATTTTGTGTGTTAATTAAAATGAAGTGCCTTTTTTATTTTGCTTAGAAATAGCAAGTTTTTTTTTAATTTTCATATTTTTGTTAATGGTTTTTAGCAATTGATATATGCCAATTCGAACTGCATTTAAGTTTTATTAATTAACTACTTTTCGTAATGCGAAAAAGAAAAGGAAAACATGTTTAAACTGTGTGTGTTTGCTCAATTTTGTGAGGCACTGTATCAATACAAGTCTTAAGGTTTAGTTCAATCTTAAGTTGAGTAAGGTTAGGTGAGGAGTAGTGGGTGAGTGTATAATAGACTGCATCAATCAATTCAATTCAATTGAGTAACATCTATAAATTAGCGTTTGCGTTGTTATGGTAAATGGTTGAAAAACCCTCATATCCTTGTATATTTTGTTCTAACAAAAGTTTGCCATATACAGAGTTGGTGCTCTACTGCCCCATTAGTTCATGATAATTTGCAATTTCTGGAGGTGTCGGTGGAAATATTCGATAAATGAGAAAAGCTAAGAAGTGTGAATCTGAATCTATTTACCCCCTTTAACCTAAGAGCCATTTTCCCCCTAGACTTTGAACTCAAGGGCTTTAAATCATAAAAGAGACGAAGTTGAAATTATTTTCAGTGCTTCTGCACTCCTTCAAATTGTGCTAGCAGCGTATTTTTGTCCATTGGTTTTAAATATTAAAACACAGTAAAATGCACCCTATATCACAAGACACGGTAAACATTTAAAACAAAGTTGATTAGTGTTCTCTTCGGCCTATGCCTTACATCTTACGGTTACACAGCAAATTCTATAGCTCTACCCAAAATTCAGCGATAGATTCATAGACGCAATTTATCACAAATGATGGGCATTCACCAAAAAATGTGTTTAAATTTGCCCCGAACTCAGATACACATTCGAAATAGCCTTTATATGGACTGCTACGGAGTTCGATCAAATTTTCAAATGAAACTTCCTCCTCCGCTTCAGGAAGTTCATAACAGAAAATAAATCAGCAAAATCATCAATTCTTAAAAAACGCCTAACACCGTATCCCCTCCATGAAGTCACTTTCGACGATCACGTTGTTGAGTTGGGGGTTACACCCCGAAACAGGAAGACAAATTATTTTCCCTTCAATGATTAATAAATTGATAAATTGAAAATTCTCACGCGAACAATTAATTAAAAATTTCCATCCAACCGATACGTGCATAGATACGCAGCAGACACAGTGGGTGCACATACCGAGTACGCGCCCCGAAGGAAGCAAACTTTACCGAAGTGACGTCGCCTACTTAATCTACGACCACTAATCTACTTCGTTACTTATATCGCTGTACGCGGCGAGAAGGTGCGATATGTGGGCTCAAGCGTCCCCCCTTCGGCAACGACTGCGACAACGACAGTGTCGGCAAGTGGCTTTCACCTCCCCATCACGGCGGCTTACCGCAAACTGTGTTGAAATTCTTGCATTGCGTGTTTTTAAGTTCTTCACCGAAATGTCCACCCAGCTACCCGGTCGAGAGTCGAAAGGGGTGGCCGATGTGGAGCGGTAGACTGGCATCGCGAAACATGTCCGGAAAACACTGCCAAGACCTATCTCTCTGCTCTCAGGCCTCCGGCTTTGGCTCTCAAAGGGCGAGTTGTGCGTGTGCACAAAGCATTTCGGACTTGATGCATGGATTTTATACTCCGGGTGGCCGATGTTGAAATATATGCCTGCATTAGTATTCCCCGCAGGTGGCATGCTCGAGCGCACCTCTTTGTGACTGCTTGGCTTTTATGTCAAACAATGCATATTTAATGTGACATTTGCTGCGCTGTGCCACCGGAATTAAATGGTGAAACGTATTATTCGCTCGCATGACTGCAAGATAAAATATTATTAGCGTCCTGGATAATTTTCTGTTGTTGTTGTTGTTTTTGTTGTTGTGAAAACAGTTTTTTTATGTAATTTATTTAAGCCATCATGTAAGAGATGTGAACACAGCCGTCTTATCCCACAGCCAGACTGCATGTGTGTGGGTGTGGAGGGAGCGAGTGGCATTGTGTCGCGTGTAAATCTGTGCCCAGCACGACGCACGGCTTGTTATTCATTGCGAATGCATGTGTTGACCACCCAATGAGCATTATTGTTCGGCGTGGGGTAGGTCGTTTATTTATGAATAGTCCCTAATTATTTTGACTACAGACGTCAGACTGGAAACACAAATCCACAGCGCAGCTAGTTGTTTGTAGAGAAAAAATCAGTCATATGCCGTATCCTGGGGTTCTGAATGGTGAAATTAGAACCGAATTAGGAATATCACATGGTGAAAGGATGAGCATATTATTGCGTTTTCGAAAAAGGACAATTGTGGCTCAAACACAGGGAGCATTGTGTTTCTTTATTACTTCGATTCTTCTGCTGCTGATTTAATGTGAATCTATGTGCACTGGAGGGAACTGTCGGGAAAGAAAGGGGAGATTCACAATTTTGTTCCACTGGTCAAAATGGTTTTTCGACTCGAACCACTTCATTATTGTGTTGAAGAAAATAACCCGGAGATCTCGAGAGCAACGGAGTAGAGAAAGCCCAAAATAGTTTGACTTCGGAAAGCTACAATCGCAAAAGATCGCTGGGATGTTTGCTAACCGACTCACCCTGAAACTCTCTCAAAGTTCGACGCTGCCTGCACTGACAATAAAAGAAGAATGGAAACGTTGTCAAGAAGCGATCAAAGAAGTTGGCGCTTATATGCTGGGCTTTACGCCATCAACCAAAAGGAACCCATGGTTTGACGACGAGTATAGGCCGTTACATGCAGCTTAACAGGAGGCATACATGGCAAGGCTGTATCAAACAACGAGTGCAGTTCTCGAACAAAGGCGAAGGGAAAAGAAGCGGCTTCTCAGAAGATAAAAGAGAGAAGATGAGAAGCGCATGGTAGAAGAGATGGGGAGATGCATTGGCAGGAATGAAGTCCAAAGTCTTACCAAAAGGGGAAAAAGCTCTCAGATCAATATAGCGCTCAGACCGAAGCCTGCCGGAACCAAAACGGGCAACTAGTAGTAGAGTCGCAATCGATGCTGAGAATCTGGAAAGATCATTTCTGCAGACTCTTAAACGGCGTAGACGGCCCAAATCCCGCTGTTAGGCAGAATGTTCCACTTAATTTGGACGATGATAGACAAGAATTCCGTCCCCCCGACTTAGACGAGGTCAAGATAGCATTATCGAGACTGAAGTCAAATAAAGCTGCTGGAGCGGATGGACTGTCCGCAGAACTGTTTAAAGCAGCTGGAGATGACCTGGTTGGGCGCATGCATCAGCTCATCTGTAAGATATGGTCGGAGGAAAGCATGCCCGATGAGTGGAATCTCAGTGTCGTCTGTCCGGTCCACAAGAAAGGATACCCCTTCGACTGCGCCAACTATCGCGGGATTAGTCTTCTTAACATCGCATACAAGATCCTTTCTGCCGTATTGTGTGAACGCCTGAAACCGTTTTTCAACAACCTGATTGGTCCTTATCAGTGTGGTTTCAGGCCAGGGAAATCCACCATCGACCAAATCTTCACACTACGGTAGATTCTGGAAAAGACCCAAGAAATGCAAATCGACATTCACCACCTATTCGTCGATTTCAAGGCCGCGAATGACAGTGTGCATAGGGACGAGCTGTACAGTGCCATGTCTGATTTTGGCATTCCCACCAAACTCGTCCGATTGTGAAGGATGACGATGGAAAACTCTTGCTGCTCTGTCAAGGTCGGGATCGAACTCACCGAGACCTTGAATGTCAAAAAAGGTTTTAGACAAGGTGACTCACTGTCATGTGACTTCTTTAACATCATCCTTGAGAAGATCGTGCGTAACTCACAAGTCAACACCAGAATCACGATCTTTCAAAAATCAGTTCAATTGCTAGCTTACGCCGACGACATTGACGTGATTGGACGAACACATCAAGCCGTCAATGACGCGTTTGCTGGCATTGAAGCAGAAGCTGCTAAAATGGGTCTGGTGGTAAATGAGGGCAAAACGAAGTACATGCTGTCATCAAGAAAGGACATGGAACATCGGCGTCACGGACAGAGCGTCACACTAGGCAGCAGAAGCTTCGAGGTAGTCAAGGACTTCGTCTACCTCGGCGGTAAATAGGGACAACAACACCAGTACCGAAATCAAATGCAGAATCAGGCATGCCAATCGCTGTTTCTTTGGGCTCAAGAGGCAATTCAATCCTCTCTCGAAGGACTTGTTTTATATAACACCTTGATCATCCCAGTCCTATTTTACAGCGCAGACGCCTGGGTGCTTCTAAAAGTGGATGAGGAGGTCCGTAGTCTTTTTTGAGAGAAAAATTCTACGTGCGATTTGTGGTCATGTTTGGTTTGCGGGCGTCTGAAGGAGAAGATTCAACGACGAACCTTAGAGGCTGCACGGATGTATGTGCCTTGTTAAGCGTCTTCGGATACAACGGTTAAGATGGATGTAGAGCGGCTAGACTACCACTGATTCAGCAAAATAAGTTTTCGAAACCGAGCCGTTGGGATAACGCAACAAAGGACGGCCTAAGTAGAGATGGCTCACATAAGTGGAGAAGGAACTCAACCACCTACGAGTGCTCAATAGGAGGCAGCTGTCGAGAGATCGTACTAAATGGAGAGGCATGTTGGTTGCGACCCAGGTCCACCCCGAACTATAGCGCTAGTAAACGAAGAAAGAAAAAGAAGTCAATATGATTTTTAAGAAAATGCAAATTTCCAGAATTGTTCACGTTGCAAAACTGTCAAGTCAATCAATGACTTTTCCTTTGACATTACACATCTGACAGCGCCCGACATTCGCATACTAAATATTTAATAGTTTCACTTGCCTTTGCCTTTTTGAAATAGATAAGTGCGAACAATTTGATGGCATTTCGATGATGATGTTCTCTCTTTAGACCGGGAAAAATCGGATCGATGACCTGAGCAAATCGAGTGAAACTCACATCAGTCAACTTGATAAACGACTCCACTTGTCATAGGTTAAAGAAAAGGAGTGCGGGTGGCATCACTTTGCCTATGGGGGGATGTCACTTGTGCGCCACTTTGCTACCTTTGAACTTATCGAGGTTCAAAGTAAATTATAAATAAACTGTGTGGACGATGCAACGAGAAGATGTATTTTAATACAGTGTTTTGCTTAAGGACATAAGTCGGATATCTGGACCTCAGGACCGCTGTCAAATTGCCATTATTTCGTCTATTAAAAAAACATACCATTACCAACAAGCTTCCTCACAACCAACACAAACGTTCAAAGCTACATCCGTTTATTGTCCTACCCCAACGCTTAAGGAAGAGAAACAAATCAAATTGTACCCTGCTTTAGGCAGGCTTTCGAGACAGGTCCGGAATGCTTGACCCGAACCGCTTGCTGTGTGAAACTGACACCCGCTTCAAAGAAATTCTTCTTTTCACTTCACGCAACGCTTCTTGGCAACTCGACTGCTGCTGACACCTTTTGATTGATATTTGCATTCCAGGCTCGACAGCATTAATTAAGCTTCATTTCACTTCCATTTAGAAGCGCAAAATGTGTACCCCAAAGGCACACTCGTTTGTATTTATGTTTTTCCACACCAATAATCATGGCAAATAGAGAATGAAAATCGGCCGACACCTCAAAGGTATGCCAGCGAAAAATTCATCAATATCCTTTAAGCCATCTCCAACCTCTGGCAGCATTTACCGCCTTAAGAGGTTATTTAGAATCGTTAAATTGAATTGAAGTCATCACACGGGCGTGCTTAAGGGCGCACACATCCAGAGGCACTTCTATTCTATTTGCCTGGGATAGCAATCAAAGGGGAGACGAAGACAGTCGAGGCGAAGTCATTTGGCACTACGATAAGCCCTCTCTCATGTGCGAGAGTTCGTCTCGTGCAATGCGAATAATCCTTACATGTTCTTTGAGCACACATTCCGAAGCCGAACTGTACACGAATTTCGGGGCAAGGTGAGGGGGGGAATCGATAGAAAAAGAAGAGTCTATCTATCTTTCGTCGTTTATTTTATGACAATTGCTTATACCCGAAAGGGCATATCTGCAGCAATCAAACCGAATGCCGGATGATAGTGCCGAGGAAGAAGACGACGACAACGACGACGACGACGTTGTTGGTGTTGGAGGTTGCTGCTGCGAGCAATATCCGGGGGGAGGGAACACAAAGGACCGGATACGACGTTCTCGTTAAATCGAATGCGAATAGTGGCATCAGCTGGCACAAATTATCAATATCCATGAAAGAGTTAATTCCTGACAACCTCCCAAGCCCGACACACGCCCGCCATCTGTATTTAGTGGGACGAGCACGCTTTCGATACTGTCTCTTAAGTAGGTTGATCCTTTATTATCGTTTTTGTTTCCACCACTCCACTCTTTCGCTGCGAGGTTTCCATTCTATTTGATCATTCGCAAGGATTGTTACAAATGCGAGTGGTAAAAAGGGTTGAACTGCTGATAACGACGGCAGCCCGCTGCCGCCCACCGAGCCCAGCACTAGCCACCTCAAGCTGCCACGCCTTCCCGTCGGGCGGTTGTTTACTTAATGCCCACGACGACCGACCGGATGAGCTTAAGTAAACGAAGAGGTCACGGGGATGCCTGGGGCAGGGATTGAGCAGGGATTGGCCCCATTGTACACATACACACCGAATCACCGTTGTAACCCTTTCGACCATCTCCCGCTCTTATCTGTCTACGTAGCAATAACAAAGTTTTGACTCATGGCCGGGAAGTTAGATTGTTGTTGGCGCTCTGATGTAATCAGCACAGGGGCGAGTGGGTGTCGGTGGTGAGGTGTTAATTAATTACATCTCCCAGTAAGCAATCCCTCTTGCTCGGCGTCCTTTGGCTTCCTTGCCAGCGCTCCGGTGTTTTCTGAGTGGGATGGAGAGGGGGCGTATGTAGATTTAGTGTTTGGTGTTTGGTATCGGCGGCGACCTTTTTAATTATTTTATTCGTTAAGGTTTCGTTTCCTTTCCTTTCTGCGCTCCCACCGCTTCGTTCTGGGGGTAAACAATAAGGCGGCAACTGCAGGGATCTCTTATCCCCGTTATGCTCTGTTTTCTCACCGCATGTTACGTTATGATAATGGGATACTTTGCACACCATTTATATTCCGAAATAACAACATTTGAGTGGGTATTCGGCCCTCTCGGGGAGGGATTTGAGCGCGGGAGTGTTGGATGGGTTAAGCTCACACACCTTCTCGGCCCTCTGCCGCCGCCGCCGTGCCGCCCGTCGGGTGGCACAAGAAAAGGGATTTTCGAGAATTTTGATGTCCTCCGTAATTAATTTAAATCATTTTATGCTCCGGTGACACTTGGAGTTGATCCCATGACAGTTGCTGATGATTCACTCTGTTGGTTTGTGTGTTGTCTGCTTTTGTGTTGTGCTTGTGGTGTTATTTGAATGAGGGTTTTCCTCCGTTTTTGTTTTTTGTTGGTTTGCTTTTCTTTCGTAGCAAAATGATTCTGTTCACTACGGTTCGGTTTGGTTTGGTTTTGGTGCTGTTCGCATCGGAGAAGTGTCCCTTTTGAGAAATTAGAATTTAATTTGTAGTTGATAAATGAATTTGTCGGGTGGAGAGGAGCGTAACGGGCATTAAACTGGGATAACTGGTCCAAGTTGTTGGTTTCGGAATGAATTGTTTGCACGAGGAATGTGTCAAGGGTTGTCCCTTTGCGCAAATATCCTTTGTGGGGATACCATTGAAATGATAATGCCATCTCAATTAGGTGCCTTTGTTCGTTCTTGAGTTGAGCTTCTGTGGGACCTGTTGGATGTTTCTTTGTCTTTCAACAATCGGATTGTATCACCTTTTAAGCGGTTATCGAATGAAAATATACAAACTGCTTTGTATGTGAGTTTGTGTGTGTTTTAGGGTTTTATTTTTGGAATGCAGGTTTTTTGGTACGGCATCCTTAATTTTGTGCATTTATCGTTTGATTAAATTTGAATTTTGCTTGTATCTACATTCATTTCTTTTGCAGCTCAACGGACGGCTTCTCTTAGGGGAAGGAGATCGTCATATTTTATTTAAACACACACATATGTACAGCATATGTATAGTTTAAAAAAAATCAATTGTGTATTTGTTGATAATTCACGATCTTCTCTTACATCCTGATCATGTTTTCAGAGACATTTAGTCACAAATCACTCGATTTGGTGCCGAAGAGGTTGTTTAACTAGTTTCTGAGTTAATGTACGTAGGTCTTCTAGTGAATTGACAGAGGAAGATGGTCATCCATCAATAATCCTCCTGTTTGTGTGCCCCAAGTTCAACTCACCGATGTTGCAAGGAATATGGCTAAGTCTTATTGAATCTTTTCCCTTTAAGGTATCCTTGGCATTCCTTGGGAACATTTTCTAGTATACAATGCTCTCCCAGACCCACCAAACTCAGATGATGGTGTTCTTTTTCTATGGATTGCTAAAAGGTATTTACTGGAGCCACATACTCTTTAATTTACTTCATATTTATGTCTATGCGCCATTTCCTGAATCTTATGACAAATCAGAAAATGAACGTCTTGTTGGATGGAAGGCAAGTAGATGGCAACAATTTTTTTCTTTCTGATTCCATTTCTAAGGCCCAAACATTACAAAACATTAAGTTTATCAAGAAGACTATAAACAAAGTTTTCTTCACAGAATGGGCTTTATTTTTAAACAATCAAAACAAATTTTTAAACACTGAAAATAGTTTGAGCCAAGAAAAATATATAAAAATGCTTCGAACTATACTGACGAGAACTGTTTCTATTATCATTGCGGTAAACAAATATTATTTAACATTTTTTTTAAGCCAAAATGTAACTTATCTAAGTTTTATAATATCTCGGCAACATCAAGTACTTCACAGATAAATAACAAAGCGTGAACATCATTTATACGTTACTCCTGAATCGGTAAGGCCCTATCCAAACACAATAACGAAAAGAACAGCCTTGAAATCAACGCAGAGTTGGTGGGTGGCAATCTTTATTTCTTGGATCTTCTACGGGATCTGCTGCAGCGTAAAAAATGTATCTCTAGTGAACAATCATCAAATTATTCACAAATGGTTTTGGACGAACATACAGAATGGAAGGGAAGACCTTTTTCTATTAAGATGCGATAGAAATTTATTTCAACGGCTCGTGGCTTTCCCATAGCAATGTCCTTTCTCTTCTCTTTGAAAGGGCTCATACATATTAACCCCTTACAAAAAGATCCCAATTAAGTTGTCAATCATCACCATATTTCTAAGCTTGTCCTTCATTTTAAAACTGCATAAATAGGAAACTGTGTGGTCGCCGTGGCGCAGTGGTAAGTGCATCGACTGCGGCGCAGAAAAGTCTGGGTTCGATTCCCGGACGGGACACCTAGCATTTTTTCACGGCACCACCTCTTTCGAGTTGCTGACAACACTCAAAGAGTATTAATTGTCTATGGAAAGCTTCTCAAATCTCGCCGTTCGGAGTCGGCAAAAAACTGTAGGTCCCTTCTACTCGTGAAGAACAATAGCATGCACAACACGAGTAGTTGTTGTAGAAGCTAGGCCCTGGTCCGTTATGGGCTGTAGTGCCACTCAATTATTATTATTATTAAATAGGAAACTCAAACAACTCAAACTATCCCAGCTGTCATTAGGTCAAAAAGCTGAATATTGGTCCTTCACGGCCAACCCACATTTATGGTTTAATTTAAGGGTTTATGCGGACACAAAAACGTTAGGCTGGGTGTGGTGGGTAAGTGCGTCGACTCACACGCGATTTCTCTCTTTCAAGTTGCTGACAACGCTCAAGGAGTAGGTTCGGAGATGGCAAAACACTGTGTGTTAGGTCCTTCTCAACTCGTGAAAGAACAGTAGCACGTACCACACTAATAGTTGCTGAAGAAGCTAGGCCCTGGTGAAGGTTTGAGAGGTTTCCATTGAGACGACATGTTCAATATACCTCCGAAAATCGCCTTAAACAAGATAATTTTTAATTTCTTGAACTACGTTTTAAGATTGCTGATAGTTTATTGTCTCTTCTGTATCGAACCTCGTACAACTTGCTATAATGCAGTGGTCGCTCATTCGGCCAATGATTAGCCATCTTATCAATGTTAATAATTTCTGCTTATCTCTTTTGAAAGGATTGTGTAATGTGAGCTTAAGTTGAGGTTTAGCTTGTAATTTGACCTAAATATAATGAGGTTATGCAATCAAATACTCAAATTTTGTTTAAGTCTCAACAGAAAGCGTTTCAAGGTGTTCAAAGTTTGCATAATTGACACTGGTATATTAAAACCCATTTGTTTTACAATATTTACATTGACAGCAGAAACATCAAATAACACTCTAACGCAAACTATTTCAATTCGAAATTGAAAAACTTTGCTTTATAGCGTTTCATAGTGACCCAAAATATGGTTTCATATTAACAAACAAAAAGCGTTTCGCACCTATTTCATGTATCTATCACTGCAGGTAGCCGCATTTATTTGCACATGCCGTGTTATTATATTTTTCTAATTTTTGTTATTCAACTGCTTCGTCAATCAATAGCAGCGTCTCGATTGTTTGCTTTCCACAATTTCTAATGAAATTTGATGAAAATATATGGAATATATTTTTGCCTTTTGCGCGTATTTAATAAAATTTGATTTTGCATGTAATAACGGTGACTGATGACTTTTTGAAGCTATAGCTTCGATAGTATGCTCGATATTATTTAGCATACGATTTATATTCACATGAAATAGGCACTTATTTTATTCGCATGAAATGTGCTTTCTCGCCGACCAACCCTGTGTTATTGCATGAATTCTAAGACGTATGATAGAGCAAACAGCTTTCCTATCAATATATGCAGTTCTTATAAGGCTATGGAGCAATGTACATGTAACTCTCCGCTCCCAGTCATGTGTTTTTTATTTTTCTTGCTGTGTCAAGACTCTCCTACGCTTGAGAGACTCATTCATGGCTTTTGTGGAACTTATCACAGCGCACTTAAAACACAGGGTACAAAGCAAAGCTCGATTTTGTAAATTAATGCAAATCATAAATAAATCAAGAAAAAAAAATACAGACAGAAAAGAAGTAAGGTATTGACGAGGTACAAACATATATTTAAATTTTGCAAATTAGGTTTTGTAAAGATTTAAAAAAATAACAAGTAATGCACCTACTTCTGCGGCCAAAAATACCGAACATTTATTCATAAGTCATAAAATTCTTGTGTGCCGATATATTTCCTTAGTTTCGATGCATGCTGCATATTCCTCTTCTGTTGTCAATCAAGTCATACTTTATAATAAATTGAAATTAATGCAGTCCTGGCCATGCCTCGTATTCTGTGGTTGTAAACTTTGAAGAAGAAATAAGTGGGTGAGGTCTATCGAAAGCAAGAGGTTATGAGTGGAACAACAAATTCAAAGAAGGTCAAAACAACGTTGGAGACGAAAGCCTTATTACACTACATAGCTCCTTTTCCTTTTAAACAGAAGTATGTAAACAGTTCTTGACAGGACTTAACAGTTTCTTTTTACAACAAAACGGATACCATTTCAGTTATGTCAGAAACTTTATTAATTGCTTAAGGACAATCCAAATACGAGTATTTTTGTATGAAACGCGACTTCGTTCATATGGCCATAGCGGGCATGTTTGCAGCGGTCAATTCGTTGGACCCAATTTTTAGCGACTCGGCCCCACGTTTCGACCCTAACGACCGCTTTTTTGCTGTCAATGATAGCTTTGAGCTTCTGCAACATCGGCGGTTTGTTGCCACAAAGCAATGGCTTAACATACCCTCACAAAAAAAAAGTCAAACGGTGTTAAACCCCACAAAGGAGACCCCCACTCTTTAGTAAATCGATTGTAATGTGTGCTGTGTGGCACCATTCTGTAGAAGCCACATGCAATTCAATTTGGGCCATAAATAATCGCACAGTAATACACAGTAACGTGACGATCGTTATCATCGATGGAAAAATATGGCGCATGCAAAACGCTTCAAACAGTTATTTTTGTGGATAAAGTAGTGATTTATAAGGCACATGTGAATTTTCACACGTCCAACAAAGCAAATTTTGTTTATTGACCAACCAATTGAGCCAAAAATGAGCTTCATCTCTGACGATGATTTTGCTATGAAATTCATCATCTTGTGTAAACCAAAGTCTTTTGGCAAAATTCGCCATAATGTGGTCTGAGCGATGCCCAATTCTTGAGAACGGTGCGGAATTAACTGACTTCGATCGTTTTGTTAGAATTTTTTATAATTGCATTGTCATTCTAAAAATATTGAGTTTACTAAATAATTGGATACTGACAGTTTGATGATTAGTGTAAAAGTGCGTTCATTGAATTCAAAGTTGTCACGACCCAATTGGAAAATCCTTTATTTTGAATCTGAATTTATATCCACATTTAAACATTTAATGCATTTTTACAAAAAAAAAAAAAAAATTGCGTTGTTTTTAAACTCATGTTACTCACTTGGGATTTCACCGCGATTTCCCTTTCCAAAAAAAAAATCATCTATTGATATTTTTTAAGTTTTCTATTTTTTTCTAAATCCTGAACGCGGCCTATTTTCACACGAGTCCAAACCAAAACCGGGAGTCTGAATTGGTGGAGCACTTGACAGTAGAATACAAAAATGTTCTGTACGATAGGAAATTTTTCTGTACGGGTACTGAGGCCCCTGTATGTAAAGTGCTTCTACCCATCAACTACATACTCTGTACTTGGCGGAATTAAAGGGATTTCTAGTATCCTTAGGTGACTTAGGTCACAGCGCTTGCTGAAGGTATAGAGGGAAAAGAGATACCAATGCACATTGGTTTTAAGTGCCAGGAGGAAATGAAACATAGAGTTGGGAAAAACACTCCATATTTATGTCCGAAAGTGAGCTCATGAGTGAACCAATGAGTAGAGAGTGAATTGCGAATGATTACTTGAACGGAAGGAATGTAACTGGCTGATTAATTTAACCATTTTTTGCGGGAATAGCGATGCAAAAGTGATAGAGACGAGACATAGACGATAGTGTTATAAAGAATTGATCAGCTTAGTTTAGAGGTGAAAACTGATGAGCCAGTTTGAAGAAAACACGTCCTTTCTGTTCCATGTACGATTTACTGATGAATCATATTTTGTGTTACATATTTCATAAGAAAATCCTTCATGCTTCATTTTTATTAATCGCACAGATGAGCAACATAAAGTTTAAGGAATCAAATCATTCTAAACTGGAGGTAAAAAATGCCTGAGTCTGGAGCCGAGCAGAATCCCAAATCCCGGACGAGAAAGGTCTCGAAATTAAATTAAATAAATTAGTAATCACGTTGTGCGTGCTATTGTTCTTTAAAGAGAAGTGGCAGAAAATCGTATAAATCAATACTCTTTAAGATTCATCAACTGAGTCCCGGGATCGATGCTGGGAATTTGGATGTGCGAGCCACTTCACTTATCCACTACGCCTTGGCGACCATATACCATTTAAATGTCAAGGAACAGCAAAGGAGTAAAAAAGTTCCCATCTTATTACTGGTTGCCTTTTTTTTCTTTTAGCTCTTACTGTACGATCTGTTAATGGAAATGATCATCACTTGGACAGTGGATGTCTCTGATCACTTCGCTATGAAGCAGGAATCTCTCTCATCTTCACTTCTCAACCAACTTCACTGCACCCTGCATTTATAGAAAACGAGTTACAAAGTGTCATACCCATGCACGTATAAACACAAACATCACTCACCATGAGAACATCCTGTCCGAGTGTTCTCAAGACACCTGTAATGAGCAATGCAGAAAGTTTTCCTGCCCAGATGTTGCCCATGAAGAACACTGCAGTCCGGACTAAGTACACATAAATTACATCGAACAACTTTGCATCATCATCGTACGGCGTTCTACAACTGGCTAGTGTTCCTTGTGTGAGCTCAATTTTGTCGCAGCTCGAAACGGAGCAAAAAAAAAAAGAATAACGTCCAATTCACTTAGCACTTCGTTGTCCCAACCAGAATTCCTCCCTTCACGTGGCGTGTTGGAAAGTTTGTGTTTAGTTTTTCCTTCAAATAAAAACACAACAAAAAGGCGAGTTCTTCCTTAACAGGTACACTTGATGTCGTAAACACATCTCCAAACAGGGCTACCTCCCCGTCACGTTCGCTATTTAAAGAGACAACAATACCTACTCCAGTTCTGCTAGATTACGTTCAGTCATAACGTTGCTCGAAGATGAAAGCAAACAAAAAAGCTGCGACACAAAAAACGGATCACAATACCGTTCACATACCCACCAGCCTCTCAAAGCAGCGCAGAGGACTTCTTGTGCAACAGTTAACATAACTTTCATCTAAGCGCACTCCACTCCAAGGGACAACACGAAGGAAATCCTCTAACACGGCGAATGCTTGCTTCCTGATTTATGCATGGCAAATTGTCGGGAAGAATGCTTATTTGGTACTTTACCACCCTATTTATCCTTATCTCTCACCTTACTTGCTCCTTCTCAGACCCATACATACATATGTATGTTTTCACACGGCTACGGCGGCGTGGGCGTTATTGCGGAGCAAACAATAAATCACAACTACACTCTTCCACTCACCCACATACGAGTGTGTGCGCATGTGAGTGTGTATGGCCCTGGATAAACACGGAGACGGACAGTCACAGTACTCACCATTTTGTATGTTTAGAAAAAATATTATCAGCAGTACAAATAGTTCGCTGGTTTGCCTTTGCCTCTGCAGTTGCATTTTGTCGGTTCAGTTTTCTTCGGATGTCCTGACGTCCTGGTTCCTGTGTGAACAAAAAGAAAACAAAAAAAAATTATGTTATCTAATTTTTCATTCTGTGCATGTATAGGTGAGGAAGAAAGCGGAGATGGGAGGATTTTGTGTTCCACCATTGTCCCTGCGAACGCCAGGAAGGTAGTGCGGGGAGGCGGAATTATTGTCCTTTGACGGAATGAAGGGACATTGAGAAAGAGAGAGAAAAGCCAGCAAGCAACTGAAGATAAGTTATATTTATGATGACCCATCTGAGTCCTGTGTGTGTTCTTCTCCATCCACTGATGACTTCTTTCGCGACTAATAGTGTTTTCCTGTGAACGCATTCAAACTTCTTTACACTTGAAGGATTGGTTTGGATACAGAAAGCGCTAAGCCGCCTTACCCGTGTACCCTGCGATGATCTTAAGAATTTTGCGGAGAATTTAAGAGCAAGAAATGTGTCGCTTCAAAGGAACAGGTATTGCTGGTAGGTAGACGAAGGAATGTTGATTTAAAATGCTGTCATAGGCTGTGTGTGGCGAATTTCTCGTTTATGATGATGAAACCAAGCAGAGAGCAGAGAGATTCTGAGGTACTTCAACTCTACTGAACTCATTTAAATTCTAGAACGCTAGGAGCTGAGATTATTTTCGAAACTAACTTTGGAGGGAAATTCTTGGAACTTTATCATGTAAACACGCATGCACGCAGTACGTACACAGAGTTCAATGAAAGGAAAAACTTCCCATCACTGAAATTTAAGAGGAAAAAAAGGTGATTAAGGAATTGTACTAGGAGTTTGAATTGTTTAAAGCATTCTTCTGAAACTTTCTGATTGATGAAAATTGTGGAAATGAATGATTTTCCAATAAGAGTGAATCTGGTTAACTATTCAATATTCAGGTATGTCTGGACTGAGCCTCACATAGACGGTTCTAGCTGAAAAACCATCAACGACTCAGTTGAACTAAGACTTGTCCCCCACCATGTGACGTAAGTGACACGGCTTGAACGCTGAAGGTTCCAGGTACGAACGCCTCGCATTTTTTCACAGCACCGCCGCTTTTGTGTAGCTATACCCAACAAAGAGAAAGAATTGAAAGATTTCCAAAATTTTTCTGATTGGGCAAGAAACTAACCATAGCCTATACGATCACGGGACTTGTAATTCTTGAAGAAACTAAACCCTGGTTCCTTGTTCGCTCTAGTGTCATTAGAGGCAAATTATTCTGGACAAGTTTGAGAAGAAAGCGACGGTAAACAGCTGCCAAGTCTTTAGTGGGTTCAGTGTCGGATCTCGGATGGAGTACACTATTGGAGTTTTATCGTTTTACAACTACCACCCGTCTACACCCGCTTTCCTTCAGTGGTGAGCAATCCCAATTAAAGAGCATAGTATCCTACAAGAGAGTCTTCCGCCCTCATACCAACTCAACACAACATACGACAGTGATGTCTCAATAATGAAAGAAATAGTTTTGCTTTCTGGATCTCGTCATTCTGCCAAAAAAATGCCTATATCTTCATATTGTGTCTTTTTTACAGGGCACAACCTTTATAAAGGGTGTCCCAACAAAAACGCAAGATTTAAATTTGGCGTCATTCGAATTGTCGTTGTTTGAAATTTGCACAATTATTATTGTTTGTTAGTAGAAGGTATAAGGTTAATAAAAATGGAGCCCTACACGAATGAATAACGCATTCTCATTGTGAAATTGTTTTACCAAAATTGTGAAATTTTTTCGGCTACTGTTCGCAAATTGCGATCAATTTGGGGTTACAATAATGCTCCAAAAGAGTCAACTGTAAAGCTTTCCATTCATCGCTTTACAGTTGACTCTTTTGGACTCTCTGAAACTGGGTCTGAAACTGATGTAAAGACAACAACGCGCCTTCGACAAGGTAGATCGACCGAAAATATCGCAGCAGTACGTGATGATGTCGCTCAAACTCCATCCACCTCAATTCGACACCGAGCTCAGCAAATTGGTGTTTCCAAATCCACTCTGCAGCGAATTTTGACGAAAGACTTGCATCTTCATGCATACAAAGTTCAATTGACTCAGGAACTGAAGCCAGCTGATCATTTTGGGCTGGAGGAATCATTGGACCTTTTTTTATGAAAATGAGACAGGTGAAGGGCAAACAGTCAATGGTGTTCAGTATCGTGAAATGAAAACATAAAATTTAGTAAAATGCATGAAATCTTTATTTGAATCGATAGTACGGTCTATGTAATTTAATGTTCGAAGATTATTTTATTTATAATAAATGTTTTCTTTCTAAGCTAATGTTCTTTCTAACATTTCGGCCGGTATTTCACGAATAAATGCTTCTGTGTTGTCTTCCAATGCGTCAATTGAAGCGGGCTTGTCTGTATATACAGCCTAGCTCTACAAAAAATAGTCTAAAGGCGTTAAATCGCACGATCTAGGCGGCCAATTGACCGGTCCGGAACGTGAAATAAAATGTTGACCGAGCTCGCCTCTCAATAAGTGCATTGTTGCGCGTGCTGTGTGGTATGTGGTACCGTGTTGTTGAAACCACATGTCATGCAAGTCAAGCTCTTGTAGTTTGGGCGAAAAAAAGTTGGATATCATCTCACGGTAGCGCTCAGCATTCACAGTTACGTTACGATTCGAATTATATTTGAAGAAGTACGGTTCAATGATGGCACCAGCCCATAAACCGCACCAAACTGTGACTTTTTCTGGATGCATTGGTAGCTCTTGCAATGCTTCTGGCTGATACGACTAATAATAATAATAATTGAGTGGCACTACAACCCATAACGGACCAGGGCCTAGCTTCTACAACAACTACTCGTGTTGTGCGTGCTACTGTTCCCTCACGAGTAGAAAGGACCTACAGCGAGGGGCGAAATTTGAGAAGCTTTCCATAGACAATTAATACTCTTTGAGTGTTGTCAGCAACTCGAAAGAGGTGGTGCCGTGAAAAATGCTAGATGTCCCGTCCGGAAATCGAACCCAGACTTTCTGCGCCGCAGTCGATGCACTTACTACTGCGCCACGGCGACTACGAGTATTTTCAAAATTAACAATTCTGCTTATTTACGTACCCATTGAGCCAAAAATGAGCTTCGTCGCTGAACACAATTTTGAATGATGAACTTTCTTAACAGAGCACGCATTTTGATAAAAAATCCAATAATTTGCAAGCGTTGTTCGTTTGTAAGACGATTCACGGTTAGGCTAATTACATCATATCGATCTATTAATTGGTAGGTTTTTTGATATTAACTTGAAGTTTGGTTGAGAACATCTTGTTTTGAATAACCTATACAGACTGAAAACGTATTAAAGTAAAAAAGTGTCTGCACCTACAGCTCCCTCACCGATAAACCCAAAAATCTGGAAAAAAATCACAAAGTGGTTTTGGGAACTTTCAGTTAAACTTGTTGCGGAAATTCTGGTTATGCTGCTTAACAGTCATTATTTGAAAGAGACCGTAAAACATCAGCGATGACAAAAGTCGTTAACCTCTCACAAGTAAAGACGATTTGCAATTTGAAAAACATTTCCATAAACAAACAACGAGTTGCATTTAGTAAGCAATTGTTAGAGCCATGACACATGAAGGATTGCGAAATAATTTAAATTTCAAAACTAATCAAAAAACCTCTTCAGTCACATTTTTTTTGTTGGGTGTTGTCGAAACATGTACATATCTTTGATATTTTTAGTTCTTTACCACATTAAGACAACCACGACATAGGTGAGTTTCGGTTCGTAACTGAAATATTTTCTAGGCATTCAATTCCACTCTCGTAGCGCTCATAACGGTCGTGTCGGTTAAATGAATTAAAATATTAAGTATTACCCCAACGAATCTAATTAAGACCTCACAATGTGCCCCGAAAACATTGGCAGCCACATATTCTGCAAACATATCCAATCCATCCCAAATTTTCATAAAAATGACTCCTTCAAGCACACAAGGTTGTGTGTACATTTTGACAGAGTTCAAGGGTAAATTCAATTCAAAATTCCAAAATTAACGCTCATTAAACTACGAATTTCTGCAACACATTCATAATAAAGAACGTGTCGAAGGTTTTTTTTCATAATACCTTACATAACACCTAAATCCAAGGTCAGAGAGGAAAATCAATTTTTGTAGTCATAATTTAGCGATTACCTTCAGTTCAGCGAATTGCTTAATGGGAAAAATTATACTGCCTCGACTAAGCCAAGGGAAAACGTAATAAATCTGCTGAAAGCGAACAGTGTAATGAATCGGTGACCTATTTGAATAAATATATACTTTGAAGCTTAGGTTGGAAAGTCTATGTGAATTTCGCAATTTAAGAGATGCCGTGGCCTTTTGGAAAATAAAAAGCACAGCAATTAAAATTAGTCTTATAATGTTGAAAATCATTTGTTTGACAGTTGACAGCGAAATCATCAATTATATATATCGTTTAAAACATCCTGGCCTTTGTAGCTTCAAAGCATTTGTAACTTAGCCGACTTGTTAGTAGAGTTGTTGAAGATTGCAATATTTGTAAAACGTCCTAACTACTTGTGCTTTTCGTTCTATTGTTCACTCATAAGAAATGAGAACTTAATCTTTGTTGCCGAGTACTCAAATTTGGGAAGATTTTAATGGACAGTCAGTATTCTTTGAGTGTTGTCTGCAAACTTCAAACAGATGTCTACTTCAAGAATCATGACTGCAACCTTTAACGTGCAATCCGACACACCTATCCACTACCTCATTTTTTCATGCAAAATCCACTTATTGAAATCTTTCGAAATTAAAAAAAACTAAGTTTTTGAGACTTCGAAAAATTCAGTTATAGTCTTTGGATTCTTAACATATTAAGAAATTTTAACATACACGGAGGAATATATATTACAACAATCTAGCTAGATACATATTGCCTTACGCAGATATGACAAATTTAAGCACTTTTTAAACGTTATCTAGGTACCACTGTTGATAATTTCCTTTCTTATAAAAGCCTTTCAACTCTGTTTTGAGTCCTAAGGACACAACAACCTAATTTCCTTATAACTAGGCTTCAAATGCCCCACTCTGGCAGATTTTAGCTTTTTATTTCCATTTTGGTTACTTCAAGAAGCCAATTTGTATGTTCATTAAGGAACAGTCTGGACGATAATGGGCAAGAATTCCGTTCCTCCGACTTAGACTTAGTCGAGACTGAAGTCGAACAAAGCTGCCGGACCGGATGGACTGTCCGCAAAACTGTTTAAAGCATCTGGAGATGACCTGGTTGGGCACATGCACCAGCTCATCTCTAAGAAATGGTTGGAGGAGAGCATGCACTATGAGTGGAATTTCAGCGTTGTCTGTTCGGTCAACAAGAAAGAAAACCCCTTCGACTGCGACAACTATCGAGGGATTAGTCTCCTTAACATCGCGTACAAGCCCCTCTCTGCCATATTGTGTGAACGCTTGAAATCTTTCTTCAAAAGCCTGATAGGTCATTATAAGTGTGGTTTTAGACCAGGTAAGTTCACAACAAGACCAGGTTTTCACTTTACGGCAGATCCTGGAAAAGACCCAAGAATTGCAAATCGACACTCACCACCACTCACCATTCGTCGATTTTAAGGCCGCATATGACAGTGTGCATAGAGACGAGCTATACAGTGCCATGTCTAGTTTTGGCATTCCTACCAAACTCGTCAGATTGTGTAGGATGACGATGGAGAACTCTCGCTACTCCGTCAAGGTCGAGAACGAACTCACCGAGACCTTCAATGTCAAAAAAGTTTTTAGACAAGGCGACGCACAGTCATGTTCTCAATTGCTAGCTTACGCCGACGACATTGACGTGATTGGTAGAACACAGCGAGCCGTCAATGATGCGTTTGCTGGCATTGAAGCGGAAGCGGCTAAAATGGGTCCGGTGGTAAATGAGGGCAAAACGAAGTACATGCTGTCATCAAGGAAGGACACACGACATCGGCGTCTCGGACAGAGCGTTACACTAGGCAGCAGAAACTTCGAGGTAGTCAAGGACATCGTCTACCTCGGCACCACGGTTTTTCACTCTTGTCAATCGTTGTTTCTTTGTGCTCAAGAGGCATTGAGTAATAAAACCCTCTCTCCATGGACTTAACTTGCTTTATATAACACCTTGATCATCCCAGTCCTACTCTATGGTGCGGAAATTTGGCCGTTACTAACAGCGGTTGAGCATGCCCTTGGTCTTTTCGAGAAAAAGTTTTGCGTTCGATTTTTTCGTCCTGTTTGCGTTGATGGCATCTGGAGAAGAAGATTCAACGACGAACTCTATGGGCTGTACAGCGACATGCGCCTACTCATGCGACTTCGGATACAACGCTTAAGATGGCTAGGCCATGTAGAGCGTATGGACACCACTGCTCCGTCCCGAAAAGTCTTCGAATCAGAGCCATTGAGACAACGCAACAGAGGACGGCCTAGGCTAAGGTGGCGCACACAAGTGGAGAAGGACCTCAAACACCTTGGAGTGCGCTTTATCGATGGCTTTATCTTTATCGATGGCAACTTTATTGTTACCGATAAAGTACACGGAATTTATTTCTTAAATCCTCTAAAATTTCTTCTGTGTCCTATATTTTTTATTTTTTTACTAGTGTCGGCAATATGGTTTTAAAAGTCGAAGGTGGGTACATGGAGTTTAGTGCAGAAGTTATTTTTGGCGAAAGTCTTGCTGAGCGAGCAAGAGCTCACCAAACCAGTCATTGAATGCCACAAGTCGAGCTTCTTCGCGGCAAATTGTTATGTTACCATTTTAAAACTTGCACCTAGAAAGTCTATTGAACTGTCTTGCCCTATGTTTCCAAGGACAGCTTGGTTATGTCTGTTCTGGCCCGAATATCATTGTCATTTGGAAAAAAAACAAAAGATAGTCGCGCGCAACCATTGGAAACACGACAAGCATAAAAAACTATTGTCATTAAAAGCAATCACACAAACAAAACGAAACTTTCTTTAGTGACGACAATTGGCTTACTGTTTGCGGTTCTATATGCAACAATTTGTCGCGTTCTGTTGGGTGACCTGGTACAAGATCCTCCAATGGTTGATTCGCTGGTTGAAATCACAACAGTTCTTAAACCCAAAAAAAAAAAACAGACGTCATTGGTTAAATTCAGGCTGCTTTTGGCGCAGAAAATTGGGTATAAATTTCGGATACGCCGCGACCAAAAAACGACGGCAACGATAGAAGTTTCCAATGAAAAAAACATTGTGACTGCAACTCACACACACTTACGAGTTACTTTAATTAGATTTAAGGGTAAGTCTAGATCTTCTGGTCTAAGTGCGACTGTCTTTTTCAATCCACTCCAACGTAACCTAACACAAGTTGTTTTCCAAGTATTGTGGTTTCGTTATCACAAACGACGTCATATTTGTAGGACTTCTTGTGTATCAGACTTCTAAATCTACGAGTATGTAGCGATTTGCATAGATTCTTGCATGTGTTTCGCTCTTCAGTCTTAAAACAGTATTTTATTGTGGGTACATACTCGTATTATTTGAGTTTTTAAAGAGGAGCTACCAGCAAGTTTTGGCTGATCTTGGAAGCGACTATGTACTCTTTTGGAGAAGTGCAACATTTGTCGGTATCAGTGTATGTTTTAGACAAACACCATTGTGCTGTGCCTCTTTGAAAATGACCGCCTTGGTCTTGAAGAAACAGCATAAATAGGAAGTTTTGTCTTTCTGTTTTTTTAATTGAAAAAAAGTGCACCTAAAGCCCATGGAATGCTTGTAGAAGCTTATGATGAATCTGCTTCGATCGATAAATCATGCAGAGAATGGTTTCGACACTTCAAAACGACTTATTTTAGCGTCGAAGACCAAAATAAAGACGGGTTATCGACCACAACGAAGGCTTTTCAATCGCGCGTAGCTTGAAGAACAATCAGAAACAACAGAAAGGTAACTTTGCAACATTATAACGCTCGGCCTGTAGTGGTCTAAAACTACCTGGAAACGCTGATATGATAGGTCTTCTCCAATCTGCCGTATTGTCAAGACCTTCTTCGGGCTACTGGCATTTGAGTCGAAACCACTCTCTGCCTGCGACTGCTTTGGTGGGGTTTTACTCGCAGAGAAAATTTTTCACCAAAAATAACTTGGCCGTTGGACCCCATGCACCCAACTCACCCGACCTTAAACGTTTAAAAGCATTTTGCCTACATTACAAACGTGAATAAAGAACAAATGACACAGAAGACCATTTGAAAAATTTAGAGGAATCTAAGAATGGAACGTAGAAGTCGTCGGAAGGGATCAATTGGGAAAGGATTCAAGAAATAAGTTCAGTGCGGCGAATCGTAGATTGGTATCGTAATAAGTCATCGTTTCGGTTGACTTTTTCAATAGAAGTCTGGGCAAACTTTCGACTGCTCTAGAGCTCATTGATCGAACACACGTCGACGTCTATGGTCATTTACCTACAGCTTCTGATTCAGTTGTGAGTGCAAGTCCAAGTTGTGGTAAGATTCCTGTAACCGACGCGAAATAGAATGAATTAATGAACCGGTGGACTTACGGTTCGTACCGCGGACATCCCTTACAGGTCCACGAATTTCAAAAATATTGAGTTGCGCTTCACTGGATAACCTAGGTTCTTAAGCATAAACTCATGTAAAGCGTGCTACTGTTCTAGCAGAGGTGGAGGTGATTTCCAGTTGAATAGCGATTCCGAGCGATGAACTTTAAAAGCTTTTTCGAGACACTGGTATTCTCCGAGGGTCTCCAGAGAGCAGGAGCCATGAAAAGGATAAAGAACGTCTAGCTGTGAAAAGCCTCTGATGGAAGTGAATATTTCCGCATTAACAGAACAGTTGCAGTTGCAAAAATGTCTGTTCAAGTTTACTCACATGATTTAAAAATCGATAATGGACTGTTCATGAGTCAATACTGGAGCCCCTTCTAAGGGCAGGGCTTTCCATTATTTAAATGAAGTACAAGCTCATCACATTCAGACACAAAAAGACAATCAAATATGTACTTTGTCTGCTGGCTTGGCAGTAAGTGCGTTCTCAATCGTTGAGTTTTGAAGGCACATGTTGTGTCAATTCGAATTCATAATAAACTGCAGGTATAATCGCACCAACAATGGCGCTGACTTAAAAAACGAATTAGAGAAGTGACATTCCCAGGTGTGCACCTTCGCAAGGAAATGTTCCATCTCAACTCAAATGTGCAAAAAAATGTCACACTAGCATCGCACCAGTGCTGCAGTAAAGATGAATACAATTTAAATCTCTTAAATGAATCCATCTTACCTAGTCCTGGGATTTCCGCTTCACAGTGGATGCTGTTTATTTCTCTCCTCTTTCTTTACGGTGTGAGTTGTGAGGTGTGAGGCTGGTGAGGACGCTCGAGTGAGGAGTCCTAGGCACAGTCTGACTCCCAAGTGACCAGACTACTTCACCTCGTATTGCGACTTAATCTCGGCGAACACTGTTGTGGTGTTGTTGCGATTTTTACTGTTCGTTGCCGTCGTCACTGACGTTGTTCCTGATAATGTTGTTGTTGGCGGTGTACTTGTTCGGTAGGAGTTGAAAAAGCCAAAGGAGCTGGATGACTGTTTTCATATGAGAATCCATTTATCTTTGTGCAAGAGCATAGATGCTACACTGAACCTCAACTTAGTGTCTTTCTTGTCCTTGTCCTCGGAGCGTGTAGTCCTTAAGCATTCACATACAGATACACCCTTGTATATTGTGTCTTTAGTGTAATGAATTACAGTATAATGACATCCCCATATTCTTGCTTGTATTGCTTCAGAGCGGGATTTCGTCTCGAAAATAACATGAAAGTGGAACGAGCGATGGGGTGGGCGAGGTCTTGCACGAGAAGTTATCGCTAAGCCAAGTTTAATGGTGTTCCTTGGGAGCGAGGCAAAAACGACGAGTTGCTAGAATTGATGGGGTGGTGGAGTCGGTGCTGCCACTTTCGGCTTCCCGTACCCGGACGAATGATGTTTTACGACTATTAATAGTTCAGTTAATGGTGGAAGTGGGTTCGTTGCGGACTCATGAGTTTGCTGACTTCTTGTTTCAGTTGCGGTGGCCCGGTCGGGCTTGGCGATTCCTATCCAATATTGCGGATTTATCAGGCAATTTCAGCTGCTGCTCTGACAAATTTTGTTTCGAGTTATTTCTCTTTTTGTGTATTGTATTGAACGGCGTCAATCTGCAAGTGCGAGGGGAGCGAGATGGAGGAGAGTTAGTAAAAGTTTGCGGACAGAGTCCATTAAAATTAAGATTTTTCTTATTTTTCACTGCTCTGAAATACCATTTGTGGTGGCATTTGTTGAGAAACGTTTCTGCTTAGAATTTCCGCAGAAAAGGGGTCAGTGCACAAGTCATTTTAAGTGCTGGTTGATAGCTTCACTCAATATAAGTTTGGGAAACTTACAGTTTGTGTTTTTTTTTTCTTTTTTCGAATTTATTGCAGAGTATTAATAAGGAATGATTTATTTTGGACGTACATATGTATACGTAACTCAAGTCAATGTAGAGGCGAGGACTAATGAACATTTTACCAAAAGAGCTGAACAATTGTTTGCAGTGATTGCTAAATTTCTTATAGGTGTCAAAATATTCTGTTGTGGAGGGAGGTGGAGGCCTAAATGGTGGCAATATGCGAGCATCTATTGGCCGGCCTGTTCCAATCGGCAGTCGAGGATAGTTTAACGATGGAGGAAATCACTTTGGTAATTGAACCGCTAAAAATTGGCAAGTCCGCTGTTCATCTTGGGGAATTTACAACTAAGTTTTCTGATATTCAAAACTATAATTCCTAAGATTCCAAAGATGCTTCTAATGTTTCTAATAAACTAAATACAGTACAATTCGGACTTGACTATTATAAAAAATAAGTGATTTCAGTATACTTTTCATAAAGTTCTGGGCTATCACGATAGGGTAATTTACTTAACTAAAAACTGCTGAACTATTGGGGGTATAAATTAGTGCTGCACGTTTTTAAAAGATGGCGCCACTTCAAGTTGTTGATCTCGAAAGCCATTACCTAATTCATTCGAAAGGTGCAACATTTATCAACAATAATCTGTGTGTCCAGAGTCTGTTTAAGACAACATCATTGTTTTTGACCTCTTCAAAATATCCGGATTCTTCTTAAATAAACAGCATTTGTGGGAAATATTGATTTTTTGGTTTAGGTGGAAGAAAAGTTCAGTTGAGGCACTTTGAATGCTTGTAGCAGTTTATTATGAGTCTGCTCCCATTAATAAATCATGCGGAGAGTTATTTCGATGCTTTAAAAGTGTCAATTTTAGCGTCGAAAAGGGAGCTTCTTGACCAGCATAAAAAGTTTGAGGGTAAGGAATTGGAGGCTTTACTGAATTAAGATCTGTGGCAAACGCAAAGCGAACTCGCAGAATTGTTTTAAGTGACCCAGCAAAGAATTTCTCTTCGGTTTAAGAAATTTGGGTGTCATTCGAGTTGAAACCAAGATGAAAGGCGACATAAAAAGCAATTTTTTCTAACCTCGGAACTGCTTCTTGAAAGACATTAAAGGAAGGGACTTTCGCACAAAACCGTGACTGGAGATGAAAAGTGGACATACTACGATAACCCAAAGAAGAAAAAATACCTTGTAAAGCCTCGTTAGCCCATTCCTTTATTGTTTGCATCGACGCCAAAAACAAATACATGGTTGCAAGGTCATGCTCCGCATATAGTAGGAACAGGCGGGTGTGATCTACTAAAGGGTGCTCTTTTAAAAGCTATAGGAAAGTTTAAAAAAGAAAAATCAGAAAAATGCATCAAATCTTTATTTGAATCGATAGTATGGTCCATATAATTTAATGTTTGAAGATTATTTCATGCATATGTTGACCTTGACTGCGCTCAAATGGCCAATCCGCTACGTCAAATTTCGGCATACTCTTTCCAACATTTCGGCCGGTATCTCACGAATAAATACTTCAATGTTGTCTTCCAATGCGTCAATTAAAGCAGGATTGTCATGACAGACATGAACTTTAACATAGCCCCACAAAAAATAGTTTAAAGGTGTTAAATCGTACGACCTAGGCGGCCAATTGACCGGTCCCGAACGTGAAATAAAATGTTCATTGAACTCGCCTCTCAATAAGTCCTTTGTTGCGCGTGCAGTGTAGCATGTGGCACCGTCTTGTTGAAACCACATTTCCCCCAAGTCAAGCTCTTGCATTTTGGGCAGAAAAACGTTGGATATCATCTGACGGTAGAGCTCACCATTCACAGTTACGTTACGATTCGCATCATCTTTGAAGAAGTACGGTTCAATGATGCCACCAGCCGATAAACCGTACCAAACTGTGACTTTTTCTGGATGCATTGGTAGCAATTGCAATGCTTCTGGCTGATATTCACACATTGAGCCAAAAATGTATTGACCATAAAATGGAAGAACAGAGCACGCATTTTGATAATATAATTCAATAATTTGCAAGCGTTGTTCGTTTGTAAGTCGATTCATTGTTAAATTATAGACCAAACTGAAGATCTTTGACAGTGAAAAAAAACACGAAACGTGCGTCAGCTGTTTAAACCAGTGTTGCCAAAAAGATAATAGCTAAAAAATCACCCTTTATGTGCCGCTAAAACCAGACGAAAGCATTTACAACAAACGCTATCGACTATAACTAATGCGTTTGTACCTTGCATTGAGTAAAAACTGGCCAAAAAAATACCGAAATGCACGACAGATTGTTTTTTCAATATGATAACGCCCGGTAACAAGTGACTATAGCTGTCAAAACATACCCAGAAACACTGATATGGAAGAGCTTACCCCTCCCGCTGTATTCTCCAAAACTTGCTCTCTCCGACTATTGGCTATTTGGACGGATGGATAGTCATTTGGTGGGTCGCCGGGTTGGGTCTTTTGAATAAATCAAAGAATGATACATTGATTGGATAGAGCTGACTTAGTTTTTAAAACTGGTATTTAAAAACACCAACGATTATGCGGTGTACTTATATATCTAATTTGTGTTAAAGAATCTAGTTCATCGTCGGCTGCTTTTGACATTAGGAGCAAACGAAACAAGGCTATGTCGTTCGTGTTGTCCCGACGTTTCGATAGGACTGTCATGCTGCTGTCATCTTCAGGAGATTTTAGTTTGTCATTCAATCCTATTTTTAATGCTGTATTGTGTCTATCGTCTCAATTAACAAAGATCAAACCAAAACGAGCCGAATTTATTTCTGCTCCCTATGCTTTACTATCCAGAAAATGGACATTTTTTTCCAAGCAATAACTAGATAACTAGCTCGTTACATTAAAAACAAACTCTTGTAATAACAATAATGTTATATTTATAAAAATAGTCGTCACTCCAAACATTTTGAACTGCTATTAACCTTATATATAAACCCCTTCCAAGGTCTGGCTATAGAACAAAAGTTGAAACAAATGTAGCGCATAATAAGCGCCCCTACTGTTACACAATCAAACTGTTTAAGCCGCGGAGATTGTCAGGAAGTTAGAACAAACTCATGAAGGTGATAAAATATGAAAGGAGCAGCTTAGCTCCCCGTTAATAAATTTCAAATGGGGCAGCAATAGTTCATCTCTCAGCACAAAGTCCAACAAATCACCTTTTCTGCGAAGAGACCCACGCCACAGCCATACAAAGTGACTGAACTTTTACTTTACAAACTCTCACATTAAAACCGGCTTAGTTTGCGGAATTAAAAATGTGTTAGCTTACAAACTCATTGGTTAAGCTTAAGCCTTGAATTAAGTATGAATTTTGATTTTGAAAGAAAATCCTCAACCACGTACATTTTCAAACAATATCCGGTAGTGCACTTGTGCTATCTGGAAGCACACTATTTGCATTTTGGATTCATGTTCCAAAAGTGCTTGCTAACACTTGCCTCTCTTTGCGTTGAGTGCCACTGAAAACCATCCACAATGGTGTATATTCTAGTTACGGTTTATCTCGTAACTTTAGCAACATGAAGGGCTCAATTTGAAAATTCACACTGCACTTGAAAACGGACACCATGGCAGCAGCACGCAAGTGGCTCCATTTAATTTTCCTCTTGTATCCCCAACACCAGAAGCATTTTGTACCGAAAACGTGAGAAATGAAAAATGAATATTTACATGCATCTCCAGGCAAGCACATAAAACAGTTCAAAAGCCGGCTGGGAACACAGAAATCAAGGCGGCCGACGACGATGACGACGACGTAGCAGAGTGTGACTCATACGATATGCTCTAGGACGTACATGTTCTCCGAATTTTTTGATGGTATTAAGGGCCCAAATGAGGACGGTCTGAAAATTCTCACTTGCCTCAGTGCAGGGGAACCTTGACTTAAATTGACTCCAATTCAAATAAACGATCTGAGCATCGCAAAGTGGGGCACAAGTGAAGGTATAAGCGAGAATGGGAAAAAATGAAACAAAATGTTACGTATACGCCCTGTGGTACGTGTGTGAAAAACTAAAATTCAACTCGACAACGTACACAGCACGAGAGTGATACTTCATTTTGTGCAAATGGAAGGTATCAGTAATGCGATACTCTCCTGGCTTAAAAGGATAAACCGAGCAAGGCTGGGTTTTGCAAAAAGGAGAAAACAAAAAAACAAAAAAAAAAACAGAAAACACGATACACCCCACGTACATGTGTTCATCGTACATCGTTGCTGTTGCCGGGACCTCCATCAGGACAATAATGAGGAAACGTCATGATGATGATGATGGGATAGATTTTCAAACTTTTTTGGTACTCGTTTCAGTTATCTTTCCCATTTCAAAATCATTGCTACATTGAGTCTCACTATTGATCCGTTGCAGTGGGGGCTGCGTGTAACGTGATAGCACTGTGAAACTGCAGTTTAAATATTTTTTGCGGCGGGAGGAGTGGAGGGGTCGCGTAAATTCCTGATATTTGTGAAGTGGAGGGGTGAATAGTTTATTCGCAAATGCTGCCAGCTGCAGGATCAGAGCATATTGAATGAGAACGATGGCGGATGGGGAGTTTAGTTAAGCAGAGCAGAAAATATAGATTTAATCTGCATTTAGGTTGGTTGGTAATTTCACAGAAAATTCAATAAATACCCGTGGAATTTAATTCGTAATGCGTGGATGTATTTTTTGTCCGATATTTGGTTGCAATGCAATTTTACTGATTCAGTGGATAAAGTATTAAAACTAGATTTACATTTCTCGATAATCCCGCGTCCATGTGAAATACTTGCATGTGCTTTGAGCTAGATGAACGCGCGATTATACATTTTATGCAAATAAATGAACATCGTTCATTTTTTCCTCTATTTCCATTGTTTGAGGGTTGTTTCTGGATATATATTCCATCAGCCTTTCCAACTTGTGAACAAATTGATTGCATTTTCATTGAGCAAATGTATGTTTTATTACCTCAGGCTGACGTATTAAATTTGGAACTATGAAGAGATTATAAAAATTGTTGTTATGCCGAAATATAGATTTTATTTAGGTCGCTGTGGTGTAGTGGGCAAGTGCGTCGACTCACACGCCAAGGGCTCAGGTTCGATTCCCTGACGGAACAGCTCGCGTTTTTTCACGGCACCACCTCTTTCGAGTTGCTGACAACACTCAATGAGTTCTAAATGTCAATGAAAAACTTCTCAAATCTCGCGGTTCGGAGGCGGGAAAAAACTGTAGGTCTGTCCTACTCGTGAAAGAACAGAAGCACGCACAACACGTGTAAGTGTTGTAGGAGATAGGCCTTGATCCCTTGTGGGCTGCAGTGCCTCAATTATTGTTATTATTTTTCGGGAAATAAGCATTTTAAGAAAGTCAGTGACCCTGCTTCGGTTTTAACAATGATTTCTTTTTTGTTTTCGCGAGGCCTCAGGTGTTGATCAACAAGTTAGTCGCAGGATGTTGAGTTTTGAGAAAATGGTAGTAGCCTGTACTAGAATTTGTTGATGTTTCCTAATGTAACTGAGCATGTTTTGACCCATGAACTGCTTTGAAAGTGCAGCTCAGTTTGTTCCATTCGTGAAAGTCATAATCTGTGTATGAGTAAAGTTTGTCACGGGTCTTTCTTCATATAATTGATACGAATAACATGTACAGATCCGCAAAATATGTAGCACTGGCATTATCAAGAAACAAATCCATCTTTACCTTTCACAAATTTTTCTCATGAGCGTTTTTCTTCAGAGTGCTTTTCTGTCCATTCTTACGAAACATTTGAAAATTTAACTTTAACTTCCGCACACAACACAATAGTCTAAAATATGTAAAAGCGGCAGGCTAAGGCAGATAACAGAAGAGACTCAAGAAGAGGTATAGTGCTAGGGGAGTGTAAAATATATCAAATCTGCAAAATGCAAAAGTTTCTAGAAAGCAATAAAGAATTACAAATCGAACCACTTCATCCTTTTCAAGACCATATATGATAGTTGTGGTTTTATATTCCAAGCAAACGCGATAGAAAGTGAAGAGGAACGATTAAGAAATCCCTCAATTTTGACGGCGAGTGACGAAATGGCCTTGAAATTCAAAGTTGAATGAGTTTTTGGCAAGAGAGCTCGTTGTCATATTTTCAATCTCACAACCAGCACTCAGAAGTTTTTAATGGAACCAAACTCATCTAAAATCCTGTCCAAAACGGGCAAAGAAATTAATATACTCTTATTACTGAAGAACACCGATGTCTTGAAACAAACTTCGTGGTAGGCAATGACTATGTCTTCTTCGACTATGCTGTAAGTACCTTCAACAACATCGGTGCCGAAATGAAGTGATTACATTTTCTCGAAAAACCAAGGCAACGTTTTTTAATGCTTTGACTACACCGATCCCAAGGCATGGCTCATAGGTGCAAACTCTATTTAAAACAAACGTGAACGTTTCTAGAAATCATTTCCCTATTTGCGTTTAGGTTAAGGTTGAAATCCTGACTCACTCAAACTGCAGCCAACCTCAGCAAGTTATAATTTCCAAACGTTGCATGACAGTGAGCTCAAATTCTGCCACATAACAGATAATTTCTTTGCCAACCAGCCTTGTAAACGATTTACGTCACAGTTATATTTAAAATTTGTATCCGCGATTGAATTCAAACATGATAGTAAGACTGTCTGTAGAAATCCACAAGAAGCTAGCGTTAGTAGATATCTATGTGAATAAATCATTTGGGCCTCGAACCATAGCTTGATCATAAACTCAATGAAGCATCGTCAGAAATCGTCGTCGCCGTCGAAGTGGAAGAAAATTTGTTCGTGAGCTCAATATATTGTTGAAATGGCACACAGTCTGAAAAATGAGCTTGGGCTCAAGCCATTAACAGACCGAAGTTGTTGCTACGCTAGTACGACAGTGGTGATTGGCCGAATTCCGATTTTGTTCCGATGATTCGACACTTATTATCGAGCAATATGTTAGCACAAAAAATAACCGAGTCTACTTGCTAGAAAGTTCCTTCGAAAAAGTATACCTTCGGGTGCCCACCAGAAATCAGGTAGCAGCGATGGTGATGGTTTGGGCCGCCATAGCCACCGACTGTCGCTCTCTGCTTGTATTTTGAAACTGCCTTAGAGGCAGAAATGAAAATAATAAAATTAATTGAGTGGCACAGCCCACAAGGGACCAGGGCCTAGCTTCTACAACAACTACTCATGTTGTGCGTGCTACTGTTCCTAGTAGAAAGGAACTACAGTATCCGACTCCGAACGAGATTTGAGAAGCTTTTCATAGACAATTGACACTCTTTGAGTGTTGTTAGCAACTCGAAAGAGATGGTTCCGTGCAAAAATGCGGGGTGTCCCATCCGGAAATCGAACCTAGATTTTCTGCGTGGGGGTCGACGTACTTACCACTACGCCACGGCGACCACAGAGCCAGAAATGAAGCCTTGGGAAAATAAACGTGAACATTTCAACAAGACTGGACACCGTCTCACTAAGCGCTCGTCCACCAACATTTTTTAAACGTTAATGTTCTACACTTTATATCTGTGACACAATGGATTGCGAATCCTCCGGATTCAAATCCGTCGGATTTCTCTATCTGGGGTATATAAAAGGGTCAAATAAGCACTGGCGCAGGAATGTCCCGAAATATCGGAGAGTCACATGCGTTCATCATTCAACGCTTTCTTAGGCCGTCTCAAGTTCATTAATAGCGAAGAAATAAATAAACACGTTTTTAAGCAAAATTATCCTTTAGCCTTATACGGTCTAAAAAATGTAGAAATTGTCAGATAGAGATGGTGTTGGAAATGAAAAACCGCCATTCTGATGAGAATGAAAGTGCAATGGAAACAAAGCACAGATCAGTAAAATAAGTTGATTTGAAAATATCAATAAAATTGAAGGGAAGTTAAATAACAAGAAAGCCGATTTTTTTTTGGATTCATACAAAGCCACCCTGGAGTATAAATGAATGTGGAGTACACGTAGAATAGTGGGAGTTATCACGAACCATAGCACAAAGGGAAGAAATGTAAAAGGTCTGGCTAAGGTCTTGTCCAAGTAATTGTTGATATTTCTGTCAAAGCAAGAGTCCTAGTTCCTGTTGAATTCGCAATGCAATTTCTTTTGGGTCAGGACTCATTCCATTGTATTATGTCATAAGAAAATGTTGAGTAATACAGTACCCAACACCACCATTAATCCCTCCATCTCTTGAAATCACGCTCACACACTGTCAAAGTACATTACATTTTAAAACCTTAAAATGTAATGTTCTTGAACATAATGCCACATACAACCCTTATTATAAAAAAACAGTACTTTGAACATATTTTATGGGTTTTGATTTAGTGAGGATTTAACAAGCTAGATTTCATGTAACACAATTTTTCACAGAACTGGGAAGCGGTACTGTCCTGAACGAAAAACAACAACTATCAATCCCAAATATGTCTTGTTCTTTCCATCACTCTTTAAATTGTCGAAAACGTTTCAAAAAAGGTGTGGAATTCTAAAAGCAGCGAATTTATAAAACAGACTGTGAGTACAGAACTTACAGGACCAGAAAACATCACGTTTCCACACAATACCCCGCTCCAACCAGAAATCATTGGTAATAAAAACACTGCCTTCCCACACACTAATCTCCGGCCAATTTCAGGTTCGCAATAGAATCCCAAACAATGTTCTCTAACAAGTCAATCTCCTGTGAAATGCTTGCATTGTGTTGCGTTTCTGCCGTCGTGGATGGTCTGATTCAAACATCCCCTCCTTATACGGCTCGGTATTCAATTTGCGGATGTTTGGCTTATCAATGGACAGTGTAGCCATCAAAAAGTCGAAACACAATGCCAGCCAAATAGCAAATTGTAACCAATTGCCGAGTAGATCGTCCGCTGTTTGTCAATCTTTCACATTGATTGGCATGGAATGGACATGTGTCTGTGGGATTTTGAATTCAGTACGATGCCACTTTTTATTTTTCCCATTTGAATATGGTCCGGTAGCATACCGAATATGCTTCGAAATTGATTCCTTTTCCAACTCTCGTCCTCTCACTTTTCACTCTGCAAGTGTAAAGGGACATTACTTGTAAAGTGAAAGGGGTTACAACGTAAAATTTGAAAATATCTACTTTTCGCACAGCTAGATTGTATCAAACTGAAAATGAACTGGTTACGATCATGATTGACGCATCTATGGCGCTTTTATTTGAACTGCAATATCCCTTTTTCCGGCTAGAGGAATTGTCTGTTTAAAGGAGAAAAGTGTGGATTTAGTATTGGATACTATTGGGTAAGTGCGTCGACCCACAGGCAGAAGGTCTAGGTTCGATTTCCGCTCGGGGTAGCTCGCATTTTTTCACGCCACCACCTCATTTGAGCTGCTGACAGCACTCAAAGAGTGTACTGGTCCCTTGTGGGCTGTAGTGTCACTCAATTATTATTATTATTATTCACTACTCAGAATGTCTCCTAGGCAACCAACGGATGGTAAATGTTTTCCAGGAAAATATATCTGCATCTTTTGGTCAGTTGAATACATTTTATGGACTCTTTAAATCCTTTTAGGAACCATTTATTCGGTGAACCGAACGTTTCACTAAAACCGTAATGTGGGCTGCAGACACACGCAACAGTTTAATAATAATAATAATAATTGAGTGGCACTACAGCCCATAACGGACCAGGGCCTAGCTTCTACAACAACTACTCGTGTTGTGCATGCTACTGTTCTTCACGAGTAGAAGGGACCTACAGTTTTTTGCCGATTCCGAACGGCGAGATTTGAGAAGCTTTCCATAGACAATTAATACTCCTTGAGTGTTGTCAGCAACTCGAAAGAGGTGGTGCCGCCAAAAAATGCTAGGTGTCCCGTCCGGGAATCGAACCCAGACTTTTCTGCGCCGCAGTCGAAGCACTTACCACTGCGCTACGGCGACCACTTAACTTAACTTAGACCTGTGTCTGTTAAACGGTTGCCTAACAGATGGAGGCTCATACAAGAAACGCTTCAATAGTTGCAAAGAAAAAAAAGTGCTACCTGACCCAATCATACAAATGTCCGTTTAGGGAAGTAACACCTAGCCACTTGCATACTGTTGTGGCGCCCCTTGCATACCATTTGGTGACAATTAGAGAAAGCCGACATACAGCTCAACTTTAGAAAGCGGTCTGGGTGGGAGAAACTTTTCTGGTTCACTTTAGTTCATAAATCTTCTTTAGAAGTCCTTTGCTTAGTCTCCTTGCGTGCTCTCTAACCAGACAGTGTCCAATTAGTGATCCCACAACCAAACTTTTTTCCGGCCTTTGGCGTGATGGTAGTTATCTAGAGAGCATTTTGAAAGAGATATGATTCGGACATCAATGATTAATTTTGTTGATCGAAACTATCTTTGACCTGGGGTATACTTTGATGTTCATACGCCTGAAGTAAAGGCAGTATTGTTGCAAGTCTGGCAAATTCATGAGGCGCACCATGAAATGACGCGTATTGAATTGCACTGCCGTCTCATCTTTGGAAGCTTGCCAATCAACAAACTTCTTTTAACCAATAAGATATATTCTAAGGTCATGCTGCTTGATACGCCATAAAAATAAAATGAAGTTATCATCCGAGTATATAACACGATATTTTAAACCTAAGGCACGAATGGACATTACTTCAGCTTGGACGAAATTCTAGTGATTGGGAACCTTGTAAGATAGACCTATTTAGAGATCTTTGGAATGAGGCTAGTCACCTACAAGCACAAAAATTAGAGCACACAACTTTTAATGTGATCAAACAAAATGCTTTGTGCGCTTGTTCACACTGAATATAATTAACACACTGAATTTGGCGAAAATGTGCACCAAACCTTAAGTATATATTTTAGCCTAGTCCAAGCACTTCTGTGTTGTTGGTTGTATTTGCGGATGTTGTACTTTCACTTATCATACAAACATTGTCATGATGAGAATTAATTCAAATAAGTACAAACCAACTCGGCTTAAAAATCAAATTTGTCATTTCTGACTACAGATATTTTAAGCTGTTTTCAAAATTCAATCAATCAATTAACAATAGAACTCTACATTACTCAAACATATCTAACCTTCTCTATCTGGTTCAATTGAACGTTTTAGTTTCATCTGAGAGGACGTGAAGGCAAGTAAGAATTGTAAGAATGAAGATGTCTTACCTTCTTAAATTTTATAGCTTCATATACCTTAAAGGTAACATAAAATGAAAGAAAACGATAAGATGCATAATTGACAAAGGCAAATGTATCCAAAGAGTGTTGTTGTAATTTTTATGCAAAAAGTGACTGACACTTAATAGAGAACCTTAAGAAAAACACAATTGTCTTTTTCAAATAAGTTGGGTGGCACCATAGCTTATATGAAGCTTGAGTTTACTTTTTTTGCAGTCACTTGTATTGCCCGTTCTTTCATAAGTGCGGGGGACTTACAGTTTATTGTCGCCTCCAAGTTGTAACCACTTCCGTTGATAAGTTTCTGCTGTCAAACTTCTGCTTTGTAAGCCTTTCTTTCAAAACCGCAAAATGATTGACCCTCAGGACACCTAATAACACATGGGTGGTCTAAAATGCTCTTTTGTTATTTTCGGAATTTCTGGCAGGATTTACCCCACATCGGGGGTTTGCCGTGACGTAGTGGTAAGTGCGTCGTTCGCCACGCAAAAAGTCTAAGTTCGTTTTCCGGATAGGACACCTAGAATTTTGTCGCAGCGCCACCTCTTTCGAGTTGCTGAAAACATTCACAGACTATCAATTGTCTATGAAAACCTTCTCAAATCTCGCCGTTCGGAGTCGTCAGAAAACTGTAGTTCCCTTCTACACGTGAGAGAACAGTAGCACGCACAACACGAGCAATTGTTGTAGAAGCTATGCCCTGGTCTCTTGTGGGCTGTAGTGCCACTCAATTATTTTTGTTATTATTTCACCCACATCGGTGGATTTGCCGATTCTGAGATATGAAAATTATTTATTTCACGATCAACACAAGTAATAAAAACAATTTCGTTAAAGAGATTAGTGTTCAATGTTCTGCACTTTGGAATTTGTTACCCACATTGACTTACCGCACGCATATACACCGTCCCTCGTCATCACAAACTCAATGCATAGAATTCCTTCCTCGGTCAAAGCAATTACCGATTATAGAAATTATGTAGCAGACAAGTATGTTTGAACGAAACCCATTGCACGTGAGCAAAACTCGCACTTCATTTTTCCTTTTCCTTACTTGCCACTCACCGACATGCCAATCATATCAACGCGTACTGCCCGCTTTGTTGTGTTTTTCAATCGTCGAGTATAGCCGTAATTATAATCGACTCTGAGGTTCACGTAAAAATGATTCCAAAAATAGCTGCATGTGGCTTTGGAAAATCGAATTACCAAGCCACCAGTGCCCCTTTTGATTGATGATATGCTCGGATCTGATGGAAATAAATACCGTTTTAATTACACGGTTATTGATTCGTGTAGTACATATCCCATGACACCTCCTCGATGTCAATCGGAATGCTTTGTGTGCAACCAAACGCGGTTGAAGGAAAAATGCAAACAAGGGCGTCAGCACCTCACAGCTGAGCCTCCTGCCATCGACACACATTTCACCCTTCAATGGCGTTGCCAAAGAGAAATCCCGAGAAATGATGAGAGAAAAGGGTAAATTAAATCGAGACAATTCAGCCTTGAGGCGTGCACAGAAATAAAATTATGAAAATATTGAAATTTTCGCAGAGTGCATGCGATTGACGCGATGACTGAGATGCCATCGGCAAATTTTTACCACTTGAGGTCCTGCCGGTTGCCTGCGAAATATTGAACGACGGAGTAAATTTCAGTCCTGATAGCCCTTCATGAGCGTACGTTACACCACTCAATAAAAAGAGGCCAAGACACACTTACTGCAGATGATAGGTAGGTGGCGTTACTGAGTGGCGAAATGTACATGACGCTTTTAATTTTATTTCAACAGAGGAAGTTGCTTAAGTTAATATGAAATCGGTTAAGTGGCAGCTGGACTTACTTGCTTAAGGTTTCGTTCTCTGCGTTGGGAATGAAATAATCTGAATATCATGAAACGAAATTTGTTTAAATAAGAGAATTCTTCGGTAATCTGGTTTCAGTGAAGCGGGAATGTTAAATTCAAACCTGGCTAAGGGCGAGTTCTTAATGTGAATGCCACAGAGCTGAATCCAGCGTACATGGAGTAGACATTTTTCAACAATTCTTCGTCGACTATGTACGAAAGAAGAAGGCATTGGTTGTGATCGGTATTAAACTCCCGCAATTATAACAAAGCACATTCTACAAAAGGGGTTCCTTGGTTAATTGGTCGGGTGGAGTAATTCATTGCTCTATTAAGGATTACTCATAACACGTTTTCCATCCTTTGAGTTAAAGAAAGCATAGCGCGGGTGGGATACGGTCAATGTTGCTTTGTCCTTTTTAAGTCGAAGCCATTGTGTGTCGGATGTAAATTATTTCAAAGTTCCGAACGAATTTCGCATCGAATATGCTCTATCTCACGTGACTGTGGACCACGACTCAGCTTAAATTTGATCTATATGCTACGCTTTGACTAATTTTATGGCTTTTGACTTATCACAATGGTCGTGCGATTTAGGATACTACAAACTAAAAACAGGAATGCGGTCAAATCAAATCAAAATCAAATTGATGGCCAGCTTAGATTTAGTAAACTGGCTCTATATAACAGCTTGATCATCCCAGTCCTACTTCTTGGCGCGGAAACCTGGACGTTACTAAGAGCAGATGAGGAAGCCCTTAGTCTTTTCGAGAGAAAAGCTTCGCGTGCGGTTTGTGGTCCTGTTTGCGTTGATGGCATCTGGAGGAGAAGATTTAACGACGAACTCCATGAAGAAGCTTGGGTATTCGAAAACTGTCTGGTTGATATGTAGTAAAATATTCAAGGGACGCGAATGCGGAAAAGGACACAATCACCAAAAGCAGAGCGGCAAATAAAGAATACTGCATATATAAGTAAAGTACGTGGAAACTAAGGTTCGTGACTGGCTCCACATCCAGTGTCAACCTTTTTCATAAACACTGAAGTTTCCTTACAAAATATATATTTCCTTGAGATTACAGTCGTATTCAGTTTAAAGTAAAACACTTACCTCACAGCCTCATGCATTAATTTCCAATATTCTAATCAACATCCAAAAGTAACTCATAAAAGATAAGTTCAAGTCTAAAAAGCTATTTTGTTTTATGAAACTTTCAACTTACCACGGAACCGGAGATTGAGTATATACACTCGTACGTAAAGGAAAAATGTATTCCTACATAAAACTTTTCCCTCAAGATTATATTATATTACAAAAATGAAATAATGTACTTTGAGGTTGTAAACTTGAGCTGTAATTAGTTCGCTTGAAAAAATACTTCCTGCCAAAAATTGGGGAAAACAAAATTACGAAGTTCAAGCATGTGTAAGAGCTAGACTCTAGGAATCAAATATTGACTGCAAAACTACTTAATTGTAGAGAAGGGTGGCGCTTGGCACTTTAATAGTTGTTAAGAAAAGTTAGGTTATTTTCACCGTGAAAAGTGAGATTGAGGGACTGCGCACCATGCTGTGCCGAGGAAAATTAAGAAAGTTGGAAAATGGAATAAGTATAATTGTGTGAAGAGTTTGATCCTTCATTAACGCGGCTAGCGCACAATGAAAAGAAATTGAAACTTAATATTTCAGGAGGATGCAAAAATAAATCTGACAGCGAATGAAGTGACTTTTTCAAAGTGGAGCTCACTCAACGGGATTTAGTTTCACATAGAGTCTTGGATAAGTGCATTCAGTACCTTTAAACACTTTTTTCATATTTTCAAGAGAAAGAACACAAGTGGATAAGTAAAGTGAATGGAAAAAGGTTTGATTGTGTTTTTGAAGACTGTTAGTGGCTTGCAGAACGGTGCAGCGCTGCAACGACTTTGGTGAATACATTGCCTAGAACATTGCGATATTTTTCAAAATTTCAATCCTTCTTTGGGGACTTTGTTGAGTTAATACCTCTGAATTACTTGTAGGCTTTCCATAGGGCTTAGATCCAGGTCCGATTGCGGAGCTTATTTAAGTAGGCAATAGCCGCCTCGCTATGAAAAATGATCAAAAATTGACACCTTGTATGTTGGAATGCACAGATTTGTTGGAAAACAAACTTGAAATGTATACTTTGTGCTCAGTGTAAGTGTGTCAAAAGGTTATTTTTTCGAGAGCTATACTTCAACCATGATTTGTTTCTGTTTTTTTTTCAACAATTCTTAAATAGCTTGGCGGTGGCAGTGCTCTGTTGCATTGTCCCAAAGACTCAGATTAGGAGACGGGCCGGAGCAGTAGTTTCCATACGCTGTACATGGCTTAGCCATCTTAAGCGTTGTATCAAAAGACGCTTGACCAGGCGCATGCCGCCGAGCAGCTTATAGAGTTCGTCATTGAATGTTCTTACCCACACGCCGTCGACGCAAACAGGACCAAAAATCGCACGCAGAGCTTTTCGCTCAAAAAGAAAAAAGGTTTCCCCATCCACTCTTAGCAGCGTCCAAGTTTCTGCGTCGTAAAGGAGAAATGGGGTGACCAAGCTGTTGCACAAAGCCAGTTTAGTCTTTCGAAAGAAGACTCTATAATTCAATTGCCTCTTAAGCCCAAAGAAATAGTGATTGGCAAGAGTGATTCTGCGTTTGATTTCGGTACAAATATTATTGTGCCTATTTACCACGGAGCCGAGGTAGACGAAGTTATTGACTTCCTCGTAGTGTTTGCTGCCTAGTATAACGCTCTGTCCGAGACGAGGGGAAAAGATTGCAGCCCTGAAGTAAAGGGTAATTTTTCAAATCTATAGGAAAGTTTTTAAGAAAAAAACATATGTATATAATTCAAAAAAATGCATGAAATCTTTATTTGAATCGATAGTATGGTCCATATAATTTAATGTTTGAAGATTATTTCATGCGAATGTTTACCATGACTGAGTCTCAAATCGTCCATCCTCTTAGTCCAATTTTGGCATACTCTTTCTAACATTTCGGCTGGTATCTCCCGAATAACTGCTTCAATGTCGTCTTCAAATGCGTCAATTGAAGCGGGCTTGTCTGTATTGACATGCGCCATAACATAGCCCCACAAAAAATAGTCTAATGGCGTTAAATGGCACGATCTAGGCGGCCAATTGACCGGTCCCGAACGTGAAATAAAATATTCACCGAACTCGCCAGTCAATAAGTCCATTGTTGCGCGTGATGTGTGGAATCTGGCACCGTCTTGTTGAAACCACATATCATGCAAGTCAAGCTCTTGCATTTTGGGTAAAAAAAAGTTGGATATCATCTCACCATTCACAGTTACGTTGCAATTGGCATCATCTTTGAAGAAGTACGGTCCAATGATGCCACCAGCCCATAAACCGCCCCAAACTGTGACCTTTTCTGGATGCATTGGTAGCTCTTGCAATGCTTCTGGCTGATATTCATTCCAAAATTGACAATTCTGCTTATTTACGTACCCATTGAGCCAAAAATGAAGTGACCATAAAATAGAAGAAGCGCGTGATGAACTTTCTTAACAGAGCGCACATTTTGATAATAAAATCCAATGATTCGCTTGCGTTGTTCGTTTGTGAGACGATTCGTGGGTAAAATACGGACCAAACTGAAGATGTTTAACAGTGAAAAAAAACACAAAACGTGCGTCAGCTGTTTAAACCAGTGTTGGCAAAAAGATTATAGCTAAAAAATCGACCTTTATAAAAACGTTAGGTGAAGATGATATTCTTTTAGCAACAGTTTGTATGGAAAATTGGAAACAAAGATATCGGTGCAAAACCATGTCTGTTTGGGAAAACATTGGGTGAGCTGGGGTGCACTTCACTGACATAACTTAACTTTTCTTCGCAAATAACTTCAGAAAAGTGATATTTTTTCCCCCTGAAGGCAGCTGGCGAGGGATCGTGCGAGCTGGAGATGTATGTTGGCTAAGGGCCTAGGTTTACAACGGACTGTAGCACCTTTTAGAGAAGAAGAAGAAGAGCTAAGTGACATAAGATTGTTTGAGCGTATATTTCTGCACTTCTAACTGATCACATTTTCATCATATGTATTCATATATATGTTGATGGTCATGTGAACCCTGTCTGGTCTTCAATGCTTTTTTGACCACCTTTCAACATTTTGCACCAAATGTTGTTCTCAATAGAGCTTGCTTACAACAACAACATTTTCAACTTTTTCACAGCAGACATTTCTGAGTTGACCCAGAATTCCGTTTTGGCCTTTCCTTATGTAAATTTTTGTACAGATGTTAGTGAGAGCAATGTCCATTTAAAAATTCTTTCTGTTTGAATTTCAATAAAAATTTCTCAAATCGCCAGGTTTTCGCCTACAGCAGTAATAGACTTAAAAAAAGGTTTGCGTACATTAAAGTTTAAGTTTTCTTACGCGGATATAATTAACATAAAACTGTTTTTTAAGCACCATACGGTTTAGCAGGAAAACAACTTACAAGGCAAAACTATCAATCGATAGACCGGAGACTAAAAAGAAATCGATTTACGACACTCATCAGCCCTCTTTCAGAAAATTGCCTCAACGCCACCACAAAAGTCCTACACAAAGCTCCCCTTCTTAGCCAATCCTTCGGTATTTTTGTTAACTTCTATATCCAAGATAAACAACAGCGGCGGCGGCAACAAAAATTCACCCTTAAAACGCAAAAGCAATTAATCACAACATCAATTCATCAAATTCCACACCCAACCTTGTCGTCCCCCCAGCCACCGCCCCCGGTACAGACCCATCAAACTGGTATGCCCCCTTCCTGCGGTTGCCTTATTTCCGCGATGAATTTGAAAATTTCGCCTGTTCATGTCATAAATCATGCAATCAATTCTAGTTTTCCCTCGTCCGTTCATAATTTCGGGTCGGCAGTATACCATATCCGTCTCCCGGCATTGGGGCATTGTTCCCCTGCCCACTGACGTGCACTCGTGCATAATTCCGCACCATGAATAGCTCATTGTCAACCAAACCGAGCATTTTTGTTTTGCCTTCCAACTGCTGCCATTATATTGTCAATCAACCAACTAAAATCAAATAATGGTCGCCATGAGAAAAAAGCACAGCCCACAACACGACCAAACTCCGCACCGCCATTCGGAGCCAAATCGATGGCTTGAACAGAATCTTAACCGATGAGTCGGACTGAATTTGGTAAAGAATAGGAACAGACTGGGGTCCCTGTTCCGCCTCATCCGTCGAGGCCCCTACTCAGCGCTATCAAATCAATGTGATTTACATTTAATCCTGTTAGTGGGCTTTTGGCACACAAACAACGAATAACAAATAGCAATGACAATTGTAAATACCCGACCCGATCTCAATCTCGCTGTCACGGAACGACGACATGACTAATCCGAAATAAATCAAACGGCGTATCATTTGCATGTTTTTCTTGCCTTTTGCCGATTTGCGTTTGGGGAATAGCTTGGCGATTGGTGGGGTGGAATCAGGCGGTGGCTCGGGGTCTGCTCAGTTGGGGCTGCTAATGGTGCTTGCGAAAATGGTTCGGCCTTGTGGGTGATTTTGTTCTTTAATTCCTCAAATTGAGTTTGTACATTTGAAATTACTTTTGCAATGAAGACGGATTCCGATGGGCATCTATGCTTTCTGAGGGATCACTAATGAAGGGGCAATTGATTCAAGGGAATGTGACGTTCGCCCTTGCAACAGGCAGTTGAGTATTTCTCAGTTTTTATTGTCTACAAGGCCGGATTTATGCTCACGTTGGGTATGTACAACAAACTGCTTTTGTAAGTACTCAACCTTACCTCACCATGGCGCCACTGTCGCTAGAGAAATTTACTTTTGTGAATTTCATTCTTGTAGACCCAAAATTTAAGCTTAATGGGGCTTGTAGTTTTGTTTTACGCAAGTGTGGAGCGATTATTGCGAGAATGAGAATTTTTCGTCGGTGGTTACAGGTTTTGGAACAATATCAAGGATGCCGATACTTCTCCTTCGAAGTCAACTGTCAAAAATTGGTTTTACGCGTCACATCGTGGTCGCATATTGGTTATTGAAGAACCACCCGCAGTCGCCCCAGAAACGGGTACCAAGGAGGATAACGTGACAAGGTTAGACGACTTCGTAGACCGTCTATTGAAGTGGTACGAGGTAGCGGAAACAGTAGACATCTCAAAAGTCCCCCTGATTCATGTTGTGCATGAAATATTGGTCGAAAGATCGCGGTTTCCGCAATGGGTGCCGAGTTTGCTCACTTCAAACAACAAGCGCAGCCGTAAGACAATTTACCGTCACTGTTTGTTGTTATATAAGGGTAAGTGGGAGTTTCTGGGTCGACGAAAAATGGATCCACTGGTACACGATAGAGATCAAGGACCAGGCAAAGCAGTAAAAGGATGTACTTCGGTAAAGGCGAAGATTATCTCTCACGCCTTAATAATAATAATTGAGTGGCACTACAGCCCATAACAACTACTCGTGTTGTGCACGCTACTGTTCTTCACGAGTAGAAGGGACCTACAGCTTTTTGCCGACTCCGAACGGCGAGATTTGAGAAGCTTTCCGTAGACAATTAATACTCAGCAACTGCAAAGAGGTGGTGCCGTGAAAAAATGCTAGGTGTCCCGTCCGGGAATCGAACCCAGACTTTCTGCGCCGTAGTCGATGCACTTACCACTGCGCCACGGCGACCACGGTGCGTAGTATGCCTTACTACGCAGAATTATTGGTTCAGGTCGATGCCAAGCTTCAGAGAAATGTATTCCTCTACCGCTCGTGTCTGGTTTATGTGACCAGTCTGCCAGACTATGGAAATGGAATTTTTTGCCGCCAAATGATAATCCTCCCACTCTTGACTTCGAATACAAGGTACATGCATTAATGAGCGCCAGTCTTGTAAAACCTTGTGTTCAGTGAATACCGCTAACCAAATTGTGTGTTGTGTTCCTTCCTTTTCACAGATTTTCTTTCTTTTGACCTGCACTTTTTATTCTTCTGTTCTCATCGTACGGTTGACATCGAGCGTACAAGGGCTTTGTTATGAAACCGACCAAATTTTATGGGATGGCATTTGTTCAAAACAGAACGTGAATGAGAAACAGGAGCTAAATGCAGCTGCCATCATATTTTCAAGCACTCGCTTAGATGCGCGAAGACAAAACAAAAACGAATATGATGATTTTTTGTATCTTTCTATGTTCAGCTTAGCCATCATCGGCCACCTATGAAAGTGGACTAGTCGGCTTAAACATACGTCACGGCCAAATTAGCCGAATACGGCTACATACTGCTGTCTTATCTACAGGAATTTGGAGCTATAAACATATCTTGCACTGATGGGACTTACGATGTCAGCTTGGTTCTCCAGATCAGACAGAGTACAGACACCATCAGGAGTATTGCTAGGGAAGTTTTCAGCAGACGACGAGTGAGAATGGCTTCTGCCCTTGCGGCAGCGCATAATTAGGCAAGATGCAGGGTGTACGATGTAGGGTGTAAGGTTATCGGTCCTGGATGTTGAGGAATCCAATCGAAAGCAACACAACTGCGAAGCTCGACTGGAAGCTTTATTCTGGTACCACGGGAGGTCAGGGGCCCCTGTAACTAAGTTAAGTTTCATCCTGACCGTGCCGTTGACCCCATTTTGGGAATTCGTGGTGGCTGTAGCTTAAACCAAAAAACGCAGGGAGAGTTAAGTGAAATCGACGGTGCTATCTGACCTAATCCGTTCCAATCACCTGAGTCGGATAAGGTTTTTGGGAATTTATCCAGGACCTGTGACCTGCAAAACAGCAGAGGTATCAGAAAGACCTCGTTTCTTACCAAGTAGGGAGACTGCCCCTTATGGACTTGGGATAACTTCCAAGACGTTAGTTAGCGTTTTCCAGTCTATGGGTGTATGGACTTCGTAGTATTAAGCCTTAAAGGCAGGTGATCATAGAAATCCAAATCCACGCATGCCCTATCTACCATATTCTTCAGATTTGGCCCGGGCGACTTTTCCTTATTTCCAGACTTTAAAAATGCACTAACTGGGCAGAAATTTGATTTTTTTTTGCTACGGAATACCAACTTAACATTCTCCTAGTAATATAGGGTATGAATTCCGCATCCAAAAAGGCGGCTATTCAGGAATTGATCCAGTTTTTGAGAAGTGTTATTTTAGAGGAATGTTGGTCAGCCCGGTCATCTTGAATTCAGTGTAACAAATGGTGATGCGACGGCACGTAGTCTGAGCTATACGACGGATTGGGATTCAACGTTGGAAGCATTTTTTAACCTTAATTGCAGTTGCGACTGAGAATTGTAGTTTGGCAATATAAATTTGTTGAGTTTTGAGTTCCTTGTCCGTTTTTCCTTCAACTCTCGGCACAAATGCATAAATTGTCAGCAATTGGTATTGCTTGTGATCGTTTCAATCAGTTGCAGTAGCTCATGTCAAATACCTCTAATACTCGTAATAATTGAGCTGCACTACAAACAAAAAGGGACAAGAACCCAACTTCAGCATCAACTATTCATGTTGTGCCTGCTATTGTCCTCTCACGAGTAGAAGGGAGTTTTTTTGCCAAATCCGAACGGCGAGATTTGAAAAGCCTCTCATAGGCAATTGGAAGTCTTTGAGTGTTGTCCGCAACTCGAAAGTGGTGGTGCCATGAAAACTCAGAAGTGTTCACTCCTGGAATTGAATGTGGACCTTCGGCGTAATGTTCGATTCCTTAAGGGCTATTCGCCACGGGGACCACATTACCTCCCTCTGCTGTGGAAATAATCTGCTCGGCTGTCGAAAATGACGCATGGTTGCGGTATTTATACGTTGTGGATTATCGCAAAGGACCTACTTTCTTTCACCATTCACAATTCAAACAACAAGCCTTTCAGGAACATTCAGCATCTCTTGACTTCTTTTTACTGTCTTAACTTTCTAATTCATTCCCATCTTCAAACGATCAGAAATCGTTTGTTGAGCAGCCATTATTGTATTAACAAACTCTTCTCGTTCAGCTTCAAATTGTCTCCGGTGTCCGGGATGTTCGTCGTTTTCCAAGTCAATAAAACCGCAACGCAAGCAACTTCTGACATTTTCGCTCAGCTAGAACATGATTTCTACAATTATCCTCCAAAATGCGATGACATTCGGCTGGGTGTCTCTTCATATTGAAACAATGGCATAAATTGCCCCCAGAAATACCTCATTTGACGCAAAACTCAACATACTCAGTAAATTAATAAGTATTGTTGTAAACTCTTCTACTAATAGTCCACGGTACCAGCCTTCCAACGACTGTTTGGAAAGGTGATTCATTGGAATGTAATCAAGTGATGCCATCTGTTGCAAAATCGCACATTAATCGGTACACCTCTCAAACAAAAATGTTCTTATTGGAAAATCCTTAAAAAATCGGCGTGTTTCTTCCTCCCTCCAATTAATTGAAGTGCAATATCCTACACGTTTCAGTCTTTACAAATATTTATCAAAAGTGCATGTTACTGACTGCCTCTAATTTGCGTGTGTATCGGAAGAAAAAGTCTCATTCAAGAGACGGAATGAAGTACGCAATTAATGTTATTTCCTGTTAATTCCTTCACGCACTCATCTCCCCGCACAGCCACATCTAAAGGACGTCTTTATATTTATTTCCTTACATCCGAGTGTGGTATTCCTTTGAATTAATTTGAACCACGCACTTCTCGTCCCAAAGCGATAAAAGCACCCACTGCTCCCTGAATTGAAAAGCGATCTCAAACAATCCGACTGCGGCCCGAGTCGTGTCTGCAGTTTCTTTGTTGTCTACAAATCAAGGCTTTAATTGAACACATGCACACATGTGAGTCCTGTGCATGATGGAGCACAGGAGTGCAAAGTTTCCAGAACTTCGTCCTGGCATAGCGAAAAAAAAAAAAATTGAAAATCTGTCGTTCAGCCGGCGTTCTTAATGTTAATTAAAATTCTTGCATATGCACTCTACATGACAAATGAAGAGAAAATTAAAAGAACGCCTCCCAACTAACGCCGTGCACGACAATTGGAACAATTGACGTCTCCCCGACAATTGAATTTTAAAATCCTCCAGACAGTCGTACCGTTCACCCTCTCAGTTTAGCTCGGCAAACAGGACGAATCCCTCACCACTCAGTCTCAGTCGGATTTCAATATTCCTACCCGCCTTAGGCACACGGCGAATTGCAAAAATAAAAGGCAGCCAATTAAGTGGCAAATCACGTTCCTCTCCGGCTACAGCTTCTCCTTCCGCACCACCCACCTTCGCCGCTACCCTCACTTTTTATGCATGAGGACTTTCTAGAAATTTGAATTTTTTTCCTCAACTTCTATCACCGCTTAGGCAAGCGATCTTCTCATTCTGCAATGAACTACATAAAAGAAATGAAAGCCTGTACCCACCTCCTCGAACGCCACCTCAGATTCAGATTAGATTTGCATGCTGAGCAGCGGACAAAGGAAGCTGGGTGACGGCCATTCACGGACCCACGAGTCCCCAGATTCCCGGCTTTGTTTGTTTAGTGATTTTAATTTGTTGCAATTAAGCCCGTATCCTCCTCATCCCCAATGCCCAATGCCGTCGGCACGGTTGAAAGTGGCGAGACAGTGGAAAGGTGTCGAAAGCGAGCACAAAAAAGTCGCGAAATGGAGAATTTTTTTTTATCCCCCATTAATTAGGGGATGTACAATGGTCGAACAAAATGTTACAATATTACGCTTCCTTACTTTGCATAACTGTGTGCACGGAGGTACGTACTCGGCAGCGGACGCGTCCTCCCCTGGGAATGTACCTCGAACTAATTAACTAAAAATTCGTGAGGAGTGCGCCCGGCTGAGGACACCCGCGAACGAACTATCTAAAGTCGCGTTCGCCTTGCCTGCGCGCGTGTGTTCGTTGGGGATAATTAAGAAAATTCCGTCGCATACACAGTCGTTGGTCGTTCCTTTTTCTTTTCAAAGGGCTTCCCCCCATTCATTGCAATATGAAAATCGCTTCTAGTCTTTTTTACGTTTTTTTGCAGTGCCTGTACAAGTCAGTAATTGGGTTGCGTGCAGTGGAAAACTTGCTCAAAAATGGAGAATGCCAAGCAGAACAGACCGAGTTGCATATTCATTGAGTACTCTGCTTAATGAGGTAATATTTTCTGCGTTCGACAAAAATCCTTCGAAATTGTTTTGTGCAAGTTTGAGGGGGAGGCAGATTATAAACACACATTGCAATGCTTTCTGGGCAACTCTATAACCATGCAGAGTTGTAACCTTTTGGCTCATCTAGATACGAATACAGGCGTACCTTCAAACTGTAGCGGGTGGGTGCACTACCCAGCAGTGCGTAGTGGAAAGGAGGCCGGTTAGCAGATCCGAGACGATGTCTTTGGGATATTTGCACGTCAAACCAGATAACTGAAAGGAGCAACTTCTGAGACGACACTTCTTCAGAAATTCTCCTGCATTCAGAGATTCTCGAGATATGTTATGCTTCAATGTACCCAATTTTCTTGCATAAAAGAGAGTAGACTTAACATATCTCTCATCTGATGGAGACTTTTAACCACAAAGGATACGTCATTTATTGGAATTTTGAATGAGTTTATGAACGTAATAGGGTAAGAACGGGCTTTGAGAAATGCAATCAAATTGATCTCAGTTTGCATAAATGAAAATTTCACCAAGCTAGAAGTTCATAAAGACAACATCCTTTCACTGGCTAGGGATGGGGTGTATATTTTGAAAGTGAGATCTTTGGCTTCCATTTATTGCGTTTGTTTTATCAAATCACTGTGGACAGGTAAAATGTTCAACAAAAAGGTACAAGCGATAATAGTCCTTTCAGACAATGTGTGTGTTCTCCTTCGAAGAGATTCTAACTGCCCAAGAGGGATGTGGTGAATATAAAGTGTGATTAATGGTGAGGTTTGATTTGTAATGCAAAATAAAACACATAATTTTGAAAATGAGCTTAAAATGTTTATAATCGATGAAAAGACCAACTCATGGGAATGAACTGTTTGAAAGGGATATCATGTAATTCTTGTTCACGACTACGTCAGAGGTTGTCCATTTGGGCGACAGTTTGAGCGACACACTCGACAATAGACACAGGTTTCAAGCTAACTCAAGTAGGTTGGCTTCCAAAGCGTCAATAACAGTTGGTTTATTCCTGGAGACCTGATTCTTTACATTTCTCTAGAGAAAATAGTCCAAAGGGGGGATATCGCAAGATCTAATTTACTGCACCAAAACGTAAACTTAAGTGAATTATTGAGAGCTATACAGAGCTTAAAGTTTGTATCGCTCATAACGCTGTCTTATCAAAACCAGAGCTCACCAAAACCAAGTGCATATATTTCAGGAAGCACATAGCATGATACCTATTAACCCTTGACGGTCATCATTTTCGTTAACCCATTTTAAATTAATGGAATTGGAGAGGCAATGTCGGCACGAGAGACCTCCAGCCCGTTCGATTCTCCGCTATCCATTCTAACTCACCAGAAGCTATTGCCAAGCGCAACTAGACGTTCATGGACTTTATCCAACTCCCTCGCGCTGGGTCTGTCGAGCAGTCGCTTACCTGTATAGAATTGCATCCAAGGTACGCTTCGGAAATGGTGATCAGAGGGATATCCGTACCACGAAGCCTTTCCGTCCGAAAAAGTAGCTGCTCAACCCTAAGTTCCCCCCGACCCGTCAGCCTATCTTGGCGCGGGTAACTTTCCCAACAGCAGGAGAAGTCTCTTCTTAGTAGCCTGTATTCGGGATCTAATTCTTTCAATCTCTACTCAAATTTGATGATCGAATGGGAGAGTTGTACAAAACATTTTGGCTTTGACACCAACCTCGGCCTCCCTTATTACTGATCAATCTTCTTCAAAATTGATTCCGCTTGATCAAACCTATTCCTACAACTTAAAGTAACCGCAACATTCTGATTTGCCTAATTATTGTAGGAATGTGGACCAATGATCCCACCCTTTCATTAACCATACCATTCCGTTGTCTTAAGTTGATGTTCTGGTAGCTCTTCGCGTCCGAATATGGGCAATTTTTTTTATTAACATACTCCTCGGGTCAGAAACGTTCTTCACAACTGAACAAAATTTTACGATAAATTGTCGGATTTTCATTGACTTTTTTCAAAGATCATTCACTGAAAGAAAGGTGCAAATTCAAGTCGCCTGACATCAATTCTTTTGCACGCTTTTTGGCCAAGATCCTCGCTTAAGCTTCGCTTGTAGTAGTAGTGCTTTCAGCAGACTGATTATGCGCACCATAAGAATCGCACGATAAACACTTCTCACCAAACACTGATTTTCGTAATAAAGCAAAAGAATTTGTGGATGCTGTTGTGATGTGAGTCTTTTCATAATAACTTGCCAAATGATACTTAACAAAAATGACAAAGCAGTTTGATATCAGTCCCTCGTGATCTGTAAGAATAGGCCTACTGTAAATCAAACCTCATGATGGATCGGTCTTTACTTTAGTTAACTAGTTCAACTTACACAATAAGAAGAAGAAGAAGAAGTTCACCTTACACTTCTGCTTTGACAAAAATTTGTCCATGTACAGCAGAATGGAAAACAGTAGATTTTTTGTCACTAGAATCTGGTTTCATCTTCTTTTTCATCTCTACGGCTCCTTCAGTAGTCATTATGAGGAACGCCCAACTTGGAGACATGTTCTCCAATAGCGCAGTGATGTGCTATGATACTTCCTATTTTCCGTAGACGCGCTTTGTCTTAACTGACCAGGTAGGGAGAGCATTTGAAATTGAGCCGTTTGGGTGTTTGAATATAACAAAGGCAATGGAAAGCATGTCACCTTTGGGTGTCTCGCATGCTCATCTACCCCAAAAATTGTCTTGGATATCTGTGGAGGCACTTGAGGGAGGCGTTTGAATGATTTCATTGTAGCCTGGCTGCAAGGATATGTAATAATATTCCTTTTAGATATAGTATTCTTTCTCAGCCATGACAGTGCCCCTTCGATAGCCACAATCTCTGCCTGAAAGACGCTACAGTATGAAAGTAGATTAAGTGAGAGGCGAAGGTTTAAGTTGCTCAAGTACACGCCAGCCCCATCTCACCATCCATTTTTGGCCCATCCATAAATAAACAGAGTTGAATTTCCAGCGACGGGGGTCGACGACAGAGTCCCATTCTGACATTTCCGATATACTGGTTGAGAATTCCTCCTCAAAGATGAGTTGGGGGTAAGTGATATCAGCACTCCGTGGGAGGAAGTTTATTTATAACAGAATACTGGAGTCTGACCTTGTTTCGCTTCCAAACCGGTTCTAAATATAACCCAGAATTTGAGGTTGCCATTGTTTTTGCTTCTTACCATTTTCTAAAAAAAAAAACAATGGTGGTTCTAATAAGGTGATACCAATCATGAGATCCCAACAGCACACTTGTAATCCTCTTAAAGAATTTCCCACTCGATTAGGAAACGAAAATAATTTATGTTCAATGCGTGTGGATGGCGAGTTTACATGAGCCCCAGTATCTGACACTGATACACCCCAAAATTGGAGCCCTCAAGCTGAGGTGGTATATTATTTTCCGGTTGTTATCTATCAATCTGTATAATTTATCACTCAACCAAGCCACCAACCCTTCCAAGAATACCGACGTGTACGCTCGCATTGGGTAGTCATTTCAGTTGATTGGATTTCTGCGGTAAGAAGTTAATCGAAAACAATTTATTTTCGACTCAACCACAGGTGACCTCAATTACTATGGGCCGAAGTGTTATACACGTAATGGCCGTGGGACGACCGACGCCGACGCCGCCGTTCACCCAAAAGTTTGGCCGGATAGAAGGATACAAATGTTGTGGTGATTGATTGATTAAAGCATTTGTAATGAACAATTTTATTGATTAGTGGATTTTAGTTGGGGTTAATGAAGCAACCGTCAAACCAGACCGACACCAAATTGCGAATTTTGATGAGGGGCATCGACTGATTTATATGCGCCATTTGGAACCTCCGCGAGGCGGCAAATAAAATCGAATGGGCGTTGATCGTCCTTTGATGAATCACACAACATCAAAATGCAATACAAAATAATTGAAATTCGTAAAGGATGCTACGCACAAGTGTATGTATGTGTAGTGTAGGTAATTGAGTGTGAACATTTCGCCGGAAAGGTTTATTGCTTGTCGTGGTGGTTAAATCGAATTTTTAATTGGAATTAAAATTCATACAAAAACAAGTATTTCCCTTACACGAAATATATACAGGGTGGGCTATCTAGGCGGTTTTTTCTTAAATCGTGCGTTGACACTGACAGTTGTTATTATTTGCTGGAGGTTGAGAAACACTGAACTGCAGAGGACAGACTTGAAAACTTGTCTTAATTTAATGAAATTTCTTGATCTTCCTGAGGAGAACAGCAAGCGCTTTTGTAGGCCTAGGTCCAACCACATCAGCACCAAACCGCCACTTCAACTGAGCAAAAGCGGGACGTTGACTGAGGAAGTGTTCTGCAGTCTCTTCATCTTCACCCCAAGCACTATAAAATGCTTAGCGAAGGTGAATTATCCTCTTTGCATGCCAAGAAATTGTCTGTCGTCTGTTCAATCTAGAGATAACAAAAAAGCCGCAGAATTCTTGCTGACGTTTCTCTGGTTGTCGAGAGGCCCAACCGTCGACGGAAGCCCTAACCAAGGACGCGGGCAGTTCGTCTTGACACTGACAGGAAATCCAAATTTTGAGAGAATATTAGAGCCGTAAGTTCACGGAACGAAAGCCTTGTTAGATATGTATAAAGTTGAGAATATCAATTTTTGTAACAAAAAAACGGTGTACACTAATGTGTGCAAAAAAATTTATTAATAAATCAATAAGTTTTTATTCATGAACTCAGAACTTAATTTTACCACCCTCAAAGAATTCTAAAGTATTAGCAACAATCTTTGACCGAGATTTTGCCAATTTTCGCATCCTAACATGCCCTCTTTCTGCCTTGTTGAGGAATTAAGACATTATACAAAAAATCTCGTTTACATAAAAAAGAGTAAAGAAGTAAAAACTTAACATTTGACGTTGAAGACATTTTTTGCTCACAGTAGTAAGAGTGCACCAAAATTAATTTTCATTTTCGTAAGTTTTGCAAGCGTAAACTGACTTATTACGTTTCACGAAGGTATGATTATACCCTAAGCTTTCGGACGAATTTCCCGTTGCTAGATTCAGACTCGGCAAAAAACTGTAGGTCCTTTCTACTTGTAACAGAACAGTAGCACGCACAACACAAGTAGTTGTTGTAGAAGCTAGGCAATTGTCACTTATGGGCTGTAGTGGCCCTCAATTATTATTATTATTATCATTACGTTGTCTGAATGGCTCGAATGACCCTTTGGACTAAACCATCCTAAGCTTTATATCTATAGATGTCTGACTTAGCCCTTGATCACATATCGCTGAATCTTTTACTCCAGATGCCATCAACGTGAACAGGCCCGAAAATGCACCAACAGTTTTGTTTTTTTACAAAAGGACAGGCTTCTTTCGGTAAAACAAAACAAAAAAAAAATGGATGACCAAGGTGTTGTACACTGCCAGCATGGTCTTACAAGAGAAAGCGTTGTTACTCAATTGTCACTTGGTAGACCAAGTCCTTGACTTCTTTCAAGCTTATTCTTCCCATTGTGACGGTTCTTACAAAACGATTTTATGCGTCCCTCCTTGATGACAGCGTATACTTTGTTTTCTTCTCCTTTACCCCCGGATCCATCTGCATCTAGCCAGTGAACGCCTGGTAGCTGTGTTCGATCGATCATGAATGATACTGAATCATCGGCATAAGACAGCCGTTGAGTGGACTTTGGGAAGATCCGACCTCTGGTGTTGGTCCTTGAATTTCGGACAAACTTCTCAAGAATGACGTTGAAAAAGTCACATGACAGCGCGTCACCGTGTCCAAGTCATTTTCTGACATTTAAGGTCACAGTGTTCTGTTCAGAATACACCTTGACAGAGCAGCGAGAGTTCCTTATCATCATCTTACAGAAACTGACGACTTTGTCAGTTGTGTCAAAACGACACACGGCAGTGCTCATTTCTAGCTTATTTCGGTAGGACCTGGTCCTCAACGAACATGCCTCTCCAGATAGTACGAGCTCTTCTTCAATGTGTAGAACGAAATCACAACTTAACGCTTTTAGCAATGTTGAGCTTTTTGTGAAGCGTCGTCCCAAGAAATTCTGCTGAATCAAAAAAAAAAAAAAAATAGGGGCCATCTTAATTAAATCTGTGAGAGGATGACATCAGTTTTCTTGGAATTGATTATTAGACCGTTGTTGTCCCTTGCTTCATTTGAATGACAGCATTGAAGCCCTCATCACTGTAAGATAGACAGGTCTTCACCAGAAGTGGGATGTCATCGACATAGACGACTATATTCTTAATCTCGCCCTGTAGTTGAAATTACTTCTTGACTTAAGTATTCCAAAGAAACATGTATAAAACGTATAGACGGTACTTGTTTTCCTAAAATTGTTTTCCTTAAATAAAATCACGCAAAGCCGTTTTAAATGTAACTCTTACAATCATTCCCCTTTGCATGTTCTTTCCCTTCACATTTTTTTACCATCCTGCAACTCTTCCCCCCATTCCTTATCGGTCTCCGTTTTGATTTGATGAATAATATATGGATTTGATCCATTTCGGGCGTCGCAAATCCATACACCTGTCTGACTGTCTTCTTAAGTGCGTCAACCGCCGCGCAGGAAGTTTGGGTTCGATTCCCGGACGGGACACCTAACATTTTTTTCACGGTACCACCTCTTTCGAGTTGCTGACAAAACTCAAAGAGTATAAATTATCTATGAAAAGCTTCTCAAGTCCCGCCGTTCGGAGTCGGCAAAAAACTGTAGGTTCCTTCTACTCGTGAAGAAAAGTATCACGCACAATACGAGTGGTTGTTGTAGAAGCTAGGCCCTGGTCCGTTGTGCGCTGTAGTGCCATTCAATTATTATTATTATTATATAGGTAATCATTTTTGGATAAATTGCTAATTTCCATTTCAAGTCCATTCCAAATATTCAAAATAACTAGAATTGTTTAATACTGACATGAATCAAGCACGGTTCTTTTGCATGATTTTTTGATAAAGATTACGATTTGCCAGTATACATAGGTATCCTTCCACGCTTAACTATATTTTATCAGCACTTTGAGTAAAGTTATCCATTGAGATGGATACAAGGAGCAAAAGGATCAAGCAATAAATTTAATTGACTTACCTTTAAATGTAGCCAACTGTTATATCAACAAATTCAGATGAATCTGGAAAAAGAAAGATTTAAGTATTAAAAATTTAATTCCTTCCAAGAATGAAGATATAAGGAATTTTTTCAATAAAAGACAATTTTTGCTTTATTTTGTGGCTCTTTGGGTGACTGCTTTCACTGTACTCGAAAAAGAACTTGTTAAAATCGAATGTGTACTCTGGATCAGCTTTGAGGCCATGTTTTTTCTCCTCAGTTGAAATGTGTATTTGCCAACCCTGTTGACTGACTTAAATGTTAAATTTGTAAACCTTGTGAAATTAAAAATTTAAATAACAGGTTCGCCTTTCCTTAGTCAAGGAACTTTTTTTTGTTTAAATAGATGCAACTTGATTCATTTAACCTTCATCAGCCCCTTATTTCACATAACTTTAAAGTTTCTTGTGGGTAGAAATCAGAGTTGGAAAAGAATTAAATCATTTGAGAGTTTAATTCAATTGAATGGAAAGCAATAATGCATTCTTCCATTTTTTCAGTGAATGGTGATTGAAAAATTTGTAATTCCCATTCTTTTGGGAATGAAAAAAGAGTCACTTTGCACCATTGAATTTAATTAACTCAAAAGACTTACGTCATTAATTGCAAGGCAAATAATTTGCATTCTTTAAGTCTTTTGAAAGGTGAAGTTTAATTCCCATTCTTTTGAATAGAAATGCATTAGTCAATGCCATCAAAAGAATGATGACCAACATTGTTTTAAGTCCCAGTCTTTTTAAATTTTGATTTCATTGACGAAACGATTGAAGTCAGTTTTAATTTTCTAAAAATGCATTCCCAAATGAGTGCATACTTTTACAACTCTGGTAGAAATGACCCACATATTTGAATGTTCTTTTTATGAATGAACTGAACTTGATGTTAGCTATATTTGATTTCAGTTGCGCTAGCTGTTGTCAGCTAAGAATTTTCACCTCATGGCACTCTTTTCCGTTGCTCTATATATGGATCGCAAAGCGAATGGCCAAATTTCACCAAAAATAATTTTTTTCTTAGATTTTTCTTCGCAATATTAAAATTCGGATTCGATTTCATAAAAATTAGAAAGGTATTATATGCGAATTTTTTATTTATTAATTTTCCAGACGAAGTAAAGATGCGTCTCACAATACAGCAAACACATGGATTTTCAAGACAGGTTCGTGTATAATTTGGCACACAAGAACGTTTTGAAGAAACTTTTATTATAGCTTATGGACTAATTTTAGCTTGAGCCAAAATTCCAAGAACCACAACCTGAAATTCCAAAGCGGGTCTATTGCCCCAAGGAACCGATGAAGGTAAAAAAATTTAAGGCATCCCTTGGACACTTTTGTCATCTGGCTAATAGACATTTATTGTACTGCCTTATTTATGCGGAATTCACCGACATTTCACTGCTTCTAAAATGTTTATTATATGCATATATGAAGGAACATTGAAAAACACGAAACGAGTTTTTTTTATTCCAAATTTGGGAATCAAACGAAGGCGTCAAAGGCGACTCACTACTCCACAGTAGCTATAATATTGTACACACTGCTTCGTCGTTGGTTAGGACTATCGAATGCCAATATCTGAATGTAAACTTCTGCATTTAAAGACACAAAAAAAAAACTTAAAATGAAATAAGATGTAAAATGTGGCCAAAATTCCACGTGCGTATAAAAAGCAGAGCTGCTTACTTAAAACAATTACACTCAGTGAATGCGTTCGTTTTGAAGAAAATTGTTACATCTGCCTGAAATTATATTTGTCATCAAAAGCAACATTTGCTCGACAAGGACATCCTAGGCAGCAGCAAAAGCAAGTCGTGTGAATGATTGAAGTGTGCAAATGTGGAAATTCATGGTCTCCTTCATATGTGTCTAATTAAAAGCTCTCAATGAGCCAACAACTGAAGTTTGTACTTCCCTTTTATGAATGTCTTGATTGATGCCGAGCAGCACTCACCCCCAAAATCACCATCGGATAACAGTCTTAAATCTCAGGGATAAACAAATTTTCAAAGCTGCACAGCATGTAATCGAAAATGCGTAATTAATACGAAATGTTTACACCATATTAGTCGCTTCATTATTAGATTTCAGATTTTGTCCTTGTTAGTGGTGGCTTCATTCCACCCCCGCCTCGCCCCCTTTTGAATATCGTTTCGAGCGCACCCAAGTGACAAAGACATTCATTCCTTTCTTCTGATGTGTGCGAATTTCCCTCTTGAAAAATTTCTAAGCAATTTCTTCGAAAAAAGAGAGAATCGCTCGAGGGGAGGCTTAGCAAAGGCATCGCTTGAGTTTTCTCGCCCGAAAAGGGTCCTCACCGAATTAATCGGCTTGATGAACTGGAAAAGGTGGAGCGTCTTTGTGGTAACACCTCAAGTGAATTCAACCGCACAAAGAGGCAGTAGCCAGTAATTATTGTCAGGTCCTCCGACGCCCTTCGCCAGCTTCCTATCTATCAAAGCTGGCTTTCCCTTGTCGCCTTAGATCTACAAACAAGGACACTTCACTCAAGGATTTGATTGACATTTCGGTCTCCACAAATGGGTGTTTATTAAATGCTTCCTTCTCCCCATCACTCCAGCGGGGAAGAGTGCCGGAATTTAATCGCCATGGCCCTAAGCCTATAAAACAATAAGAGCCAGCCAGCCAGTCAGCTCTGGGGTGTTCCTAATGCCGTTTCGCATGCAAACCGAGAGGGGCAGACGAAAACTTCTCCCCAGTACTAATGGTATGCTTAAATTGAATTTTGTTCTAGACTTCTTTTTTATTGTAGTTTCCTCTCGGTTTTTAGCTCTGACCAGGCCAGTGCTTCTTTCGCTCCGAGGTTGGGTGGTTTGTTCGTCGCATGCCTTCTCTCGTTTTCTTGTTCTTTGTTCAGTGCTCTTTGGCTAAGTCCTTTTGTGGTATCAAAATGATTTTCGTCCTCTGCCTCGAATCTTTTTTTCTTCCTTTTTTCTGCCTTCTTTTCGCAAGTTTCCGCAAGCCTTAACTAATTCGATTCCGTCCTCTTATTCATTCGTCTCTACCTCGCCACTTCATCGCCCTCGCCGCACCCGTCTCCTGCGTTGGTTTTAACTTTGAAGCACGAGGAATTGAAACGGAACTGGAGAGTTAATCTCACAGCAGGATGGGGGCAGTGAGATTCCCCCTCCAGTGCTGCTTTCATTTGCCCTATTTTTCGTTCTTCGTTTCGCTCATCCTTGTTAAATTGTTTATTTCATTGCATCTTCGGTTTATGCACAAATCTGTACAGCGAGCGGATCTAAGGACCGCGTTTTCCTTTTAAATAATTTAAAATTATTTTTCGCTCTATTTTACTTTTCGTTCTAAGCAATTTCTCGTTAATCTAATTCCGGATGTTTGTTTGCGCTTCAGAACGAAGAGACGGAAGCAGAATATATTGCCCTAGGCTTCGACGATAATAACAAGGGCATACGGCTGCGGTGGCCGTTGCGAAGACGGTTGCGATGACGGTGGCCGTGCCAGTGGCGGCAGTGGTTTAGAGATGACGAAGTCTGCGCTGGGGGATAGGAATGGAATCAGAAATGGGCGATGGGAAACTGCCATCGGAATTTCCTAACAGATTCAGAATTTCTCCGCGGCTCAGTGGTACCTACTCACCAAGGAAACGGCGACCAAAAAGACTGGTACCGGCACGACGGTGTTGAAGATGAGAATGCCGCAATTTGTTTTCAACGAAACACATTTTAGATTTATTTAAATTCCAAACGAGATGCTCGGAAGTGGGGCGGGTTTTGTCTTTCGACAGGAGCAAGTTTATCCCACCAAGTTTCCAAGACCAAACCGAGAGATGAACGTTGCTTTGCATATTTTATTTGGATGAATTTTAATTTTACTTTTCGGATTTTCCGAGGGGGAATTTGAATAAGTAGCCCTTGGCGGAAGATTGATAACTTTTATGTTGGCTGGAATTGCGGAAGGAGGATCTTGCGGCGACACATGCTGTGACTTGGAGCCACAGCTGTCAAAAACTCTTGTCTTCACATTTCTTTTCCGAGGTTTTTGAGTAGTGTTCATACATTTGATTTGTGGCATCCAGCTGTTCTTGAGTTACTATTCAATTGAATTTTTTTTAAATTTATCTCATTTGGTGAACCATTGGCGGCGGGAAAAATTTACAGGGTGAAATTTTAAAACTGCTGAATAGTAAGTATGGTTAAGACAGAGAAATCACATAGATTGACCAAGTATCAAACTTCGTGTTTTGTGATGTTTTTTTGTGCCCAGGCGTTACTACCATCACCACAGCCGAATGCCTTAGAGAAAAAGGAGTGCGAGAGTAGAGGATGCGGCAAACACTGGGCCCAAAATATTGCAATATTCATTCTTCCCAAACGCAATTTTCAAAATTATATATATGTGGAGAACGTGTACAATGGAACGAAAGCATTATTAATATCAAACAAAAACACCGCCATAGTACTAACCGACAAGGAAAACGCTATCGTCACATGATTGAAAATGAACGAAACATTAGTTGACAGCTCACAGGACAAACCAATTGAGTCCAGAAAAGAACTAAGAACTAGTCTAGTGGCTCCATAACAACAAATATATATATGACAGAGAAAAAATTAAGAATGACGACATATGTGCACAGAATAAATTCTACGTATATACTGGGTGATATGAATTCACAAACAAGGCATACCTCTGCAACCCAAAAAGGCAATCCATGAAGCAATGAATGAATTATCGGGGTATGTTGGAAGAGTTATTCGAAAAGTTAACAGAAACTCCAAATTTGATGTAAGAAACTCTTTTAAGTTCTTTGAAAAGGAAGAAATGTCCAACTGAATGAACAGAACGTTTCAATTTCTTACGATGCAGTATCGCTTTTTACCAATATGTATACCCACACAACTAGTCATCATTATCGTTTAAAACAGACGGGAGTCTATAAGTTTTACTGAAAGTATGCTGTATTACAGTGTGTGTATAAACTCGAAGTTCAGAAACAAATATATGGCACATCTTATCAGCCACCATTTTTTGGGGTTCACAAAGTGTCATCTGTATATCGACTATATGGAGATGGGCAAGGCGGTCACAGCGCTCCACTGCACTGAACTGTTGTTGCGGAAAATGGTCGTGTAGCTTGTTACCGGCCAAAAAGATTGATCTAGGGTACACACTGCTTCCCTATCCACCGTATTCTTAAAATGTTGGTGCAAGCTTTTCAAAATAATTTAAACAATAAAAAAAAACCTTCACGATGTCAACACAATGGGTGTGCTGAATCTCTGTAGGATTTGATAACATGCGCCAAAATAGGGCCGTTCAAACGTGCAAATTTTTTAAAACGATTTGCTCGACGACGCATCGATGGCGAGCCTTCACTCCTACCGCATGCTTGACAGACATGGCAGCAGATGACCTTCTTCTGCTTCTTCTTCTTCTTTTGTTTGGCGCGACAGTCCGGGGTTAATATGGGCCTTCATCCTCAAACCGATCATGGTTGCTTGGTTGAGGTTCTTTTCCAATAGAAGATTTTTCGGGCCTGAGCTGTGGTGTCCATTCGCTCTACATGGCTCTAGAGGACTTAAGATCGAAAGCAGGGCTTTTCTCTCAAAACGACCAAGGATTTCCTCATCCATTTGCAATAGAGTCCATGTCTCTGAGCCATAGAACAGAACGCGTGTTTCGAAAGATGACTCTGTTACAAAATAGTCTCTTGGGAGCAAAAAAGCAGCGATTGACAACAGTCATTCTGCGCTTGATCTCGGTGCTGTTGTTATTGTCCCTGTTTACTTTCGAGCTGGTGTAGATGGCTGTTGACTACATCAAAGTTTTTGCTGCCCGTTATGAAGCTCTGTCCTTGTTGCTTAAATGAAGTAATTTTTTCATTAATCTTTTGCTGTTGCAAATAATTTCAAATTTATTTAGTGTCACATGTTCTCTCTGTCAATACACATTCCGTACTGTCACAATAAGCTGGACAAAATGGTGAAGGCTACTGTGAGCACGGATATACATACATCTATACCTTCTGCAAGCGACAGGATCGAGTTTTGTGGGGTTGGGACATATTAATGTGATATTTCAGTCGTTGGCCATACTTTCCTTCTCCCAAATTCTCTGCATGCTCTCTACCAGAACACTCCTGCCGCGTCTAAAGAGTTCTGATGATATCAAATCTATCGCTTTGTTTTCCTTCGACTTAAAGAAATCGTCAACCTCCTCAATGTTGAACGGTAGCATTACTTTATCAACTAGAGTTGGGATTCCTACCAATCTCTTCCTGGTCGTGTTCTGCGGTTCAGAAATTTGGGCACCCTCGCAATTTTGAAGAGCCTGTCTATCTTTCTGAAAGCCTTCTTATTGGTTAACCTTGAACGAACACCTTTTCTCGGGCAAAGAAGTCGTCTCTCCTCTTACTTCTGTGTCCGGTAATGTTCCCTCGATGTGGTCACAGTGGCGTAGTGGATAAGTGCTTCGATTCACACCCCAAGGTCCCAGGTTCGATTCAGGATGGAACAGCTCGCAATTTTTTTCACGGCACCACCTCTTTGGAGTTGCTGACAACACTCAAAGTGTACTAATTGTCTATAAAGGATTTCCAAAACTCGCCGTTCGGAATCGGCAAAAAACTTCAGGTTCGCTCTACTCATGAGAGAACAGTATCACGCACCACACAATGTAGAAGCTAGGTCCTATCCCTTGTGGGCTATAGTGTCACTCAATTATTATTCCTTCGATTCTCTTTTTTCTGTTTATGCCCTTTTTTGTTTGTCTTGTCTACTGCATGTTTCTTCTGTTTACACTCGTCACTTTTTTTCAAACTTCCCAACTTCTTAGATGAACGAATAATAACCCACTCCAGGATGCTTCCGACTCAGCCGTCAACATCTAATTTCAAATGTCCGTCATTCGAACGACCATAAAATCCGTTCTTAATTGTAATTCGCCTCCGAAATGATGTGATTTCCTCCACCTACAGAGCACGTGAATTTAAAATTCAATCAAAATAATCGACTAACAGTCCTCCAGACTTAGACATCACACAAAATCACAGCGAAAAGCATTTCTCATAGAAAAAAAATGAAGAATTGAAAATCGTCGTCAGTTTTCTTCCTCCGCTTCCATTCACCTTTTTGCCGTTTTTCCCTCTTTTCTCGTTTTGAGGGCGAAAAGCAATCCATTCAATTGAGTTTGTTGTTGAACTGTGTTCCTTTGGAGGGTTTTGATGAAAGTCACACAACACAGCCAACAGCTCCTGTGCTTAGAAACTGCTCACAGGCAGGGGACACAAACACAACCGTGTCTGTGAGCGGGGCAGGCACAGGAACGTTCACTATGACATTTTGCAGGAACTTGCTTCTCCTCTGGTGCAAGTCTGGTGAAACTCCCGAAATAAATGTCAAAAGCGTTCGTCGTGTCGAAAAGCGACGGACTAACTTTTACAAATTGTTGAAAAGTCCCGGCAATTTGTTTTACTGAGTTTCTTCTGTTGTTTCTTTTTGATTTCTTTGTGTTGTATCCTGTCAGTTCCAGAATTGAGAATCCTTGTGAAATCACAGGCACATTTCTCTTCTTGTCGTTGGTATTTTTATTTTTTTTTTTGGTTTTGCCGTCTATCCTAGTGAAAGACTTGAGCTGCCGGGTGAATGCATTTTCTCTGTAGGCCAGTGGGGGTTGCACTGTGTGTGGGGAGCGCCTCAAATTTTACTGCGCATTTTGAAATAATCTTAAATGGGAGAAAGTGGCTTAAAACTTTAAGAAAAATTGCACATATACCTGCGCACAAGCTAGGAGTCTTTTTTCCCTTGAGTCCTGCGAGAGTCGACCGGCACTTATTTTATGAGCACCGGAAACAAAAGCCCCGTCGAAAACAAAGACCTCTTTGAAGGCGCAGCTAGCCGAAATTACGAAATTACAAAACCGCAAAGGCAATGGAGCTCATCATCGTTAAGTGGCATCCGAGTCTATGAGTCCCAAACGGAGAAGTACAAAGGGCAGGAATCAAATAATTTAATTTATGTTAGCAGACAGAAAGACACAGAACAAAGCAAGAAGAAAATACCTCACCGCCCATGTCGCACATACATCTGCATCCTTCATATAAACAGCAACAAACAAGCTTATATATGGCAGCTCTTCGCATCCTGTTCTGCTAAACGACTTTTGTTAACGTCAAGCAGGCAGGGAAACAAGTGTATATGGTTTGCAGCTACGTCGACGACGGCAGAGTATCCTTCCAACAAAGGTCCTTTAGTCTTAAGTGGCCTTCATTTGTACAGCACACATGCACTCAATATGAATCATAGTCGACGCGAAAGTCTGCGTTCTGGGTGATCCATATTGAGAGGGCAAAACGGGTGACATTTTCAAGTGCAATTCTGCAGCAGTGTGTAGCGGAGAGCAAGCAACTTTCGTTTTTTTCTTTTTGTTTTGTTTTCGCTCTCTCCCCGTCATTGTTATTTGTGTTTGCGAACAAGCCAAGCTGTCGTAAGGGTGTGGAGTAATTTTGACAAGTAGACAAGGACGCACTTGGCCTTTTGTATTGATGTTGGCGTTGGAGAGGAGATTGAGTGGCAAATAGGTTAACTAGTCCTGTGGCACGAGTAATGCTAATGGGTTGTATGTATCTTAATATAGATTCAGTTTAGTGAAAAGTGCAGAAGTGATTAGTCTGAGTGGTGAAATCTTAAACTTTTCAATCAGGTGCATCGATTTTCTTTCAACGATGACGATGACAGAAGTGCACTAGGTACTCCGGGAGTAATTGACTTTTCACAACTACGAAAGCTGAAGCGAATAGTCGATTGTGACGCCAAGCTACGTAGCTGTTAAAAAAGCAAATCATGCAAATCATTCAAATGTACAAGACTATCGTGGGAGTGTACTCCTAAACATCCTTTTCATATCCACCTTCTGACTCCAGCAAATGCTCCTGTAGAAGAAAAGTCTTCGTTGAGACACCTATGTGGCAAAGGCCAGCGAAGACTCCAAATGGAGTGATTGTTTTAGATCTCCCAAGCGTTTAAATATGCTTATGGCGAACATGGCTTTATGGTGGAAGAATCTTACAATCTAGACCGTGTGGACCATTTTTTATTGAAATGTGCGCATGTGACGGCATTTGGCAGTTAATTGTGCTGGCTGGGAAGATACTTACTGTGCAATGGTCACACAGGTTTTACTTATGTTGGACCGTTGCAAAGCCCACAGCAAGTCAGGCTCCCTAAATAAGGAAAGAGCAACATTGGGCGCAAAAGTTGACCTTCTCCAAACAAAATATTATCCAAAAGAAGAAATCTTAGCAAACTGTTTATAATATTGGTTTGTCTAAAGCATTCCATCATTCAAAGATTCCGTGAAGACGAAGTGTAGATTAGTCTACTCAAGTTCAAATAAAACTGACTTTTAATAGGAGAAGCTGTTCCTCAATATTGGACTGTCAGCCGAGTGTGCTTTCGATAATGAAACTCAAGCAGCTTACATTGTGTTGAGTTTTTATAGGGATCCTGAAGAACACTTAAATATGAACTTTGATTTTGAATGTCCTTAAGATTAGAAATTAATTTGGCAAGGCTCAGCATTGTAACATTGTTTACTTAAGATATCTTTCCAAAACCGTTGCTGCTCTCTGGGTCGCAGCACCCGATTGAGAATGCAACTCAAAACTGAGCCGGAAAGTCCCCTGACTGCCTGGACTAGTTCTAAGTTAAACAATAAACTAGACCAGTTGGCACAGTACACTAACCTCGACCTTGCCCGTGATATTGGGTTTTAAACGACAGCCACCACGATACTCCCACAAGGGGGTCTACTGCATGGTCAGGCTGAAACCGGAGTTTCAGGGGCTCCTGACTTCCCGTGGCACCAGAATATAGCCTCTGGGCTTGTTACTCATTGGTCTGACGATGTCGGTCAGATGATTGTTGTCAATGTCAATGGGCAGGTATCAAGTCACACGCACTTCAAGACCCACCATTACATACAGAAAAAGTCACTGTCACTGACCCTATCTTTTATTGAGTGTGCTAATCGTTACGTTACTATGATTGGAAATCGATATCGCACAACAATAAGTGATTATATTGGACTTCATTTGTAGAATATGGGCTTGCCCGAAATGTGGTTTCAGCTAGACAGTGTATGTTTTAATCGACGGAATGAAGAGTCGCTATGGCGCTACGGTCCGGGGTGGACTTGGGCATCAACCAACATGCCTCTCCAGCCAGCACGATCTTTCGCTATTTGCTTCCATTTGTGCACTCCAAGTTTATTGAGGTCCTTTTCCACTTGTGTGCGCCACCTTAGCCTAGGCCGTCATCTGTTGCGTTGTCCCAGTGGCTCAGATTCGAATACTTTTTGGGCCGGAGCAGTGGTGTCCATACAATCTAACTGGCATAGCCATCTTAAGTGTTGTATTCATTGTCACTTCTTTTCACGTAACACGCTCTGTATTACTGCAAATCTTACTGTTTCTAAAAATAAAAGAATAACTTATAAATACTCCTCCTAGGTAGTTCCAGTTTGATGATTTTTCGGCAATCTTATAATTTTTTCATATACGGTGGCCGTTTTGCCGTACGACCAACATCTGAACAGTGCACAAATCCTGCATACCAGCCGACGCCAAGTCCGTCTATAGATAGGCATTTGTTCAAAATTTTTTACACGAAAATCCTATCTTCATCAGCGGTGGTTTTGAGTTTTTGTCTGCAAGAAGCGTGTACAACCTGAAAATCTTGGAAAATTTTTGATTTTCGAACGATTTCGATTCGAATAGCTAATGCTTTCATCGATGGCTCATTATTGCTGGCCTCTTCTCCTCATAGGTAAAGGTGTCAAATCCGATATCAAGTTACACTTTTTTCTTGGTAAGACCCAGTCTTTTAAAAAAATCTGTAAAAAATGCGACTTACGTTCGAAACAGTCAATTGCCAACATTTTCAGGCAAATGACGATGAAACTATAACCTCCTTACAATTAGGTCCTTAAACGTATTTGTTTCATTTGTTTTGAATCCAAAGACGAAAACGCATACTGAAAGACCCTGTACCTAGCTGTGCTAAAAAACATTTCTTTAGAGACTTTAGATCAAACGTCGTCTAATTTCCAAACAGTGTATGTAAAACCGTAATTGGTATATTACGCATCCCTCAAGCGAAGGTTTTCTTTATATTAGAAAAACCCACAAAACATGTGTCGACTGCAGTCATAAGCCATACTTTTTCCATTGACAAGATAGCTAACACAACATATCAGATGACTAATTTATTCAAAACTACCTTTCTACACGAGTTATTCGAAGAAATTGTAATGTATACTGGCCGTGATCATGCGATCCCACTCCCCAGGAGGGTGGGGGCGTCCAAAATCACCACTACATAACAATAAGTCACGAAAAATTGGGGCGTGACCTCCAACTGAATACTCAATATGCAATTGGGAATTAACCACGCAATACGTGTGAAAATGTCCATGAAAATTACGTCCCTGTCCAGAGGGGAATTTAAATGATTTTATTTTTAAAACCTTCCGTCGATTTATGCGGTGGATCTGAATGCCATTAACACTGCGTCCACTTGCACTTACGTTCTCCGGCGAACAACTCGCACATCATTTAAGTAATTAATTATTAATCAGCAATCAACTTATTACTACAATGCATGTCATTCCCTCTGCTTACCACATTTGTTCCTGCTAAGAAAATGAGTAGTACCAATTATTTTCTTGTTATGCGGAGAAGGGACAAATTGTTGGTAACTCCTTCCAGACATGATGATGCTTAAGCAGCACGCACAAGGTGCACTGGAGACGTAGGCACGAGATGAAACTGTGAGGCGTGGATGTATATTTAATTACTGCTGACCTTTCTTACCCTTAGCCTAGTCCTATGTAAATGTACTGTGTTTTTATTTCCGGAGACATGCGTGCAGCTTTTAAATAATCAATGAGTAATGACCTCAAATTTTCTGTCGGCCCCTGCCGTTTGATATCATCAGGTGATAGATGGAAATCGCTCAAAATGGGGAAGTATCTGACACGCCACGTAATCAATTCATGTCCTGGAATTCGGTATGAGGGTGGGATAGAGGGCAGAGAAAGATGGTTCTTTTATTTAGAAAAACGCTTTTTAATAAAAAATCTTCATACTTACATTCTTCTAAATTCATGCATTCGCTTAAAAATTTATTTTTTAATTTTCAAAATAAGCTGTAAGGTCCCCTTATGTAACTGCATTGTTATGGAACTCTGTGTTGAGATTCCTCAAGAACCAGAGAATATTTTAAAGTGAAACTTGGTACAGGTATGCGTGACAGTAGGAGTAGGATCGCAATCGAGAGACTCTGGAAAGATCATATTTGTAGACTCCTAAACGGCGATGACGGCCTAAGTTCCGCTTTTAAGCAGCCCCACTTAACTTGGACGATGATACATAGATTAGACTTCTGCCCCCCAACTTAAACGAGATCAAAATAGCAATATGGAGACTGAAGTCGAATAAAGCTGCTGGAGCGGATGGACTGTCCGTAAAATTGTTTAAAACAGCTGCAGACGACCTGGTTGGGCGTATGCACAAAATCATGTCTGATGAGTGCAATCTCAGGGTCGTCTTTCTGGTCCACAAGAGAGGAGACCCATTCGATTTTCGAGGGATCAGTCTTCTTAACATAGGGTACAAGATCTTTTCAGCCATATTGTGTGAAGATGTGAAACAGTTCATTGATATATATTTATCAGTGTGGCTTCAGGCCAGGGATGTCCAGATATTCAATTATTGGCGGACCCTGAAAAAAAACCGGGAAGTAAAGATCGACACACACCACTAAGGCCGCATACGACGGCGTGCATAGAGATGACCTCTACACTGCCATGTCTAGTTTTGGAAGTCATACAAAACTCGTCAGATTGTGTAGGATGACGGTAGAAACTCTCGCTAATCCGTCAAGGATGATAACGAGCTCACCGAGACCTTTAATGTCAAAAAAGGTTGTAGACAATATGACGCGCTGTCATGTACCATTTTCAAGATCAATCTTGAGAAGATCGAAGGGACCGAAAGTCCATCAGCTTACGCTGGCGACATTGATGTGATTGGAGGCATACAGCAAACCGTTTATGAGGCGTTGTTGGCATTGTAGCAGAAGCGGCTAAGATAGGTCTGACGATAGATTAGAGCAAGATGAAGTATATGCTGTCATCAAGGACGGGCACACAACATCGACGTCTCAGACAAAGTGTTCCACTAGCCAGTTGAAACCTCGAGGTAGTCAAGGACTTCGTCTAACTCGGCTCCTCGGTAAATAGGAACATAAACATCAGTACCGAAATCAAACGCAGAATCACTCTTGCCAATTACTGCTTCTTTAGGTTCAAGAGGCAATTGCGTAATAGAGCCGTCTCTCGAAGGCAAAACTGGTTTTGTACAACATTTTGATCATCCCAATCTTACTTTTCGCCATAGAACGTTGGTCGTTACTAAAAGCGAATAAGATATGATTGTGGTTGGAGGAGAAGATTGAACGACGAAGTCTACAGGCTGTATGGCGGCATGCGCCTTGTTAAGCATCTTTAGATACAACCCAACTAAATGGCTAGATCATGTGGTGCGTATGGATATTTTTGCTTCGGCCTGCAAAGTCTCAGAGTCTGAGCCATTGGGACAACCCAACGGAGGACTGCTTAGGCTGAGATGGCGCAAACAAGAGGAGAAGGACCTCAACCAACTTAAAGTGCGCAATTGGAGGCAACTGGCGAGAGATCGTGCTAGTTGGAGAGGTATGGTAGTTGAGGCTCAGGTCCACCAAGGACTGTAGCGCCATGGAAAAAAGTAGGCGCCTTGCATTTAATGATATTGAGCAGACTTTTCAAAAATTTCATTAGTTGTGTATGTTCACAATTTAATATCTCAAAACTAGATTTAACTTTGTAGCCTTCTCTGTACTATTTCCAAATGATATGAGTATGTCATTGTTAGTGACCGAAAATGTTAGACAGAATTTATGCACTTGCCCGAGGAGAATTTTTCAGTAAGTTCCCGGTCTAATCGACTAAGCAAAGTTATGCTTGGACACCAGCTGCTCACTTTTCAATTTCGGCCTTATAACAGTTTGACCATCGATTTTGGTGGTAAGGAAATCACGTTTTCTAGTGTGACAACATTTTAAACATGTTTCTTCAAAAATAGGACTTTGCCATTGTTATACTAAACTTAAAAACAAGGAAATGGCGGACCTCTGATTCGTATTGGAGGCCACATTATGCCACACTATCCAATTCCCAATTCCATTCAAGCAATCCATATGCTACAGCTAGACAGCTTTAACAAGTTTGGGGTCACAAAATGTGCTACGAGAAGCCACTTTATCGACATTGAATTTCGAAATCAAAGGGAATTTTATGGTTTTCAAAATACATAAAAAATGAAAGTTTGTTCATTGCAGGCTCTGTATTTCTTCGTAGTTTGTACTGCCACTCGTCAGCCATCCAAATTTTAACACGTCAATTTTGTGAAGATTCTTCTTTGCACTATCTTAGATTAAGATATCCTCGTATGCGTTGCAATTTTCAAGCCAAAGCTGCCGTGTCCCACTTGACAAGGCTTAAAATTGCATTGTCACAAACCCCGTGCCAAGATCGCCCTTAATATGCGTCTGTAGTTCGCCTCTTCTTGATTTGGTAACTCGACAGGTGTCGGCTTCCGCAGTGGTTTGATTAAAGTCTCTTTATATTTGGATGGTTCTCCAATTTAAGCACTCACAGACTACCCATCTCTTCAACTTTACCGTCTGGACACAGCTTTCACTTTACTTGAACTTATCATCAAAAAGAAATTCTCAATCAGCTTATCTCTGGGGCTGACGAAAGTCTGACTTACAGTTGCTAACGACGTCAGCGAATCTTCACGACCGGAGCGAAGACAAACGGGAAGAGAGTTGAGATTAGCGTCTAGATTAAGGACGTAATCGTTCAATCTTCAAATGCAGTGTAGTATATTTTCGGCTGCAACGATGGAAATTAACGAGACACTTTCCTGGTTAAGAAACAAAGTGATATTGAGGCATTCAATGAATTTCTGAGTTACGATGCTTTTAAACAGTAAAACGCATGCTACGTCACAACTATCTTTTAGGGAAAGGGCTTAGTACAGGAATTTTCTCCTCACTTGGGTGCAAAGCTGAGAAGTGCACCACCTCGATTCTCCACGAGTTCTTTTTTTAAGCTAGAAATGGTGAAATAATATAAATGGTGATTTTTTATTATTGGAGGTTGATATACACTGCACTGGAGCGCTCAGACTCAAAACCTGGTCCATTGCAGTACGAGGCAGTAATTTTCAATTATTGCAGTTTTCAGCTCCCACCACATCAGCCACAAAGACGGGATATTGACAGAGAAGGTGCCCTGAAGTGTCTTCGCCTTCGCCACAGGTGTCGCAGAGGGTGTCTTCGATAAGCCCAAGTAGACTTAGGTTCTTAGCGAAGGAAAAGTATCCCATTTGTACGCTGACAAGTTTTCTGCACTCTTTTCTGTCCAGAGATAACAGGAAGGCCGTGGATTTCTTGCTGACGTTTGGAAATACGCACTTAGTCAGCCTGCATTCTGGAGAGTCATGCCATCTCTGGTTGTGCTGTTGGGAGAGCCAACCGTCGACGGAAGCCGTGACCAAGAAAGCGGGAAGTCCCATGATGGGTTAGGGGCCAACGAATGCCTCTTTAGAAACCTTGCCTGGCTTTTTCATCAGCAATCTCATTTCACGTGATCCCGTGATGTCCCGGGACCCAAACAAGTCTTAGCGAATTCAGTCTGTCGACCAAATTAAGGAAGGTCTTGGGGCCTTCCGTGAAAATCCGATTACATTCCCTTCCCGATTCCGTTTCTGACGCAGGGAAAGTCGACTTTATTTAACCGACGCAGCTGGGCGTTGCGGGCAGTGCGATTTGAACCAACGATCATTCCTTTTTAGTCGGGAGATTGCCTTGATTGTACAGCCCATGATGTGGATATCAAGGGGAGGGAGATTTAAAAATGAATTAAGAGCAGAGCCAGGTGTGCTGGTGAAAGCGTCTGTGCAGCCGAGACTGACCGTTCTTTGAAACTTGATGAAAACAGCAGTCACGTATTTTCACGAAAGCTTGTTGCACCAAACGTCTGATGCATTGGAGAGAAGAGGTCTTATCATTGCCGTATAGATCCACACAGATCTTTTTGGTAATATGCCAAACCTAAAACCAAAAATTCCCTTACAATGCCAGAAAACTGACAATGCCTTCGAGGTTTTCGTCTCAATGTGTCTTTTCCAAAGAAGTTGTTTATATCAAGGATAACACCAAGGTATTTCGTTTCATTGGAAAGTGGAATGCTGACACCTTTAAGTACTGGTCGAGTCAGACCAGTCAGGTTCCGCCTTCTTGTGAAGAAAACAACTTCGGTTTTGAGTGGATTGACTGATGAATTGTGAATGGTAGCACAACATGTCATATCCGCAATCTGATCTGGCCCAAATCAAACCTTGGGCGCTCGGTATGCTTTATCAGATAAAGCAGATCGGCGATCAAGTGTCACCACTAGGACACTTGTGTGTGCAAGCATGAAACAGACCAGGTCTTTCCCACAACGACTTATTTAGAAGAGGGCGGCTGGACAGACTTGATTGAAGAAGTTAGCTATATCCTTCTCCTAACAGATGACAAAAAAAAATAAAAAAAATTTGGGAGAATTTTTCTTCGTCGATCTAAGTGAACTGAGAGAAATAAGCACCAGCCAACTTCGAAATTCAGTGAAGAACTGCGACAAGTTGAAGATTAAGAAAAGGAGTTTCTCCATCCCCGTGGGATCCCAAATGGGCCTAATTCTCCCACCTCTAAATACCAGTCCCCCTCTTTCACTACCTCTTAAGTTGGCAGAACATTGAAAGTTGATTAACTTTGGTGGTTGATCTTATGTATCCCTAGTTTGAAAATATACTGCTATCGGTCCCCTCCCAGAACATCCAACTATCCCTGCAACACTACACCTTGGTTACGTTGAGAGTGCAGAGTGCAAAAACGATTTTTGCGAATACGACTCAAGTGGGCTCTTTTGACGAATCCCTCAGTTCCTCACATGCTTGTCACAACCCATACTGCCTCGACTGTGGTATCATCTGCTGTTCGGTAGTCTATGGCTTCAGCAAGTTGATCGGCCGCACGTGTACTCCCAAAGTTCTAATCTTTCACGTACATGACTGGGAATCGTTGCCTTTTATACGTGCGCCTGATGACTCACACGTTCTGATGGCAACATACATACATCCATACAAACACGTATCTATGCCTCCACGAGACGCATTTAATGCAATCATTCATCCGAACAAGAGAATGCGAAAGTATCCCAGCCGTGTATTGTTCGAATGATGAATGAATGAATGAACAATTTCAATTTCTAAATTGTACGTGTACACACATAACCGGAGAACTTCAGCTGAAGCAATTACACGTGTACTTTTGCTAATTGTTGCAACTGCAATCCAGTCATCTGGCAATATGCATTCCTCCCTTATTGCCATCATTCTCGTCAACTTGATCATTATTATTCGCAATCGTCAGAAATTGTTGAGCCTGTTCCACTACCACTACAGCAGTCACAATCAACACTCGGCGAATGTATAGTATATCCACTTCAGCACTTATGCCACTCTCATGACCCACAATGTCAACAACACATTTCATCCCCAAGCCTTTGCCGGCGCGCCTCTGAAAGTAGCAATAACAATAGCGGAGCGGCGAAAGCAGCAGGAGTAGCAGCAGCGCTTCCATGGGTCTTCTGCTGCTCTCCACCATTCTGGATTAACAAACACTCGTATGATTTTTTTTCTCTTGCCTCTGTCTCTGTATTGCTTTCCACCCTCCGCCGTTAGTACGTTTACCTTTATGACAGATAATGGGTAATTAAGAGACACTGCTGGTTAAAGTGTTGACACACACCCTTGTGTCGACGACTATGACGATGATGACGACAACGACGACGACGACTACAGCGGCTATGACGACAACGACAACGACAACGACAACGACGACGTCGACAACAACTTTGTACAATGATTTGATGAGAGCCTTGTGGAAAGGACTTTCATCGCATACCCACCACCGTCACCACCACGGCCACCGTTGTCGACGCTAACTCATCCCTTGCCGGGGCGTATTTTATTTGATTTAATTTAAAGGGAATTCCAAGGTGTGTCTCAGCCGTCAGAGGGTTGATTATTTCTTCGTTTTTATTTTTCTGCCTTTCGCCTCTCGACGTTGAATGTTTTAATGAGATGAATCCACCCGGGCTCATTCCCGGGCACGGACGGGCATACACGGGTGATATAAAGCAAATGTCAGGGGTATTCTTTAGTGCATTTAGCTTTGAATGAATTTTTTAGAATAAAAAATGTCCATCATTGCCAGGCTCTCATTGCCAGCATCTTCTTTCCGACGACGACGACACGACACGCCAGGAAATTAGGATTACAATTAGTGAAAGAATGAATTTTGCAGGAGATAGCTTAGCAGCCCTGTCCCGGTGAGCAATAGTCATTCAGAGACGTTTGCTTTAAGTGTTTCATCATTAAGTTCGTTTTGCTTGCTCCGTGCGCATTCCTTTGCGACTGGTGTGCGTTGATTAGTTTGGATTGCCCATCGTGGACTGGGAGTCGCTTGCTGCGAAGGGACTGCTTTTATATTTATTATTGAAACAGCGCCACTCGAAGTATTTTCAGAGCAGTGCGTCCCATAAAACGAGTAATAATTTTTATTATGAGGAAATTTGCGAAAAACAAAACGGAAAGAGGCAGTTATCGTGACTGGACAAATTATATGACTGTCCTTCTGGTAAACCGTTTAGTAAGTTTTAGATCGACTTCATAAATGTGTACGGTCGTGAAATTGAGTTCGGCTCTTTACTGTTATTTGTTTATTGTATTTTTTTTATGATGCATGTGCGTGGACAAAACAAAGCTTATCGAATCACTTTCGAGGGACATAAACACACATTTACTGATAAAGAGAAAGGAAGTGGGCGTTTTTCGGTGTAGACACGTTTTAAGCTCGGTATCTGTTTGAGTTTTGAAAGACGCGTTCGAAAGTATATGTAAAAAGGTGTGGTATAGCCTATTTTTGAACTTCTACATGATTGCTAGACTCAACAGTCTTTGTACGACAGCTACAACGAGTACGGACAGGCAAACAGCTTCCAAAGCTCTCTAGTTTCAATCCCGGATTTCAGTTCTGTTATACGGTATTTTGAAAATATTTTTGGAGAACATAATGCGTAACTTAGATGTCAACACTTGGACACGAGTTTCGATCATTCTGTGATATAGGACAAGGATTAGATTCCAGGTCATGGGAAATGATATTGACAATGAAAGGACCAAATGGAAAGTCGAAAAAAAACTTTGCCATTTAAGAAATAAGCTCACAGACATTTTTGAGGACACAACTGAGTGACGAGTACTCCGTGCTTTAGAACAATATTGATCTGATCAAACGAATATAAATTTCTCGACTCAGACGACATCAGTGATCTAGTTGGAAGAGTCTTCCATTATAGCTCTTAGATTCGCCATCGAGGGTGGGATCGTTTAGACGGAAGTAAGATTTAAGTAACCAAGATGAAGACCAACTCAGACCTGTTGGCTGAGCGTATGTCTCGCAAAAAAAAAAACTATAAGCGTATGTGTAACTTAACCAAACAAAATGCAGTGAAACGTCTGAAATACTTGTCCAACAGCGAAGAATAATAATGATGTTTCATAAAGACGTCTCTGGTCGGTCACCGAAAAAGTGAATGAAGTTTCGCAACTGATGGGATAAGACCGGAAGCATTGAGGACATAGATGAGGTAGAACTTGAAGGAATTCTCTGCTGGAACGTGGCGACAGAGAAATGGTTTGATTTGATTTGATTTGATTTGACCGACAAATGTGCCTCTGAAAAATACTTGGTCAAGCTTCCTGCCACAAAACTGGGGTTATGTAGCTACTCGGAAAATTGCAAAATGTCAAAGAAAATCAATAGAATATGGTGGACCCGGGGCTCCATCAGCATTACTATTCAGATGTTCTCTCGCCAGCTGTCTCCTTTTTCGCACCCAGAGTTGCTTGAGGTCCCTCTTCACTTTTGTGTGCCATTTATGAAGGTTGTCCCACTGGGTCAGACTCAAAGACTCTTCAGACCATCACCTCTACATGATCTAGCGATCTTAAGCTTTTTGTCCGCAGGAGATTGACTATGCACATGTCACCGTACAGACTATAGAATTCCTCGTTGATGATGCCATCTCATTGATGCCATCAACGAAAATAGGACCAAAAAAATCGCTTTCCGAGCCGGTTTTAATAACGTCCAAGTTTCTGCTCCACAGATGAACAGTCGCATATAAATTAATATTTGAAGTTTAGTGAAGCTACCAATTTTTCTTACAGACAGTAAAAAAATGTTCTAAAGCTGTGGCATTTTTTAACAAATAAATGAGAAAGTCGAAGGACCTTCTAAACTACAATCTTATAGGCTTTTAGGAAGGCTTGATATGGTGCTGGGGCTTTCATAGGATGGGGCTTTTGCAGGATGCACGAGCGCATATAAAACGCGTCGAGCGTTGAGTGCAAATGGCGACTACAGTCCTGGCAGTCGGCCCACGTTACTTTACGGTATCACAAACTGATGAACAGTCTTGATAAGACTTCGTACTACAAGGTACTCAGCCGATCGCAAAGGGTGGCCAGTGTAAAGATAAGATTGTCAAATATCTCCCTTCCGCCTTTTTGTCTTTTGAAATTTCCGGCTATGTACAAAGCGCTAAAGAGCTCGTAAGTGGCAATACTATACATCATCTTTACATAACCTACAAAACTATGCATGATTAGTTTGGATATTGCGTTCAACAGTTATAGACGTGTAAGCATGGAGTTCACTAACGCCGAAATTTGCGCTATTTTTAAGTTTTCCTTCGTTAAAGGCAAGTCCGCTAGAGAAATGTTCCGTGCGATTAATAGTGTTTTGGGGGATGGTACTCTATCACTTCGAACCCCGGAGGAATGATTTCGATGATTTAGAGCCGGAGAAAACGATACCATACCGGAAGACCTGTGACGACGAATACCGATCGTATTCCGGAAATCATCGAGTTAGACCGGCATGTGGCATCGCGTGACATCGCCTAGGAGATGGGAGTAAGTCGCCAAACCTAGGCTAGATACAAAAAAAAAATCTTGATGTTTGGGTGTCACATGTTTTGACGCAAAAAAGCCTTCTGGACCGAATCAACGCCTTCGATATGCTGCTGAAACGGAACGAACTCGACCCCTTTTTGAAGCGGATGGTGACTGGAGACGAGAAATGAAAGAAATGAAGACGAGAAATCGTGGTTGAAGGCCGGTGAATCGTTCCAAACAGTGACCAAGCCGGGATTGACGGCCAGGAAGGTTTTGCTGTGTGTTTGGTGGGATTGGAAGAGAATCATCCACTATGAACTGCTTCCATATGGCCAGACGCTTAATTCTACCATCTACTGCGAACAACTGGACAGCTTGAAGCAAGCGATCGACCAGAAGCGTCCAGAATTGGCCAACAGGAAGGGTGTAGTGTTCCACCAGGACAACGCTAGACCACACACTTCGTTGATAACTAGTCAGAAGCTACGGGAGCTCGGATGGGAGGTTTTATCGCATCCACCATATTGCCCGGACATAGCGCCAAGTAATTTCACCCTGTTCCTGTACATGGCGAACGCCCTTGGTGGTGGGAAGCTGAACTCAAAACAGGCTTGTGAAAAGTGGCTGTCCGAGTTCTTCGCAAATAAAGAGGAGGGCTTGTACGAGGAGGTATTATAAAGTTGCCGTTTAGATGGAATCAGATTATGGAACAAAACGGCACATATCTGAAGGAAAGTGAGATATAACGAACTTATCCTCGCCGAACTCACCTTGGAGAGCATACGCGACGATTCGGATTGAGTCTCTATAATCATGTCGCTGGAATACCCACTCTCTTTATTTATGGATGGTTCAAAGATGAATGATGTGATAGGGGCTGGCTCCAGAGATCTAAACCTTTGTCTCAATTGAAATTCGTGGTAACCCTAGCTTTGTGGGTAAGCGCGTCGACTCAAAGCCGTAGATTCCAGGTTCGATGTCGGAACTCAAGGAGTACTAATTGACTGTGAAAAGCTTCTCAAGTCTCACCGTTCGGAGTCCGTAAAAAAACTGTAGGTCCTATACACTTGTGAGAGCAGCATGCACAGTACTAGTAGTAGCTGAAGAAGATGGGCCCTGGTCCGCTTTGCTCTGTATTGCTACTCAATTATTATTTTATATGCTGAGAGCTAATGTTTCAAGAAGTCGATGAGAGCCACTCCTTAGAGTAAGCCACCCTTCACCCTTGCCCAGGTTGGCTTGCCTTATATATTTCTGTTCAAGTCTTGCCACACGTGAGCGGTGGGTTAAAAGGTGTGGAGGTCTGTAGAGAAGAGACAAGAAAGTCATTACAAAAAAAATCTTTCTTTTGTAATTTGGATGAGTGCCGGCTGGAGGATCCAATGTGATATGAGACTCAACTTTTACATACCGTGAGCAAACATATTTCTTGATATCCTAAGCTAATCTTTTCTATTCTTTGTTGATTCATATGCTTCCAGCAGCCGGCATGGGTCAATTTCACGCCACAGTCCAAAGCAACCACTTGTGCTGTGCGTATTGCCGCAATCGAAGGGCATCTACAGTCACCCATCGGATCTGAATAGTGAGTGTGGGAAGCGTTTTATTTAATACGTTCGGAGCGCCATTAACAACTCAAGTGATACGTTGGCGAAGATGTTTCATTTTAAAGTTGAGAAATGAATGCAGGATGCGAGCCAAATTATCAAAACATACATCTGACAGAAACTGCGGAGAGATGCGCTTAACTGAAATGTGACAGGCTCGTAGAAGACTGTTCAAGACAAACAGGCAGAGATTCAAAAGCACAGTTTGCCGAACTGCACATCCCTTATAAGCGACTTTATTTTAATTTCAATTTACTTAAGACCTTCAACCCCCAGCCGGCAGGTCAGAACCCAACTTTATTCACCATAACCGCCTTGTCCGCACTGTCTAGATAATCTCTTGACATATGTATCGCTCCAAAACAGGCATGTTCAAAGCAAAAGTTTACAGGCACAAATTTACGCCAAAGTCCAACATGAGTTCCGCACTCAGACATGAATACACATTTGTTATTGATACTTCTAAACCCCGGCCAGGTCTCCCACAATTCGCTGTTTAAGTACAGCGCTTCGACAAAACTCAACCCACTCACATTGAAAAAAAATGCCAAAACTTCAGCGCATGTTACTGTATATTTTGGAAAGTAATTTCAATTTCAACACAAGCGCAAAGAGAGTGTCCGAAGTACGGTGCTTACTTTATGGTGAAATATTTAACTAAACTCAAACAAATGTGAAGTTCCCTGGGATACGGGAAAAAAACGAGGAAAATGTTCTCGAACTGTAAACAGGACGAGAGCGGCGGTATTATACTTTTGGGAATGTCTGCAAGAGAAATTGCATTTTTGTGCGGTTTCTGTGTTATGAATGAAAACGCCATGATAGTTTTGTTCTAGTTCGAGATACTTTGACCAAGAACGAAGGCGAAAAGTTTTCCCCCACTGATGTTGCCCGACTGTAAAAAGTTGTTTTGCGTTTTTCTGTTCCTCTTTTTTTTCCTATTTAACGGACATACATTTTCTTGTGAAGAATATTGTTGAAATTTTATGATGAGTTTTATGTTCATTTTTGCGGATTTAATTTGAAAACTAATGCAAATTATCTGCGAGCCAGACTCATATAGCAAATTGCATGCAGCATGCATTTCAAATTAGCGGACGAATATATGGTGTTGGGATAATTTTATTTCCGGAATTTTTTGTTGAATACCACTACAAGGGACTAGGGGCTTGATACTTCAGTGCTGGTGTTGTGCGCCCTATACTTTTCTTACGCAAGTGGGAGAGCTGTTTACTACAGACTTTAAACTGTTAAATAGAACAAAAAAAAAAAACTAATAATTTGCTGATGCGAAATTTGGAGAAGGACCTCAACCAACTTGGAATTCGCAATTCGAGGCAGAGGGCAGAAGAGCGTTCTAGCTGAAGAGGCATGTTAGTTAAGGCACAGGTCTACCCCTGACTGTAGCAAAAATGTTCAAAGTGTGTTTCGCACAGTAGGGTATGCTCAGCTACGCTTTCTTTTTTGGGAATACTTCCTATTCACGGCTGTGGCAATCGCCAAAAACCCGTCGGTAAATTAAATAATAAATTTAATATAATCAATGATACATGATCATACATTTTGTGGTTTCAAGTTCGTAGCTCTGACATTCAACACCTTCAACATTTAGCTGCCATTTGAAAGGATCCAATGTTAGTCGAGTATTTGGCATTTATGAAAATGGATCCCATAACAATCGAGCAAAACTATAAAATTAGTAAGACTTAGTTAAAAAGTGGTGATTCCATCTTGGTAACTTTCGTTTCGGGACATTATGTGTTGATTATGATTGTCATAATCGATCAACTCCGCATTGCGGCAGCTCTACTGATGTCGGAAGCGTTGTGAATAATAATGCACGGTCAGTTCAAAATATTGCTGCTGTAGGTGCAAGTGTTGCTAATAATCAGAATTTATCGATTCCCCGACAATCCCAGCAATTAAACGTATCGTAGACCTAACCAATGCTCATTTTGCATTTCGACTTAGATCTTCATCCTTATAAAGATCAACTTACGCAACAAATGAATTCTGTTGACCATTCGGAATACCGTAGATACGCTGGAAAACATTTTCTTCACTTGGTGGCAGGGCTGCCTCTAGACACCGGAAAAAAGGTAAGCCCACAAGTGACTGAAGATGTGTCGATGCGTTCAGACAAAGTGAGCGTTTGGTGCGCTCTATGGTGGAATGGTGCCCGTAATTATACGCAAAACGTCAATGGGCCAACAGTTATAGTAAAATCGGATCGGTACGGTCGAGTGAAATTGTCCTGCGATGGAAAATTATGGCTAAGAAGACATGTGATTCCAAAAAGACGGGCGAATAAGGCAAACAACAGAATTATAATTTAATTGCTGGAAAGTTTCTTGGACGGGTAATTTAGCGTTTTGGCCACGTCAATTGGTTGCCAAGATCACGCGATTTGACCCCGTTGGATTCTTTTTTGAGAAGCTACAAAAAGTTCTCTGTTCTCGGGAAATCTAGACGCATAAAAAACTAGTAATGCTTTAGTTATGGTCGACGAGCCCAACTAAATAAGCAAAAAACAAAATTTAAAAATCCTGTAATAAGGGTCTTTCCAAGCCAGGTATTTGTATTATTTAATTACGTTTTTTCATATAACATCAAGGTCCTATCTCTATAAAGAATTAAGACTTCTATTAAAAATGTGTCGCTTTGCCTCTTTAAGCTTTGTGAAAGTAAAAACTGAATAACCCTATATTGGGTGACGAATAGCGTTTTGGTAGATAAGCTAACATTTTGATACAAGAGTTCCAAAAAAATTTAAGTCATCTTTGGTCTGTTAACGAAAACATGATTGCAAAGAGGATAGTTATTCGCTTGAAGAAATCTAAAGAAGTTAATTTTTAGAATTTCAATCTCATCTGCAATAGCCTGTGCACCGTCACCTAGATCACAATCATGTCTGCTACCCAACGTTGCTTCTCAGCCGGTTTGCCAAACAATATTCTATTTTTTTTTTTACAATATTCGATTAAGTTATTTTGATCTCCTGTTTGAAGAAATGAAATATTGATCCTTTCGATGCCCAACGAATTGTTTGAGAGCATGTGAGTCTTAGAAATTTATTTTATCTACACACAACTACCTTTTGCACCACTGTTGAAAATCTGGCACTGTAATTATAATGAATCCAATTCCACAATAATGAAATCCACAATGTCGGCAGTCCTTCTCCGCATAAGTGGGTCCCTCGAAGGCTGTTTCCAGATTTCACTACAGATGTTCTATCCTTTTGTTTACTGCGAAGTCGAGATAAACGAAAACCTTGACTACCTCACTGTTCTGCTCCACAATGGAATAATAATTCCTAAACGTCGATGGTATGCGTAATGCCTTGATGACAGACTATACTTTGTTCTTTTGTTGCCAGACACGTTTTAGCTACTTCTATCTCAATACCAGCAAACCATTCATAGACTGGTGGCTGTGTTCATCGAATCACGTCAATGTCAGCTCTTCATTATCAGTCTACACAATCTGGCGAGTTTGATAGATATACCGAAACTGTGTACTCCGCCAAATTCATGACCAATAGGTTGCAAATGTCAGTTTTGACTTGGTGAATATTATCCAGTACATACCCTGTGGTCGCTGTGGCTTAGGGAGTAAGTACGTCGACCCACACCCCGAGAGTTCAGTTTCGAATGCTGGTCCTAACACCTCGCAATTTTTCACGGCAGTACCTCTTTCGAGCTGCTGATAACACTCAAAGAGCACCAATTGTCTATAACAAGCTTCTCAAATCTCGGTGTTCGGAGTCGGCAAAAAAAATTAGGTCCCTTCTACCCGTGAGAGAAGCTAGCCCCTTATGGCTGAAATACCTCTCAGATATTATTTTATTAATGCAACACTCAGTGCGAGCACTTGAATTCGAAGAAAAATGTCTCGAGGTTTACTCTGGTTCCAATGATTTTTTTCCAGTTTTTGTGGCATTGTGACCACTGCGCCTCAATTCGAATTTCAATCGCCAACTTCGTCTTCTGCCATTTAAAGAGCAAATTACTTACCTCCAAGTTCTGGCAATTTGTTGTAGTGTTTCATCAAATTACCCATCAAGCCATATTCATACAATTGTTGCAGTTGTCAACTTTTGCATGAAGAAGTCTTCAATAGTCACTTCACGATTCCTAATCACTCCCTCTCCTTTCAAGTGTCTAAGTGCATGCGTATCTAGTCACGTATCCTTCCCATCCCATAATCCTGTGCAGAATATTTGACGAGGGAACTGAAATTAATCTCTTTCGGTTTCATTACTCGCGTGGATGCATCCAATGCATCAATTATGTGTGCCTCGGATAAATGTCGATTGGGAAACTTTGGCATTCAGTTTGCGTTTATTTTGGAAATAGAACTCTGCTCGACGAAGTGAAAATTCAATTTAGCTTTAATTATCGGGTTTCTTTTTCTTAAGAAACTAAAGAACCCAGAAACTGAATCAAATGTTGGGGTTTCTCTCAGTTTTATTTGGTTTCTCTGTTCACATAGCAAACTTCTAAGTTATTCAATGGCGCGGCATTCAAGTGGCTGGTTTGTAATATCACAATTTGAAGGACGTAACTACTTCTAGTTTATTTCATAGGCTTGAACACATATTGGGCTTGTATTAGAGTTCATATAGCTCGGAGGACTTTGTCAAAAGCGGATGAAGCTGCTCTTGGTTGCTTCGAGAGGAAAATTCTTCGTGTGATTTTCGGTCCCGTCTGCATATATGGTGAGTGGATGAGGAGATATGATGACGAACTATAATGGCTGTTCAATGACAACGACTTAGCCAGAAGAGTGAGGATCCAACGATTGAGATGTGGAGCGAATAAAACCCAATGCTCCGGTAGAGGTACCACACTACTCAGATTTGTTGACAATATGTATCCTAAGTAAGACTTCGTACATTCCGAAAAAAATTCTGCGTGGAGTATATGGTCCACTAAGAGGAGAGTGACCACCGCGAACTCTACCATAAGAGTAGAGTGGGGAACTCTCGAATACTCAGTCCATCCAACCAAGAAGGTTTACTTTACGTGTTCGAGAAGAAGGAGAAGACAGAACCCCTGGTATAAACATCAAATGATCGTGGACTACATTGACATCCTTATAGTGGCATAAGCTATTAATTTTTGTTCGCCGGAGAAAACACCACCATTTATTTAGCTTATTTCGAGCTACGAACCTATGACTTAAACCTAAACTTAAGCTTAATATTTAAAATGAAGAAAGGGCATGGAAGGAGGACGAGGAATTTAGAAGAATGGTGTCAAGGGTTGACTTTCATACGACGGAAATCACATGCTCATTGTGGCCATAAGAAGTTCGGTGCGGTTTGGTGCAAAAAACAAGGGCACAGTTCAATGTCATCGCGGGTAAGTGCTGAATCAGACAACGGACAAACGATATAAGCAGATAAGGTCTGATGGTTAGAGGGATAAATAGGATTATCGGCAATCGTATGGCGGTTGCTTTGGCGAGGGAGTGAATATTCAGTAGAACTATACAATATTTTTGAGAAGGCAATTATACTGATCATACCATGGTGGACCACGTTAAACAAAGAGAGCAAGCTACATCAAACATCCTTGATACGTACGGAAATGGGTGCGTATAAGGGACCATATGTGACTAATGATTCCTTGGGGAATAGACGTTACGAAGAGTAGGTTTTTTGGAGAATTCCTTTGACCATTATTTCAGGAACACAAGTATCATTCTGATACTCCTTATATTTTCAGCAAAGTGCGAACGAAAATTAGAATTCATGTCACAGATTACTCCGAGGTGCCGAAGGAACGTGACAGAGGATATTGATTCTGGTATGTTCTCGAAAGCGTGGGAAAGTGATGCCTTGACTTTGTCTACAGTCAGCTGAAGTAAGTTCTCTATGACAAGAAATTGTAAAATTGTAGCAGAGTTGTGCTTGTCGGGGGTAAGTTTGACATCATCAGCCATCAGATTCATCATTTGATTAATTGATGAAATCAAAATTAAGAAAATAAAACAGGCTCATACAGGAAGCTAAAATTGCATTTCCTTATCCTTTTAACTGTTTAAAGAGACGGGAGAATCCTGTATAATGAAAAGATAGAGCCTTCTTGCCCTATACAAAATTGTCAGTCTATTTGCGTGATTAGCTATCAGAAAGTATCCAGAACTTACACCTGCATAGAACGACCATCATTGGACTTGTCAGTGTAGGGTTGCATAAGCTACTGGCTGGGCATACTAATTGAGTGTCACTCCAGCCCGCCGAGACCTAACTTCTTCGGCAACTACTCGTGTTGTACGTGCAATTGTTCTCCCACGGAAAAACGAACCGACAATTGATATTTTTTGAGTTTTGTCAGCAACAGCAAGAGGTGGTGCCGCTAGAAATGCGAGGTGTTCAGGTTGGTAATCGAACTTGGGACCTTCGGGGTGTAAGTCGACGCACTTACCCGCTACGCCACGGTGATCACTGAGATAGACTAAGCTGATAATTTTAAAGAGAAATACAACACTTAATTTTTGTTTTTTTTATAAGGTGATGTTACCCACTGGTTTTGCTACAAAGGAAGTGAAATGAAGAAAAAGAGGGTTTACATTAAACTTTCGCGATTATTGCCCAGGACACAGAAATACCAGAAATTACACATTAGATGAAATCGCACCTTATTTGCGGCTGAAATGGACGGCTTAAAGAAATAGAGTTGAATTATTTTTTTTTAAAGTAGATGGGGCCCCACTACCTCTAATTGTTGACCCTCAAGGGATGCCTGAAACGCGAAAGAGATAGTGCCGTGAAAAATGCAAAACCATTTACAATTACCGCTTACGCCGAGGCGAGCTTAAGGATATGTTATACCATATGTATGCCACGATAGCGTTATCTTCTGCCGGTTTCATTGAAAAAAAGAGCTATCAGAAGGGCTTTGTATTACAGGTATTTTGGGTACATTGGCAAGAAGTCCTAAGCTCGTTCTTTCTTCCGATTCAAAGTTATCTATGTATTGTTTCAAATCAGTGGAGTTTTTTCTTGTAGCTTATTTTAAAATTTCTCGAAAACTAAGCTGCAATCAAAACACTACGGCAGACTCGAAGTTCTCTGTATTTAAAGATGTTGTCATTGCAACATAACATAGTTGAGTCCATCTCAACTCACGGGATGTAGGTGTCGTCTGCCAATAAATTTTGTTGGTTAGCAGAAGAACAGATTGTGAAGACAGATTTATAGACAAACCAAATTAAAAATTTTCAAAACTTAAGCCACCAAGCGTAAAATCGGAATTTCACAAACTTTTAGCCAACTTCTTGTTTGTTCCAAGCAGAAGAGTCGTTCTGGCAGCAGGTAATGTCAAATGACAGTGACTAGTAGATTAAACATTAACGATAACAATGCTGAATCGAATCTGTATAAATCCTTGGTCACGATGTATTCAATTTTAATCGTTCGTGTACCTATTCAGTCATTTATCAATTCAATTGTGTCGGTTGCACATTTAATTTCAGTCGCTGAATAATTTCATTACAGACGGTGCCCGATTGTATCTAGATTCGGTTGAATTAATTTCACTTCAACATTTTGATTGAGTAATTGAATGGCAACAGTACCTTCGAAAAATAATCTACTGCTGGCATGTGGCATTTGTAATTGTGTTTCATTACTTTGCTTATGCTCGTTTTCTGATTCGTTGATAAAATTGACTTTCATTATGGTCAGAGTGCTACACTGAATAAATAAATTGTAGAATAGAAGAGACTTGGAGCAAAAATAAGGCTGTTAACTTTTCCCTGCCTTGATGATTCGCTAGTACCGAGCTTCTCTTTTTCTGGAATTTGTTAAGTCCATACACGAGTTCTTCTTCATTTTCTTGTGGCGCTACAGTTCGGGGTGGATCTGGGCCTCGAACAGCATGCCTCTTCAGCCAGTAGGATCTTTTGTAAGCTGCTGCCAGTTGCACACTCCAAGTTGGTTGAGGTCCTTCTCCACTTGTGTGCGCCACCTTAGCCTAGGCCGTCAACTGTTGCGTTGTCCCAATGGCTCAGATTCGAAGACTTTTTGGACCGGAGCAGTGGTATCCATGCGCTCTACATGGCCTAGCCACCTTAAGCATTGTATGCGAAGACGCTTGACTAGGCGCATATCGCCTAAAGATTTCGTCGTTAAATCCAAGACCAAAAATCGGACGCATAACTTTTCTCTTGAAAAGACTAAGGCAATTTTTCTTCCGCTTTTAAAAGCGTTCAGGTTTCCGCGCCATAGATTAGGACTGGGATGATCAAGGTGTTATATAAAGCAAGCTTAGTCCTTCGACAAAGTGCTTTATTACTCAATTGCCTCTTGAGACCAAGGAAACAGCGATTGCCAAGAGTGATTCTGCGTTTAATTTCGGTACTGGATACAAAGTCCAGCACAAAATTTGTACATGATATTTTTGGGTCAGCTGTAAACGTAAAACTTCTTCAGTCTAGGTCCTAGGATGAAACTGAAACTGTACCAATATTCCTGTCCAGCTGGCGAGTACTTTAGCAAGCTGACGCCAATTTTGGTCACCACTTCCTCATTTTTGTGAGCTATCTCAGAAAAAAACCTCTTCTATTGTGTTGGCTGGTCGCCGTGGCCTAGTGGGTAAGTGCGTCGACCCACACGTAGAAAGTCTGGGTTCGATTCCCGGACGGGACACCTCACATTTTTTCACTGCAGGCGGCTCTGGACGCATGTGGGCTGTAGTGCCACTCAATTATTATTATTAATATCATTGCGTTGTCTGAATGGCTCGAAACACCCTTTGGGCTAAATATTTTTTGTTCATACGTTGTACATGGACTAAGCCTTCCTAAGCTGTATATCTATAGATGTCTGACTAAGCCCTTCACCACATATCGCTGAATCTGTTACTCCAGATGCCATCAACGTTAACAGGCCCGAAATTGTTCCGACAGCTTTGTTTTTTACAAAAGGACAGGCTTCCTTCGGTAGAACAAAAAATGGATGAAAATGGTGTTGTACAATGCCAGCATGATCTTACAAGAAAAAACGTTGTTACTCAATTGGCTCTTGAGCCCAAGGATTGATTTCAGTACGGATGTTGTTGTTACTGTTTCTGGTACAGCTGAGGTAGACCAAGTCCTTGACGACGGTTCTTACAAGACTTCGATTTTATGCATCCCTCCTTTATGACAGCGTATACTATACTAGCTCTATCCAGTGAACGCCTTATCGACGGCTAGCTGTGTTTAATCAATCATGTCAATATCATCGGCATAAGCCAGCTGTTGAGCGGACTTTGGGAAGATCGTGCATCTGGCGTTAACTTGAATTTTGAACAAACTTTTCAGAGGTGATTTTGAAAATGTCACATGATATCGCGTTACCTTGTCAAAGTCATTTTCTGACATTCAAGATCTCTGTGTTCGACCATGACAGCAGCGAGAGTTCTTTATCATCATCTTGAGGAAACTGACGACTTTGTTAGGTGTGCCAAAATGACACAAGGCAGTGGTCATTTCTAGCTTATTTCAATTTTCTTTTTCTTGGCGCTACAGTCCGGGTAGGACCTCACCCAACATATCTCTCTAGCTAGCACGAGCTCTCACCAGCTTCCTCCAATTGTGCACTCCAAGTTGGTTGAGGTTTTTTTACGTTTTCAAATGTATTTTTTTATTGTTCCTTTTTTTCTGAAGGTTGGTTGAGGTCCTTCTTTACTTGTGCACTTGAGCTAAGTTCTATGCACGCTAGGAAATGCGGATAAAAATGAAAGCAATTGTCCATACCGGAGTCCTCAAAAAAATTAATTTTGTTTTTCGGTATGTTTTGCCCACATCCATATTATGTACATAATTGAAGGCGCCATCTTGTACCTAGGACCTTCTTCAGTGTGTAGACTGAAATTGCGACTTAACGCTTTTTGTCGTTCCAAGAAATCCTGCTGAATTGAAAAAAAATTACAAACAACTAAGGGGCCATCTTAATTAAATCTGTGTTTCCTGGTAGAGAGGTCGACTTCAGTCTTCTTGGAATTGATCATTAGACCGTTGTTGCCTCTTGCTTCATTTGAATGGCAGCATTGAAGCCCTCATCACTGTAAGATAGACAGGTCTTCACTAGAGGTGGGATGTCATCGACATAGACGACTGTATTCTCAATCTCGCCCCCTAGTTGAAATTACTTTTTGACTTAAGTATTCCAAAGAAACATGTATATAAAGGGTACTTGTGAGTTAAACTATTTTTTTCCTAAAATAAAATCGAGCAAAGCCGTTTTAAATGCAACTCTTTAAATCATTCCCCGTGGTTTTCGATCAGACATTCTCTTTCCCCTCACCTTTTTTTGCCATCCTACAACTCATTCCCAAAAATCCTTATCGCTCTCCGTTTTGATTTGATGAATAATATATGGATTTGATCCATTTCGGGCGTCGCAAATCCATCCACCTGTCTGACTGTCTTCTTTTGTCTGTCAACATTTCAATTATGGTTACATGGTAGTCACGAAGTTCGCCACTTTGTTTTCTTTTCGCTTCACTTCCGGAATATTATTGATCAAATCAAAACTACACAATGCTTGACATCTAGATGGAATTGCCTTCGTTTATGAATACAAAACTAGGCGAGATACACATGATTGTAATTTTTTTCGGGAAACTAAAATGCGCTTGTGTTCCACACGTAGTTTTAATCGGCACGTGCGAGCACATGAAAGGAACGTATGTTGCTGTGACCCATATTTTTATGTGGAAACGGAAAACAACAAAAAAATTAGAAAAAAAATATTTGCTCTGGTATGCGGGAGGCGCTATGTGTACTCTGTGTGCAGAATGTCCTAAAATTCACAGCAGAGCTAACTTTTAACCCAGTTGTGCACTTGACAACGATGGCGAAATGTGCAGTGTGTCAATTTGGAGTTATTAAAAATTTATGGTTGAGCATTGATGTGTTCTTATTCTTTTGTTTTTTGAGCTTAGTTTTCGCAAAAACTTACGAAAAATATTTGAGGGTGCAGAATGTGTGCCATTCCTAGAAGCTGATTCTGAGTTGAAGCGGTAATTCCATTTAAGATTCCTCAGTGGGGATAGGCAGCATGTAATTTTGAAGAAGATGACTCAGTAGGGTTTTTCAGTTTTTTTTTCTTTTCTAATCATGCAATTCTTAAGCCTTAGCTAGGTCACAGCTCACATTTCTATGCAAACGGTGAACATCTGTCTTAATGTAGAGTTCTGTCAAACTCCACTATTTGACGATGTAGATTATTGGACCTATAAAGCAAATGGACACCACAGCCTCCGCACATAAATCTGCGCCATTGGGACAACAAAACATGCAGCAGATCATTTGTAAGCTATGGTTGGAGGAAATCGTACCCGATGAGTGTAATTGGGATCAGTCTCCTCAATCGCATACAAGATCCTCTCTGCCGAATTCTGTGAAAGCCCGAAGCCGTCCGTCAACAACCTGAAATATTCTTACCAGTTTGATTTCAGACCAGGGAAGTTCAGAATAGACAAGATTTTCACTTTACGGCGGTTCATGGAAAAGTCCGACAATCGCCACCTATTCATCGACTTAAAGGCCGTATATGGCAACGTGCATAAAGACGAGCTATACAGTGCCATGTCTAGTTTTAGCATTCTTACCAAACTCGTCCGATTTTGTGGGATGGGGAAGGCTCGCTGCTCCGTCAAGTTCGGAACGAACTCACCGAAATCTTCAATGTCAAAAAAGGTTGTAGAAAATGCGACGCGTTGTCATGTTACTTTCGCAGCTTCATTTTTAAGATGATCGTGAGTAATTCACAAGTAAACGCACAATCGTCCAAAAGTCCGTTCAACTGCTAACTTACCGCGACAACTTCTACGTAATTAGACGAGCACAGCTGGCCGTTAATGAGGCGTTTCTTGGCATTGAAGGGGAATTGGCTAAATGGGTTTAGCGATAAATGAGGATAAGACGAAGTATATGTTTGTTTAATAAAGGATACACACAGTAGACGACTCGGACAGAGCATACCGTTGGGAAGTACGAGGTAGCCAAGGACTTCGCCTGCCTCGACTCCGCGGACAATATGAATTACACCATCAGTACCGAAATCAAACGATGCTTCTTTGGTCTTAAGAGTTATAAAACCCTCTCTCTCTCTCTCCACGAACCAGAGTGGCTTTGTATTAAAACTCGATCATACCAGTCGTTGTATACCGCGCGAAAACTTGAAAGTTACTAAACACGGATGAGGAAACTCTTTGACTCTTTTTGAGGAAAAAGTTCTCCGTGTGATTTTTGTTCCTCTTTTCATTAATGGCATCTGAATGAGAAGATTCAACGCTTAATCTTATAGCTTCTGTCGAGGCATGCGCCTGGTAAACCAACGTGGAGAGCTAAACTGGATGCAGCTGGCGAGAAATCGTGCTAGTTGGAGAGGAATGTTGGTTGAGACCTAGGTCCACCCCGGACCATGTTCTTACAGTTACGACGACCAGGCAGTTGCCTTAAATTTCGCTCATATAACATCGTAAAACGTTACTTAAAGCGGATGAGGAAGCCCTTAGTCTTTTCGATAGAAAAGTTTTGCATGCGATTTTTGGCGCTGTTTGCGTTACTGGCATCTGGAGGAGAAGATTTAACGATGAACCCTATGGGCTGTACAGCGACATGCGCCTAGTCAAGCGTCTCCGGATACAACGCTTAAGATGGCTAAACCATGTAGAGCGTATGAACACCACTGCTCCGGCCCGAAAAGTCTTCGAATCTGAGCCATTGGGACAACGCAACAGAGGACGGCCCAGCATAAGGTGGCGCACACAAGTGGAGAAGAACCTTAACCAACTTTGGGTGTGCAACTGGCAGCAGCTGGCGAAAGATCGTACTGGCTGGAGAGGTATTTTGGTTGAGGCCCAGGTCCACCCTGGACTGTAGCGCCACAAGAAGAAGAAGAAGATGAACATCGTAACAGTTGATAAGGCGGTCGCACAATTTCACTTTTTATCTGTAATGAGTTCATGTCTTTCTTATCGTTTGGGCAGTGTTCTCAGGCCCAATTTTTCATTCACGATATGATCCAATTTGTCTCAGTTGTATTGCTGTGTTGATCTGCCGATTTCTTCGATTTGTTTTATTTTTTAACAGTTTTCTATTCGTGGTATCCGTTTTCCGGGGCATCTGAGCCTGGATCAGAAGAAACCGATGTTTCACCGCGTTCAAATTCGCTAAGCCATTTGAACGTTTGAGCAAGAAGGAGAAGAATCACCGTACATAGAATTCAAGTGATTCTTGATTTCGTCCTTCCGAGAATAAAGATCGAATTACTGTTTCAAAATGTTCTTTTTCTCTTTTTCTTAAATTCGAAAACCGTGAATTCCACTTGCGCTCAAAATAAAAGCATGCAAATGCTTCTATTTAATTTTTGTCAGTAGCCTTCTATCAGAATGTACTTCATCTCCTTTAATAGCGGCATTATTCTGCGGTCCACATTGGCATGTTCTCACATATCGTGCGACGCTTTATGCAGGATGACGATTGAGTGCGTCCTTCCTTGCTGACGGCATAAACGCTGTTTTTTTTCCATCGTTTCCTGCAAGACCAATTTTAGCCGCTTCAATCCCAATATGCTTGATCGACGGTTCGCTGTGTTTGTCCAATTATATGATCTACATACAACAGCAGGGAGGCTTTTGTGAGCTTGTACGATCTTCTCAAAAATGATGCTGAAAAATCATACGGCAGCACATTCTTTTGACATTTACGGTCTCGAGCACAGCACCCCCAGAGATGGCATGATCCTCCAGGATGCAGGCTGACAAAGCACATTCTCCCCAAACGTTAGCCCGAAATCCACGGCATTTCTGTTGTCTCTAGATAGGAAAGACGGCAGATAACTTGTTGGCGTACAAACGGGACACTTCACCTTCGTTAATTTCTTAAGTGTGCCCCAAGCGATGATACCCCATTCTAGAGAGAATTTAGAGAAGGTGAAGACACTTCAGAGCGTCTTATATATCAATGTCCCGCCGTTGTTTAGATCAAGTGGCGGTTGTTTGGCACTGATGTGGTAGGATCTGAAAACCTAGGCTTTTCATCACAGAAAAGCTTGCTGGTTTTCCTCTGGAAGACCAAGAAATTACATTAAATGCAGGTTACTGCCTGGTAGTACAATCGAACAGTTTTCAGGCCATACCCCGCTCGGTCAATATTCACATTGCTCTAATAAAGTAAGGGGAAATTTAAGGCTGTGACATGAGCTCGCACTCGTACACAACTCAACTGACACATCAGCTGAAAGTAGACGCTAAAAGCATATTTTCATAAAAAGTATGTCTATCGGTTAGACCCAATTTGTATGACAGGGCACATTAGCGACCAGAACGATACAAATCCACACGATATCCTACAGCGTCTAACACATCTCGAAAAAGCCACTGCTTGGTGGGACATTCTAAGATGGTCTAGCGCTCCAGTGCAGTGGAAAAAACGGTCTCGTGAGTTCGTTACCAGACCATGACTAAGACCTTTTCATCGATATGCCAAGCTATCTGATAACTTTAGTGTATCACTCGATTGTTTTATATGCGACCTTGAAATCGACAAACGGGTACTTAGTATCGTTTTGGGCTTCTCAGGCCTTTCCAGGATATACCGCAGTGTTGAGTCTCTCGAACCGTGTTTTATAAAATTTTCCCATTGCATAGTCTGTCAAACTAACTTAAATACAAATGCGATCGGGTATGGAAGGAGTTAGTGCTCTCCCCTTCACAATCCACTGAGATGTGACACGACAAAATAAGTGAACAAGGCAATAATAGGTTTGGTTCTATTTTTTTTCTTTGGAATGATATTATATTGACATGACGTACAGAATGCATCCACTGCCTTATCCATCGACAGTCACCCCCTTTCACTTACTCACTACCATGAAAATAGTTTCTTAATCTTCGGTCGTCGAAGTCAGCACTCAACTTTAGGGCTTCTGTTACAAGGGCGCTGGTCCCTTGCTTACTGTCACATTCCTTTGATTCTTAGTACAAGGTCAGATATCGGTTGTTTCTTTGCAAAGCCATGAGTATTGAGTAACCCTCGAACTACCTAGATGAACGTGCTAACTGCAATTACCGAGCTCATTAGCAAAGGAGGACAAGAGAAATTTCCCCACGAATTCCCTTTATTTTGTGAACAGTGTCAAGGAGTTAGAGCTTCACAAAAGTAAAATGTCTGTATGTCTACAGAACACAGCAGCAGAGCACGTTTAGGGTCACTTTTGTGCAAAACTTTTTTCAAACTTTCCCCTCTTTAAACAGTCCCCTTTCTTGCAGTGTGCACTAGACCATAAAATTATTGATCCCATAAATTTGCTCAAAGTTCTCGTGTTAATTTCTGAGAATGACAAGAAAGCGAAAAACAATTATGGCACCCATTCCAACCATTCCATTTCACTGGAGTGTGCACAAGGACGTTTGTGAACACATCAAGCAATCTGCCTCCATTTACGACCACATAAATCGATCAGACGAATAAATCTGATTGGGTGCGCACTAATTAATCCCCAAGTCATTCAGCATTTGTCTCTATCACTTTCATTTTTGTATCAAAATTTACTGGCCGTCAGCTTGTCATGTCCTCAAAATAAATGATTTTCCCTTGAATGGCTCCCCGCCGGCCAACGAATCGTTCATTTAATTAGTTGGATATTTTCCCAATTAATTGCCCAGTTTGTATTAATTAGCAGAGCGTCTATGTCGATGCTTTCATTACCCGCCAACCCCCCTCCCCTCTCCCCACTCGACGGGCAGAGTAATTACAAAGTTTAAACAAATAAAGCAAAATGAAGCGCGTTCTGATTTTTCCCTGCCACCTTTGATCATCCACCTCAATTCAGACAAATGATTTTGTGCTCCGCGTACGAGGGAGTGTGTGTGTGTGTTGTAGCATCTATTCCCGCACCATCATTACTGGCTTACTTGAGCCGTCATGCGATTCCAGGGGGAAAAAGAATTTCACCGACTCTCTGCAGCAACAATGCTTATTTGTTCAGCCCCAATCCCATTTGCCATTCATCAGTGTCCGGCCCATCTATGGCTGCCGCACTCGCACCGGCACACGCTCACTCCTTTGTTTCAGCAATATCGACTGTTTTGCGCTGGAAAAACCGAGGCGCTTTCCTCTCCACTGAATCCGCTGTGAATTGTTGTTTCCAGGTTCGCTCAGGGTGTCGTCTTGCACTCTGCTGTGTGTGTACTTTCGATTATTCTGTCATAATTGCTTAATCCGGAGTATACGCTCGCCGGCTTGCGTTCGCACACTAATTTTAATATTAAATCAATCAATTTTGACATCAGCCAGGCCAGGCACTGACTGTTTCCGTTAATGTTGTGTGCGAGTGTCGGGCATGATGACTCTGCCGGACGTGACTTCTTCTATTACAATTATTAGCGAGCACTTTGACGCTCCCCGCGTCCCTAGGGGCAGGGTTGGGGTCGGATTACTCAATTTCCAGAGCCGGTCTCTGGGGCGTATGTGCAAGCATTTTTCGCTCCGCCGTTGTCCTCGTTCGTCGCTGGAAAGAAATGTCACGTTTTGTTTTGCTTAGCGGTGTATCCCTCTGTCAATATTTACATGCATTGGCAATATTTAAATAATTAATAACGGCCGCACTGGGGGGAGGTATGGATTATTATTACAGCTGCAGCAACACGAATACTAGAGCATAGAGAATGTGTGTACACAGTCGAGTAGGTTTCTCGCATTTAATTGGGTTCAGCGGGGGACGGGCTGAGAGCGAGAAATGACTGACGCAGCTCTTGTGGGGGATTTGCAATTTTCTGTGTTTTCAACGAATTCAGGAAATTGGACGCATTTTTCCGTAATATTGGTCGTAAGTACGACTTATGTCGATTGGCGTGCCCTGTGCGACCGTGCAGCCGGAGAGGGCGCATACAATATTCAGGAGCGTGAAATTAGTTCCTGCTGGACATAATCGCTTTAGACGATTCCAAATAAGATTCTTAAGGCCTAGTTGGGAGCTCACAATGAGATTATTGCAAAATAAAACACTCAATGAGTAGAACAATAAAGGCGATGGATACGTAATTGTTCTCTTTAATAGGGACTTTCAAAATTTGATAATTAAAGGCGATTAAGTTGGCTTTCGCAGAGCTGCCATGGACAGATAGACCGATAAACCCTACGTATCAAAAATGGTTTTATCATCCTTTCTGGTCCTTTTAGGGAAACTATTCGCAACATGGTACAGACGAATTAGTAGACTGGTTTAGACCCCAGTCAACAAACACCCACATGCTGGCGATGTACAAAATCTGACAAAAATACAACGGCTGTCCATAGCAGTGCGATGGAAGCTCTAAGACAGTCAATTTCGGGTCCTTCACGGGAGTTCTGTCTTTCGCAGAACACCGCATCTCATGACTTCAAATTTCATCCAAGCATCATCTATATCACTGAAATGTGGTTTTTTTTGGAAACCGTCAAAACGGAGTGACACTGGGACTCGAAATTTCTTCCTTATTCTGTTCGGTTTACCTTCAGCTTGCTTTGACGGAGTCGCCCTGCGAAGAGTACTATTTGCACCATCGCTGTTCACCAATGGATGGAAATAAGTCTTCTTATTCATTCTTTACACAACTGATATTCAGCCGTCAATGAAATGCATGGTCTGAAGAAAACTCAGCCATTGTTCGAAGAGGTGCAAGGGAACGACTGAGGTATTCATTAACATTGACTTGCTTTTTCGAGCACACTAATTGTGGATCTTTGTGTCGTGACTTGAGCTTAAACCCATACTTCGCTCGGTCAATATTCACATTGCTCTAAGGAAGTAAAGTAGGCCCGACACAGGGGGAATTTAAGGCTGTGACATGAGCTCGCACCCGTACAAAACTCAACTGACACATCACCTAAAAGTAGACGCTAAAAGCATATTTTCATAAAAAAGCATGTCTATCGGTTGGACCCAAATTGTATGACAGGGCATATTAGCGACCAATACCTCTGCTTCGTGGGAAATTCTAAGACGACGCTGGGTAAACCTTTGCCATAAATGGCGTCTACTATCGTATATGTAGAAGGAGTAAAAGCTAGACATCGCTGATCTTTACTACAAAGGAGCGAAAGGAGTATCAGTATTGGGGATTGTAACGTAAATTCTTGTTCTTTAATTTTAATTAAAAATGGACAGTTTAGTACATTCCAGTAATATGTATTGTTTAAAAATAATTCAAAACATAGTCCATATTTGCTTGTGTCAACTTAAAAAGTGAAATCTTCCACATTCTTCGCTTAGCAACGCGACGGTGCAGGTAGAACTCAATGTTGAGCACCTGCTTTTTCCGACGGAAAAGGCTTTATTTCGTTGGCTTGGCCACGTGCTACGGATGACTCCTTTTTCCGAAGCGTGCCTTTGTTGCAATAACATTAGGTAGGCGACCGCTCAAAGCGAGGTGCTTGGATCGAGTTCATAAAATCGACTAGTTAAGCTTGGGAATAGCTCCTGATGAGTTGGAGTCTATGTTGGAGGATCGAGCGACCTGGAGGTCTCTGATGCGTGTATTACCCCTGCGACACCCTTAGTGGAACATGTGGGTTAAGGAAAATGATGATGATGTTGATGATAAAAGTACTTTTTGAAACCAAGCGACAGTAAGCCCCGACGAATTGATGCAACTCTCTAATATTTTCCACCATTTGTGGCCATATACTAGCAATAAGGTGCAAATGTTGCCCTCAAAGTGTTAAATTGTTTCAGGCTTATCGGTGTAGAAAAGTGACCTCACAAATTCCCACAGAAAATAGTCAAGCGGCGTTAAATCGCACGACTTTGAGGCCAAATTACAGATCCGTAACAAGAGACTGCGCCGTTTCCAAAACTTTGCTCCAATAAATCAATTGTGGTACGAGCCATGTGTGTGCCATTTTGCATTGTCTTATCGAAACGAAAGCTCATGCACATTATGATTGTTCTCTTCATGAATAAAAAAGTCAGTAATCGTGGCTTTATAGCACAGTCACCATTGACTGTAACGCTCTGGTCAGCACAGTTTTTAAAAAGGTACAAGAAATTGAGTTTCACTACAGCCCAGAAGGGACCAGGGTCTACCTTCTACATCAACAACTCGAGAAGATTGAACCAACGTCGAGATTTAAGAAGCTTTTCATACACCGCTAGTACTCTCTTTTTGTCTGTAAGTCGAAAAAGGTGGTGCCGTGCAAAATGCGAGGTGTTGCGTCCGGGAATCGAACTCGGAACCTTGAAGTGGGAGTCGACGCACTTACCCACCACGCCAGTGCACTGCGATGTATTTCTTAAACAGAAAGAAATAGGAAGGTTGGAGGACAAAAAGTCATTTTTTACCGTTTTTCCACCGTGAATTCCTCATCCGTTGAATACAAATTGTGACAAAAGAAAAGGGAAATAAGTTTTCCCAGGCGTGGGATGCCGGACTATGTGCGTGGTCCGAATACACATGAACTTTCCAAATTTCAAAACACAATCCCAAGAAACTGGACCTCAAACAACAGGGGAGAACTATACCTCCCACGGTCTATGCTCAGTTATACTAAGTTGAGCAAAGGAAATTCTTTGAATGCACCATCTCGCATGAGAACACACTACCTTAAACAATTTTTGAACAGAACGAATCTCTTTATGCTGTACAGGGCATATGCGTCTTAAAATATAGTATTGATAAACATTTGACTCAATGCACGCTGCAGTACAACGTAGAGTTTTTAATTAATTCTTCTCCTCCAGACACTTACAACGCATCTAGGGCTAAAAATCGCATGAAAGACTTTCAAAAATGTTAGTTTAAAATAAATTCTCATGCCTTAAGCCGTTTTGAACCACAGCGGAACGAAAAGAAACCGAAATTCATAATGCCACTATTAATAATAATAGTTGAGTGGCGCTACAGTCCACAAGGGTGGGGTTCTGTAGAACCGAGCCGACTCCGAACGGCGAGATTTGAGAAGCGAGACGATTACGTACTCTTTGAATGTTGGCAGCAACTTGAAAGAGGTGGTACCTTGAAAAATTCAAGCTTTTCAGTCCGGAAATCGAACCTGGACCTTCGAGGTGTGAGTCGACGCACTTACACACTACGTATCCGTGACCAGAAGCGCCGTAATGTCTTTATTTACCTTAAAATCCCTCGATTAAGTTCAAAGCCTTTCTCTGTGTCTTTCCATTGCTTCAATGCCTGATACGCCAAATTGCAGTTGTTAACTCAACCAGCAGAAAATGAAACCAAGCTAAGCATCTAAAAAGTAGACTCACCCACAGGATTGTCCTGCATCATACTATACTAGTACATTTGGTTTCTGACAGTGTTACAAAAAGAGTTTGTTTCGAGTAAGCCAACTTTTTTACTCCAAAATATATCCACGAACCTCACATACCATACGACGTTACCAATTCTAAAAACAGCCCAAACTACTTCGAATATTTTCATAACAACATAAATTATCCTCATTACAGTAACTGGCTTGTTACGAGCAATTTGTTCCCATTTAACGCAACCTACGGATTTATGGTGACCTTAAATTACATTGGTAAGTTGTTGATAAGTTTCCCATAAACGTGGGTGTTCTCAGTTGCTTGAGATGTAATAATTGTAATTATGTGAACTAAAGGTCACTGGAGGACGGTGGTAAATTTTATAAATAAAATCTAATGTTGTGGTATGAAGACGAACCAAATTAACTTGTGGTGTGAGAATGAAGACATCTGCCTTGGGGACTTACTGACTGACACTGATAATTTTTTTCAGAGGGGCCACAACTTTAAGGATGAATCTGTGGAAGCCAACGTTTCTTGAGGAACGATTCCAGTTACAGTAGTTCCTTGCATGAATCTTTGATTGCAGAACCAAGACAATACTAGGTCATAACCAGTTATTCATTTTAACAGTGACTTTTTCGACGACTGATGAATTGGGACTCATAAAAATTCGCTGGGAAAATACTCGTATACAATCAAGGCTTCTTCTCACCCACATATTGCTTGAATAAACCCCAACAGGCAATAAACGACAGATACAAACGTATCTGTGTATGTCAAATGAGTATAAAGAAATTTAGAGACATTTGACATTTCCCTTGTATTTATGAATTTGAATAAGTGTATTCAGTGCTTAAATCAAAATGGGTTACTTCAGGGAATAAATGACCTTATTTTTGTTTTGAGAGGTATAAAAATGCCCGTTCGTTGATTTTGAGACCCAAAATGACCTTGAATTGAGTAATTGCAAAAGTTATGATATCACTGGCCGTGAAAGCTTCTACAATGACGTTATGCTTTATAGTTACTGAGAATGTTGGTTTCTACAAAGAACCCTTAAACATGGGAAAAAGATAATTCTGTTAATTTTACTCCATATTTGAATATGAAACTTTTATATTAGAATTCGCTTCCCTGAACTCCGCTTTACTTAATAAATCAGTTAACTGAAACGAACAGAGCATGTTTTGATCGTTTTCCGCTTAACTGAAACCCGTAAATAATGAACAACTTAGCTGGTTGCTGTGCTAATTATTGACTTTATCTCGTTCAATGATTGGCTGGAACGCTTCATACAGAGGACAACTATTCATTTTAAGCATGTATACGGAGAGAAAAATACCCGCGATGTACTTGACCATTAGGAATGGGTGACCAACAATTTGTAAAATATTTCAAAAGATTAAAACAATAAGCTTTCTTCTTCTTCCTTTTTTCAATGGCGTGCACCACCGTGCTTGAGGCAACATGCCTCTCAAGCTAGCACGATCTCTAGCCAGCTTCCTCCAATTGCGCACTCTTAGTTGTTTGAGGTCCTTCTCCACTTGTAAACGTAATCTAAGCCTCTGTGGCGTTGTCCAAATGACTTAGACTCCCCGCAATAAAGTGGGACTAGGATGACCAAGCTGTTATACAAAGCATGCCTGGTTCTTCGAGACAGGGCTTTATTAATCAATTGCCTCTGAAGCCAAAAGAAACAGCGATTGGCAAGAGTGATTTTGGGTTTGATTTACTGATGTTGTGTTCATATTTCCCATGTCCTTGACTACATTGAAGTTTCTGCTGCCTAATGGTACGCTTTGCCCGAGACTTTGGTGTTGTGTGCCTTTTTTTGATGACACCATATACTTCATTTTGCCCTTATTTATTGACCAACCCATTTTAGCCGCTTTAACTTCAATGGCAGCACAAGCCGCGTTAACGCAATGTTCGCACTATCACGTCTATTTCATCCGCAGAAGCCAGCAGCTGGATAGACTTGTGGAAGATCGAACCTCGGTATTGACATGTGACTTACGCACAATATTTTCAGGAATGATGTTGAAAACGTCGCATGACAGCGCGTCGCCTTGTCTAAATCCTTTTTTGACATCGAAAGTCTCGGTGAGTTGCTTACAAACCTGGTCAGAGCAGCAAGGGTTTTTCATCGTCATTCTTCACGATCTGATGAGTTTAGTAGGAATGCGAAAATTAGACATGGCACTTTATAGCTCGTCTCAATGCACGCTGTCATTTGTTGAAATCGACAATAGGTCGCTAGTGTCGGTCTTTTCCGGTGAAGATCTGCTCTAATGTGGAATTTCCTGAAGGTTGTTAGCAAACGTATTTCAGACGTTCACACAATACGGTAGCGATTTTAAGGAGACTGACCCGTCGATAGTCGGTGCTGTCGGAGGGTCTCATTTCAAATTAGACATCAGCAACCAAAATGCATTAGAGGCCGAATTACGGTTCCCTATGCTTCAAATTCAATCGGTAGTAAAATCTCAAAACTCTAGGTGCTTCCTTAACTTTATAACACCTGCAAGATATTTTGAAAGTAGAGTTTGATCATAAAAGAATTAAATGCAACATTTTCGACAGACAGTAAGAAGATATATGGTTGACAATGAGGCTTATCAAAATTTATAATACTTATAAGCCAACATGTGGCGTGGCGTGCGTCGACCCACACGCAGAAGGCCTTGGTTCAATATCCGGACAGGACACCTCCCATTTTTCACGGCACCACCTCTTTCGAGCTGCTGACAAAACTCAAAGAGTACAAATTGTCTATGAAAAAGCTTTTCAAACCTTGCCGTTCGCAGTCGGCAAACAAACTGTAGATCCCCTCTACTCGTTAGAGAACGCACAACACGAGTAGTGGTTGTAGAAGTTAGGCCCTGGTCCTTTGTGGGCTGTAGTGCCAATTAATTATTTTTATTATAAATAACAATAAACAAAATGATCAATATCTCTTCACTTAAAATAACTTTATTGAACTTTTTCATAAACACGCAAGAACTTGGTTGATGGTAAGGATGGAGACGATTACAGAGTTAGTTTATGTTGCAAGTATTTGGGTTAAGGAAATGATTTTACAAGCTGACGAAGAAGTAGAAAACGATGTTTCGATCACATCCAAATGGGAAAATTGATGCTCTCATTCTGGGAAGGAATTTCATGGAAAAATATTCCTCAAAAGAGATTTAAAACGAAATGTCCTTTCACAGTACGACTTCTATTACCAAGGCAAGTAAACACTTGATGCTGCAGCCGTACACATTAGTGCTTCTTTTTGGATACAAACGCAATTCTGCTTGTTACCTGCTCTGCTATCCGAATTCCAATGAAGTTTAAATTTTTTTTAAGTCATCCATCCGAATGTGATGGAAAGTAAAAATACCGTTTAAGTGAAACAGAAAATTGTGACAAATTTCCATTTCATTTTCGGGGAGTCGATCTTCCTTGTTCTGCCCTGTATGTCTAAATTTATTGAAGAGGAACATTTCAGACCAAAAAAATGTCACTTATTTTTTTAAACGTTTCAATTATCTTCCTACAGTGCAAGTATTCATTATGTTTGAGTCAATCAACAACATCACTGCTTCCTAAGGTTTCTTCTCGGAAGTGGATTCAAAATTTGTCTGGGAAATTCAAGCATTTCTTTGCTGCCGTCAATAATCAATTCTCGACCTACATAAAACAGTCTAGACATTTTCAATAAGTCTGTTCAAAGTTTGCAAATTTTATGTGTTCATCTAATTTATTCCTTGCGCATTGTGCTCTTCTCTGTACAATTGTTGTGTAGGCGGTTGTGACAAATACACCAAACAGAAGGAAAAAAAATTATTTTTATCTAGGCATTGCTTCAATCTATGCGCAAGTAGGTGGAAAGGAAAAGGAATAAAAACCCCCCAAATGTACTCCCCCCTTTGACATTTCTCCAAAGACCTACAAAGTCTAAACAGATTTAATAAATTCTACAAAGCAATTATCTTCGCTTCCTAAACGGTTTAATGTTGTGAATGCTCGCATGGATGCAAAGGAGCAAAAAGTCAAAATCGTCTCTACCCCAACAAACACCTTCAGCAAACTCCGTTTGTGTGAGATCAAAAGGAAGGTACGAATTTCCAGCATATCAGGATAACCGCCTTTCTTCCGTTTCTCCCGGAATTACAGATTATAGACTTACAAGCGGCAAACAAAGGAACAAAATCTTTTGCATACATACATATCACTAATTTTAGAAATTTCTGAGAAACACATTTGCTTAATGCCATTTTAAACGAGGAAATAGCTTAAGGGAATCCTCCAATTTCCCATAACAAAAGGTCAAAGGACTGCTGGTGTGTGAGTGCGTGTACTCGTTAGAAAAGGTACATTTCAAGGCATGAGTTGTTGCTTGTTAAAGGCAAAGTCATTGAATGTGACAAGCAATTAGTATAATGCGACATACTTACAAAGTTAACCTTTCTCTTAACTGACAGACGAAATGTATTTTCTAAAGAAAACGCACATTCATCTGCGGAAACTTAAGAAATGTCTTTTTACACTAATTCTGATTATCACCTTCACATTTGAGATGGTGTGCGTATGTAGTGGCGTTTGGTTGTGACATTTTTGGAATGCTAGTGGGCGGGGTAGTGGGGAGAAGGTTAACTAATACATCTCCATCAAGTTTCTTTTCCTTTCGTAAGTCCCAACTGCGGTGTCTGAGGCACCTAAATTTTAAAAATTATTTTATATGTCGGGTTGAACTTGCTTCAAGAGGCGTACTGTTTGAAAGGAAGTCTTTCTTTTGTGGTGAAGCTTTTTAATCCACCGAAAATCCCTTTTTCCTACGCAAATTGGCGCGGAATGTTTCTTCCGGGCATTCTTGACATTTGTTATCACAAGCTCATATCGTTCACGTTGTATTTCAAGGCGTAGTAGGTAGAACGAAAGGTCGTTAGTCCCCTGATGCAGTTATTTATAAGTTATTTGCCTGTAGTCAGATTAAAGCATTTTTAAACATTTAGGTGCCCTTAAGCCTGATGCATGGGATTATTATCACGGTTCAATAAATAATTATATCGGTTTATTCACCCTGGGGTTCTATGTTCAATAGGGGTTTTTGACAAGTCACGCTTGACTCCTTTTAAACGGCTTTGCCATTTTTGTTAAGTATCGTTTGGCAAGTCATCGTGGAAACTCTCACATCACAACAATGTCCTCAAATTTTTCAGTAATATTCTCAAAATCAGCTTTCTGTACCCTAATTTTTTCGTCCTATTCGAGATATTTACGGCGAGCGAGTTCGACCTACTGAAACCACTATTCACAATTCCATTTGATAATTTGAGTCTTAGTTTACATTAGTGGATAATAGCCGACCGTATGTAACAAGCAATGAAGACATTACGAGTATAGCAACTTTGGAGTGTACGCAGAGGCATCAACGAGTCGATTTGTTACCGCCTTTAGCAACTTGATCCTGGCGTTTACCACAACTTGGCGGGTGGTAAGAATCTCGGCCTTAAAGCGTGCAAAATTCAACTTGTACAAGATGTGAAGCCCGGTGTCTTGAATTTAATATTGTCTTGAGCGAAAGAATTCTGAAAGAAGCTCCGTAAAATTCACAGTTTTATCGTGAAATTTCATTTTTTGATGAAACTCATTTTAAGCACAATGGATATGACAATAAAAAAAATTGCAAAATTTAGGCTGAGCAATCCAATGTGTACCAAGAGCTACTTTATAATGAATGGTATGGTGTGGTTTATGTGCAGATGGAATAATTGGTCCACACTATTTTAAAATTGAGGCATCACTTTAACAGAGTTTTTGCTTTCCGAAATTCAGAAACATCCTCTGGCTTCAACAAGAAGCCGAGGTATAAAGCGCCTGAAACAACGGTCTGGTTAAGAAGTAATATTCTGAAAAACACTTAATTTCACGTTTTCTTATGGTAAATTTGTCGCTTAGATCGTGCGAAATCACACCTGTGGAATTTTCTCTGCATATGTTAAGTTTTAGGTCTACCAGCTACGATTGACGCTTTGGAAGCAAATATGGCTCTTCCGTCGCCTAAAATTCGACCATTCGAATGGATCACGAGCATTAGTCGACGCCTACGTGCTTAAAGCTAACCGTTGCTTTGTTAATGGCTCGGGCAACCGATATCCTAATGAGACATTGTTTTATTTTGAAATAAAAAAGGTGAATCATAAGAAATCACTGGGATGCAAGGTATTTGAACTGTTGCAGCAGTCTAAACTGTTGTAACCTACCACGCTATTGCGCAGTCTTGTAGTCTGGTCACGTAGCACATATTTTGATGGTTTAACATTTCTTTGTAAAACTATTCAGACACCTTCATTATTTATATGAGGAGTTATAGGGAGCGGCCACTCTAGCTTAATGAAGTATAAAAGTGTTTTGCGAAATAGAGCGCATCTCATAACACACTTAATCCTTCTTGAAGCTCAGTTAAAATTAGTTTTCTCATTTTATCCACACTACTCCTTCTTACCCTTTGACACATTTATTGATTATCTGTCTTGTATTGTGACTACATCTTCAATGCTGGTACGTTTGTCACTTAACCGTGAATTTCAAATTCAAATTCGTTTTCAAATTGAGGTAATAAATGTATACTGCCTCAAACCAAATAAGCTGTCACGTAAATAGATTGTTTTAAAGTACCTACAAATTTCCATAACGCGAAAGTTTTTAATCAAGACTTTAAATTGTCTATTCAAGTTGTTCTAAATGTGACTGGGAACATTTGTCGAATATCTCCAGTAAACCTGACAGCGATTTCACACATAAATAAAGCGCTCGTGCACCCGCATATACACATACTCATTCAGATACGGAGTATATTATTAAGGGTGTTTTTTTAAAAGCTATAGGAAAGTTTAAAAAAAAAAAAATAAAACATAAAATTCAGAAAAAAAATGCATGAAATCTTTATTTAAATCGATAGTACGGTCCATATAATTTAATGTTTGAAGATTATTTTATGCAAATGTTGACCAATGATGCCACCAGTCCAAAAAACCGCACACAACTGTGGCTTTTTCTGGATTCATTGGTAGCTCTTGCAATGCTTCTGGCTGATATTCACTCCAAATGATGCGCGGGATGAACTTCCTTAACAGAGCACGCACTTTGATAATAAAATTCAATAATTTGCAAGCGTTGTTCGTTTGTAAGACGATTCATGTTGAAATTATAGATCAAACTGAAGATGTTTGACAGTCAAATAAAACACAAAACGTGCGTCAGCTGTCTAAACCAGTGTTGCCGAAAAGATAATAGCAAAAGAATCAACCTTTACAAGATTTTTGCTTAACTTTAACCATTTACACAGCACACGCAACCAACTTCTCAAAGGAGAAACATGTCTTCCTTTCTAAGCATCAATGACAAATGTTGTAGAAAATGTTGTTTGCTGCTTAATGTGGTAATGTCTAAAGCCTTCCTCAATATTTGACTTATAAAGCAGACGGGCAGAGTTTATCGAAACGAGGAACTAAATTTTCAATCTACACAAAACCAATTCCAATATAACAATATTTGGACATAGAAATAGAAATTAAACTAAATTTCACAATAGCCCACAGTAGACTAACTTTAAGCTTTTTGAACATCTATACGCTCTGTGCGAGCTATTATTCTCCCAAAAGTAAACGGAGCATTCAATAGTTTCTCAACTTGTCATTGAAATTTAAAGCTATTTAAGTACTTTTAATTTTGTCATGAAAGTGAATGCCTGTTAAGTGTTAAGGCCAAGAATTCGGAGCTTGAGTTGAACCACTAGTAATAAGTACCACACCACTTAAGACAAATTTAACAAGTCCTATTTCTAATAGTTTATACTCTCCTGGCCTATGGATATCCAATTTCTTCTCGCGTTAGTAATCGATTGGCACTACAATCCACAAGGAATCAAAGCTTAACTTCTTCAGCCGCTGTACTCTCACGCGTATAGTGGACCTACAGTTTTATGCAGATTTTAATGGTAAGGCTGAAACGGTTTCTATAGACAATTAGTACATTTTGAGTGTTGTTAGCAACTCCAAAGAGGTATTCAGTCTGGAAATCGAACCTGGGACTTCGGCCTGTCAGTCGACGCTCGTACCGACTGCTACTATGCCGCGAAGTTGGAAACTGCTAAACTCTTAATAGAAAGAAAACGATTGGAATTTCTGAGGAAAACTATTGTTTTATGAAGAGGAATGTTATAATTCAAAAAACTCCAACGGACTTGGTAACGTTACCCCTCCGGTCATGTGGCATCATAATGGGCCCACTAGTGAACTAACCTCACCCAACCTAACACACAACGAGAACCGCTGTTGGATAGGTGAAGACACACCAGAACACTATCTCTGTCAATGTCCCGCCTTTGCTTCGTTCAGTTGCTGTAAGGCTGTTGGCGCTGTGTGGGTAGAGCTGAAAACCTATTACAGAAGCGCTTTCTGTTTTTTCTTTCGAAAGACCAAGAAATTACATTTAATGTAGGTTACTGAGAATATTATTTAATGAGACCCTCGGACAATAGAAGGTTATGATTTCCACCTTGACAGTGAGTCGCATGCTTAAGAGGAAAGGTGAAGGATTTAACACCAAATAAGTGATATGTGAATAGAGGCTGATGAGATGAAATTTCTCCGAGCCGTTGCGGGAGTAACTTAAGTGAGGATTAGCTGAAAAAAGCCACAGTGCCGGGAGAACTCAATGTTAAGCAAGTACTTCTTATGACGGAAAGGGGTATATTTCGTTGGTTTGGAAACATGGTATGGACGTCTGCTTCATCACAACCTTGTGCCTTAGATGAATTTCCATCCAGTGGGAGACTGCACGACAGACCCAGAGCAATGTTGGACCAATTCCATAAACTAACTTGCTTGCGCCTGGAAATATCTCCTGATGAGTAAGGGTCGATGGCCGATGATCGAGTGGCCTGAAGGTCTCTCGATGTTGATGATGTGATAAGTGATAAGTGAGTTAGTTAGTGATGTGATATAGTGAGTTCAAGTAAGTCAAAGCCTCTAAGTATAATTAATGAACATTCGAAAAACCACATGAGGTTCCACAAATCGAAAAAAATTGCCATAATCGGTAATCTTCAGGGAGGAATTCTTGCTTCTCCTCTCTGGATATAAGTAACTAATGGTTTATTCTATAATTTTTGGTTTAATCTTTGATTAGGAGTTTCCAATATGTACAAATACGATCTATGCAGAGAGCTATTCAACCTCTTCCTCCTTAGGAAATTTCTAGTGAAATGTTGGAAATAAGAAAAGTAATAGATGCACGAGGAAAAAAATTCTGTTTTAGTGCAGAAACATGTGGACAGTGGAAAATCAAAAAAAATCAGGTCTGCAATTATTTTGATTCATCACTTTGACAGAAATCTCAATATAAGGAACCAAAATGTACGGAATTTAACAATAGCTGCAAGAGCTTAAGGTTAGATCAGGCCGTACGTGTTAACATACCCTACCTTTGGCAAGGATTTCTTATAAATTTTCTATGTTTGCACAAACTTAAATAAAAATTAATGCAGAAGTCAAGTCACTCAACTGAACCTTCGGCATTGCCTAAGGACAATCGACAAGGTGAACAGCATTTAGGCAAAGACATCCTTCCGTTGAATTACGCATTGTGGCGAAAACTCATCCCGCCTCCTTTAATAATACAAAAACTTATCTAGTTCTGAAGATTCAGTCCCAAAGTCAACTCCGAAAACGGGATGAACCTCAAAGGTATTCACAGATTCACGCAAAAGCCGTACGGAGAACGAGGACGTGTAGCTTTCCAAAGATAATATGTTAATAAATCTAAATCTCACTTTTGTATATACAAATATTCATGCACAACCCGGTTGCACCCATTCTAATACAATATTTAGAATTTTAAGATCCCAGTACATTCTCAAGGTACGCATAAGAATGTCACTGTCACGATTGTCTCGTTACTGTTTTAAATACTCATAACAGTTTCATTCTACAACCGCACCGTGGAGCAATTTCTCAGCAATAGCACACAAATATCCTACCGCTCGCACATTTGTGTTTTCTGAAGGAGCTCAACCTTGAAATGTCTTCAAGGATACCATTTATTTTATTCACATAAAATCTTCAGAATCAAGATCCGAGCTCCTACCGGATCCAAGAATTTTGTACCAAAAAAAAGAGGACACACAAAAGGATGAAAGCAAAAAATGCTAACAAAAAACGCGCGTCACCTCGCCATTAGAATCAGCCCACAGCAGCGCGGTGGCACGGTACACCTTTCACATGCAATAAAATTCACCTAATCCTCGCGGCCTACCTTGCGATAATAATTCACCCCTTTCTCTCCCCCCCTCCCCCCATCCGAACGGCATGGGGTTATAAAAATAAAATCCATTTATACGCACTTAGGCATAAAAAATATAAAAGTCGTAAAAATAAATCCCAATTCCACGCAAAACCTCCTTCATTGTGCAATTTACTTCGTTTTCGTTTATTTTTTTGTTTTTATTCGCGAAACTGGGTTGCAGTGCTCTCCACGAGAGGAGTGGAGGGGGAGGGGGGCGCACACGAAGGAGTTCATCCCCAAACACCCCGCTCAGGACTCTCAATAGTACACCTGAGTAATATTTTACGCTTCGAGGTACATTTTGAACTGCCTGCCTGGCGCCCCAGCAAAAGATTGAGGAAAAAAAAATAAAAGGAAAATTGCACAAAAACTGTGGAAACAAATAGATACCAGAAAAAACAAAGCAATCCTGCCATCCGTGGAGCGGGCATTAAAAGGCTGCTCTGTGTGCGGTGCAGGCTTGAAAGAGTTCCGAAACCCTTCTTTGCGGTGTGTGCAGCTGTGGAATTAGGGGGCGAAGCGGTTTCAGTGTATCGACACCATTATCGTCTTTTAATGTTGAGGTGAAAAGCCTGTTGTTGTCTGTCGTAAAGAGCAAGTCCTCAGCGGCAAGGGTGGAGGGCTTGTATTCGCTGCTAAGCTCCCCGCTGTGACCCACTTTGAACACTTGACTGTAATTAGTAATTCTGTTTTTCCGTGAAAATGAAGTTTCGCACACCAACACACACACACACACGTGGCTTCACACACAAGTGTGTGTTACTACAATCGTTCTGGATGTCCTTGCAGTCCGTGGCTTGAACCGAATTGTTGGTAGGATCTCGGAATAAAATGTTCATTCTACTCAACGATGGGAATATTCAAGTAGCATAAATTGGCGCTCCTCTCATCAAGTGGAGACACAGGCAAGGAACATGTAATAAGGACCTCTTCACCCCTAATTGGATCTTATTTCCCGGGTGACAATTTGTTATAAATATGGGGCGGAGAGAATGGGGGGTACATCTAATCATTTCCCACACTCCTTAGCCCACTTGGGGTAATGATGTCTGAAGGAACGTGTACCGTTCACCACACCACTACCGACATGTGATAGTGGGCTTTAGAATGTCGTCTTCTGTAAGCAGTCGTTACCTTGTTAGAATGCAAGAAAAGTCAACCGATGATCGTCTCTCTTCTGTGACTGGTGTTATCCTTATTGACGTTTATTGGAGTTTTGTTTGCAATGTGATACACAATTCTCTGCTGCGTGACAATTCATTGTACTGCAGGCATACACAAAATACACACAAAAGAAAAGCACTGCCTCACATCAATTTCGTCCACTTTTGCAAGAACAATCAACGGCATTTGTTGGAGCTTTTTCTTTTCCTTTTTATCGCACACAGGGAGCTCTCCGATTTGAGGATTCTTGTGTAATCAAACTCTAACGGCGGAACAGATTTTTCATATCGTTTAATTGGGATACCACATGCATAAGTACGCACATGCACACGCAAAGCACCAGCACCAGAACCAGCACCAAAGAGGAGCGCGCGGTCGGATCGGGGGCCTGCCCGGTGCAAAGAGCGAGATAGACAAACTTGTAGTAAAGACAAAATATGCCAGCAATGGCTGTGGACAAATTTTAAAACTCCTTTTCTTTTGAAGCAAAAAAGCGCACAGAATTCCGTGGTTAACTTGTTACACGACAAAAGTTTCACGACGACTGCTCTAGCCCAGATAGCGGCACAATTCCATTCACCTTTGCGAAGCCTGAATTCCAGAAGCCAAAAGCTCTCCATTCCCAGAAGATTCCTGGAAAACTCATGCACGCAGGTGCTGGAACTCGTGTCCTTCCAAAGCTTTGCATTCAACCCCAACTCTGGCGGCACTCAACACTGTCTGGTGGCTGGGATTGTTGCACGTGTTGCTTCAGTGTTTATTTGTCTAGTGCGGGAAACGGGAAATTTCAATTTCCCAGTGAATGACATCCTGAATACGCTTCGAGCAGAAGAAGTAGTGCACCCCAGCTCTGGTGCAGAGTATCGTTCCGCTCTCTTGGTATTTCGTTAAGTTCTTAGCAAGCAGCAGCTACCCCTTTGCAGTACTTCCAGGAATCTCTCTGAAAGCCTCAAAACAAATCCCGTCTTGTTCTGATTCCCTGTCTGTTTTTTTTGTGTTCCCTTTTCGTCGCCCCGCACTGTCTCAGGTGGAAAATTGGAAAATAATTTGTACACACACACACGAAGACAGCCACCCGAAGCGAGAGTGTGAAGTGCAGCAGCACATCCAGTCCTGCCACTATTTTTTGATACTCAACGAGAGTTTTGGTGTAAAATCGTAATTTCAGTTTAATGTCAAGCCATTTCGAGAATCGTATTTACGAGTGGTGCGGAACAGGGCAAAAAGCACCACCAGCCCCAATACAGTGACAAACACCTATACACACACACACACCCATCACAGAGGAGTATACGGGTCGTTTATTGTTCTTGCATAGTGCAATGAATGTCTTTTGTATGGTACGCTTGTTGAGAGGGGGTGGATGTGTTTAGGTAGTTAGCTGGCTGGAGTCAATTTATTGCAGAGTTGACTGCATGAGTTTTATGGCGGGGGGAATGGCAAGTGCAGCAGTAGATTTCTTGCGGTTGTTTGGTTGTTTTTTTTCTTTTTCATTTTTCTTTTCTCGGGATGTCGTTTTTCTATGCTGTTATTTTCACCCCCGCACCTTCTTCCTTTTCTTTTATTTTTTATTACGGTGGATGTCATAAAGTGAACATTAACCCCTTTGCTGTGGTAAATTTTCATTCGGTGGATGTTTGTGCGACCATAGCAGGTTGTTTGCTTATTTGACAGCCGAGGGTATTTCTATGATGGAATGTTCTTTCATGGCATAAGTGGAGCAGTGCGACGTACCTTGATGTGCAAACATAACCGAATATAAGGATATCATCATCCCACTTGATGACATATTTTTGCTCAAATGATGAGTGGATGGTGACGCTTTTATATTGCTTTCTCAGGTTGGAACTTTGAATTAGGATTGAATTTATACACCGTACCTCGTAGTCTAGGGTCCTTATAATACATGAACTCATAAAAAGGATGCGGTTGAGTGTTGTCGGGAGTAGGAAACTCATGGTGAAAATTTTAGGTCGATTTTGAACTACTTTGTGGGATGGTATATATGCAAATCGGCTTGTAGGGTGCTTACATAATTTGAAGATGCTCCAGCTAAATTGGGTTACGCTCAATTCGTTCTGATTTTACACACGAAAAAAAAGTTCAAGTCCTTAGCTCCACTTATTATGCACCACTTATTTCTAGGCATTCAAAATTTGATGAGATAGATGTCACGGAAGTGATTGCTGACGTTGAAGGTAGTAGAAAAGTGAAACCTCTGTGCTTGCTTCTCTTTTTCATTTTAAAAGTGTTATAAACGTGAAACTTGCCAATTGGTTATGTTAAGGACTAAGTTAAGATGATTGCCTTAAACATGAGTGTAGTATTCTGTCTGCAATGAGGTCTTTCTGATGAATGGATGAACGATTATAGTGCTTGACAATGAAGAGGTGTCCGTGTCTATCAACAAAACACATTCTTGGGCAACGTAGTAGAGCTTTTCCATAGTCTCAGAAAGTTTATATAGGATGGGAAGATATTTCATATTATATATATACAGATCACTCAATAAGTCCCAGGACAGAGGGGGTGTCTTCTTCTTCTTCTTGTGGCGCTTCCGGGGTGGACCTGGGCCTCAACCAACATGCTTCTCCAACCAGCACGATCTTTCGCCAACTGGGGCCGTTCTCTGTTGCGTTGTCCCAATGGCTCAAATTCGAAGACTTTTAGGGTCGGAGCAGTGGTGTCCATATGCTCTACATGGACTAGCTATCTTAAGCGTTGTATCTGGAGACGCTTGACTAGGCGCATGTCGCTGTACAGCCCATAAAGTTCGTCGTTCAATCTTCTCATTCAGATGCTATCAACGCAATCAGTATCAAAAATCGCACGCAAACCTTTTCTCTTAGGACTTCCTCATCCGCTTTTAGTAACGTCCAGGTTTCCGCTCCATAAAGTACCACTAAAATGATCAAAGTGTTATATAAGGGGGGCTGCCTATAACAAAAATTATTTATTCAATATTAGTTGTCAGTGGCGCCCCCTATAAGTCCCGGGACTTATTAAGAGATGCGTTACTATATTTTTATTGGAAGTATCAACATAGTTAGTCTGTGGTCGCCGCGGCGTAGTGGGTAAGTGCGTCGACCCACACGCCGAAGTTCTAGGTTCGATTCCCGGACGGAAACACCTCGAATTTTTTACGGCACCACCTCTTTCGAGTTTCTGACAGCACTCAAAGAGCGCGCAGTTGGCAAACAAACTGTAGGTTCCCTCCACTTTTGAGAGAACAATAGCACACACAACACGAGTAGTTTTTGTAGATGCTAAACCCTGGACCCTTGTGGGCTGAAGTGCCACTCAATTTCTATTTTTGTCAGCAAAGTCAGATTTCCCTATATTTCTAAAAGGGGTAACTCCACCGGGGGTGCATTGAATGGCTTGGAACACATTGAAAGCAGATTTTAACTGAAGACAAGAAAATGTGAATAAGATGAAGCTACGGTTCACATGTGTCCAGGGCCTACTTTCAGCAACGAATTCTTCTGCCGGCAAACTTTAGGACATCAAACATCAAGAATTGGGAAGCTTCTCATAGTAAGAAACCGTAGATCATCAACGAAGACAAGTTTTTTAACCCAGAAACCGCAATTTTGAAGAATCGGCGTGGGAATGACCCTTAAACAAGTGACTGTTATGATTTCTTGTTGGCAAGGTTATGTGGGCCACCGAAACGAGGATGTTCTAATGGCTCGAAGTGAAAAATTCTTCGGGCAGGTGTTGTGAGGTCTACGCTACGTCAAGTTTTCCTAAATCTTTTGGTTTGAATAGATGCATGCCGCTATACGGCTTAGTCGGAGATAGTCGATGTATCGTCTCTTCCCGACAACATCACCGAGAAAGGACCAAATACCAATCGACTTCTATTCTTAACCCGCTTTCAATAGAACCCGCACTTTTGCGTAAAAAAGCAGGAAAGGGGTTATCAAAATGCTATATAAGTCTTTTAAAGCAAAACTCCTGACCGCAAACAAATCATTGTGACTCTGCACTCCTCGATCGATGCAGCGTTGCTTTGTAGACCACTTGTTTGGCTGCATTGAACTGTCTACACATTTCATTAAGCTACTGGATTCTGTTGGTGGTGTCATTATACCTAGCACACGAGTGATAACTTCCTTTATAGTTTGTTTATAAGTGTAGGCAGCGTTAAGTATTGAAAGATTGTCAGGGAAATTTCTGATGTCCAAATGATGATGGACAAATCTTCATCTCTGTTTCTTCCATTCTGCTACTCTCTCAAAACTTGGCTACGACAAGAAAATAATGCCACTTAGACATCAACAAAAATGTTGTACGTCGTCGACTGCATCTAAATAACGGATAATTGATGAGAAGAACACCAGTTCTCTTTGTGGATACAGCGTGCCACAGAAAGATTGGATCCCGGGACGGGACACCTCGCCTTTTTTCACGGCACCACCTCTTTCGAGTTGCTGACAACACTCAAAGAGTATCAATTGTCTATGAAAAGCTTCTCAAATCCGGCCGTTCGGAGTCGGCAAAAAGTTGTAGGTCCCTTCTACTCGTGAGAGCACAGTAGCACGCACAACATGAGTAGTTGTTGTAGAAGCTAGGCCCCTTGTCCGTTATGGGCTGTAGTACCACTCAATTATTTTTGTTATTGAGTATGTTTCTAAATGTGTTTTCGTGAAGGCTGTGCCTCCTCACGACTTCAGGGAGAATGTCTCCCTTTCCTGTACCTTAGTAACTCCTAGACCGATCATGTTTTTGTTTAAATTTGGTATTGCTCGTATGGAAGATTGGAAAACTCAGCCTTGCTATTGTCATCGCCTGTCGGTGCATGACCGCAAATCAGGTTGATGTTCCCTAATTTAGCCCTGAATTCATTAGGTGTTCGCCTTCGGTATTATAGATCAAGACTTTAAATAGGCCGCGAACAAAAACTTCATATTGAGTCACTGTAGCTACACTGTTTTAGATGTCGAATCCTAATCCCTTTAGTGACTGGTCCATTTTTTCGGACTCTCTGGATGGGTGGCAGTGATGTCTGCTGTGTAGCAGTACAGGATGTTAGCAAGTTCAAGGGTTTAATGCTGTTTTTTTTATTGTCGTGCGAATATCCTTTATCTGATGACATTCAGGACCTAAGAGCTTTGCCAGGGAAGATTTCACTAGACGAAGAGTGAGAATGTCTTCTGCCCTTGCAGCAGAGCGTAAGGTTATTGGTCCTGGATGTTAAGGAACCCAACTGAGAGCAACACAGTTGCGAAGCTCGACCGGTAGCTACATTCTGGTACCCGGAACGTCAGGGACCTTGAAACTAAGTTTCAGCCTGACCGTGCGGTTGACCCCTTGTGGGAGTATCGTGGTGGCTGTGGCTTAAGCCCAACTCACGGGGAGAGCTGGGAGTAATCCACCGTACTATCTGATCTGATCCGCCTCAGTCAGCCAAGATCATATGGTTATTGGAATTTACTTTAGATTCGATGTGGACCAGGTTCTGTAACTCACAAAACAGCAGAAAGACCTCGATCCTTTTCAAGAAGGATTGAAAGTCCCTTAAGACAAGAACTTAAATTGGTACTTGGGATATCTCACAAGGCGTTAGTCGGCGAGACCCCGTGCTATTGAGCCTTAAGAGAAGGACATGACGTTGATCCAAATACACACATGTTGTTTTATTGTTGGTGTCATTTTAGCATCTTTTAGTTCCAACAGGTTCAACAAGCTTGAAACAACACTTATTTCTGATCGAATACTCTTCTCTAGAATACCTATCTCAGTCTGAGCCTGTTCAATTCAAAGTTTTGAATAAACTCGTACTCATCTCACCCTTCTTGTTGTCGACCACAACAATTACTGCAGTCGTATTGACGTCAGCTTTAAACAAAATTTCTTCAAAGATTACAAACTCATCATGTTTATTGACTGCTGAAGCACATAAAAGGCTCGTGGTAGCATTTACGGGAATGTCTGTCCTTCAGTTTTCAGGCATGTGTATGTTGTCGAGGGTAAATCTTTTCAGAATTCCCCCTCTTATTGGATTCAAACCAATGGTCAATTGAGTGTCAACAAAAAAGGGACTCTTACAGCAAACGTAGTCGACCGTGAAAGGAAATTCAACAACGATACAACCCACTTCACCCAACTTTAATGCTCAATTATATTCGACATATCCAATCATCCGACTGAAAGCTTAGGGGGTGGGGAAGGCGGTGGCGGGAATACACTCAAAAATAAGAGGAAAACGAAATCAAAAAACTTTCATACTTCCACAGAATAGCTCAACGGTTTGCAAGGAGTGGTGTGATTTATCTTTTTCACTTCTATCCCCATGGACTGTGATTTTCATCGTCTTACCATACGCATCGTGACAACGTGCGGGCGTGTGTAGGTATGCCACATCTGATATCATCTATCGAGCGTGAATTTAAATCATTGGAAGGAGAAATACGTCTTGCACGTGCAGGAATGTATGTACGAGTATGTATACTCTTGAAAGGACGTTAATGCCAGCTCTCTTTCTCTTTCTCTCGCTGCCAGGAGATTTGTGTGTCTAGGCGCTAGCTCAAGAAATAGAATTTAAATCATTTTTGCGAAAAGTTTTTCTGTTAGCGGAGTCAATTTAGAATTTGCCTTCCCTTGCAGTTAAAGTTATTTTAACTCTTCGAATAACGGTGAGTAAAAGTTTTCGCAAAGACACTTGGCTCTTTGTTTTTCAGATATTTTCCGATGCTGTTGGAATTCTTTTTAAGCGGAGAAAAATTGTTCAACTTTCGCAATGTAAACGACTTCAATGTTTTCAGTTAATTCTTCAAATGGGAAAACACGTTTGAAGTTCTGGTTATAGTTCATTTTACGAAGTCCTTAAATTTATATATTGCTATATTTTTAGGACGGAATTTTCAACATCTAACAAGGCCAAAATATATATTTTTTAAGCTTGAAAATATGATTTATTTTCAGATATAACGCTTGGAAGGAAGGGGGAAACTTTAAAGGAATTTTCAAAAAAGGAGTGTCTGAGATAAGAAATTATTTTTGCGTTAGAGTGCTTACAGATTTGGCTTACAACAATTTGAATTGGACAAATTTCTATTTAATACCAAAAACTTGGAATTAAAGCCAATACTTCGGCTTTACCTCCGGCGAAGAGGGTCTTTGAATCTGAGCCTCCTGGTTCGAGAAGAAGAGGACAACCCACCCTCCGGTATAGAGACCAATACATCAGTACCGAAATCAAGCGCAGAGTCACTCTTGCCAATCTCTATTTATTTGGGTTGAAGAGGCAATTGAGTAATAAAACCCTCTCACGAACGACCAAAGTGACTTTGTACAACACCTTGATCATCCCAGTCCTGATTTACGGCGCAGAAACCTGGACGCTACTAAAAGCGGATGAGAAAGCCCTTGGTCTGTTCGAGAGAAAAGTTCTGCGTGCGATTTTTGGTCCTGTTTGCGTTGATGGCATCTGGAGGAGAAGATTCAACCACGAACTGTATGGGCTGAACGGCGGTATGAACCTAGTCAAGCGTCAACGGATACAACGCTTAAGGTGGCTAGGCCATGTAGAGCGGATGGACAACACTGCTCCCGCCCGAAGAGTCTTCGAATCCGAACCACAGCACAAGATCGTGCTAGCTGGAGAGGCATGCTGGTTGAGGTCCAGGTCCGGCACGGACTGTAGCGCTACCTGAAGAAGAAGAAGAAGTTAAGTTAAGTTAAGAGTGGTTAAATACGATGGGAGAAGCTACAGGACCATGGGGTGTGACTTACGTTACATTTTTATTTAGTTAAATTTATTTGAAAAATAATTTTTTTCATTTCTTACTGAAGACTGATTTACATCTCATTACTTTGCATTTACGCCAATGCCAGCCAGAACACTGCATCGGGGGTTATTTTGCATCCCGTGTGTTGTTGTAAAGTCACGGTGTCAGGTGCATTCTTTCTCTTCCTATACATTTTGTCCACAAGATGTCAACAGCAAGTGTTCTGTATTTAGTTACTTAGTCTGACTTGCATCTTCGTCGTTAACTTACATTTTGCACCCCATATATCCAAATAAGTTAAATTGAATGGCACTACAGCCCACAAGAGACCAGGGCCTAGCTTCTACAACAACTACCCACTACGCCACGGTGGCCACATATGCAAATGGTTTGAGAAAAAAATTCGACTGTAATATCGTATATAGCACCTGGTGGTGAAAAATGAAATGCCGTGGGCTAAAGAAGCCATCAGAGAGAAGAAGAAGACCTACAGAGACATATATTTTTTAACACTAAGACTTACAAATTGGATTTGCGAGCACCAGAAAAACAGTTTTGAAATAAGTTCGGCGACAAGTTGGACCATAAATCTGAGCAAAAGGTGTTCTAACAAACCATTCGCCAACTCAGAGGAAGTATGTTCATCATGATCCAATGAGATAGACATAATTTACAGATAGAGCGCTCGGAGGAATTGCAGAATTGATAAACTTCAACTAGCTCTACGTGGCATTACAATGGACCTTTCCATACTTTCATATCTATCGTCATCTTCGTCAGATATGTACCTATTTGTAGTTAACCTAGGCATCGCAAGCATGACATCGAAAGCCTGACGAACCTGCAAATTACTAACTCTGTGTAACCTTTGCAAGTCGGCTGGTTGCAAATGTCGCTTTTGAGTAAAAATGTTCAGAGTTGTCAGTGCAGAAATAGCAATATTAATTATTAAATCTTTGCACGTAAGATTGCTCTCTCCCTAAAGGATCCAAAATTACAGTTGGGTTCAATCGCTTCTGAATTGTAGGTAAGAAACCGACCGTTCACGCTTCCCGCAAAAAGGGTTAAACTGCAACTCCTGATAATACGATTTGTGCATCTGATGTACAAAGAAACGTTTGTCCTCCCAGCCTCAATTTCCAAGAAAAGTAATCCGGCGATACTCCCACACCAAAAACCGCACTAAGTTGTAACTTTCGAGTTTCGCAACCCCAAATGTAGCATATTTTTCTGAAAAGATGATCTTAATCCAAAAAGCGTTGTCCAATTCAAATTGCTCTAAGCAAACAGCAAAAAGATAACGAACTGAATTTTCAACACCACACAAGTCAATAATCTCACATTTTCAGGCTAGACAGATGGTGCGTTTAGGTTGGTGTCTTGAGACCCATACACTCATCTACAGCAACCATATTTTCCTATGTGCGATTCCACAATTGTTTTTTCATAAGAGAGGACTACTAAAGCACCTTGTCGGGCGCAACATTTCTTAAAAGGTTTCCTTGGAGATAGCATTGGTGAAACGGGTCGAAACATAGTTACATTGAAACTTCTCCAGATTCATTCAGAAATCATCTAACTTGCACAAGTGAGATAGATGATGGTGATATAGATGTGGCAACATGAAAAAGTGCAGATAAAAAGAGTTTCTTGTCGCCTGTACGGTTCACAAGAATGAAGACTCTTACAAATGCGTCAACATTAAATCCTCTCTGCCATTTTGTGTGAACACCTGAAATTATTCCTGAACAGTCTGATGAAGGGGATCTTCAGTGCGGCTTCATGACACGGAAGTCCGCTATAAACCACATTTTAAACTGCGACAAGCTTCGAAAAAAACACGAGAAGTACAAGCTAACACCTTTTTGTCGATGTTAAGGCTGCACAGAGTCGAGCTGTACTGTGCCATGTCTATGTTTGGAATTTCCGACAAGCTCGGCCGTTTATATAGGATGACGATGGCGAAATCACAAGATTCAGGTTGGTTGGTCAGTTGCTGACTTAGGCGGATAAGTCAGTCTGTCCCGCAATTAAACGAAAAATCTCTCTTGCCAACGGCCGTATTTTCGGGGTCCAGTGTTGATTGAGTAACAAACCTCACTCTTGAAAGACCGAACTGTTTTTGAGCCACACCTTGATCATCCCTATCCTGCTTTATTGCATAGGCAACTGTGGCAATTGGCAAATGAGCACCGGACTTTATTAGAAGCGGAACAGGTCTTTTTTTGTGCCAGATATGGTCATCTGAAAAAGAAGATCCAATGGTAAACTTTAAGGAGTGTACGGCAGTATGCTAGTAGTCAAGTGTCTACGTAAACAAGGCTTAGGATTGCTAGTGCATGTATATGGGATGGATAGCACGGGTCACGCCCAAAGAATCTTTCAGTTCGAGTCACTGGGACAACGAAATACGGGGCAAGCCAATCTTAGAAGACGCACACAAATTAATAGGCATCCCAGCCGACTTGAAATGCTCACTGGAGAGGCATGTTGTTTCAGGCCCTAATCAATCAAGGGCTGTAATGCCACTCAAAGAAAAGTATGAAGAATCGACTAAATCGGAATATAGCAGAAAGCAACCCTTTTATACGGATCAACCAGTCGGGCTCACCGCTATAATAATCACTCTGGCAATTGTTTCCCTTTTTCTCTAGCCCTTGCTAATAAAATTTGATACACATACAAGAAATCCACTTTCCTTGAGCGCCAGTCTTGCCCAGCCAGGCAATTTCTAGGGCATTACCGAAATCGTATATAATTCCTTTTATTCCCCTGTTCCCAGGATTTTTCTCTTTTTCGTTGATCTGTATTCCTTACCACACCGTTAACATCGAGTGGACAAGGAATTTAAGAGAGCAACAAACCGAACTGCATGGAACGACTGCCATTCTAGAACCTAAGAGCGTGCGTTGAGAACACCACACAACCAGAGAAATGTAACCCAATCGTTTCATGTTTCGACCATTCAAAGAAAGGTTAAATATAGACATTAATTTGATTATACTGATGATTGAAATATAAATTCGCTCTTTGTTTGCGGTGTTTTTTTATCAACTATTTCTCGAGTTTTCATCATCTCAACGATCTCATCATTTATCGCAATCCCACTATTCATTACTAATCCACACGACTGCTCTCCTTTGAAGTGGATAAAGTATCCAATTAAAGAATGTCAAAGCCCTTTTCAGAAACCGTACAATACATTGACGACGGCGGCATCACATAAAATTACCTCTTAAGCGGTTTATTGATTAACCCCTGCAAATGGCTTTAAGAAAGCCAACAAAGAGCCCACTCGCATACACATTCGAAACTCCCACAAAAGAAGAAACGTATGTGTCGACACTGAGAGAAAAAAAATCTTCTCCTCCGCGGAAAGGGAAACCGTACAAAAGAAAGGAACATCTACTGCGTACTCTTGGCAATGATACTTAACATCAACCTCCATCTTCCTTTATGTTGGCCTCTTATTGATTGATGATGACTGGCATTGGTGCTGAGGATGGAGTTGGAGGTGTCAATGGGACTCAAAATTGCCCACTTCTTCTCTCACTCCCTCTCACTCTCTTTTCCGCCCCCCGCAGTGAAAGTGAATAACGAACGTGTGCCTGTTGTAATCCCTCGTCCTGCCTGCTCTTCATGAGGATATAATTTTCAAATATATGTACATACAATATCACATTTGACACTCATGTGTCCTATCTTAGTGTAGTTGGCCGGTGAATTGTGAAAGATACATTCTTTGTGTTGTTGTTGTTGTTGCTGTGTCTTTTGATTGCAATAAGAAATCAATAAAGGACTGTCGCCATTCGACACGAATTGTTTGCGTGTGCTATCCACAGTGATTGAGATAAATGATGGAATTCTATCACGGGCAGGGTGACACATTAAGGTGAGGAAATTGAAAATACAGAAATAGCACAGGTAAACAAGAGACTGGGGGAATCTTAATGTGTTTCCTCTCAGCAGGGTAGGGTGTGGGCAGGACAAAGCCCCCTGACTCTACAATACGCTTGAAGATTAACTTGATTGAAATGTCATTTCCATTGCATACCCATATCCAGTGGAGATTGAGTCACTTTTTGCTTTTATCTTGCTCTGGCAGCAACACGAAACACACTCCTTCCTTGGCTTACCGATAAATTGTGAGATATTGAGTTTGTTTGATTATCTAAACTCTAGCCAACTTCGTGCAGCAGGGTTTATGTGATCTTTCAAGCAAACATACGTATAGGGATGTGGAGGAGGTATGGGACTATGCAACACATAGCCTTGTAATTTGAGTCGATATAGTCTTTGAGATGTACAGCAAATAGGTCTAACCAAAAGACAGAAGTTAGTAAATACTGTTGATATCTTTGGGGTGGCATATATTGGGTGTGTTGGAGGCCGTCGGACAGTTCGGCAAGGCAAGCCTATAAATAATGAGATGGCTCATTGCTTTCTCAAAATTTTGAAGAAAACATACCTGCTGCGCTCTCCTTTTGTGAAACAGGGAGGTCCTGACAATTAAAAATCTGCGGTTCATACAAAAATGATGCATTTTAACAAATTGGCTTGTTATTTTTACACACTTCTCTAAGGGAAAACAGGCTTATAAATCTTTGTTTATTGTTGGGATGAGCCCATGGAAGTGGCCCTCTCTCGAAGGACTAAGCTTTCTTTATATAACACCTTGATCATCCCAGTCCTACTCTATAGCGCGGAAACCTGGACGCTACCTTAAACGGATGAGGAAGCCCTTAGTCCTTTCCTGTTTCCTGGTCCTGTTTGCGTTGATTGCATCTGGAGGAGAAGATTTAACGACCAAATTTACGGGCTGTACAGCGGCATGCGCCTAGTCAAGCGTCTTCGGATACAACGCTTAAGAGGGCTAGGTCATGTAAAGCGTATGGACACCATTGTTTCGTCTCGAAATCTGAGCCATTGGGACAACGCAACAAAGGGCGGCCTAGGCTAATGTGTTGCACACAAGTGCAGAAGGACCTCGAGCAACTTGCAGTGCGCAGCTGGAGGCAGCAAGCGAAAGATCGTGTTGGCTGGAGAGGCATGTTGGTTGAGGCCTACGTCTTCCCCGGACAGTAGCGCCACAAGAAGATGAAGAAGTAGGCTTATTTGAATCCCACATTTCCCTAATTGACATTCGAGTTATGTTGGACAGTCATTGTTCACTAGGGAATTCTCTTGGAGTTATTGAGTGTCTAAACTCACTGTTTGTAGCGCAATTGACTAATGAACTCTTCTTTGCCGATTAAAAGCAAATGCCAGCAATTCCAGCTTCCTCAGACAAATTTTCTGAAAATCTGAATTTATTTCCACGCTCACATGAAATATTTATAAATTTCAAACAGGACTTCGCTTAAATTAAACTTTATGCGATTCGTCACTATCAAAGAGCCACTGCAACGGTTTCAATAAAACAATTACCTCTGATTTCAAAAATGAAAAAAAAGCAATTGACGGCCTTAAGTGGGCTTAACCTCTTGTCAAAAGTGAACAAAAGCACAAATAAATTTTAATGGCTCCTGTTACTTCATTATGAACTCCAGTCAACTTATGGAACTGTCAAATGTTTACGTTTCATTTGTTGAAATAATGGTAGAGCAAAAAAGAAAAATTAACACGACTGGGATTCGCATTAAAAGCAATCGTTAATTGAATTTCTTATTTGCATTTTATTGTGTCGTTGAGAGTTTCTACAAATTCATGAAAAATCGATTGTGTGGTGGTTGTTGTTACCGGCAAATGATGGGACATTCTGGAAAGCTTTCTTAAGACCACTTAAGTCTTAAGGCTTGCCCTCACACTTGGTCTTACTGATGTTCAAAGACAGTTGCGAGAGGTTCTTTATTCTTTATGGCAAAGACATCGATACTTAATGGTCTTCATTCAGTAGGTCGTTTGATGTTCAATCAGTGGGTTTATGGACTCGAAATGATGTCAAGGTGGTGAGTTTGAGGCTTTTAGAATATTTTTGGGATTGTCTTCATCTTACAATGTATGTCCTTAATTTTATGAAATATGAATGCAGTGTTGCTTTGCGTGGTGTTGTAAAGGGTGATTTTTTAAAAGCTATAGGAAAAAAACAGAGTACATAGAATTCAGAAAAATGCATTAAATCTTTATTTAAATCGATAGTACGGTCCATATAATTTAATGTTTGAAGATTATTTTATGCAAATGTTGACCTTGACAGCGCCTCAAATAAGATTTCGGCCGGTATCTCACGAATAAATGCCTAAATTGTTTCTTCCAATAAGCTTTAACATAGCCCCACAAAAAATAGTCTAATGACGTTAAATCGCACGATCTAGGCGGCCAATTGACCGGTCTCGAACGTGAAATAAAATGTTCATCGAACTCGCCTCTCAATAAGTCCATTGTTGCGCGTGCTGTGTGGTATGTGGCACCGTCTTCTTGAAACCACTTGTCATGCAAGTCAGGCTCTTGCATTTTGGGCAAAAAATATTTGGATATCATCTCATGGTAGCGCTCACCATTCACAGTTACGTTACGATTCGCATCATCTTTGAGGAAGTACGGTCCAATGATGCCACCAGCCTATAAACCGCCCCAAACTGTGACTTTTTCTGGATGCATTGGTAGCTCTTGCACCCATTGAGCCAAAAATTAACTGATCATAAAATGGAAGAAGTGCGCGATGAACTTTCTTAACAGAGCACGCTTTTTGTTAATAAAATTCAATAATTTGCAAGCGTTGTTCGTTTGTAGGACGATTCATGGTTAAATTATAAATTAAACTGAAGATGTTTGACAGTGAAACAAAACACGAAGCGTGCGTCAGCTGCTTAAACCAGTGTTGCCAAAAAGATAATAGCTAAAAAATTACCCTTTAGCAGAAATTTGGTTTGATGTGAAAAGTTTAACGTATACCTCAAAGCTTATTATATATTTGATTCGGGAATAAAAAGCTAAACCTTCTGCGTTCGTGTGAAACTTTGCCTTGTAGCTCAAGTCCAAGCATAGGGGATCCTTTTAAAACAGTTTAATTTAAATACACGAAATGAAAGTTCAGTGGTTGCACATTTCCTCGTATATCAGCTGTAACCTTAAACATTCTCTATTGCGTACACCATCCTTGTTCGGTTTCATAAGCCTAGAAGTCCATGATATCTACTGTATTTCCATACCCTGATGCGTGACTGGCGCTTCTCTACTGACAGCACTCTTATCAATATTTAATCAGAGCAACGCAAATCTTAAAGGGGATGATATGTACTGGATCCTGAGTGTATGTAATTTCCCGACACCACCCTGTCAATTACGGCTACAGGTTGTTATCATTTTGTAATACAAAATGAATGAGTTAACTGTCGATGAGGTGAGACCTTATTGTTTATTAATGCTTCCCAGCTATCACGTGATGTGTAATTTAGAAAATGACCTCGCACAAACTACCTACTGCTTTCCTTTGCATACCTTGGCTAAGACAGGTGACAGGACCGATTCAAGCCGAATATAATTTTTATTTTAAATTCATTTTGTATTACTGTAGTGGCAATAAAGTGAAAATTAAATGCGCAAAAATTAATTCTTTTTTGTGCGTCGACCTCCGCGCAGAAAGTCTAGGTTCGATTCCGGACGGGACACCTCGCATTTTTCACGACACCACCTCTTTCGAGTTGCTGACAACACTTAAAGAGTATCAATTGTCTATGAAAAGCTTCTCAAATCTCGCCGTTCGGAGTCGGCAAAAAACTGTAGGTCCCTTCTACTCATGAGAGAACAGTAGCATGTGCAACACGAGTAGTTGTTGTAGAAGCTCGGTCCCTTGTGGGCTGTAGTGTCACTCAATTATTTATTATTATTTAAAAAAATATTGCAAATTTAGTATTCAAATATTACCCATTCTAAGACACATCTTCTTTTCATTTTTTACCAGGAGTTTAATTTCGAGTCGAAAAAATCGGTCGCAATCCACGAATCGATTCAATTTTTAACTTCATTGTAATTTCGGAAGTACTGGTCAGTAAAGTCTTATTGAATTGAGTGAAGGAAATGGCAATCGGATGACACAAGGTCTTGACTATGCGGCTCAGAATTGCTAGCCTAGCAACATCTCGTACTTGTGCTGCAAAGTAACTTTATTCAATGGGATCAATTGTTGTTATTAAACTTTGCCAGTGATAACTTCTTACGATCAAAAGCGACTCAGTAAACCACACACAAAACATAACCTTCTTGACATGTAAATGATCATTGTCGTTTATGAGGTATGGCCGCTGTATTCATACGAAGCCTGACGTTTTTGATTATCTAGTGGTGGATCCACTTTTCCTCAACAGTAACAATCTAATGAGACAGACAATTCTTTTTAAAGCCCTTAAACAGCATTTCAAAATTTCATAAGAGGACACTTGACTTTATTTCATACGACACAGAATGTCTGATCTTTTCAATCATTCCCAAATGAACAGAAACGGTTTGTTGAGCGATCTTCATTATGCAAGGCCCCCATTTCTTTTTTCGCTATCCAGTTACATTCAAGTAAAAAATTATCATTTCTAGCACATTCTGACACAAATGAAAACACGGTCTTCATAAAGACATTCGAGCTTGCAATTTTTCACTATCAAGCATTTCAATAAGCAAGCAGAGAGAAGTTTGCTCTGGACCTAAGTTACATTGTATGCATAAAATCCTTTTTTTTGCGGCTTTCGTCGCTCCAAACGGACCGCCAAACAGATGGACAACCCAGCAGATGGACAATCCGGCAAATAGACAGCCGGTAATCTTTTCACTCAAAGAATGATTTTTAATAACTTGACCTTAAGTTTTCTAGGTCGATCTACAGTTACTTTTTGTATATTTTGGAAAATCCTTTCGATCGACTCAGTGTTCGTTCCAACTCTTACCTATAGCAACGAAATTTGAGTAATGACCGAAAGAATCAGAATAGGAATACAGGCTTTTATGTACTTTCCAGAAAAATTGTAAAGGACACATCGCGGTGAGAGATAAATGTCGAGCACCTACTATTTTGGATAGAAAGGGCTATGCGTTTTGGATATAGGGCGGTGTATGTCCCCTCCATCACGGTTCCCAGGCTTACCTTGGATGTGTGGGCATTTATTTAAAACTGCGGTACACACACGTACCGCTCCTTCCATCTGATCGTGTGATCTGCTCGAAACGATGAATTTCTAAATCTTTATTAGTATAAATACTTGTGCACTACAACTTCATCCTCTCTTCAGTCCGAAAAATAAAGCCGGCACAACAAGCGGTTGTCGTTTTCCTCTTGTTCACCCACTCCTACAAAATTTCAGAAGTGGGATAGCGTTAGAAGTAGAATTCATGCATGCACATTTGAACGCAGTTAAAACCGCATGATTATTAAAAAAAAACACTTTCTTTGGATTTACAGACAAAAGGAAAAAAAGATGAAAACTCAATTCCAACGGTTAGTGGTGACGATCATTTTTCTACCACACGATGGATTGAGCAATTTGATGAATGTGCGGATATAGCTGGATTTTACCAGATTTTCTTTGCTAAAAGACTACTTCGTCGTACAGCGTTTCTGTTTGCTGGAAGTGTTAATTCAAAACGTTGGAGTGAACTTAAGTGTGCCCTGAAAAAGGAGTTTCTAAAAGTGGTTTCGTAAGTCGACATATATGAAAGGCTGTGATAAAGACGAAAACGTAAAGATAAAACAAAGCAGCAGCAATATTTGAGAATGCAAGAAGACGTAGTGCAGCTCATTATAAATGGAATTTCTGACAGTACTTACTTACTTATCAGGCCGGCGACCCATGAAGGGTCAGAGCCTGAGCAATTGCTGCCTTCCATCGCTGACGGTCCTGGGCACGCTGCTTCCAGTCATCAAGGCCAAGCTGTCTTCTCTTCGCTGGAGCGTTGCTGTCCATGCGTTCGATGTGGCCGAGCCAGTGTAGTCGACGGATTTTAGCCTTCCTTACTTCATCCACACTCTGGTACAGCTTGCAGAGTTCGTGGTAATGTCTTCTCCTCCATTCACCTTCCTCGCAGACGGGACCATATATCCGACGTAGAATTTTTCTTTCGAAGGCACCAAGAATCAGTCCTGCAGATTTGCTTATCGTCCAGCTTTCAGCTCCATAAAGCAGGACTGGCAGTATAAGGGTCTTGTAGAGCATGACTTTGGTCCTTCGGAGGAGGAGTTTTGACCCCAGTTGTTTCGACGAAACGAAGTAGCATCGGTTGCCAATGGTGGTTCTACGTCGGATCTCCACTGTGGAGTTAACCTTTGCCCCGAGGTAGACAAACTCCTTTACTACCTCAAAATTATAGTTGTCGATTGTTACATTTTGTCCTAGGTGTATATACTTGTTTTCCCCTCGTTGATCTTAAGACCAGCTCGCTTCACCTCTTCTTCAATAGCCGTAAAAGCCTCCGCTACAGCACGTTGGGAACTTGCGATGATATCGATGTCGTCCGCCTATCCCAACAGCTGGACTGTTTTGTAGAAGACAGTGCCTTCCGTCATCCCATGTCCATTCCACCATGTTGAGAGCGTTCAGCAACTTTGCCCTGTGACCACAAACACTGCCCCCCAGAATTTCTAACAGTCAAGTAAATAAATCAATTTTATACAATGCTAATAATCTTACGGAACTAAAAAGTGCTTTAAAAAATACTCAGCAGTTTTAAATAAACGCCTACAGATGTAATTTCATTCCGAGCGGCCGCTCGGCATACCCAAGGCGATGTGGTTGGATGAAATCCATGAGCTCGCCTGGTTGCGTTTGGAAATATCTCCTGAGGAGTTAGTGCCGGGGATCGACCGGCCTGGAGGTATCTTTTGTCCCCGTGAACCCTTTAGTTATTCCGGTTAACAAAAATGATGATGATAAGTGCTTGTGAATCAACGTAATCCTTTGCCTTCCGGTGTACAACGAAACGGCCAATTCTCATATTCCGGAATCACATTGTCGTAGTTTAGAGTATCAACAGCGCTACTAAATCCCCATACAAAGGATGTCCCAGCAAGAACGCAAGATTTAAATTTGGCGCCATTCAAATTGTCATTGTTTGACATTTGAACAATTATTATTGTTTGTTAGTAGTAGAAGGTATAAGGTTAATCAAAATGGTGAAAGTTTTGCGGCTACAGGTCGCAAATTGAGATCAATTTGGGGTTACAATAATGCTCCAGAAGAGTCTAGCGGTTAGTGGAAAAATTTGCTGCAACTGGGTCTGTAACTAATGTAAAGGCAACAACGCGCCTTCGACCAGGTCGATCGACCGAAAATATCGCAGCGGTACGTGATGATGTCGCTCAAACTCCATCCACCTCAATTCGACACCGAGCTCAGCAAATTGGTGTTTCCAAATCCACTATTCAGCGAATTTTGACAAAAGATTTGCATCTTCATGCATATAAAGTTCCATTGACTCAGGAACTGCAGCCGGCTGACTATGCACAGCGAAAGGAGTTCGTTAATTGGATATTGGAGAGGCAACATGAAAATCTTGCCGATAAAATAATTTTTAGTGACTTTCCATTTTGATGGCTTGGTCAAAAGGCAGAATTGCCGCATTTGGGGCGAAAAAATTCCTCGAGTGATTCACGAGAAGCAAATGCATCCTCAACATGTCACAGTGTGGTGTGGATTTTGCGCTGGAGGAATCGTTGGACCTTTTTTATGAAAATGAGTCAGGTCAAGCGCAAACAGTCAATGGTGTTCGGTATCGTGAAATGATCACCAATTTTTTCGTGCCTAGAATTGAAGAAATGAATGTGGAGGGGACGTGGTTTCAACAAGACGGCGCAACATCTCATACAGCCAGAGAAACCATTAAATTGCTGCATCAGTCATTTCCCGGTCGTGTTATTTCGCGTTTTGGAAACCATAATTGGCCGCCTAGATCGTGCGATTTAACACCATTGGAATGTTTTTTTTGGGTTTTTTGATGTCGATGGTTTATGCGAATAAGCCGACGACGACTTAAGCCTTAAAAGAAGAAATTGACACTGCATTAATGAAATACCGCACCATTTATGCAAAGCGGTCATTGAAAACTTCATTAAAATATCGTTTATGTGCCAGCAAAGCCGCGACGGTCATTTGGCCGATGTGTTAATCCACAAAGAATTCACGATTTTTTTAAATATCTGCGTTTTATTTAAAATTGAAATCTCACGTTCTTGTTGGGACAACTTTTAGCTGGTCAGCCATTTTGTTTTGTTTTCCAATTCAATTGTTCACTTGAAAGTTCATGAACTCTCTTCCCATAAATTTTTAAGCTTCATACAGTAATATTGATAGAAATGTGTTTTTTTTAACAGAAATCAAAAATTTCTCTTGGGTAAGTGCAGACGAAACACCTTATGCACACCAGTGCTCCCAAATTATGTCTTTATTGTATTCGCCTCTAAAACACACATTTCTCTGGGAAGTGGTCTGGATTGCTAAAGATTTTCATCCTTCAATATCGTACCAGACTCTACAAATCTTCTTATATAGAGATGTGAAATCACGACTCAACAAGGTGAGAGCATTGTACACCCGTCCCACTGCCCACTCATCCGTGCTGCATGCGTAGCAATTAATTTCCATGATTGAATATATTACCCATCAGCACCGGCTTAACGAGCGCAAAAATTATTCAATGTCTTCGCCTCGGACGGGATTAACAACTTTCACAAGAATACAACGGACATGCTCCTGGGGGCATATTTATACGCACGGCAAATAGAAGACCAGAAACTGAAGTGAAAATTTTACCACTGTTGTGGAATTAATCCCATGACCTGGGGCCGGCTACGGATGTATCTAGGTCATTATGCGCTCACATCGGACCAGGTCCAGGCTCAGGATTTATTGTGATATAATGATGCCGACATCCCATAAGTGTGTGTTAGTCCCAATCATTAATCCCGTTATGCTCTCTGTGCAGGACCTCAATTAAATGCTACTGGCAGTGTGCACGGAATGCTTGCATTATGTCAAAATATTGCATGGGAATAGAATAGTTTGTGGCATGAACCTGCCAATTAAATTCCAAAATCATAGTACATAATTTCTTTTTCGGGCGGTCGTGTAGTATGCTCCGATAATCCTTTTGCTGTGTCCTGTTGCCGGGGGTGTTTTGAGGCTGATATTACGCCCTGTCTCTGGGGTGCTGCCGAGTGAATTTGATTCTCTGTGAATCATGTAAGTCCTTAACTCAACTAATTGGAAACAGATATGTGTAGTTCAAATGACATGACTTCGAAAGTGGGGCAAATTGTATTGAGATTCTGTTTGTTTGATTGTCGAAACTTTGGGGACACAAATGGAAATAATGTCGAAGGAATTAGGCGAAATACAATTAGTTAATTGTTCCGGTCCTGGCAAGGCAGTGGGATGTTCTCGGATTATTGGTTTCATTGCCTTTTATCCCTCTTAGATGGACTTGAGAAAATACATTTATTTGCAGCGTTGTGTAGCAGTTTGGTTGCATAACAGCAATTAGAGTAGATTTGGAGTGAATTTTAAACATAATAGTTGTAGTTGAGGCTTGAAATATAGCACAGTGAAAATTATTCCAACGACGTATAGCACAGGAATTGTTCGTGACTTTGCTGCATATTCAGATGCTGTCCCCAATTTAAATAACGTGGATAATGGGCATAAAATACAAGCTTGAGGACTATTAAAAAAATGGCTCATGCGACATGTGAATTTTGTTTAAGGGCGCAATGGTCTGTGTGACCACAATTTAAAGTTTTTTTTTTTTAAGAAGCATAGAACTTTAAAATGAAAGAAAAAAATATTTTTCTTTAAATTGATATTAATAATAATAATTGATAGTGCTACAGCGAACAAGGGAACAGGGAATACCTGTGTCGTACGTGCTACCGTTCTCTCAGAGTAAAAGGGGACCTACAGTTTTTCTGCAGACCCCTAGCGATGAGAATTAAAAAGGTTTTAACGGACAATTAGTAACCTTTGAGTGTTGTCAGCAACTTGAAAGTAAAAACTGATGTGTTCTGTCCGGGAATTGAACCTGTAACTTACGTATATGTCAACGCACAAACCCACTATGCCACGGCGACATGAAATTCATTTCAATAATACTTTTCTGGCATTACAACGGCTGGTTTATATTTCAACTTTTTCCAAAATTTGTAGCTATATATGAACAATAACGTGCCGAATGTTGTCCCCAAAGTGGTCAATAGTTTCGGCGTAGACTAGCGACTTCACATATCTATAAAAAAAATAGTCACGTGGTGTTAAATGAGGCGATGTGGAAGGCCAATTCAAGGAGCCTTAACGTAAAGTTTTGCGATTACCAAACATTCCTTCAATTAATCAATTACGGTACTAGCTGTGGGACATGTTGTATGACCTTGTACGCTACAGCCCCTCCACATCCTGGTGTTTAATTGAGGAAGGAAGAACTCAGCAACTCTGGGTGTATAGCAGGCATTAATAAGTGCAACGCTTTGTACAGCATCATTTTTAAAAAAACCCACAAAGAACACCAAACAGTCAGTTTTTGTGGATGTAACTTCGTCTCAACCTACACTAGAGAATTATCGCGTTAAATACGGCAGTTTTGTTCATTGACCGATTCATCCAAAACTAAAAGCTTAACAAATTCGCAAATTAAAGGCAATTTTGTTTTGAGCTGATTCACAGAATCTTTGCAAGAATTGTTCAGGCGTCAGTATGTTAATTTTGAAACGCAAAACCAATTAAACAAATTACTTATCAACTGAAGTGACCTCCAGTTAAGATAGTGCTGCCAACTTCAGGTTATAATTCTTAAGACGGCAAGCTTCAAACACAGCAGCAAAATTAATAAATACGAACGTGAATGAATGGGCAGTTAGAAGTGCCCTTTGAATGGTCGGATTAGTAGTAGCTAATAAAAAGAAAAAACCAACAGTCTTACAGATATGTATGTGTTTTGAAAAGAACACAAGAACTGGAGTGTTGATGATTGGAAACGGGTAATCTATTCGGAGGAGAATTAAATTAATCGCATTTAGTCAGATGGCAAGGAATGCTTCTGGCATCGGCATAATGACGTTCTTCAAAAGAATGACTCTCCGACAAAAAGAAACATGAAGGTGTGAGCTTAATAGTGTAGGGAGGTTTTAACTGGTGAAATATTGGCCTACCGATCAGAACAGAAAAAAGTACTGAAGAACAACAAGACAATGATCTCAAATACTGCACGAGTTGTCCAGAGCTGACTTAGAGGGCAAGTTTTTCAAACTACAAAGTGGCAAGCACAAAGCCCGGATCTAAGTTCAATTGAGAACTTGTGGGAAATTCACAGAAGACACTTGGCATCTTATTGTGAACGTTCAAAAAATTTGAGTAGTTTATGGAAGAGAGTGGTGAAGTGGGCCAATATTTCATCTGCATATTTAAATATTTGTGAAGAGAACGCCACTAAGGAAAATATATTTTTTCTTTAATCTTAAAGTGCAGGTGTACTGCAAAAGAGTGTTTTTCGCCCTACTTTGTACTTGCAACTTACTATCAACATAGTAAACGAAAAAAGCAACATCCTATGCTTCAGTCTCAGGTCTAAATATAAGTCAGAACAGACATCTTGGAATTCTGTCTGACCAAGATGAAATTAAATACTTCCCCTGGATGATCGTAAAAGCTGTGCAATAAAACCGCTCCAGGACGGAATTCAACCTGTTGGAATCGCGCGATAGAACTAAATAAAAATAACTTTCGTGGCACTACTGCCTACAAGGGGTGAAAATCTAGATTCTTTAGCAACTCCTCGTGTTGTGAATGTTAGAGCAGACCTACAGTTTTTTGTCGACTCAGAAGGACGAAATTTGTGCACTTTTCTCACAGGCAAGTTTCAGCCTATCTTTCTAGCAAAATGGATAAATTTGAGGCGGGATGAAAAAGGTTGTGATTACATCAATCCTTAAAAGGCGACTTGTCACAGTGTTGTAATTGGCGGAGGATCACGCCGCTCTGCACCGTCAAAAAAAAAAAAAATACTGAATCACATTAACAGCAAATAAATTGTATATGCATTAAATCTTAATTAAATTTTTTGGAAGAACAGGCGGGTTGTATGCCGCAAAAATTCTGTTAAATTAAGTGCTGAACGCACGCCATTAGAACTGGCCTCTATTGATTTCAGAAAGTGTTTGATATGATCCAACAACTTTCAACATCAATCAATATGAAATTGTTGCTCACGGTGCAAGAACATTCCTGTGAACATTATTAATTTAATCAAAAGCCTTTACAGCGAGACAAAAGTCCAGTTCGGTGGGAGTAATGGTGTAAGGCAATTTATCTACCCTCTGCCACCATTGTTTTAAATAGTATCGTGAATCATACCTGGAGTATGGCTAGCTGAAGGACCTTGACTTTGCTGATGATCATAGCCCTCTGGCCCACAATCACATGATGTTCAACCTGCCAAAAGGTTGTTGAAATTCCACCAAAAGGGTTTTTTGTATGATGTTGTAAAAGCGATATTAAATTTATTAAAATCAGAGTCTTTAACTTAATTGTCACGACTGTTGTACTGTAAGGCTGTTTGACTTGCAATGTAGCACAACAAGTAAATCCTGAAAATTCACTGGCCTTAAACGACACCCAATACATGGCTATTGTGAAAAACAACCTATTTCCTCTTTTGTGTAGCTTTACTTAACAGGATATAAAGGTGGTTTGGATATACGCTTAAAAACCGTGTGACCGGCATTTCATTCAATGGAACTCTCATGGCAGTCAACACATTCCAGAGAAAACAGCTAAATAAAAAAAAAAGTAGAAAGACATTTAGTTAGTTCGATATTCTACGTTAGACAGAATTAGATTTTGTGCTCTTAATAGGACATACGATGATGTGACAGGATTTATGAATTACTTGATAAGAAAACATATGAATGTCGACGGAATCACTGATGGGGCCAAAGACCATTTGTTGCGACATCGGCTACCAGACCCAGTTTTTGAGTGAACTTGGCTGGCAGTGACAGCTGGGCCAGTACAATATTTTTGTACTATGGCATGTCAGGAGCCTCTGGAACATCGATGAGACTATCGTGGATACCGTAGTTTGAAACAGCCAACAGACAATACCAGCGGACTGACTTGAAGCAGATTGTTCACCGTACTGCCTCATGCCAGGTAGTTTGTGGGCTTTCCCGCTTCAGTGTGAAGTTGCATTCTCAACAGCTAGTTTCTACCCAAAGAGCTTTAGAAAGACCTCGCTCCTTACCAAGGTGGTTTGATCCTTGGGCGTTTAGTCTTGCGTTATGTATGAGGCCGTCAAGGAAGGTGATCACGTTAAACAAAACCCATATATAATTATATAACTGACATGAAAAAAAGCAATATGTTCAGTTCTGATATCGAGCCTGAGAGTCCATGCAATTGCCCAATTTGCCGCGGAGTCCATTAGGCTCATTAAAACTGCGTTTTCAGACCTTAAAAATTCAATAACTTCCTTTTGCGGGTCTTGGTCAATACTGACCAAAATATTTTAGTCATTTTCGATATTATTTACCAGACATTTTCTGGAGTAAATGTTTTATAACTAGTTAACGGTGAGTTTGAAGACAAGAGATAAAAATGTCAAGTGATATGATTTCGCTTAAGTTTACAATTTTGCCCCATCTTCACTCCAACGAGAGCTACTTTTTAAGGAACGAAACCTTAAAAATACGCCACAGTTATTATTTCGCGAATCTGTTTTGATTTCATTTCTGAAACTCAGCTCATGGCAAGTTTTGTTCTTTTTGTCCAGATTGTGAAAAATCTAGGAACACTGTTCAATTTAAATACTTCGCCACCACATTCCTTCGGATGAGAACTTGGTGATGAAAACTTTACAATTCTATATGCTTATGTTACACACACATATCACCGTCATTCAGTCCGAATTCCAGTCCAGCTTCCAATAAACGCCTAAATAATATAAGTATGGTATCGTTGAGCAGTCGGGCTGGAGAAACACCAAAAAGATCGAAGTGTAAATTCCATCTGCCATTGTATTAATTTAAATCTGCTTATTTATAGGTACAGTATTTGATTCCGAATGACAGACATTTTGATAGTAACAGATGCAGCTCGTTGCCAACCGTTTCCTGTTTGAAGCATGGTACACATCCTTATCACCTTGTCTCACATATGTGCCTACTCCTGCATTTGAAGTACGTACACATCCCCATAAGTACGTTCATTACGCCGGATGTGGTTGCCGTAATACTAATGGATTCGACGTAGACACTCGTGTTCAACGGATAATCATCGAACGGTAACAACCACCTCAATTCAGCGGCCTGCTGCAAACTGTTGCACACACTCCGGCTGCCCAGCAAACCCTCCTCTCGTTAGTGATTCTGCTAAATTGCCAGATAATCCAATGATGTGTATCTGGTTTTATTATGAACTCATTGGCTCTGCCCTCATTACGGCCAGACGTTCAAGTGAAAGAAGAGCAAACGCAAATGTTTTCCTTAGCCATCATTAACCGGGTATAGCAGGGCGCTCCGCAAAGTGTAATTGACTTCTGACCGCAGACTTGCAATCAAGAGCGTATAAAGCCTTTAATTTTTCAAGCTCAGCGGGCACATTAAGCGTACATATGCACGTCTAAGCGTAGTAAGAAAATATGATGGCGTCTGACCTGACCTTTCGCCAGCTCTGCGCTCCTCGCAAGCAGCCACATGCAACCTGTGTAAAAACCGCACACGCTGTTATGCAAACCGAAAGCGCTTACACAGCTACTAGTTAAGGGTGCTTAGCATAAGCGCTGCGGAAAAATACAGTAAAATTCATCAAGAGTCATCCGCCGCCTGCATGGGGACCGTGTACACAGGATTTCATTTTTATTTCTCCGCCTTCTCACCATTTTCGTGTGCGTCTGGGAAAAGTTAATCGTGTCTGCCTTCAAGGTGGACTGCTCCTGGCGGCCAAAGTTTTCTGTATTCCCTTGAACTTATTCAAAAAGTTGTTAATAGTAATTGAGGTGCTGCCAAAAATTCTCTCCTTTATCCTCGTCAACAGTTTTTTGCCGTTTGTTAACAATCCGAACCCTTCTGTGCTCGGAAAACGATAAATAAACCAGCGAAAGAGTTACGGGGGTGGACACACAAAATAAAGAAAAAAATGGCGACAGCGCCGACAACGCAGCTGAAGTTTCCTGGATGCCGAAATAGAAAATTACCCACAGAAATGTCACAGAATACAAATGGCGGCAATTTGGTTGGATGGCGGATGGTAGGGGACAGTTGGCTTGACATGTTTTCCCTTTGGTGTCGACAGACTGCTGGGCTCTCACTGGCCGATTGTTTTTCTTTCCATTTTTTTGCTGTTGCGAAATGTGATTTATTTAGTCCTACACTCACCTGTACCAGTGTGTATAGGAGTTGAGGCGGTTGTGCTTGTCATGGTCGGATAGGAGGCGAGACTGTCTGGAAAAAATGTCAGTCAATGGATATCCGCAGCTGGTTAATCCGAAGTCAAAAATCATTGCTTAAGATTAATTTCTTAGCAGACAGGATTTATGACTCGACAAATTTGCTTTTCAATAAAATAACATCTGCTTCTGAGAAAATAAATTAACGTCTCTGCAAATTAAGCCCGTAAGGTTAAGCCGTTAACCCTTAGCCCAGCAGCTGATCTGTTACAATATTTAAGTTAGCTCCGTGGGAGACAGACAGTTGACATTCGAAAAGACTAAGGAGTCGGACAAAGCTTAAAAAAATTGTCACAGATAGACTTATTTTCTATTTCCGCGGTTGATGCTGAGAATTTGGAAAAAAACTCAGTTTTGCGGACTGTTAAACGGCGTTGACGACACAATACATCTGTCAGGCAGAACGATTACCTGAATGTAGAAGACGTTGGAGTTCTGTTCTCCCGAGAAAATCACTCTTAAAACTGAAGTTAAAAAAATCTGCTGAAGCTGACGGTGTATCAGCAGATCTCTTTAAGGCAGATGAAGAAGCTGGGCTTATACGCCTACACCAGCTTGTCTGTAAGATATGGTGAGGGGAAAACACTGTTTTTAGAATCAAGCTGACTGGTAGTGACAGCGTGATCAAAGGCGATGTTCTCGTGCCACAGGAAGTCAGAAGTCAATGGAACACATGGTTCCAGCTTTCACATGCCATATGCCCCCTTGTGGGAGTATCGCGGTGGCTATTACCGCGGGCAAAGCCAAGGTAAGTGTTTTGGTCTGAAACAGATTGTTCACCCTGCTGCTCATTCAGGCCAGTTAGGGTTACCAAACTTTCCGGGCTCAATGTGGAATTGCATTCACAATCGAGTGCTTCGACCCAGAGAGCAGCAGAGGTTTTAGAAAGACCTAGCTCCAAACCATGGTGATGTGATTGCTCTTTAAGTACGATCGCATTTGGTACCCGGGTAACTAAGGCGTCTAGTTTTGCGTTATGTACGACTCTTGGGGAAATGGGCCCCGGTTAACAGTGACATGATTGAAAAAATACTGGGAAAAATAAAGTTTACTTTATCAACAATAACGTACAGCATCGGTATCGTATACAAACGTTTGTAATGGGTAAGATGTTGTAAGTGATCTGTGGGTTCGGTCACTGACTTCGGTCCCACGAAGCAATCGAGTAACATGCTCCCTTTCGAAGGAGCAGGCTCGCCGGCTTTGTAAAATAACGTGATCTTCCCTATACTGCTCCATGTGACATATAACGCAGATTCTTCGATGTTATTCAAAGCGGATGAGAAAGCCTATGGTCAAGCGAAGTACTGAATACAGGAGAAACTTTTCGAAATAGAACCGAACTCATCGGCATTGTAGTCCAGCACGACGTCAAATCAACACTGAAGAAGTTACACCTTGTGGCCATCTTGTCCTTCTCCAGGTAGTTAACATAGATCACACCTGATTCAAACCATTTCGGGTAGCCTTCCTCAAAACTCATTTACTCGTTTGAAGATCTCTGTTTGTTCGTACAGAAGCAACACAGAAACTCCTACGGACTGAGCTTAAACATCATCAAACGGCTTTGTTTGTTATGTAGGGTAAGTAAATGCGGGGCACCTTCCTAATGGCAAATAAAGGGTGGTTTCTATTTTTTATTTTAATAGAAGAATCTATGATAATTATGTGTGAAGCAAAATATCGACCAAGTGTATAACTCTACACATAATTCATGTTCAATATCGTCCAAATTGGACCAGGGCCTAGCTTCTACAACAACTACTCGTGTTGTGCGTGCTACTGTTCTTTTACGAGAAGAAGGGACCTACAGTTTTTCCCCGACTTTGAACGGCGAGATTTGAGAAGCTTTTCACAGACAATTGAAAGAGGTGGTGCCGTGAAAAAATGCTAGGTGTCCCGTCCGGGAATCGAAACTAGACTTTTTGCGTAGCGGTCGCACTTACTACGCCACGGCGACCACAATGTCATTTTCAATTATCGCATCCTTTAGCTCTTAAATTATTGGTCCACTAAAGTACAGTTCTTCTTTTACACATTCCTAAAGAAAGAAGTCCAAAGGAGTCAAATCACATGAACGTGGCTGCTAATTACCCCCGACATAACGTGAGATAACATGACCATTGAATTTCCCGAGCAAAAGGAATCATTAATTCTTTGGCTTTGTGTCCAATATATCCAATCCAATATTATCCAGGTTGATGTGCCCAATTATTAGCTACAGGAAATCCGTAATCATCTGGGGATTTCAAGACTATCTGACTCGACTGTCATATTATATTCGGATGCCTACTACCTGTCTACCAGGCCTGATCGAATGATCTGCACGAAAAGCTCATCATCTGCTTGTAACCAATTCCGGTAAAACATAGATGTAAACCCATCTTCTCTTGCACTTGAATTCTGTCAGACAGTTGGAGCTCGTCGATTAATAAAGACGCTTACCTCAAACAAAACAAGAAAGTGTTTTCTTCAATCCACTCCCTCTCCCTACACACGGTACCTGCTTGGACCTAATTTTTGAAGAAGTATTACCTGATAACGCCGCTAGCCCATTCCGCCCATTCCCAATTAAATCTTATTAGTTACACGCTTATCTTGATTCCAAATCCTGATTCAAAATTCGCATCAGTGATATTTTTGAGATGTTAAATTGGTGGGCACGACAGCTAGTCGTGGTTGACAGCACTTCTTCTACACTATAGCTAACAACAGGAATAGTGTTCAGGTTCGGCACGATTCTTGTGGACACACTTCCTCGATTTGCTATCCGAAAAATCACAATGTGCACGAAATGCATTTTTATTTGAATGTCCATTTTCGTAAGAGGCTGCAACAATCGTAACGCTCTGCTCAATTGTGTACACCTCCATGGTTAAATTTGTAGACCACCAAAGCAAAGAAATGTTTAAGTTTAAGTTGGGCGAAAAACTTGTCGTTTAAGATAACTAGATGGCTGTTGAGCGTATGGACACCAACGCTTCGGCCCCAAAAAGTCTTCAAATCCCAGCCATTGAGACAACGCTACAGAGGAGGGCCTAGGTTTAGATAATACACACAAGTGGAGAAGACCCAACCTACTTGCAGTGCGCAACTGAAGGCAGCTGGCGTGAGATCGTGTTAGCTTGATAGGCATGTTGGCCCAGGTTTAGCCCGGACTGTAGCGCCATGGAAGGAGGAAGAAGAATAAGACATGACGTTAAGATGTGACATACAATTTACGTCATGTATTATAGTTGTGGTGGTATATAAGTTCTTCGACCCACACGCAAAAGGTCTGGGTCCGATTCCCGTACGGGACACCTAGCATTTTTTTACGGCACCATCTCTTTCGAGTTGCTGACAACTCTCACAAAGTATCAATTGTCAATGAAAAGCCTCTTAAATCTCGCCGTTTGGAGTCGGCAAAATACTGAAAGCCCATTCTACTCGTAAGAGAAAACCTACAGACACAACACGAGTAGTTGCTTTAGAAGCTAGACCCTGGTCCCTTCTGGACTGTACGTGCCATTCAATTAAATAATAGTTGGACAAGCCCTTGGTTTGTGGAGGATATGACTAGTGGCTCTTTAAAAATGCTTTCTGTCGGCTGAGACACTTTAAATCGATGGACTACTAATATGAGATTGTAAACTTCTATTTTACGTGGCTCATGAAAAAACGACACTCGACCAATATCAAATTTTGACGATTGTCATCAAAGGAGATGAGTCACCGGACATAAAAAAAGCGCACAAAGCGACTTTCGTTCCAAAAATTAAATATGGAATCACCGACTGATATTGTCTCTGCTCCGTTTTTCTAAAATTGACAAACACTCCCGCTTCCAATGAAATTTTTGAAGAAGAAGGTACGCCACCGGCTTAATTGTTCTTCAGCCTTTCCATAGCTGTGCCCACTGCAAGGCTGCCTGCAGCTGGGATCCCTATGCCTCTCGGCTGGTCAGACCCGCATAGCAGCTATGGGTAAACAGGTACACTATACAATGGCGGGCAAGTAGATCACATTTCCTTAAAATCTTTTCTTAAGTCAACATTCTTGTTTTTTTTCTTTCTATTTATAAATTAAGGATTCTTTTTCTTCTTCTTGTGGCGCTGCAGTTCGGGGTGGACCTGGCCTCAACCAATATGCCTCTCCAGCCAGCACGATCTTTCCCCGGCTGTCGCCGGTTGCGCACTCCAGGTTGGCTGAGGTTCTTCTCCAGTTGTGTGCGCCACCTTAACCTAGGCCGTTCTCTGTTGCGTTGTACCAATGGCTCAGATTCGAAGACTTTTCGGGAGGGAGTAGTGGTGTCCATACGTTCTGCACGGACTAGTTATCGTAAGGGTTGTATCCGAAGACGCTTGGCTAGGCGCATGTTGCTGTACACGCCATAGAGTTTGTCGTTAAATCTTCTCCCCCAAAAGCCATCAACGCAAACAAGACCAAAAATCGCAGAACTTTTCTCTCAAAAAGACTAAGGGCTTCCTCATCCGCCCAGGTTTCCGCGCCATAAAGTAGGACTGGGATGATTAAGTTGTTATATAAAGCAAGCTTAGTCTTTCGAGAGAGGGCTTTATTACTCAATTGCCTCTTGAGCCCAAAGAAACAGCGATTGGCAAGAGTGATTCTGCGTTTGACTTCGGTACTGGTGTTGTTGTCTCTGCTGTCTAGTGTGACGATCTGTCCGGGACGACGATGTTGTGTGTCCTTCCTTGATGACAGCATGTACTTCGTTTTGCCCGCATTAACCATCAGATCCATTTCAGCCACTTCCGCTTCAATGTCAGTCATTGACGGCTCACTGTGTTCGTCCAATCACATCAATGTCGTCGGCGTAAGCTAGCAATTGAACTGAATTTTGAAAGATCGCGCCTCTGGTGTTAACTTGTGAGTTACGCACGATCTTCTCAAGGATGATGTTAAAGAAGTCACATGACAGTGCGTCGCCTTGTCTTAAACCTTTTTTGACATTGAAGGTCTCGTTGAGTTCGCTACCGACCTTGAAGGAGCAGCGAGAGTTCTCCATCGTCATCCTACACAAGCTGACGAGTTTGGTAGGAATGCCAAAACTAGACATGGCCACCTTTATAGCTCGTCTCAATGCACACTGTTATATGCGGCCTTAAAATCGACGAATTGGTGGTGAGTGTCGATTTGCACTTCTTGGGTTTTTTCCAGAATCTGCCGTAGAATGAAGATTTGGTCGATGGTGGACTTCTTAATTAATGTATCGAACCTTAAGTATTCATTGAATGTTTCGAAATTTTTTTTATAAGAACGTCGCTACGACTTCCGTTTCATAAGCATGGCAATCATTAAACGTCCGTTCTTCATGGCTTTGCTCCAATTTTTGCCAATATCAATCGAATACATAACACGGAGCATAAATTGTTCTCCCAGTGTAGCGTTTTGTCATCAGCAATAACATCTCAAATGACTGACAAAGTGCACTGACCGCATCTCCATGCCTTAATCTTTCAATTTAATTTAAGTCAATTATCGTCATCTATCTCCGACATTTGCCAGTTGTACGTACAACCTAAGAACTTGCATACAATGCCATTGTATCTGCCGATAATCGTCTATGCTATATGAGACCCCTCTCATGCAGATACTCAAGCATGTAGACAATTTCTTACCATTTTCTCAATTTCATGACGTGCCGTACAGTCAGTCCGATCCAGCATAATCAGCTTATTGATAGGTGGTACACTCACAGCATGATGTATGGAAGCAAGAAACTGTCTAGAGTGCAATACATACTCACATTCAATTACCTCCAACTTTCTGCTTATCAACAATAAATTCTCAAATATCAGCTGGTGGCATGAATGCTGCTCTTCTTATCAGAAGTGACTTGGAAGTGCGTGTGTATGTCTCTTTCAGATATGTTTTGTTTATTTTCAGTTTTGCCTTTGGGCGAGAGAGAGAGAGAGAGAGATAAGCTCTTTCTTAAAGCGGTGCGTCTAGTTTTCGGTTCTGCTCCATCGGTTTGGCATTCGGAGAAAGCGACTCGTATAGTGTGGAATCGGTGCGCTGCGTGTGTGCAAAACTTGTTCGAGATCGCGGATGATTCAACATAAATCAGATTTGTGATTTCGTGTTATTCCCAGAGAACAATTAAATGGCAAGTAAAGTGAACTCGGATCTTCTTAAGGAGCGCGCAACGGCGAGTTTTGACGTCGAAGAGCTTGCGACATGGTGGGCCGGTGGAAGAGAAAACCTGAACAAGCAACGCTCGATTCAAAACATTTTCTTCGACGACCCAGAGTTTGATGACGCAACGAGTGTCTCTTATATGTCTCACGTCGAGCTGTACGAGCACAGCATTAGGAAGGCCACTAAGTTCGTGCAAAAGCTGCAAAGGGTGCTCAGTAATGAGAAACCGATCGTGATTGACGAAGAATTGCTGTTTTATTTCAGAAGAACTTTCATGAGCGGTAACATTGGAGTTGCACTCTTTCCGTCTGGATTTCCGTTTCGATTGCATTTTTCCATGTTTATGCAGACAATTCTCAGACAGGGAACTGAGGAGCAGCGCAAGGAGTGGTTGCCCAGATGCTGGCGATGTGAGATGATTGGCTCGTATGCACAAACCGAACTGGGCCATGGGACAAACGTTCGCGGACTCGAAACAAGGGCAGACTATGACCATAAGAGGCAGGAATTTGTGCTGAATACACCGACATTGTCGTCGTACAAGTGGTGGCCGGGACAAATGGGGCACACAGCGAACTTTGTGATTCTCATGGCACAGTTGTATGTGAAGGAGGCAAATTGCGGTGTTCACCCATTTCTACTTCAGATTCGCGACCTGGAAACTCATATGCCAATGCCTGGTGTGGAGGTGGGTGAGATCGGCCCCAAAATGGCTGTCAATGGCTTCAACAATGGATTTTTGGCACTCAGGAATGTAAGGATTCCCCGTTTACACATGCTCATGAAAAACGCATCAGTTACTGCCGATGGGACATTCAAGCGACACGGAGATCTGACACTCACGTACAGCTCAATGGTCTTCATGCGTGTCATGATAGTGCGGGATATGTCATTCAGCCTTACCCAGGCAGCAGCAATTGCTACTCGCTACTCAGCGGTGAGAAGACAGAGTCCAATCGAGCCCAACGAACCCGAACCACAAATCCTTGATCACGTTACACAGCAAATGAAATTGTTCCCTCAGATATCTAAGGCCATCGTTTTCCGACTAGCCGCCGATCACGTTTGGGAAATGTACAGAAAAGTTATGGATGGCCCAGATCAAACGGCAGGACTCGCCGAATTACACGCACTAACTTGCTGCCTGAAAGGGGTCACCACAGCTGATGCAGCGATCGGCATTGAAGTTCTCCGAATGGCATGTGGTGGGCAGGGTTACCTGTCATCTTCCAACCTTCCGAACATTTATGGGAGCACTGTTCCCAGCTGCACCTACGAGGGAGAGAACACAGTCGTTCTCCTTCAAACGGCTCGCTTTCTGATGAAGGCGTGGAAAAAACTGTTGGCTGGAAAGGAGCTTCCATCATCTGTGTCGTATCTGTCAAGATATAACCAACCAATTAGTTGGTTTAGGTCACTGGACAGGGCCATTCAAGTTCTGGAAACTACAGCGGCAAACAAAATCCGTCAGGCGTATGACTTTATGGAGGAAAAGATTAAGCGCGGCTGCAGCCAACAAGCTGCTGTCAATTTCTGTGGCATAAGGCTCACTCAAGCAGCTACTTTACATGGCAGAGTGTATCTAGCCACTTCTGCTTACGATCGAATCCGGATTCAAACGAAAAGCGTGTCGGCCAAATTGGCAAGAGTTCTCTGGGATATTCTCGAAATCTTCCTACTTGATACGATTTTATCAAATTTGGGAGAGATTCTGAACTGCGTCCCCATATCGGCCGAAGACGTTGCTTCAATCCAACTCAGGTTCGAAGCACTGCTATCTAAGGTTCGACCAAATGCTGTGGCAATAGTCGATGGATTCGATTTACATGACAGAATCCTGAACTCCACATTGGGGGCATACGACGGACGGGTCTACGAGAGATTGCTGGAGGAGGCAAAGAAAAGCCCGCTTAATCAGCAGCCGGTAAATCAGTCATTTGATAAGTACTTGAAGCCGTTTATGAAGGGGAAGATGTAGGCGGTGTGGCGATATCACGTCTCTCAGACTTATGTTTTATCAGTAAATGAAAGTGAAAATACAACTTGTTTAATGTGTTTTATCTGTTCAATTGTTTATTCATCTAATCGGTGTCATAATCGTTTCACAAAGTTTATTTAAATTCTAGTCAGATAAGAGGGATACGTTTTAGGATTGAAGTTCATCAAAAGAAAATAATAATAAATGGTTATCTTAAGTATGGTTGTTTTGTTTTGCACTTTTACAGTTGTTGATCCTCAGTATTTGGTCTGTATAGTGACAAAGCATTTTAGAAAACTGCCCCAAAAATTAATGGGAACTTGGTAAGTCGACTGCAGCTATCCACTTTCTACGTTCTTTTCGTAACAAAAGGTTGTGAAATATACGCTGATGATATGAAGCTTTTTTCTTCCCCAGTGAATGCAATAATATTCATAATAATTGAATGGCATTACGGACTTCTAGGGACCAGGGCCGAGTTCTGCAACAACTACTCATGTTGCGCGTGCTACTGTTTTCTAGCGAACAAAAGGGACCCACTTTGAATCGCGAGATTTAAGAGGCATTTCATACACAATCAGTTTTCTTTAAGTGTTGTCAGCAACTTGAAAGAGTTGATGACGTGAAAAAATGGTAAGGCGTTCAGTCCGGGAGTCGTATCTGGTAGCTTGGGTTGTCAGTTGACGCACTTACCCACCACGCCAGAGTAGGGGATATGACTTGAAATACTCCAGCTGCTGCTCTAATTTAATATCTTCTCTTGCTAGTGTCACAATAATTTACTTGGCCTTAATGTCAGTAAATGCTGAATCATCAATTTTTCGTGCAAACGTTCTTCAGCTATAGCACTCTGGGTCTATAAAGTTGACAATGACGACTGTCTCATGATTCCGGGAACTTTGCGTGATTCTCGACAGAGCATTAGCAGAGCTTATATGAAACTTCTTTTGAAGTGAAAACGTTTGTCAAACGAGTTCTCCGATCTCGAAGTCACTAAATTTAACTAATGTCATTATGTATCCCATTCTTTATGCATTGAAACTCATTTATTGTTTTCCAGCCTTTCATCGGCGATGCCGACTACATTGCTGCCTGTAGTTGGAATTTCTTGATTCCCTATATCATTCTCCTGGTCAAACTAGTTAAGCAGCTGTGGGTAGCACGGTTTGAAGGAGTTCACTATAATTTGGCGACTACTAAGATCACAGTTTCGAACCACACTCCCACCATTTCACTGAAGACCACATGATGTTTTAAGCGATATTAGCAGGGAAGAGGGAAAAGGGTAGAATTTTTTTTGTAACGAACACTGCAGAGAACATAATAAGAACACCTTTGGTTGAGATTCATGTGGCGCCAGGTTTATCTAGGTGACTGTGTTTCTAAATGAAACTGAAAGACTAGCGTTTTTAAACGCTTGGCCAATTCAACAGTTTACTCTCTCCTACTGAAACTGGTTCCAAGGTCATAAGTGCTGCCTGACTATTCCTGAGGACGAAGACTACTATATTTCACTCACTACTATGCTTCAGCCAAGACAATTGTCTGCGTATGGCCTTGGCTTTAGATTTGAACACACAACAGTCAAGTGGGAGGCCGAAGGATAGACTTAGGTTAAGATCCTCACAATAAATCCTTCATTCAACACCTTCTTTTGCATGGAATCTGCGAGCGTAGATGTACGATAAATGAAGTCGGCGAAGGGATCGTAATCAGTAGAACAAAACTCTTGCTTTAGAAGCTGGGTGGTTAAGTTCTGTTCCAGAGTGAGTTTTGGCGCTAAATGAATTAGGTTTTGAGACGCGACATGCGACTTTGTGGAGAATTTTAGAGTATCTGTAAAACACAATCAATTGATAAGAATATGAGTTTTGTGGCTGTGCTTGCCGCCTTCTTTTGGGTGGATTGAAGAGTTTGACATCCAGTGCACCTGACCGGATGGTTCTAAGACCGTAGAATATGAATATGCATATATGGTCGTTGCTCTATTCTAACGGGGTTGTACTGGGAGCGTGTTCCTTGTCTATAACTTCAATGGCATCCAAATTCTGGATTTTAAAAATCTATCTAAATAGTCTAAATAATAAATATGACTTCTATCCACATTAGCTTATTCGCAAAGGATTCAGCTACTAAACGCAATCTTCCTTGAGAATCGCTATTACTAATAATCTAAGTGAGCCTTGCAACTGCAAATAAAATTACAGATGGGATTGTTGATCCTTTGAATGCATACCCAACAAATTTAAGACAACAACAGAAGTTTCTCCTGAAGTAAACCCTTTCTAAGCTGCATGACACGCAAATCTGCACAGGTATGCATTTGAAAACGTGGAAAAGCCAATACAAACTCAAAACCACATTGAAACAGTCAAAACCTGAAATACACACGTACCGCCAACCGCTAAACGAAGCAAAATCAACCTTCAACCCACGCCCTCTCAACCCTGCTAACAAAACATATGGAAAAGTAATTTCGTTTTATTTCCGGATTTCATAATTCCCCATTGAACCATCTTCCGGGATACCACAACAATGCACTCCTGCTGTAAAATCCTTTCATTAATTTATATCCCAGCATCCAAGCGTACCGAAAACAATGGGAGCAATCTTCTCCCGCTTTGAACTAAAGCGAAAAAAAGAAAAACAAGGAAACAACTCGCAAACCAAAGAAAATAGTGAAGCAGGATGATTCTCATTTAGAGTGTCTACAATACCTCGAAATAGAAATAACAATTTGCACCCAAGGATAAACAGGAAGGCGCGACGAACGGAGTTGTTTGCAATTTCCCTTTTTGAACCTCAGCACCCACCATCGCCGCATGCCGCACGGAAGGGGTAAGTTGAAGCTCTTCCACTCAGGACTGCAACTACAAAAAGTTTGCTCTAGCATGTGCAATGGGCTAACCACACCGAAGGATGTTTCCATGGTTTATTAGGAAAAAAAATGAAAGAAAAAAAAAACTCAAAAAAGTTGAGCCATTTTCACTGGGTGCAGAGGTAGAATGTATATCCTTCACTCGTCCACCCGCACAACGGTCCCTTGCAGGATGTTTACATTGCAGGATGTTTACATTGTAAACATCTGCAAAGGTACCAAATGTGCATTTCGTCGCAGTGTAATAAGGTTTTGCTGCCAAAGGACTCTGCAGTGGTATGTACCTGTGCACATGAACGACGGTTTTTTGGCCCCTCAATCCTTCACCTTCAACTTGATGGGGTAATTTAGTGTGATGGGTTGGCGAAATAATTTTCAAGCGCTCCGGCATTATAGAACGTGGGTAATTAATTGCCTATTTGCACAGGCACGCCGCCGATGGTGGGGGGTGGGCACCTCACCGAAGCCACTCAAGCAGAAGATGGATATTGATATTGACCAAATAGTCGTTTCGTTTTTATGTCACCAAAATGATCCACAAATACATGAGGAGAACTGCTCAATAAGGACGTCGACTGCTCGGTAATCATCCCTGGTTCCTGTCGTCGTGTTCTAGGCTGGTTTACTTCCAAACATGACCCTAATCAATTTTCGGCAAATATTTATCCATGAAGGGTGCAAATTTAGTTTGTTTGAGCAAAGTTTTCTGCCAACGGCGGATATCTTATTGATCCTTCCTACGGCCACTGGGAGGTTATTGTGAACGAGAATTAATTAAATGCCTATTACCGTTCCCACATGCGGGGAGACATTGGGGACACACCGGAAGTACTGTCGACAAGATGAGCAAATATTCAGTAACAAATTTATTGTTTGCTTAATTAATAGAAAACTGATAACAATTATGCCTGAAGAATGTCCTTAAAGGTGAAACTGATTAGTATGCGTAGAGTGTCGGTTGCTTTGGAAGGTGATGTGGGAGGGCCGACAAACTTTCGATAGGATATTCCCATTTCTCCACATGTTAGGTGGCGGTATTTGAAAGTTATCCAATTAAAGAAAGTCAAATATTTTTCGCCTCTCTAGTATTTTCGGTAAAAAACTATTTTCTGGTCCGTAGCCTAAAAATCAACTTGTCATGCTTGTGCTGCAAATTCGCTTCCTTTTTCTGTGGCGGTAACAGATTCAAGCAAACCCCAGGCTTTTCCTTTTCTTTTATGGTTTCGTCTTGATAAACGAAAACATTAAAATTTCTGTGTGCTCGTTTGCATATCTGTCAGATTTAAGACAGTTAGTCATGGCAACTGTAAAAACACGGACCTACAGTCCGGGTTGAACCTGGGAATCAATCAACATGCCTCCCCAGTTAGCACGATACTTGCCAGCTGTCTACAGTTCAGTACTCCAAGTTAGCTGAGGTCCTCCTCCACTTGTGTGCACCATCTCAACCTCCTGTGTTGCCTTGTGCCAATGGATCAGGTTCACAGGAATTTCGGGTCGGAGCAGTGGCCTGCATATGCTCTGCATTGATTGGCCATCTTAAGCGTTGAATCCGAAGTCGCTTGACCTGGCGCATTACGCCGTAGAACCTATAAAGTTCGTCGTTGAATCTTCTCCTCCAAACGCCGTCAACGTAGATAGGAACAAAAACCACACGCAGAACTTTGTTTTCGGAAAGTTTAAGGTTTCCTCGCCCATTTTAAATAACGAAAAGCTTTCTGTGCTGTAAGAGATGACTGGGATTATCAAGCTGTTGAACAAAGTCAGTTTAGTCCTTCGAGAGCGGGCTCTTTTACTCAATTGCCACTTGGGCACAAAGAAGAAACAATTGGCAAGAGTGATTCCGCAGCTGATTTAGTTACTTGTGTTGTTCTCCATATTTGCCTCTGAAATGAGGTAGAAACGTCCTTAACTACCTCGAAGTTTCTGCTGCCTAGCGGTACTTTTTGTCCGAGACTTCATGTGTCCTTCCCTGATGACAGCATGTACCTCATCTTGCCCTCATCTATCGCCAGACTCAGTTTATCAGCTTCCACTTCAAGGCTAGAAAACGCCTCATTAACGGCTCGCTGTGTTCGTTCAACCACTAGCTAGTAATTGAACTGACTTCTGGAAAATCGTGCCTCTGATGTTGACCTGTGAGTTACGCACGATGATATTGCGAAAGTCACATGACAGCGCGTCTCATTGTTTAAAACCCTTTTTTTTTTGACTTTTTTACGAGTTTTGACAAGTTTAGTAGAAATGCGAAAAATTGACATATGTGGCCTTAAAATACAAATAGGTAGTGGATATCGATCTTCTTGGGGGTTTTCCAGGATCTTTGGTTAGGTGAAGATTTGGTCTTTTGCATACTTTAACGGCCTGAAACTTCACTGGTAAGAACCTATCACGTTGTTGACGAACGGTTTCCGGCGATCACACAATACGGTAGAGAGACTCTTGTAGGCGATGTTGAGGCGGCTGATCGCTCGATAGATTACACTGTCGAAGAAGTGTCCTTTCTTGAGCACCGAATAAGCTGTAATAAAAATTTGTTGAAGTCCCACTTCAGGCATCAACTGAACGCCGGTGACTGCAAGTGAGTGCTAAAGACTTCAAAGTATCTTCAATGAATCCACTGTCACTCAAAAGACTTGCATTCAATTCATTTCAAATAAAAATACTGGTCATATAGCTCGATCCAGCAAAATTTCAAAATGAATGATACATTTCAATGCTGAAGTCTAAATCATCAAGTAAATTCAATGGAATGAATTGAAAGTTACGAAATACCTTCCGAGAGATTGTTATCTAATATGATTTCTAATAACCCCAACCTTCTGTGCCATTGAGTAGAACGAGATTGATATGAAGGACGAAAGAAGCAGCAATAGGCATGAATGATTCTACACTTGACTCCGATACTGATGCTGTTGTCAAGTTTTTGATTACTTCCAATTTTCCTGCCCATTGGGACCATCTGTTCAAAACTCTGTTCTTGCTTGAGAGCATATACAGGGTGTCCCAACAAGAACACAAGATTTAGGTTCTAAATAAAACACAGATATTTGAAAAAAAATCGTGAATTCTTTATTATATCGTAAAGTAGACAGGATGAGGTTATGTGTGGAATAACACATCGGCCAGATGGCCGCCGCGGCTTTGCTGGCACACACGCGATCTTTTAATGAAATTTTCAATGACCGCATAAATGCTGCGTTATTTCATTAATGCCACGTCCAATTTACTCTTTTAAGGCTTGAGTCGTCGTCGGCTTATTCGCATAAACCACCGATTTCAAAAAACCCCAAAGAAAAAAGTCCAATGGTGTTAAATCGCACGATCTGGGCCGCCAATTTTGGTCTTTAAAACGCGAAATAACACGACCGGGAAATGACTGACGCAGCAATTGAATTGTTTCTCTGTAGATGTGGCGCCGTCTTGTTTAAACCACATCCCTGTCACATTCATTTCTTCAATTCTACGCACGAAAAAATTGGTTATCATTTCACGATACCGAACACCATTGACTGTTTGCGCTTAACCTGACTCATTTTCATAAAAAAAGGGCCAATGATTCCTCCAGCCCAAAATCCACACCACATGGTGATACGTTGAGGATGCATTTGCTTCTCGTGAATCACTCGAGGATTTTTCTCGCCCCAAATGCGATAATTCTGCGTATTGACGAAGCCATCAAGATGGAAATGGGCCTCGTCACTAAAGATGATTTTATCGACAAAATCAGCTGAGCTCGGTGTCGAATTTAAGTAAATGGAGTTTGAGCGACATAGACAGACGTACTGCTTCAATATTTTCGGTTGTGCGACCTGGTCGAAGGCGCGTTGTTGTCTTTACATCAGTTACAGACTCAGTTTCAGCAAATTTATCCATTAATCGCTTTACAGTTGATTCTTTTGGAGCATTATTGTAACTCCAAATTGAACGCAATTTATGAACTGTAGCCACAAAACGTTCACCATTTTGGTAAAACAATTTCACAATGAGAATGCGTTGTTTTTCGTGTAGCGCTCCTATCATGTACCTTCTACTAACAAACAAAAATAATTGTTCAAATGTCAAACAATGACAATTCGAATGGCGCCAAATTGGAATCTTGCGTTCTTGTTGGGACACCCTTTACATATTATACATATCTGTTTTTTTTCCTCGCTGTTACCAGCATACGCCTAATTGGTGGCTTGCTGTATTTACAAATGACATTAATGCCATTCGCGGCAGCCAGCATTTGAAGAGGCTTTTTGCAAGATCCGGTCTCTGGTGTAGACTTTTAAGTGTCAGACGGTCAACTAATGAATGGTGTTGTAAAAGTCACATAAGCTTGTCGCCCTGTCTATCACCATATTACTAGTCTGGTCATTGTTAACCTTTTTGAGGCTGTCTGCATCATACACAATCTAATGAATCTTTTAAGGACGCTCGACCTTATGCACGGGTATAACGGCCGCGTCAATTTTGCGATTCTTGTTCCTTCTCCGAGAAATCCCGCTGAGTGAGTTTTTGAGGTATGATGGACTTCTTCGATGTACACAATTTCGACCCAACAAAAACAGCTAACTGTGACTGCAAGTTACATGGATTGAAAAATTGCCCATGTTAATTAAAAACTAAACCTCTTTCATGCATAATTCACATTCCTGAAAAAATGAGGAATAATTAATTAAATGAGTTCGGAACAAACATGCAGGGGCATAATTATAATGCATTCATGCAATTATTGTTTATTAATTAATTACCTTACATAGTTTTCATCTGAATTTGATTTTGATGGGATCACATTTTTCATCATAATTTTTTTCTGAGCCAACTACTGGAAACTAATTTCGAGCTAATTTATTGCATTTATACCAACTAAGTGTATAAAAAAATAGAGGGAGAAAAATGCGTAAATACATTGCGTGAATGTATGTTATAGAATCAAATTCATGGTAGGAGTTGTTTTGGGGTAAAAGCTATATGTATTGGAATTTAATATGCAATATGCCCAGTATTCAAGGAAACATACATCAATCCAAGTGATTATAAAGAAGCAGACGTGGGAGTAAGCGATAATGAAAGAAGGAAGCAGTGGTCAGTGATACTAAAAGCACGTCTTCCGAAATCCAGCTTCCTTTTAAAAAAACAAACGAAATAGTAGATCATCGGAGTTTCGGAGCAATAAGATCGTTGACATGCATATGTTGACACTTCAATGGCGAAAGAAAATCTCGCTTAACCGATGCCGGCTTCTACTCGTAGCTAAGATTCATTATAGATCTAGGTCCACGCATTCACTTGAGTCCTTGCTAAGTTACTTGAGTTGTTAATAAAGAATACGGTTAGGAGGAAAACAAGAACTTAAACATTAGATGAGAGACTTCTATTTCATTCCATCCTCTCAGATATCCTTTTCCTCCACTTCTGCAAAAATTAATGAAACAGACGCCTATTTTCGCAAGACAATAAAGCCTTTATAAAGGTTGATTCATGAACTTAAGAGTCTGGTACTTTCGGTCTAAGATGTGGTTAGAAATCATTAGAAGAGTTTAGTAAAGGAGGGTGGTGGTTGGTGGGTATGGTAGGGAGAGAAAGTTTGTAATAGGATTTAACTGCCTTACAGGATGGATTTATCAGTGGGGCTGATTAACCTTTTAACCTAGGCCTTACCTAAATTTTTTAACAGAATATTACTCGTATAGTATCAAGTCAGAAACCATACATTATTGAACTCACTGCAGCGCTTACTGCTTCATCGAGGCTATGCAGACCTTGCAGCTAAAAATTAAAGATTAGCCTGCCTCCCCAGCTGCAGGTTGTGCGTGGATTTAATTCCATCAACGCCTCAGCAGTTTATTGTTCAGAGAAATCTGGCCTCGTAAACGGACAGATTTATTAAAATAAGATCTTTGCAATGAAAGACACATTACTTAATTGGAAAGATGTTACATTTGACAGCAGTAATTAGTTAGCATCAGCGTCTGTTTAAAACAGCAACATTGTTTTTTTCCCTCTTCGAAAATGTCCGAATTTGACTTGACTCGGCAAACAATTTCGGTTCGACTAATGAAATATGGACATTTTGAATATAAGGAAATGTGATGTCTATGCTAACGCTAAAGAAAAACATTCACAAAAAACGGACTAATTAAATAATTTGTACTCCTAATACTGTAGACAATCGGTCAAAATAGTAGAAGAGTACATATAGATTAGAGCACCTGGTAAGGGTCAGTAAGTCAGATTTAAGAACTATTGTAAAGTTAAAGGAACCTAGTTTTAAGTACTTTCATAAAATTAAGGCACCACTTAAAATAATAATTTAATAAAAATAAGAAAAAAAAAAACAATCGGACTAAGATGAATGGATTAACTTTCTGTTTCCTTGACAGAATAAAAAAAAATAAAACAAACGTTGCTAATGGGAGGGACAAAAGACAAGTTATCACTTCTTTTCCGGGGACTGCCTTAAAGGGAAAGCCAGATTGGATGAAAGGTTTTTAGATTTAGGTTTAGGTTAAGTTGTGTTGTCTGCAATGACAAGTAACATAAGCCCCCTAAGTCCACTGACAAAAAGAACATCGATCTGGGATATACTGTAAAATGAAAGAAATTCTTGATAATATTTGCACCCATTAACAGACTTAGTGTAGTAGTTACTTCGGGACTGAAACTCTCTGTAGTGAGAAGGCAATTCACGTTTGTAAAAAATAGATGAAAGGAACAAGCGATCTCCAGACTGCGATCGTCGAAGACTTCGAGAAGATACAGAAAAACACGGAGCAGCAATAAACAACTCTCTACACCCACATTTAAAGTCTAATAAAAGCTTTATTTTTACAAGCCAACAGAGTACTACATACGAACCATGTGAGTCATGGTTTGACGACTAGTGGAGGCATACCGATACAGAAAAATAGCAAAACAGCTAGCCTACAAGGCAACGTAGTATCGAACGATCAAAGCTGTACGTGAGCTCTAAGAAGAGAAGGACGTAAAGAAAACCGTCTTCTGAGAAGAGGGAGAGAGCAGCCTAGACGATAGAGAGATTTAGGGAAGGAATGAAATGCACTGGACATAAACTCAAACGAGGATGGTTAATTTGTTTTAATGCCACAGTCCATGATGAAAAAACTCATTTCCACAAGCTGGTAACTGGCACTAAGCATAAGTGTTTCACTGTTAGGGAGGAAGTTCCACTTGCTTCAGACTACGATGGACAAGAATTTCTTTAACTCGAGGAAGTCAATACAACTAAGTCGAGACTGAAGCCCAACAAATTCCAAAGAAATATTTAAAGCCTTTTGGAAGATCGTGCCTATGGTATTGACTTGTGAGTTATGCACGATCTTCTCAAGTATGCCGCCTTGTCTAAAAACTTGTAAGCATTGAAGGTCTTAGTGAGTTACTGACTTTGTCTGAGCAGCAAGAGTTCTCCATCGTCATCCTACCCAATCTGACGAGTTTGGTAGGAATGCCAAAAATAGACATGACACTGTATAGCTCGTCTTTATGCACACTGTCATATGCGGCCTTAAAATCATGAAATTTGTGTTCATGGGCTCGTGAGACTTGCTTGGGCGAATGCACGAGCTCATCTGAAACACATGATGGCAAGAAAGTGTGCATGGTATGCCTCATCTGGAAGGGTGGAATTTTCTATTCCAAAAGATAAAAAATTCATTCAGCTGTGGGATAAAAACTTTATGCGAAAATCCTGAATTCAAAAAATTCCACACTTTCGAAAAAGCAAAATCCTGAAATCATTTCGGCATTTCGAGATTCCGGTTTTTAGTGATTTAGGATTTCGAAATGTTGTCCCAAACCTATGACTTTAATCAAATCTCTCTCTCACTCTCTCTTTCCCTCCGCCTAGAAGTTCTTCGTCAGTGTGATTTTAAAACAGCAGGCTCCATATGAGACAAATCTTGAAAAATGATTCATTCACAATTCGAAATTTTCTGAAAAGACTACACTCCTGCGTTGCGTAGTGGGACGCAAGGTACGGTTATCTCCAATGAACTGTGATTTTTAAAAATCATTGTTTCGAATAGAAGCAAAACTCGTGATTGTGAAGATGTATCTATAGATGGCAATTTCGCAAATGATTTCCTTGTCCTTTCATTACTCGCTTTCAAAAGTTGCACATTCAGAGGTTGCTTTTAATTCCAATCCATAGTCGATATGAGTTCTTGTGAAATAAAGAAACCCACTGATAGGCAAAGCATTGACATTCAGCGTACAAAAGTTAAAAGTCCCAGAATCCCTTCAGTGACGTTGCGCCGCATGCACACCAGTGCGGCTCTCAAATGCATTCTCCATTTGCATGCAGACTTTCGCGGATTAACGCTCATTGTGTGTGAGTAATTGTTCCTGCCGAGGGTCTGACTAAAGTGTTGACTAATCCACGGGGAGTAGGAACTTTATTGTTCAGATTAACGTTGCAGTTGACATTTTCTTTCCCGCCTTTTTATTTCTTTTTTTTTTTTTTGTTACTGTGCGGCCGCTCTCAGCGTGGTGTGGTTTTGTTTGGTTAAGTACCGTGTATGTGCACTGTGTGCACTATCATAAAGCGGAGAGACTTTTCCACCTTTTTGAAAATGAACTGCTAAGAGCGAAGTGGTCGTGTTGATGGGTTTTAATGTTAATTGCCTTTTTACAATTGTAGGGCGAAGATTAATTGGACATTGCACCCAGGAGTTCTGCTAATGGGATTTTGCATACGTAATTTGAAGTACTGTCTTTACCAGTTGTTGACTTTGAAAAGTCGATTAAGTCAACGTATTGCTTTCTAATAATAACCTGCAATGTGGGTGAAGTGGGTAGCATTGGCAGAACTCATAAGCATTTATTCATGTATGAGGTAAGTTTGTAAGAAGGGTAGAAGACTGAAAGGACTTTGTAGAGTGGTCTATCTGAATTAAATATTTGCGGTGTGCATGTGAGAATTTCGTCAGAAGTTATGCGTTTATTGATTTTTTTGCCGTTTCATTAGCCCCTCTCGTTGGCTGGGAAAGATAAATGACTTTAAAATGAAAAAAAGGAGAAAGTTTCTTCATCCACACTATGAAAGACATTGAAAATTCCATGTATACCTTTGACTTGTCTATAAAGTGAGTAGAGTGATGGACTTAAAATTCAACTTTTTAAAATTGTAAAACTTTTTGAAATGACTTTGTTTGTAAATGTTGGAAAATACATCAATCTTCAAAATGCCAAAATGTCCTTGAGACGGCTGAAGATAGCATCGCACTCTCCACGCAAGTGTCGCTGCGGTATTTTAACCCATTTCCGGGAATGACGTGTTTTGTGAGGTGATTGTTTGTGGTGGACCAAATTTTGGTATTTTTGAGGTACCACAGAGATGATACCATGGAAATGCAACGCATTTGGATCGGGATAACTTGCACACCATTGCGTCGAAGAAATGAAGTGTATAACATTGTTTATTAACCAATCTTGGTTGACGCACTCTTTATGAGACGGTGCCGAGTCTTGTTAAAATGTCCTCGGTTTCCGTCCGAAATGTTTGCTTGCCCAAGGTTTCAATATTGTCTCTAGGACAGTTTCACGGTATATGGGAGAGAACGACCATCAACGGTTATGGCGGCCCAAACCATAAAAATCTATCCTACCTGCTTTCTGGTGACTGGTCGAAGGGTTAAAATTCTCCAAGGAACTCTCTGTAAGGTAAACTTAGTCAATTTGTTTGTTGACATGTTGGTCCTTAACAAATGGCCACTGATCGGAAGAAAGTGAATTCGGTAATTCACCACTTACGAGCAAGCGTATCAATACATTCCCTCTTTCGACTCAAATATATTTCTGTTGCAGTAAGAGATCATGTGCTTTTTTAAAACTTCAATGGCTTGAACCTAAGCTAATTTTTCAGTGAGTCTTGCTTTCGCTCCAGCGATATGTTAAGCTTACGAGGTATTTCTCTATCATTTCGACGCGGATTTCGATCAATTCGAGCCTTAATTTTCTGAACCATTTGTGCCAATGTTTCTGTTTTTTATTACCACTTCCATGATATTTTGCAATGCTGCCAATATTACGGTAATGAGCTATGGTTCGGGACAGAAATGATTCAATCACGCTGAGGTGGGCTCTAAGCGCAAAACTTCTGGCACTGTTCCCAACTAAATTACGTTCATACCCCATATGATGTAAGACAAATAAGATGTGATTGTGATCGATTGTCATGTTGGTAGCGCTGGCATTTGACACCTAAATGGCGTACCTGTCATATGAATTGCCACATTACTAGCCGAGTTTTTACCATTTATAATAACAGTCATAGAACGCATTGAAATTAATGAAAGTAGTGATTCGCACGAAGCCACTTTTCGCGTTTTACACTATAATTTTGGTTGTCATAGTCGATCGACTACACTAGCATTCGGAAAAATTGTGAAGAAATTTTAGGAAAGTAAAAGCGTTTTTGATGTCGTAAAGCCGGGTCATCAACGGTTTGCACTGTCAGTCGAAAATATTGTTGCTCTTTAGTGTTTCTGATGGTTTAAGTGTATCAATTTGCATCTCCATCCTAATAAAGCTTAACATATGCAACAATTGAAGCCTGTTGGCTGTTCACTTCGCCATAGGGCGTTGAAGCAACATACAGTAAACATTGATTTTTCGAACAACATTTTCTTCAGATATGAGCCAAATTTCTCACCCGGCGAGTAGGCAAACAAACAAAATCAGCGCTTCGAAAAACTCACATATTACGAAAGTAGCGTTGTTGCATCCATACAATGTGATGGCTTTGTGTGTCCTATTGTAGGAAACTGTTCTTCTCTGTATTTGTTTGAAGATGCCAATGGGCGGTCGGCTACGGAGCTATATAGTCGAATGATTTTTGTGTACTGGCTATAGAAAATTGAAACTAAGAAGTTATGTGGTTCCAAGTGAAAGGGGCAAGATCGCATGCATAAGAATCAATTATGGCTTTATTGTGTGAGTAGTTTCTTCGTAGTGTAATTTCGCATTTGGCTTCGTAAAAAGTTATGCGTTCTGACGCCTTCGGCTTATATTCTATGCGCCCACGCTAAAGACCGCGTCTACGGAAATAGTTCCCAAACCAATGCCATCTATACCTGTTTTGAAGACTCGGAAGAAGCATACGACTGAGTGCTGCTTGAGGTTGATATAAAGGTAGAGGTAGGAACAAAACATGTCGCAACCTCACTCAGACCAGATTACGTCCAGTGTGTTATGACGTGCATTTATGATCCCTCCAAGTAATAGTGAGTCAGACTCCCAAACAAACCTAGAAGATACAAGGAGACAATACCTTTTGAATATGAGCTCTGAATGTCTTCGCTAAGACGTAAGATTCCTAAGTACACAGTTTACAGACGTGTACTTTAGTCCAGCCTATGTGCAGTCCGCCAAGTGTCTGTCTTAACATACTGCCTAGTGAATCTCTGGGGCATAGGTAGATTGGTCTTGGCAACCGGTCTTTGATTTTTGGTGTACAGCTTTATTGAGACCTGTCCGCATTTCAGAGACTCTGTAATGGAGAATTGGTCTTACCACTATGCGTGTAGATCCAGTAGGCAACACATTTTTGAAGATCCCTTTTTCGTACAATGGTTTTGTTTAAGGCATTAAATCGGCCTTCCTTGAAGGATTCCAGCTTATTGAGCTATAAATCATGAGTCCCAATATTGTTCTGCTACTCAGATGAACAGGTCTACCTCACAGTGGGGAAAATTGAATGATTGAGACTCGTTTTTCCACATAAAGATTACAAGTTTAGTTTTAATAGGGTTGAATTTAGGCATTGGACTTGTAAAAAGCGTTCTGGATAAAATCTCATTTTAAAGAGATTAATTTACCCAACACAGCAGTTGCAACATCGTTTGCATAAGACCGCAATGTTCCATCATTGACATCATTTTGTGGTGTGCCTCTACACAATTCTCTTCGAATCTTTTATTCACCTTGTGTACTACTCTGTAACGAGTAATAATAATAATTAAAGCCAACAAGGGATATAGTCCTAGCTACTACAGCAACGACTCGTGTTGTACGTGCTACTGTTCTCTCACCAGTATAAGGGCGATATATATGAAAAGCTTTTCAAAGGAAAATTAGTACTCTTTGAGTGCTGACACCACTCTTGATGGAGGTGGTTCCGTGTTTCGTCCGGGAATCGAACCTAAACCTTCGGCGTGTGGATCGACGCACTTACCCACTACGCCACTGCGACTCAGTAACGAGTAGCCATTCCTAAATTTAAATTTCGAAGTTCTCTACAGGAGTTGGCTTGAAACGGTAGGAAATGAACACCTTCGAATTTGGGCTTTGTACTTCGCCAGTGATTCAAGGTTATGGCTAGTTCAGAATACCTGTAAGTAGAGTCCCACTTGGTGCAGAAGTTCAAGCATGTCAGGGATTTTTTTACAACTCATGTGGGGAGTGTCACCACAGGACGCGATAAGCTGAATTACTTACGGAAAAGCCTCCAAGAAGTCTAATCATAAAAGTCATGCTTGGTGCCAAAACCAAAATAGCGGACTTCAACATTTATTTGTTCCAACATTTCCCTTTTGTTATGAAATTTGGGTATACGCCGAAAGAGTAGAATACGAGTAACATATACACACTGCACATGACACCAAGCCAACCACCTGTTGCCACACCACAGCTGAGCCGGTGTTCAAGCCCTAAAAATACAACAACACATCACAATCATAAGATTGCGGCCTTATCGGAAGCCATGTTCGAAGCCAGGCTTGGGTTTTATGATCCCGCCAAAAGTGGAGCTTGGTGTTTTAGAAAACTCTTTGAATAAGGAAGACCTTATTGTATATAAAAAGAAATAATAACAAACTAACATGTGGTGTTTCATTAAGTATAATAACCTCGCGAGGAACTTAATGTTGAGCAGCTGCTTCTTTCAATGGAAAGGGCTGCACTTGGACGGTTTGGTCACGCGGCGCGAATGCATTTTCCTGATGACTTTTGAGTCTTGTTTTAGATAAAACTTCATAAGGTAGGCGACCATTTGACAGCCTCTAGACGAGGTGGCTGAATGAAGTCCAAGAACACTCAGACATAGCTCCTGATTGATTGATGTAGATGAAGGATAACCAAAGGCCTTGAGATTACGTATCCCCGCGACCCATTCAAGAACTATTACTACTTAAATTTGAATGCACTAAAGTCCCACATTTAAGTAGTTGAATTTGTTGAGACCGGAAGAGCCGCACTTGGATTGCATGAAAATCTTAGCTAAGGACCCACAACATGCGTGACCATTTAAGGCGAAACAAAGAGCAGGATTGCATTTGCGAACGTTTAATTAAATTACATGCATGCAAAAGCATTAGTGTTTACATATGCAGCAGCAGTCGTATCCATCTAGCATGTTCCTGCACACACTCCAGCCAGCCTTAAAATCACCCATAAAGCAGCCCACCACGTACAGCAGTGACATAGTGCTGAACCCATGAGAGCCAACATTCAAGCGTCAGGTGCACCCAATGCTGTTAGATATTTTTGGAATGCTTATGAAAATATGAATGCCGGAGTGTGCTATGACCAATTATGGAAACAAAACATATCCTCGTTCGGCCTCAAATTGAATACGGCTTAAACGTGTTAAACCGGTGGCGTGCCTATGTGCAAACTTACGAAATCACTTAGATTTTGCATTAAAAAGTGATGAACGAACGCTCGCCGGCGAGGTATGTAGTTTCAGTCATCTCATGCGATAGCATTTTGGAAGACTTCCAGACAAGAGAAACGTGGGAAAGTGTTAAGACTTTATGGGTGAGAACTCCTGGGCACGAAACCAATTTTCCTTTCAGTTCAAATTTAACTTAAGCTGTTTATTGATTTTTTTTTCTTTCTCCAGGAGAAATTGGTTGTGACCTAGTTGCTCCTTTTCAGAGCTGTACATGTACACGTATCGTAGGATGGGGGCATCACTCATGGTGTATTGTGCATAATGTTAATAAGGACGAGGCAGGGAGAATCTGATACCATGGGTCCTTAAGCGGATTTTGAAAATAGTCGTTCCATTGAATAAGTACGGACTTGCTGGAGTAATTAAGACACTTTAAATTGCTTATAAGTGATTGCTGGTGATGATGTGGGGTAGCGGGCAAGTGCGTCGAGATTTATCTACAACACAGCTTCCATTAGTTTATAGAAAGGTAAGGTAGGGCGATTGTTATGCAAGGGCTATGCTGAAATTGAATTGCGTAGGGTGTCATAACATTGTTGCCTGATATCCTTTTGGGATTTGCATTGTTGGGAATCTCTCTCTCAGTTGGAATAAGGAATACGCACCACTTTTGAGGCCGATGGCAAACAAAGAAATATATTAGTTTAAACCAAAACCATCTTTCCTTCTTATCGGATCTGAAAGTACTGCTTACTCTCATTCAGACATAGCTTGCGCCGAGTTCTTGTGTGTTACTATACCTCTTCTTCTCGAATCTGGTAGACTGTGATCAAAAGAAATTTCGCCTCGGAATTATGATACTGGATCTTCTGTGTTTCAGACAATTTTCACATCCTGAAAAACTTCTTGCGTTGCCTTCTACTTCTTGCAGACCAAAACATCAAAAGTAGAATATTTTATTTAAAAGCGGTAATCTAGTTTATTAATTACATTACTGCGTGAATTTTGTCTCAGACGCTTCACGGTTTCCAAGGCGTACTTCAAAATATTTTCACTTAATAAGGTGCTTCTGGCGTGAAAATTTGGACGCTATTAAAAGCGGATGAGGAAGTCTTTAGTCTCTTGGAGAGAAAAGATCTGCATGCAATTTTTGGTTCTGTTTGGGTTGATGGCGTCTGGCCCAGGTCTAGCACCAACCAGCTTCTTCTCTACTGAGTATCGATTTGTTTCCGTTGCGCGAACGAAAGTATCAAGTTCAGTTTGTTGTTCTATTTCTTAAGTTACACGATTTGAGGAAAAAAGTAAAAATTAGCATCATCAGCAGCATATGTATATGATTCATAGATGCGTACAGTGAACCCTCAGCAAATGTCTGCTGTACTCCCTCCAGCTCGACATCAAGGTGCTTCGTGCTCCACGCGTTGGCCTAAAGAACGACTTTGTGGGGAGTCGAAAACGCGGAGAATAACTATCCCACACTCAAGGCCATTATATGACAAATGTTGGTGTAGGCGCGATCTGCTGAATTGGCAATGTATACTCCTTCCCATGAATTATTGATTTCGTTCAGTGTCGAAAAGCCAGTGTTGTCAATTTAACAAAAAACGATCATTTCAGGAAAAGGATCTTCGAATTAATGATGGGAAGTTCCGCTCGTCACAAGAACGGCGTTAATAGCATGGATACAGTTTCGTTTATCGACTGCTCGAAAAAATAATGACAATGTTCAGCGAACGAATATAGCGAAAGATTTCCGATTTTCTATGTAAAAGGCGTTAAGGTGATACTGTGATACGGCTAGCGATGGAACAGAGAAAAGCCTTCACTTAAAGAATTATCAACAAGAAGCAGAAAAGACACTAAAATTTCAATGTCAACATCGATATAGCTGTCTTACGTGAACGAAAGGAAGAACTTAAAATATATCACTACAGCTTACCCACATCTGGCAAATCAATGTCAGTATATTCAATCCTGCCAATAGTCACTAAGGAATAATTCAAGTAAAATTTTTAACTATACCAGCAATCTACAAAAACAGCAGAAAGACACGAACAAGTCGAACTGTTTCATATTGTATGGCATGGCATATTGGTATGTGACTAAAAATGATGCAATAGGAAAAGAAAATCTTTTCTTGGCCAAATGGTGAATACTGCAAATTTCCATCCGCTTTCTCGTAAATGTCGGGTTATGTTTTGGACTTGAGTACTGTTGGTCCTTACTGCGACTAGAATTCGTGGATTATTTTCCTTGCATAGGCCCACAAAATTGAACGTTTTCAAATCGAATGATCATGCTGGTCAATTAACATAGCCAAAAAAATTAGGCTATCAGGAAACTTCTTACGCACTAACTATGATTGATCCTATTGTATGGCCTTTGCCAAATTTTATTAGAATCATATATTGTCTAAGTTTTGTTTTTCCTCCACCAGTCAAAGAAAAAACGCTTATCACTTGACCATATTACTGACGAACTGACTCTCCGCCCATTGACATCTACGCAAAAATAAGGACAAATGACAATGTCTTTGATAACTTTTGGATCTCCTCATTTCAAATGCATCATTTTTGTTTCTTTAGGTATATCCCGAGTGATGGATGTACAAGTACATCATCGTTCAAAAAATTATTAAAAATTATAAAAGATGGGTGTTTTAAGTCTGATGTTCCAACAATCCAGAAGCCTGTCCACGGCGTTTTCAATAAACAGCAGCCTTCAGTTGTTGCGTGAGTAGAATTTTATACGCGTGGAGATACAATCGAATATAATAGTGAGCCGTAGAACGTGCACAATTGCTGCAAAAACCGGGAAACCCATAAATTCGGATCATCAGCAACAATTCCACTTAAAGCAGGAATATTTTCAACTGTCCGTGGATCACGATAATGTACAGGCCTTACGATAGCAATCAGTCGATTATGACTACCATAATTATCCTGTAATGCGCGATAAGTGGGTACGCTTAAATCACCAACTTTGTAGTAAGTTTTAATTATTCTAACACGTTCTTTGATTGGTAAACGATTCACTGTCAAAAATGGCAAATTGTCAGCCAAATGTTTTGACACTTTAAATGACAGCGTAGTTTGGCAGCTGTGCGATGCTGCCTTCTTCTATCTTAAGACAACGAATTGATCCCGCATATCAAGAGTGATTTTTTAAAAGCTATAGGAAAACTAAAAAAAAAGCACATACTATTCAAAAAAAATGCATGAAATCTTTATTTGTATCGATAGTACGCCTCATATAGTTCATCCGCTTAGTCCAATTTTGGCATACTCTTTCCAACATTTCGGCCGGTATCTCACGAATAAATGCTTCAATGTTGTCTTCCAATGCGTCAATTGAAGCGAACTTGTCTGTATAGACATGAGCTTTAACACAGCCTCACAAAAAATAGTCTAAAGGCGTTAGATCGCACGATCTAGGCAACCAATTTACCGGTTTCGAACGTGAAATAAAATGTTTACCGAACTCGTCTCTAATAAGTCCATTGTTGCGCCTGCTGTGTGGCATGTCACATGTCATGCAAGTCAAGCTCTTGCATTATTGACAAAAAACAGTTGAATATCATCTCACGGTAGCGCTCACCGTTCACAGTTACGTAACGAATCGCATCATCCTTGAAGAAGTGCGGTCGAATGATGCCACCACAACTGTGACTTTTTCTGGATGCATGTCAACTTGAACATATTCAAGTTAAGAGCCATTTTAGTAGCAAGGAACACATTTTTTGCGTGTATAGAAAAAAGACAAAGAAAACGAAACCATCTACGGGTGAGTGTAACTTGCAGTTGCCTAGTTTATTGTTTTACTCGTTTGTGGCCTGAACAAGTGACAAGTGTGAACGCTTCGACAGCACAACACTCAATTTTAATTTGGAATTCGTCTTCGGAGAAAAAAAATTCTACGTGGGCAGGGTTACGTGTGAGAATCTTAGAATGTAACACGGTGGTTGTCGTCATTCAAGGACATCAAAATGAAAGATTTTCTTTTTTGAGACGTGTATGTGGGTTTTAAGGACCCCTGCGCACTGTGCCATTGCGTGATGTGTCAAGTGCGTTGACTCCTAACTAGAAGGTCTAGATTTGATATCTCATCAAACATCATACTGCAACTCCTCTCCATGCGCCCAGACGGTGGGGACTTCTTACAACAACAGAAGCATGCACAACGTGAGTGATTGTTGAAGAAATTAAGACCTTACACCTAGACAACCTTGGCACTGTAAGCATTTAACAAATTTTTTTCACTTCCAAAGTGACGCCATTTTTTGCACAAATTCAATATTTCAACTCACCATTGGCGATTTTTCAAAAACCACTTTGCGATCTATTTCAAAACCCATATGCCCATACAGAGATAAGTAATAGATGCAAAATATCCTTCGAGCCCTTAGCACGAACTGCGTCAGCGTCTGCTTAAACAAAACGCCCACAAAAAAATCACAGCCATTAAAGTTATATCTTCGGCATGTTATTAACGATCTCGTGCCAACTTGCCATATATACGCTTTCGCCATAAAATAAAAAACCGTTCCTCATATTTCAATAATAATAAAATTTTAAGGATATCGCATTTCCTCTCAGTCCTCCGATTGCAATGCAATTATTATTCCGGTGATGTTAAATATCCTTCGATTAAGATTTTAACACTCTCTGGGAGTGGCATGCGGTGGACGAGGCACCGCCGCCGCCTCACCGCAGCGAAATGAATTGTATCATCACCGAAGGACACCCCCGCCCCTGTTCCCCTCCCAATGGCGTTAAATTTTCGTGCAAAGCATCATTGTGGGATCTTTCGTATTATGTTGCTGTTGTGGTGTGTGTTTTTTTTTCACTTTAGTTGATTAATTAAAAAAAAATTTAATTTCCTTTCTGGGGATTTTTTTAACGCGTTCGTGATTATATCACATCATCTTGCGCCCAATGTAGAGAATACGATTTTGGTGGGAAATAAAACTGAATCGCTGCTATGGATGGATGTATGGATGTGGGCGAGGTTGAGCTTATTAATGGCAGCGGTTAAGAGCCCAGATGTTTGCCGCTCCGGATGGTATTGGTAATGCGAATGTATTTATCAACCCCTACCGAGCCGGAACGTCCGCCATCGCACAGGACGGAAGCGGCATTTGATTCAAGGACAATAATCAAAATCATATTAGTGCCGGATTGTTTTTGGAATGGTAATTAGATCAGCGAAAAATCCTTCATTAATTAACACCGATTTGGCTGTACATCGACAAGAACAATAAAATCATTTTCGGGTTCCCTAATGAGCTCCGTTCTGACACATGTTCATTAGCGTATATATGACAACGCAGTGCTGTGTGATTAGTGGGGAAACGTGTTTGTTGTTACATGTATTGTTTCGAACTCTCTACAAAGTCGCTCAGTATGATGAGTTAGCTATCAGGCTACATGACATCTGATGTTATTGTTCGTTGCTTACTGCTGGGGGTTTAAGGGTGGCATTATTCAGATACTGAAACCAGTTGAACACTTTTTTACCAGCAAGCATTAAAAAAATGATTTTTTTACTAATAAGTTGGTAGAAGGATAGACGCAGATGCGACCGGATATCACTGAAAATGCCACAAAATCCTTTGCGATGACCCAAGAAAATGTGAATGTTCTGTCAAGTCATGTACATAACATATGCCACGTCCATTGCAACTTCTTTTTGTGCTCCGTCAAGGTCGGTAACGAACTTACTTAGACCTTCAATGTCTAAGAAGGTTTCAGACAAGGCGACGCGCTGTCATGTGACTTTTTCAACATCATTCTCGGGAAGATCGAGCGTAACTACGAGTCGACACCAGAAGCACAATCTTCCAAATGTCCGTTAAACTGCTAGCTTATATCGACGACATTGACGTAATTGGACGAACACACCTAGCCGTTAATGAGGCGTTTGCTGGCATTGAAGTGGAAGGGGCCAAAATGGTTTTTGGCGATAGATGAGGTCAAGTTGAAGTATATGCTATCAAAGAAGCACAAGCAATATCGACCTCTCTGACAAAAGGTTTCACTGGGCAACAGAAACTTCGAGGCCTTCGTGCACTTAGGCTCCGTGGTTGATAGGGACAACAGCAACCGAGATCAAACGCAAAATCATTCTTGCCAATTGCTGCTTCTTTTGGCTCAAGAGGCAATTGTGTAATAGACCCCTCTCTCCAATGACTAACAACAGCTTGATCAGCCCAGTCCTCCTTTACTTACCTTCACTTAAAGCGAATGAGGAAGAAATTAGTCTTTTCAAGAGAAAAATTCAGCTTTTGATTTTTGGTCCTGTTTGCGTCGATGTCTTCTGGGGGAGAAGATTTAGTGACGAACTTTGTACGCTGTACTGCGGCACACGCCTAGTCAAGCGTCTTCGGATACTATGCTTAAGATGGCTAGACCATGTAGTGGGTATGGATACCACTGATTGGGCCCGAAAAGTCTTCGAATCTGAGCCAATGAGCCAACGCAATAGAAGGTAGCATTTGTTGAGATAACCTACACACCTGGATTGGGAAACTGAAGGCAGCTGGCGAAAGATCGTGCTAGCTGGAGAGGCCTGTTGGTTGATGGCCAGAACCGCATCAGAAAAAGCGTAGCGTCAGTAAAAAAAAAAGGAAGTGCAGCTTCTTGTATGGCGTCTGTGGCTATTGACTTGATGAACCTGCAATTGCATGTATGTAACTATGAGGTATAAGTTAAGGTATAGACTGGGGTTGTGGCAAAGGTACTTAGGAGTGTCCTCCAGTTTGTTTCAGTTGCCACAGCCCCCTACATATTCAGTCGTAAGTGAGACCAACTTCCAACTGGTGACACCTCAATTGATCAAGGCCCAACAGTAGGTGGGTCGGTAAAAGTAATAGTTATGAGAACCTCATATGCACACGGCGCCTCTTAATGCCACAACTCTTTAACTTACATATAATGTCTGTTTTAAAATATCCCTAAAATATCACTAAATCCCATCAAATGTACATAAGAAGACCATTCGTTACTTAATTTCTTTCCCAGAAATCTCACGTCACAATGTCACGCTAAGCAAATGCAAAAGAAGTGTGTTAAGGTTTCTTTTGCGGCAATTTCGTTGCAGCTGTGACAATACAAGTTACTTTTGGTTATCCCTTAGAGAAAGCCATTATTCTATCGATGTCATGACAAGTTCATTACATGAGATCTTTAATTTTAAAATTTTTTCAAGACATATTCTCCTTGATGTTGACCCAACACTGCTCCGACCAACATTTTGTCTTACTAGATACAATTGTTGGTTTTTTGTGCTGTCGAAGCTTGGTCATAGTGTCGGCGCCTCATCATAGTTGCAATGCCACCAATTGACAGCTCAGTCTAGATCTTGTTGTTGACGTTTCATCGCTGGTCGGCGTTAAGTTGTTTAATCCCTGGCATAGCCCGTGTCGCTTCGCTATCAGCACAATTTTTTCCAAGTGCATCGGCTGCCTTATTGCCGGTTATGTCCGTGTGTCCTTGCAATCCAACATAGAGTGCGACAGCTGGCGACTAAGTAGCTGCCACTCAATTTCGAACAGATAGATTCCAGCTTGTGGTATTTTCAACATTGAAATAATAGTGGTCACTTTATTGGCTGCAAAGACCTCCGCTTGCATAATTTTGCTCTCATCAAGAAGTATAATGAAGCGAAGTGGTGCAAGATCAGGATCTGAAGGGGGATTTTCGAAAAATTGACACTTTTAAGACCAACATCTCGGAGGTAATGATAAGCAGAGCTTATACGAGATGGAAAAACTTAAAAACATGATTATATGCAAGGCAAACATGACCAAAAATGAAACCTTAGGAAAACCAGGGTAATCACCGGTTTAGGTAGTAACCAAGTAGTTGTTCCTATGGAGACGGTAGGTGTTTAAATGAAGAAGAGAAGAGGACCCAGGACAATTTCTCTGTAACTCCTCATCTCTGGCCACTTAGGGTGGGAAATCCTAGGAGGATTCTTCTTCAATACACTGTGAGGCAAATTAGAACTAAACATTAATTTGATAAGTAAATTTATAGAAACAATTAAATGGTTTCAGGAGTGGCGGCTGAACACCGGCTCTGTGGGTTCACAGTGATCTTTGTGATCTTTGTGATGCTGATGCGCAATTGTTGGTAGCCAACTAACTTACCGACAAACGTACCAGGAAGTACTCGTGACGGAGTGCGAAACACACATGCCGCAGGTCCTAGGTTCGATTACTGGACAAAATGTTAATTAATATATATGTTTTTTATATATATATAAATGTTAATTAATATATTGCTGAAAATACTATATATGTAGGTGCTAATTGTTTTGGTTTTGGTGTTCGAAGTCGACACCGAACTCTAGGCTGCAACTCTTTGTGAGAATCGTTGCTTAAGAAGCTATGCCCTGGTCATTTGTGGACTTTAATTTCACTCTGTTTTTTAAGTTGAAATTTTCACATAGCGCATCCGTATGTAAACACATATCATATCACCAACAGACGCCTTGATCATTTTTGATTCCGTGCACTTTGCATCTGTTTCAATACTTATGTAGATAGGTACAGTGGCATGCAAAACTCAATATTTCCATTCTACAAACTTTTGTCTTTAGGTAAGCTAAGGGGTGTCGGCTGCTGAGCTAACACAACACTCAATAAGCCTTAGTAGCGGTGGCAGTTTTGTTGAGGCAAAATGATTCAGATGCTTGATCGGGGTAATGTCCAAACCTCCAAGGCCACCAAGGCGTTTAATGAATCCAAGAAGTATTTACCTAGTGAAGTCGGGGTAAGAGTTAGGATTTATCTGTGAGTGCCCGGCTCTTGGCTGGACAGTTTCTTTTATACTTTTGTCATACCAGTTCCTTCATACCGTTTATTAGGCTAAGTTTGTAAGAATTTTAAACTACGAGAGAATGAAAGAATTTCAGAGAATAGATGTTTTACGAACAAGTGATTGTTTTAAATCATGAGTTATCGAACTATATATAGGGTCTTGCATGGCGATTGACTTTTAGTTAATGAAGAACAGTATCTTGGCCATCCGTAACGCGCCTCCCACATCAAACTTCATTGTTACAAGGTCTTTTTGCTACAAAGAACATTTCATCTACAGTTCAAACTGGCAATGGGAATCTTAAGCACCGTTTTTTCTATTGTTTCCTTAATAGCTTTCGGTCACAGACGTGGCCTTCAGTCTTGAAAATTCGTCGGTTCTCTCGTTACCAACGATTTCTTTTTGAACGGGAACACATCTAAAGCTTGATATGCAGACACCAACTAACTCCCTAAGCGGCAATGTTTAACCACCTTATGGGTGCTTTATGATCTATGTCAACCACGATAGATCAGAATAGAACAGAAAACGAAAGACTCATCGCTTCTTTTGATGTCTGCGGAAAAGGCACTGCAATGCTGAAACATCAGGGCGCCGAAAATATCGTCGATAGTACGGAAAACATTTCCAAGAACGCTCCCTCTTCCCTTTTGAAATTCACTTGTCTAAGCTTCCAACCCAACGTAGTCTTTACTCAAGAGTCCGTCTCCCTCTTATGGGTATTTGAGTGTCTAGCCCTATTTTAAATTCCTCGAAAAGTATGCTTTACGCTTAGACACCCAGCTATTTGTAAATCTCTCTGACTGCAAAGTTGTCGCTCCCGCACCAATGGCTCTTACTTTCCCAATGAGTAACAGATGCAGTAAGGTATCCTATACGGCCGTAGGGGATAGTTCTCGTGAACACGCACACAAACAAAAACGCATGTCATGAATTTTCGCGTGAACCCATTAATGGAAGACGATAAACATTTCCCTTGCATTTATTAAAGAACTATTCAACGCCGTCCCCTAAATCGGCACAGTTCCTCAACATTCTAATTGAAGTCAGGGAGGTGTCAAAATGTATTGTTTGGTTATGTACTATGTATAATTACATGTTAGGTATGGTGCGCGAGCGACACTTCATAATTTATGTTAATTCAGAGTTGCCGCCTGCGGGTGCGTTCGACGGATACATATTTCTCTTTTTCGTTTGGCATTACATCAAAACACGAATGTTATTGCGATTTGCGTAAATGGATAAAAAATGGTAATTCCCTCTGTTCAACATGATGAATGACACTGCGAACGGTGGCAGGAATTCGGTAGTCGGTGAGAAATATTCATGTAAATATCATTTTCGGTGAATAGATGGTCCGTTTCAGGACTTTTGACGTGTTTGCTTCACGGTTTCGCGGTTCTGAAAACAAGTTATTTTTCACCATAAAAAAAGAAAAAAGAAAAACAATTAAAGACGCTGTACGCTTAAAGAAGAAATTCTGTTAAAAAGAACATTGCTCAAGGTTGAATAATTATCTAAAGTTATTGAAAGCAGCCGTATGCGCCAAAGATAGGAAAGCCATGGAAAACGGATGAAAAACCACGCTCCAGTCCGACGAGTCTCTGATCCGAGCCATTTAACAGACAGATAAAACAGACGATATCCTTGTCTGATATGGAGATGGAGAAAAACGTTGGTTGATGGGAACTAAGGGGCGGAGTTAGTTCAGGCTCAGGATGTCCCGGATTGTAATGCTACCCGAAGTTTAGACGAAATTGTCTCATAAGTCCACAAGGAACAGGAATAAGAAGGTTGCACTAAGCTCTAACTAGTTTATCCTCTAATCGATCAACTTCAATAATACGATGTGGCACTACACGGCATACCCGGATGGCGAAAATTCCGATATACGGTACTTAGAGTCCGACCGAAGGCCACTTTTTCGGACGAAGCCGAAGCAGAAGCCGAATTTTCGGTTGAACTCTGACGGTATTTATATATACAGAACAATACTGAGCAATCCAAAAAGTAAATACCCTTACCCCTCGCAGGGTATAGAGCGTCAACAAGGGCTGCTCTCCACCTCGCTCAAAGTTCTGAAACGTGCTTCAGCCTTTTCTGGCTGATTCCTTAAGAACTAGATTCCTCTTTAACTACTCTGCGTCACCTATGGATAGGACATCCTGCTGTAATGCACGCCTGGGTAAGCCAATTCCACCGCATGACGTTCTTCACACCGCACTGGAGATTTCTCCGATCCGTAGGGTGTGTTCAATTCACTATTCTTCTTAAATTGCGAGCCATCAAGTAATGGTCTTAGCTTGTCGTCAAACTATAACTTAGGGTTACTGAAGGAATACAGAGCCTACCGTCATGCAAACGCATCATATTTACTGCAAAATATCCTCATTTTGGAGTGGATTAAGGGCTAACATAGCTGAACAGGGATATTCTTTCACGCAACCTGCACAGCTTCCTGTAGCTGTTTTGTATTTTTGGGGTTTGCTTCATGTACAGCGTTCTTTGCATCAGTCCAAAGGTTTTCAATTGCATTCAGGTCCGGAGACTGAGGCGGTAGGTTGAATTTTGACAGAAGTGGTACTTTTCTGTCACTTATGGCACGTAAATTCTTCCTTACAAGCCTTCCTCTTATTGTTAATGTCGCCACGGGTAAATTTAACCGCTCTCTTATTTCCCTAGCGTTCGGTTTTCTTCTTTTTTTTAGTTCCTTTTGAGCATATTTTTTGGCATTTGCTATCATTTTATATAAACACCCAAAATTTCACTTATAAATTTGTAAGTATAACCGCAAGAAAGCATTTTTTTTATTAAGGCATGTTTTTTTGGGACTTCCATGCTCAGTGATGAAGCTCGTTTTCGGCTTAATGGTGGATGGGTTCCAAAAGGGCCAAATATGCGTTATTGGATTGATGAAAATCAACATCTGATTAATGGATCACCACTTCATCTGCAAAAAGGGACTGTTGATTCGGTTTCCATGCCGGCGATATTTTTTCATCGAATGAAACGATCGGCACCTTACTGTGAACGGTGAGCTTTATCGCGAGCCGAATGAAAAAATATGTTTTTGGACGACATGTGGTTTCAAAAGGATGGTAACATAAGCCACACGGCGTAATGAGTAGGTTAAGTGAGCCCTTTACCTCAAGGAATGGGCCGATTGGTCGCCTCGTTTTTTCGATTTGTGTGGCCAAGTCGTTGTAAATTTTGTCTAACGATTCGACTGCTGCCCCCAGTGTCCAAAGTGTTCGAAGTGTAATACATATTGTACAGTTCCCGTATGTTACGTTGCAAACTTTGACTCAACCGTATTCCACAGGGGCACATTCAAGTTAATCTGTTATTAAACTGTATATTGCTGGAATGTTTTTTTCATAGTTTTGTAAATAATGCTAGAATACTGTAGATAGAATACTTTGAATTTTTTCAATTCCGTGTGTTTCAAACTCCAAGAATAAATTTCAAAAATACCAGTGTATCAAATTCTCATTAGAATAAATAAAAAAGAGTAAATGAATAACTAAATTAATTAATTAAACGAAATAAATTAAAAAAAAAATAATTACCATGGTAATATTTGATGCTTTAAAGGATTTAATTAGTGAATCCTTCAAGTTTTTCCATTCCCATATACATATGTATACAAAAAAAAAGTGGTATCGTATTTTTTGTTGATGGCGATTCACTCAGAAAATGAATGCAATAAATCCCCTAACACTTTTTTTCCTGCGTGTAAACTAAACATTCGATTATGTTAACAATATTATCGCAAAGCAGGAAATATCTGCTAAACAAAACGGAATTTATTTTTCCAGCGAATTCGCATAACTTGCCGCCCATAGATTAGCGGTGTTTTTTTGCAGCATGCTCAGATAAGTGTATTATGGTCTAACATGCATTCCCATTGTTTTATTAGGCATTAATTATCCAGTCATTACGGTTTCTGCATATACATTCATAACAACGGCACAGAGGCGGATATCTGTGTGTATTGTATTTCAAAATGTTTGTACCGAGGTGCAATGCTGAGAGTAAGCACCGGAATAGCTGGTGGTTTGCTTTTGTTTATTCGCCTCGTGGGCTGACGTAGGGTAATGAGAGCTGCTGTTTGGATATTAAAGGGATTAAATCCTGGAGCGCACAGTGTCCGCACAATGACCACTAATAATGCGCCTCTGTAAATCATAATCGTTAGCTTTCCAATAAAATATTGATCTTTTTGGGTTTCATTTGCGTATTTTGGGAAAAACGCATTTCAAACTGGCGAAAGTTTAGTCCCTTTAAGTTTGTCTTTTATTTGCAAAAGAGTTCATATTTTAAATGATTTTCAAATAATGGTAGATTCTGGAATTAATTATGCGTCTGAAGTGGACTTTATCCAAGCTCCTAGATACACTACTTTTCTGTACACGTTACTGTTCTGCGAAAGGTGGAACGAGTCTGCAGTTTAAAATCAGCTCTTAAACACTGTTCATAAATGGATTAAATTCAAGGCATGTTATTTGCGAATTTGTGTCCAATCTCGTAGACTCCGGTTGACTTTTTATAGTTTAAAGGTGACCTGACGTGAAGTGCTCACAAAACCGGCAAGAACAACAACATGCCTATTTTTCAGAAACCAAAGCTCAACGAGATCATGTGCTTGGATTTCAGGAAACAAAAAAGGCCTTTAACAGGGCCAATCTGCTGAGAATGATGATCGATTCTCTCTGCGTACATTCTCAGCTACAGATGCAGTAGTCTCTTCACTTCATGCTGGATGTGGTCTAACAGGTCAAGTATCATTCACGAGGTTGATTATGCGCACCGTGAGTTTTTCAAATTGCACGATAAATATTTCTCACAAAACGCTGAATGAAGTAATACCACTGAAAAATTTGGAGATGCTGTTGTGAGTCTTTCCATAATGACTTGCCAACATTACTGAACTAAACTTACAAAGCAGTTTCATAGGAGTCACCCGTAAACGTTCGATAGAAGAGTATTGAAAATTAAACCTCACAATGAACCAGTCGTTATATTTTCTTATTCTCGATTGACGTGAGCATAAACCAACATGTCTTTATAGTAAGCACGATATTTTGTGTTTGCATTATATATAGCACATTAATTTGGTGGAGGTCCTTCTTCATTTCAGACGATAGCAGTCTCTTTTAATTGGTAGAAGTGCCTCGGATTAAAAGACTCTTCGAACTGGAGCTGTGTTGCCCATAGGCGTTTGTTGTCGGAGCATGCATACAGCCTGGTCGTGATAGAATAATCTGCTCGATATCCCATCAACGAAGATAGAAATTCAAGTCCCTCGCAGAACTTTTCTCTTTAAAAACCAAGTGCTTTCTCGTACCTTTTAAAAACCGTATTTATTTCTGCACCAAAGGGCAGGACGGGCAATTCCAGTTAGTGTGCGTTTTCGCGAGATGACTATGTCTCTTAATTAAATTTCGAGCGCAAAATAAAATTTTCAAGAGTCTGTGCTTGATTTTGGTGCGGGTGTTGGTGTTCCTATTTCCAACAAAGCCGATAGACCTTCACTACCTATAGCCTATGTTGTGTATCCTTTCTTGATGACGGCATATAATTTATTTAACCGCTCGACAAATTTTTGTCGCTTCCATTTAAAAGCTCGCAAACACCTCATTGTGGGTGTTGGTTCAATTATCTCAGCCTCATACGCTTTAACTACAAGTATCAGATTGGTAGGACTTTGGAAAATTATGTTTCTGATTTCTACTCTGGAGTTTTGGATCTTCCCGGGAATGATATGGAAAACGTCATTTTAAAGCATGTCACGTCGTGCCTAACCTTTTGTGATGTTGAAGACTTCAGCAACTTCAAGTCAAGCTGAAGCAATGACAGTTCTCCATTATCTCCTTCTTCTTCGTTAAATCGACGAATAGGTTCTGGGTATCGATTTGCATTTTCTGGAACTCATCGAAAACTTCCCTCGTCTGAACCAACACAAATAACAACCTGTCAGATTATTTACAATCTTTTACAGCCAGAAGGAAAAATCGTGAAGGTTAAAGAAATTGACCCGACCGTAGTTGCCGTGGCAATATAAAATTTTGTATGTAGAGGAACGGACAAACAATAGTTTGATTATTCTTATTAGGCATGACTTCGCCCAAGCAAATCTTACAGATGAGAAGGCACATACATCCGCCCAACCAAACCACCTATGAAGCTCTGCTGGTCTGCATGTGAGTTCCAGCAGTTTTGCTTGCCGTCAGTCTTGATTTCGCCATTTTGAGCTCGTGCTAGTGCGGCTAGAAGTGTGCATGCAATGATATGGAGAGCTATATCGGCAGTACGACCTGGGCATAATATAATATAAGGCATAATGGACCATAGATATTAATAAGCAACATTTTTGGCAGAAACAGCTGAGAAATAGGGTCTAACAGATAATTTTTGTATTTTTCCAGGATAAGGATCCTAGGTTCAAGGTAAAGGGTGATTTTTTTTTAAGCTATAGGAAAGTTTTTCAAAAAAAACACATGAAATTCAAAAAAATGCATGAAATCTTTATTTGAATCGATAGTACGGTCTATATAATTTAATGTTTAAAGATTATTTCATGCAAATGTTGACCTTGACCGCGCCTCAAATGGCACATCCGCTTAGTCCAATTTTGGCATACTCTTTTCAACATTTCGGCCGGTATCTCACGAATAAATGATTCAAAGTTGTCTTCCAATGCGTCAATTGAAGCGGGCTTGTCTGTATAGATATGAGATTTAACATAGTCCCACAAAAAACAATCTAAAGACGTTAAATCGCACGATCTAGGCGGCCAATTGACCGGTCCCTAACGTGAAATAAAATGTTTACCGAACTCGCCTCTCAATACTCGTAAGTCCATTGTTGCGTGTGCAGTGTAGCACGTGGCACCGTCCTGTTGAAACCACATGTCTTGCAAGTCAAGCTCTTGCATTTTGGGAAAAAAAAAGTTGGAAAAAAGTTGGGAGAAAAAAAGTGGAAGCGCTCACCATTCACAGTTACGTTACGATTCGCATCATCTTTGAAGAAGTACGGTCCAATGATGCCACCAGCCCATAAACCGCACAAAAATGTGGCTTTTTCTATATGCTTCTGCTTCTGGCTGATATTCACTCCAAAATCAACAATTCTGCTTATTTACATACCCATAGAGCCAAAAATGAACTGCCCATAAAATGTAAGAAGCGCGTGATGAACTTTCTTAACAGAGCACGCATTTTGATAATAAAATTCAACAATTTGCAAGCGGTGTTCGTTTGTAAGACGATTCACGGTTAAATTATAGACCAAACTGAAGATGTTGACATGTTATGTAGTATACTGCTGAGGGGGTAAAGGTGGTTTGTTCAGGTCAATAAGAATCTGGCACTACCAATGGTCGTCAGATTACTGGTACATATTCAAAGATTCCGCCTTCAAACGAAAAAAAAACTGATAAGACATGAAATGATGGAAGGAGAATAAAATCAAATCTTTGCGGACATAAGCCACAAAGCTAGCCATCAAATATGACACAACGCACACTTCTTTGTTACTCTAGCAGACCCGATACGATGGCTTTCTGCGAGTACCCGCAACTTTTGTGAAGAGTCTCCGAAATCTTTCCTTGTCGAAAAAAAATGTATGATCAACACGATACCTTAAACATTTTCAAGTACGAGTATATTAGTAGTCAAAAAAACTGTCACCTACACAGCTCTAGAATTAAATGGCGCAGGACGTCACAAAGTTCATCATCACTAAATATAGCTACTCTCTGTAGAATTTGCAAAAGATTTGCCCTTTTTCAAGTTTCAGTGGGATACGAAGGAGTCAGTTTTCTAATTATGAACACATAGCCTAGGCGTTCGATTTCATGTGATGGCAATCATATAACACAGCACTACACCCGCACAAAAATACGAACGCACTCAATGCCCGTGACCCGGACCCGTCGTAGGTTGAAAATAGGCCAATAACAAGGCAACACACGAAACAGAAAAGGAAATTCAATCAACCAGATGATTGCAAATTAGAGCATTTATGCGAGGGAGCCTTGTTGGCATCTGTCGTATAGTTTTGACGTGGGCAGCATTTCCATAATCATCGTTGTGTATAAGATATTGAGAAACACAATGTTGGAGGAATGTTAATTGGTTGCACTACAGAATTGCAAACACCGGGTTTTTTTTAAATCTAAGGATTTCCGACTATCACATGATTATTCAAGTGAATATGAGTTTAAAAGAGTTTTAGACAAGGTCACGCGCTTTCATGCTACTTTCTCAACATCATTCTTGAGCGTATCTCACAAGTCGACACCAGAGGTACGATTTTGTCAAAGTCGGTTTAGATGCTACCTTAGCGACGACATTGACGTGATTTTAGGAACACAGTGAGCCATTAATGGGGCCGTTGTTGGTATTGAAGCGGACGAGGCTAAAATGGGTTTCGCATTAAAGTATACGCTGTCATAAAGATAGACACACAACGTCACTGTCTCAGGCAGTCAAGGGCGTCGATGTAGTCAAGGGCTTCGAATACCTCAGCTCCGCGGTAAGTAAGGATGACAACATCAGTACCTAAAACAATCGCAGAATCACTTTTGCCCAACGCTGCTTCTTTGGGCAAGAGGCAATTGAGTATTAGTGCCGTCCCTTGGTGGAATAAACTGACTTTGTATAACAACTTGTCTTCTTTTGCGGTGCGGAATCTTACAAATTACTTAAAGCGAATGAGGATGCCTTGAGTCTTTCCGAGAGAAAAGGTGAAGGCGTCTGGAGGGAAGATTTAACGGCGAACTTTATTCACTCTATGGCGACATGCGCCTGGCCGAGCGTCTTCGGATGGAGCGCTTAAGATGGCTAATCAATGCAGAGCGTATGCACAACACTGCTCTGACCCGAAAAGTCCTTGAATCCGATCCATTGAGACAACGCAAGAGAGAACCGCCTAGGTTGAGATGACGCACATAAGTGGAGAAAGCATCAACCCACATTGAGTGCGCGACTATATGCAGATCGTGAGAAATCGTGTTAGCTAGAGAGGTATGCTGGTTGAAGTCCAGGTCCCCAATGGACTGTAGCATCAGTAAAAGAAGAAGAAGAAGGATAGAGTTCCACAGGAATCCCACTTCGGATGGCATATTCCAGCGCCTTCAATTGGCCCCACAGTACGCGATAAATCTCTGCCTAAATCAACATGCCTCTCGAGTTAGCAGACTCAAATCTCTCAGAGCCTGAAAATGTATTTTATGAGACATGCTGTCACTGGCGTCAGCAAATAGACAAAGGGAAGTCAATTTCGGATCTTCATATAATATGTAACGTCTCTTCACCGACCACTCGTAGTCGGTGAATTTTCTCAGTCCCCGGATAGCAAAGCAACTCTACGCAGTAAGTCTGGTGTGATAGGATGAACATAAAGATTATGGGAGACTGCGACCACCTTAACGACGATTACTACAAACAGGGAAACAAACATCTATGTGTGTTCTTTGTTTTCCTTGGAGTCATTGGAATTATGAGGTTACTACTGGAAATCTCACAATTTACAACAGCTCCATTTGCGCTCACGCCCCGATGGAGGAAAATGATAGCAGTGTAAACTACTGCATCTATGATAACCCGGATCCGGCTACTACAACACGGTAACTCTAGAAGATTGAAAGCTAGATTTTGGGAGAGATAGACTTGTGTGTAATAGTCATGAAATAACGCAAGACATACGGAAACTTAAAGTAAAATTGAAGGACCTTTCAGAAGTGAGTACGTGGTTCGAACACAACATATCTAATTGCTTTATTTAAGTCAAGTAACAACCCAAAACAACGAAGTGGAAAATGACACATTCTCTTCTGTGTAACTACGGTGCCTATGAGCGTTATCCACTACCACACCAGTCTCAGGAACTTTCTGCACAAGCTTGCATACAGCAGTCGCGGTGCGGGCTTCATTTTGGCATTGAATTCTTTCAAATACCCACTGTTTGGACTAGGCAACACTCACTTTGGAAATAAGTTTCGAAAATGACCAACCCAGTAAGGCTTAGATCGTCTGTCCGGTCCACAAGAAAGGAGACCCCTTCGACTGCGCCAACTATCGAGGGATAAGTCTCCTTAACATCGCATAGAAGATTCTTTCTGCCATACTGTGTGAACGCCTGAAACCGTTCGTCAACAACCTAATAGGTCCTTATTACTGTGGTGTCAGCCCAGGGAAGTCCACCATCTACCAAATCTTCACTCACCACCTATTCGTCATGACAGTGTGCATAGAGACGAGTTATATAGTGCCATGTCTAGTTTTGGCATTCCTACCAAACTCGTCAGATTGTGTAGGATGACGATGGAGAACTCTCGCTGTTCCGTCAATGTCGGGAACGAACTCACCGAAACTTTCAATGTCAAAAAAGGATTTAGACAAGGCGACGCACTGTCATGTGACTTCTTTAACATCATCCTTGAGAAGATCGTGTGTAACTCACAGGTCAACACCAGAGGTACGATCTTTCAAAAGTGAGTTCAATCATTAAGATGGTGACACTTGGCAACAGAAACTTTGAGGTAGTCAAGGACTTCGTCGACCTCGGTTCAGGGGTAAATAGGGACAACAACACCAGTACCAAAATCAAATGCAGAACCACTCCTACCAATCGTTGCTTTTTTGGGTTCAAGAAGCAATTGTGAAATATGGCCCTCTCGAAAGGCCTTGAGTGGCTTTGAACAATCGCTTGATCTCAGTCCTTTTCTACGGCGCAGAAACTTCAATGCTACTAAGCGCGGATGAAGAAGTCCTTAGTCGTTCTGCGTGCGATTTTTGGTTCTGTTTGCATTGATGGCATCTGGAGGAGAAGATTCAATGACGAACTCTATGGGCTGTACAGCGACATGCGCCTAGTCAAGCGTCTCCGGATACAACGCTTAGATGGCTAGGCCATGTAGAGCGGATGGACACCACTGCTAAGGCCCGAAAAGTCTTCGAATCTGAGCCATTAGGATAACGTAACAGAGGACAGATCGAGCTTGAGATGGCGCACACAAGTGGAGAAGGACATTGACCAAATTCGAGTGCGCAACTGGAGGCAGCTGGCGAAAGACCGTGCTGGCTGGAGAGGCGTGTTTGTTGAGGCCCAGGTCCACCCCGGACTGTAGCGTCACAAGAAGAAGATGAAGAAGAAGAAGAAGGCTTAGATTATATGTAATCACACAGCCCAGGTTAGAGCAAGTTTTTATTGTACATGGTGAGCCCAAATAATACTAATAATAACTCGAGGGAGTGGCAAAGCAGGCTACCTTCAAGACAATTACCCAAACTTTTTTTGAAATCCTTTCAAATTAGTAAGTGGGATTAAAATTGTTGAGTCCTTAAGCCGAACTACGAGTCTTACGTGTTAGAACCTTGAACTTTTCTGAGTATTGTTGCACTGTGCTAAAAGCTCTCGTATCTTAAGATTTTTCCGATGGTAGGAAATTCCTCCCAATACCAGTTCTAGTTGGAATTTTGTGAACGACAATAACCAGACTTCACTGAAAGATAATTATCATGAAGGCTAAATTGATAGGTATAGTTATCACTCGCTTATACCTGTTATTCAACTCCCGCATCCTATTTGAATAAACGATCGCTTTCTTATGAATTACAATGTGTTGCATGGCATACGGTTTTTATATGCTTCTGACAGACGTACACATTAAGTCGTCAAAATGACGCCTAATTCCGAATATAAAGTGCTTTTCGATAAACCACTCAACACGAAAATGATACCCCGTCGAGAGAGAAGGGCAAGTGGAAAAGAATAAAACGTCCGATATGATTGAATCGAAATGTGTATCTGCATATTTGTGTGTCAGTCCCTTATTCTCAAGCTTCCCCAAGCCCAGTGCTCGCTCATATGTAATCTCTACAGCAAATGCCATGCTCGTCTTTGAGAACGATCCCGAGCTTCTCCTTAAGTATTTTCCTAAATTGACAGCAATTTGCTTGGGTTACTCCCAAGGGAAGGAGCATTTTCCCGGACATTATACTGCCACCGAGAGCTGACTGAAGTAGGGTTGATTATGAAGAAATGTCATCATCCAGGCATCACCCTTGTGTAAGGCAGCCCCTCAAGTGGATATTATGTAGACATTGCGAACATGTGATATCTAAGGTTAAATTTTAAAATAAGGTGGGATACACATGCTTTGCTTCGATGTGTCAGATGGCTTAATGCCGAGGGGGCTGAACGCCCTCGCAATGCTAAACGTCAGGGCAAATGACAAAGTGTACAGCCGGTGCCCTCGGCAAGTTATGGAACTGCGTACAGTGCAATTATGTTCTCCAATATCGCATTATCGTCTATTGTGGCTGGGAAGTCATTTAGGAAATGTTTTGTTTCGAATTTCCAGCAAGTGCGGATCTGATGGGAGGCTAAGTGGTTTTTAACAACATTTCGAGCCGGAGTTGCACTCTCGACGTGTGCACCTGTCCCAAATAAATTGATTTTAAATTAAGTTTGCACACACTTTCAACTGTCGTTCGTACAGATCCAACTTCAAATGACTGCCTAACTTCGTTTTAACTGATTAGTCGGTGTGCAACATGCGGGAGAAGGTCTCATTTCCGCTTTGACAGGCTTCCACCGTGCGAACGAGTATCACGGCGGCTGATGGGGAATGAGTAAAGCCACGATGGCAACTATCAAAACGTTGGTTGTAGGCTCCGCATTGACCTAACCACCAATTTACAGAGTTTCCTTTGCTAATTCCATTTAATATCGCTATTCCAATAATATTGGTTTCAAATTAATTTTCGCAACGTGATTTAAACTAACGCCTAACATGAACTGTGGAATCGCGCTTGTTTCGTTGCGCGCAGCCGATTCTGACTGGGATGCGTGTTGCAAGACGGAAATTGGTTTTTGGAGGTGTTGTGTGTAAAGTTTGCTACAGTTACAATCCGAAATTAAGCGAATTCCCTGTGGGAGTCGGATTTCGTTTCAGCCCTGTTAGGATTTTAAAATATATCGGTTGTAATTTGATTATGTACAGTGGCTAAACACGATAATGGAGATAAGTCAATAGAATAGGAAACCATTTAATAGTTTGTTGGGAGGTCCTTTTGCCGGACTATTGCTCTAAAGGGATAAAGAATCGATTTTACTAATAATCAGTCGAAGTTTTGGCACCTTTTTGCTTTCTCTATAACTTCATATATGTATGCTCTATAGAATTCAGATTCAGCGATAGTGGGGGCACATTTGAGCACATGGAGGCAGTTATACAGAAGCCAATCTTGGCAACATTGATTTTTTAGCTATTATCGTTTTGCAAACACTGGTTTAAACAACTGACGCACGTTTCATGTTTTGTTCACTGTCAAACATCTTCAGTTTGGTCTATAATTTAATTGTGAATCGTCTTACAAACGAACAAGGCTTGCAAAAGTCAAAGTTTGCTGCTGTTTATGGGCTGATGTGATGGCATCATTGGACCGTACTTCTTCAAAGATGATGCGAATCGTAACGTAACTGTGAATGGTGAGCGCTTCCACTTTTTTTCTCCCAACTTTTTTCCAACTTTTTTTTTCCCAAAATGCAAGAGCTTGACTTGCATGACATGTGGTTTCAACAGGACGGTGCCACGTGCTACACTGCAGGCGCAACAGTGGACTAATTGAGAAGCGAGTTCAGTGAACATTTTATTTCACGTTCGGAACCGGTCAATTGGTTGCCTAGATCGAAGACAACATTGAAGCATTTGTTCGTGATATACCGGCCGGAATGTTTGGAAACGTATGCCAAAATTGGACTAAGCGGATGGACCATTTGAGGCGCGGTCAAGGTCAACATTTGCATAAAATAATCCTCAAACATTTAGTTGTATGGACCATATTATAGATTCAAATAAGGATTTCATGCATTTTTCTGAATGTGTTTTTTTTTTTTTGAAAAACTTTCCTTTAGCTTAAAAAAATCACCCTTTATTTTGAATTTTTACTTCGTTACAGGGTGCCTTGCAAATGCGAATACCGCTGTCATTCTGCTGCTTTATTAACTACAGCGCAATGATTTTCGGATTTACACATGTACCGAGGAATAATATAGGTTGTTGGCTGTTAGCCAAATTCAAGATTCCAATAAATATTCACATCGAACATATTTGAAGAAAATGTCGAGGTCAGCCCATATATGTGCCCCTGTATGGGGGCTACAACTCCCGTAAGCACTACTCATTTGCCTAACCTCGGGTCTCCAATAGCTGACATGCTTCTCGACAGGGCATTGTTTGTATCATTTTCGACGACTTCTATGGCGTGACATAAATAAAAATAATTTGGGTGGCACTGTACCCCATAAGCCACAGTTGCCAAGCTTCTCAGCAACTACTTGTGTTGTGTGTTCCATTGTTCATTCACAAGTACAGGGGAACCTGTATTTTTTTACCGATTTCGAACGGCGAAATTTGTCAAGCCTTTCATAAGTAATTATGAGTGTTTTCACTTCGAAAGAAGAGCTTTAATCAGAATGTGAGATCTTAAGTACTATTTTCAGACCTAGGAACTTAGTATATGAGTCGATGCATCTATAGCTCCACGACAACCACAATATAGTGTTTAAAACTTAAGGAGCATCTATTCTTACTCCAGAATTAGGGGGTAGAAACACTATGACGTTTCCCGAATTATCGGATGCTTGCCGTGACATCGCTTGTGAGTGCGTTGACGCGGCAGTCCTAGGCTCTCATTTAAATCTGAACAATAGTTGAATTTCCACTTCTTGCAGCAATTCTCCTTTCGACGTATGCATGAAAAAGTTTCTAAAATTTCACCATTCGGAGTAAGATAAAAAAGAGATATCATGCCCAGCACGCATGGATATTGGCAAAGTAAGTCCTGGTACTTGATGAACATGAGTGTTTTTTTTTTATTTGCTTAATTATTTGCAGGCATCAAATTTGTTAATGGATCTCAGAATGTCTTTTTATTCGATTTTGGCGCATTACCTCAAAGTCATAGTGTATTTCTCGTCATTGCTGGTTTTACAATAACCGTCTTGCAAAATGCCCTACCACTGTGCATTGATGTGGATGGCGCAGTGCTTTAGTAGCCCCCTTTACTCCCTCTAGCTTCACCGCGCTTTTTTGATTAAGACTCAACGATTTCTGCGGATTCACTTTGCATGGAGCCCCTTCATTTGCTTTTCATCTCTGTTATGGTCTGGTTTCTTAATATCATTTTTTGTTCTTAGAAAAACTTTGTAAGTAGGGCTGTGCGACAGTCTCAGTAGGCAATTGAAAGCACGTGGCAATTACACGACATACATATCAATTTCAATTTTCACCTCTTTCTTCACTTGTTAGTGTACACAGCTCTTACACTCTTCTGTTCTCTCTAATTCACTCCACTTTGCCCAAGAAAGCCACAATCATTGATCACATAGGGGAAGGAAATTTGTGGATTAATTGGACTTTGCTTCCTGGTTGAAATTCTCAAGATTGATTAATTTTGGTCAAGTTCGAAAGAAAAAGTCTGTCTTAAAGAGTTTTGAAAGAGACAAGTCCCTGAGGTAGTATTGACCATACCACCGTCTGTATATACTCCTACATATATGCCCTTATTCACTCCTAGTTATTTCACTTCCTTCTAGGAAATTCTGAACTCAAAGGTGATACCTAAATATTATGTTTTAACTCAAAATAAGATTTCTAAGACAAGTACCTCCGCTTTGTGTAGGCGGCATTCACAATAATCTATTATACATTGGGAGGCGCTATAGTCCACTAAGAACCAGGGCTAATTTCCTGCAGCAGCTACTCTTGTTGTTTTGTTACGAATGGAAGCGACCAACAGTTTAATGCAAACTCCGAGCTGCAAAATTTTCTTCTACAACTCGATAAAGGACACGAGTGAAAAATGGAGAAAATGAAGAACAGGAGTCAGTCCTTTCTTAGATAAAATTACAATTACATATATAAGCTCAGCTCCGCTCCAGACTGAAGCTTCACTTAAGGAAGGAAACAGTTTGTGTTTTTGACAAATATTTATTTTTTTTGGAGGTTGGGAAAAACAGCACTGGAGCGCTCAAACAGCCGCCACCTGATCCGGCCAAGGGCAAGACATTGACAGAGAAGGTGCTCTGCAGAGTCTTCCCTACAGGTGTCGCATAGGGTACCATCAATAAGCCCAAATAAACTTAAGTGCTTAGCAAAGGTGAAGTGTCCCGCTTATACGTCAGCAATTCATCTGCAGTCTAGAGATAACAAAAATGCCGCGGATTTTTTGCTGACGTTGAGGAGCTTGCACTTGGTCAAACTGCATCATGTCATCTCTTCCGTAACTGAGAAGGACTCCATTCTTGACGACCTTAAACATATAGCCCATAATATTCTTCTGGATTTCAGTGAATTGTCTTTTTCGCTCTAATTTCAGTGAATTCACTGCATATTTCAACGGAATATTTATTATATTAGTCCATAAAGGAAGGAAGGTGCAATTTCGCACAAAATGCGAGATGGTTTCGACTGTAATCTCGAGAAAATGTCAAAACAAACATTTTGTTACCCTCCTCCACACCACAATAGTGGTTTCAGGGAAAATTGTATATCTACAAGGAGTGTAAGTACGAATACCTTTATTATTGTGTAATATATCTCCAGCAGGTGGTGAAGTTTGGAGCACTCATAAAACGAGTATGCGGCAAAGTAATCTTCCAAATTTAATAGAGGGATATGCCCCTAAACCAAGCCCTGCGATCGTAAAACTAATAGAACTTTTTAAATTAGCTTTTATTGCCCGAATTCGTTTTAATGAAAACCAAATGAACACAGCCACCACCACCATCCATGTGTCTATGGCTGTGGCTAGTTCACCCGTTAATAGCAAAATTATATTCTATCGCGCCTAACCTTATTGTTATTACTGTTTTATTTGAATATCAGCGAAATGTATGTAGGTACGCTCGCCGAGTGGGGCGGCTCCGAATTTCTAGGTTATAAACTCAAAAACACTTTACACACAAATAAGCTGTGAAATTACCTACAAGGGGTCATAAACGAGAACGTTAAGAGAAATAATTTTCTGACTCCTAGCTGGGAATTTGCCTATCCTCGAAACGAGCTCGAGTGTTATTTCAATTTAATTGTAATTTATGGAAAATTATATATTTTTTATAGCAAGTTCCATCCCCGCGCATTCGGCAACGAGGCCAAAGTGAATATTTTTTCGAGTTTCAGCAATTTCAGCGTTTCATTCCATTTTTCTACGTTTTAGCGAACTGGAGTCAATTTCGGAATCATTTTCTTTTTCGTTCACCCGCCCCCCCGTTAGATGTGTATTTATATTTCAGCTGACGTGGATGTTACCCGCCGCCACTTGAAGCGCAGTGAGAATAAAAATGAAAAGCAAATTGAAATAACAACGACAGCGGCGGATAGCGTGGCGAGGGGCGGAGAAAGGGCGGAGGCGTCCGTCATTTTCGTAGCCGTGGCATGGAATCCATTTGGCTTTTAAACTCACAATTATTGCTGCACCTTATTAGAGCCTGACACCCAAAGTGCGATAGCTAATGACGGTATCGCGCTGAGTGTGTGCGTTGATTTAGGAGTCGGAGTTGGAGTGCAATTAAGCCGCAATGAGAATTGTGAATTAATTATAATGCAGCGTATGCAATTAAATCAAGACTGTCCTGACGCGGAAATTTTATGAGACTAATTGGCTTGGGAGTTGTTCAGAAGGAAGGGGTGGTATGACTGTAAGAATCACATTAAAGATTTTTTTTTGTTTCCTTGGAGGGAGGATACGTATCTTATCGTCATGATTTCCTCTTAGGAATTGTGTTGGTGTTCGATGCTTTATTTACTTTCTGAGTGCATTTAAGTTTCTGATTACCTCTGCGCTTTTTAATGTTCTCCTGCAGATATTTTTTTCAGTGATTCGCGCTGATTTGCACAAATGCCATTCATAGAAAGCGAATTTTCAAAATGCTGATATGAGAAAAATTAAATTTTTGTTCCATCATCTTGAGACCAAGAGTCAGTAGAAAGAACCTTTTAAAAGAAGCCCACAAGGGACCAGGGCCTAGCTTTTAAGCAAGTACTCGTATTGTGCGTGCTATTGTTCACTTACGAGTAGAAGGGACCTTCAGTTTTTCACCGAATCCGAACGGCCAGATTTGAGAAACTTTTCCTAGAAAATTAATACTATTTGCGTGTTGTCAGCAACTCGAAAGAGGTGGTGAAGTGAAAAAATGCGGAGGTCCCTTCCGGGAATCGAACCTTGACTTTCTGCGTGGCGGTCGACGCACTTAGCACTACACCACGGCGACTACATGTAGGAAAATGTTCATAGAAAAAAAACTAGAGTAGACAGAAACAACAAGGCGAGTGCACCAAGATCGGATCGTCCACGTATCTTGCCCGACAGATGAAAGAGCGCAATTCAAAATGAAATGTGAAACAAGATTCCTAAAAAGTTCTACACAAAAGTTATATTGAAATTCAAAATTGATTAGGAGTCGAAATGTGTGTAAACACAGAGGGAAATGTGTTACATAATGCTGGCTATCATGGAAGACTAGCATTAAATAAATCATTTCTTAGCACCATCAATAAAAAACGAGACTTATATTTGCAAACGAATATAAAAGCGCAAAAAGAGTTTCTAAAAAGATCTATATTTACGGGCGAAAGTAACTATAAGACTTGTGGCTTATACGGTCAATGTTTGGTATGGAGAAAGAAAAAAAACTGGAATACCATATCCATGGGTGTGGCTCTGTGATTTTTCGTAGTTGTATGAGTGCTTAGGGTTGGTTATTTGCATTTTATTGATGGTATAATGGACCACAAAGCGTACATCAATATAATAAGGACACACCTTCAATAAAGTGCAAGAAAAATGGGTGTTAGTTCCGATTTCATCTTTAGTCAGGATAACGATTCCAAACATACAGCCTTTAACACTTAATTGTGGCTGCTTTATATCACTTCAAAATGGATTTAGACACTCCCTCAATCACCAGGCATCAGTCCAATCGAAAACATATGGAATATTTTAGAGCAAAATTTAAGGAATCATGCCATTCAGAACAAAGTTGATTTGGAAATCGCCTAGATGACTGGATGGCAAAAAGCTTTATCTGGTGTAACTCAAAACATGGTTGACTCTGTTCCAAATCGACTAGCTCACAAAATTAGAAACAAAGGTGGACCGATCGTGAGTGAATACTTTCTAATGCTTGTGAATATAACAATAATTTGTGAGTGGCACTACAAGGGTGGTGAGTGAGGTGATTGGCCTTGGATAGGAACTACTCCTGTTGTGCGTTTTTTTTTTTACGAGTAGAAGGGACCTTCAGTTTTTCGCCGACTCCGAATGGCGAAATTTGCGAAGCTTTTCCTAGAAAATTAATACTCTTTGCGTGTTGTCAGCAACTCGAAAGAGGTGGTGAAGTGAAAAAATACGGAGGTGTCCCGTCCGTGAATCGAACCTAGAACGTCTGCGTGTGGGTCGACTTTGTTAAGATTTCTTGTATTGTTATTTTCTTTTGTTAAATTGTACTCAATTTCAAACACAGAATAAAAAACAGGATTTTTTCCATGATTATTTTCCCTACCATATAGGTGTATGGACGGATACTTACTGGAGTCACTGTGTGTTAAATTTGGTCATCGCAGTACATTTACTGCGACCATCTGGTCATTAAAATGGCTCTATACGAAGCACTAGAAAACTTATCTTTGTTTACTTATTACAAATACGAGAAAATAGATGTACTTTACACTCACTTCTCGAAAACCGGGAGGAATCCGCTCAACAATATTAGAGTACTTTTCTAATTACCTACCTGGTAGAAGGCCAATGGTAACGATTGGAAGCATTACATCTCGTGTAATTAACGGCTTCTTCAGAATACTGCGAGTGATGTAAGAACTTCCATTGCACTGTTTCTAGGTAGTTTCTAATCGCTGCAGCCACATTTTCTTGTTTCAAAATCACCTTGTTACGCCTTTCAGTCGTTTCTATCCGTATGGCTCAAACGCATTAGTTATAGTCGATAGCATTTTCAATTAACAATTTCGCTTGGTTTTAGCAGCTCATAGTACACCACATCGTGGTCGCCGTCACGTAGTGGATAAGTGCGTCAACAGACATGTCCAAAGTAGTTCGATTCCGGGACGGAACACTTCGCATTTTTTCATTTTTGAACCGTGAATGTATTTCTTTGGCGTCGTTGTAAACGAGTGACTAGGCTTTGCGTAGTATGTGTTCTTCCTGAGGTTATCGTAGTTTATGCACTTTCCATCTCTTGACACGATCTGGGGCAAGAATCCCATCCTGCTGCCCATGCGCTCTACATGGCCTAGCCATCTTAAGCGTTGTATCGAAGACGCTTAACTAGGCGCATATCGCTCTACAGCCCATAGAGTTCGTCACTAAATCTTCTCCTCCAGATGCCTTCAATGCAAACAGGACCAAAAATCGCACGCGAGACTTTTCTCTCGAAAAGACTAAGGGCTTCCCCATCCGCTTTTAATAATGTCCAGGTTTCCATCCTTCGAAAAGAGGGCTTAATTACTCAATCGCCTTTTGAGCCCAAAGAAACAGCGATTGGCAAGAGTGATTCTGCGTTTGATTTCGGTACTGGTGTTATTGTTGCTATTTACCGCGGAAGGTAGACGAGTCCTTCTTCGAAGTTTATGCTGGCTAGTGTGACGCTCTGTCTGAGACGTCAACAGTTCTTCCTCGATGACAACATATGTATACTTCGTCCTGCACTCGTTTGTCCCCAAACCCATTTTAGCCGTTTCTGCTTCAATGCCAGCAAAGGGCTTGCTGTGTTCGTCCTATCACGTCAATGTCGTCGGCGCAAGATAGCAATTGGAATGACTTTTTGACATTGAAGGTCTCGATGAGTTCGTTACCGACCTTGGCGGAGCAGCGAGAGTTCTCCATCGTCGTCCTTCACAATCTGACGAGTTTGGTAGGAATGCCAAAACTAGACATGGCACTGTACAGCTCGTCCCTATGCACACTGTCATTCGCGGCCTTGAAATCGACGAATGGGTGGTGAGTGTCGATTTGCATTTCTTGGGTCTCTTCCAGGATCTGCCGTAGTGTGAAGATTTGGTCGATGGTGGACTTCCCTGGCCTGAAACCACAATGATAAGGACCAATCAGGTTGTTGACAAACGGTTTCAGGCGTTTACACAATACTGCAGAGAGGGTCTTGTATGCGATGTTAAGGAGACTAATCCCTCGATAGTTGGCGCAGTCGAAGAGGTTTCCTTTCTTGTGGACCGAACAGACGACGCTGAGATTCCACTCATCGGGCATGCTTTCCTCCGACCATATTTTACAGATGAGCTGGTGCATGCGCCCAACCAGGTCATCTTCAGCTACTTTAAACAGTTCTGCGGACAGTCCATCCGCTTCAGCAGCTTTGTTCGACTTTAGTTTCGATATTGCTGTCTTGATCTCGTCTAAGTTGGGGGGACGGAATTCTTGCCTATCATCGTCCGAATTAAGTGGAACATTCTGCCTAACAGCAGAATTTGGACCGTCATCGCCGTTTAAAAGTCAGCAGAAATGATCTTTCCATCGATTGCGACTCTTCTTCTAGATCTCCGTTTTGGTTCAGGCAGGCTTTGGTCCGAACGCGAGAAATCACCACTTTTAAAGCGTCGAAACCACTCTCTGCATGATTTATTGGTCAGAGCAGTTTCAACATAAACTTCTATATGCATTCGATGAGCTTCGGCTAAACTTTTCTTCGAGTGAAAAAAGAAAATGAAAACTTCCCTCAAATGCTGTTTGTTTTAGACAAATCCGGATATTGCCGAAGGAGCAAAAAAAGAACAATTTTGTTGTCTAAAACAGACTCTGATGCACACTAATTATTGCTGAAAAATGTGTCACCGATACCGTGAGGTAGGTAGTCGCTTTCAAGGTCAGCCACAACTTACAGGTTGAATAGTACCCCCAACATAAATTTCCAGTCTCTGTGTGGAATGTGCAAATAGGCAATGACAGACATATTTCTAGCAGAAAACCTTTTTAATCTCATTTGAAATACGTCAAGTGACCCAAATTCGAGTGTCAACTTTAACCTTCAAAAGGAGACAACCACGCCTTAGGCACAAATAACCACATTTTCCCTCTGGATTTAGTTAATTTAATTTTTCTTCACCGCTTCAGACTAGACGCTGCTCTTTTCAACTCTTTGAGTGTTGAAATTAATGAACTCGTTCTCATGGGGCCTTAAAAACCGACGGGAAAGAAAATCTTCTTGAGACCCTTCCACCAAACGACCTCTTGAGACTTTGTCAACGCTCTAGCCTTAATGAACTTTTTGCTGTAATCCAGGTTAACTTGACCTCTTTAAGATGTGAGTTGAGATTTTTTGGTTTTCTTTCTTCTGGCGAACTCGCAAAAACCAGGACAATAGGAAGGGCCGATTGAATTATTCATGACAACAACTAGAAGAAACAAACATCGCCGACTCTACCGATATCAGTCGTCAGAGTTTACAGTTCTGCGAAAGTTATGCAAATACTCGCACTAAATTGGATTGCTGAAAATTAATGGATTGGAAGAACGGCCCGTTAAATATTTAATGCTAATAATGTTTTCCTTGAAGGACGCAGACTCCCACTTCGTAATCTAGGCCGGGAGAATTTCCTCGCGCCATTATCACGTTCTGGATCTAAAACCTTCTCATTTATTTAATATTTTTATTATTCTACAATCGAGACATGCAAAAAGTGAAAAAGAAAGATTCCTTCGTACACCTTATTAATATTAGATCACTTCCAGCGCAGTAATGTATCCCATAATCATGTGACACGACCGCCACCGCTTCACGCCACTACCAACATGACGCTGATATTATCCTGTGATTTTATTGCCATGAGAAGGCAATGTAAAACCGTTCCGCCAAAATCCGAGGACGTGTAATATTTTCTGTAATTCCCCACGGACGCAAGTGGATAGATGAAAAAAGACATGTCCCGCCGTAACAACCGCGCGACATCTTTTGACATCTGTTCGACCGTCATTTATAATGTACTCGTACCTTCTACTCGCGTACTCATGCAAAACATGTCCTTGCCGGGTGGATAAACGTTTGTCTGTGTATACGCTCTCTGGTGAATGACGGCGCTAAGAACTTCCCCGTGGAGGAGGAGAGAGTGTGAGCTGAGGCCAACGAGATCCCCTAAGTTATGAGTTTTCTTTTCGTTTGTTTGCCGATTTTGTACGTTTCATTTTTTTCTTTGCCGCTTTCCGGCTTCCGCTAAGTCGCCCTCGCATTCAGCCGTGAAGAGAAAAACGATCTGGTAATTTTTCTATTGTCTAATCAAGGCTAAAAAGTGTAGGCATCCTTAAATCATTTTTTTATATCCTCATTTCGACGTATATACCGTTGGAAGCACTTTACAACTTCACTTGTCCCAGAGGGCCAAAGAATTACATTTTGCGAAATTTTTACGTTTACGTTCGTCCTTTAAGAGATGCGAACGAACACTCAGGCACACATTTTCGCACACAAAACATCCTGGCGTTGCCTGTTATCCTGCATGAGCTCATATATTTCTAAATTGACACCAATTTAGCTAAGTACTCCCCAATGGATTAAATGTCTTCACTGACAACTCGCCCTCCCCGTTCCCGGGCGAGCGGGAATGATAAAAGAATGACGAGAAATGCAATCCAGAGGATAAAGAAGACAACGCACCGATGTGTAATAAAGCGTACCATGTGAGCACAAAATTAAAGGGTAGAATTGCAAATTAGGGAGGGTGGATGTCCTTTCGTGATGGCTGCGACGGTGGTGCGAGTGTGTTGGAAAATTAAATGTATGTCAGCGCCGGGATTGCTGTTGAGTTGTTAAGAGGTTGATGGAGGATTTTCGTACGTTAGCTGCTTTTTTTCTGCCCTCGTGCTCTTCGTATTGCTTATGCGCTTTAAACTTTTACTGAAGTTTTTGGAATAATTTTACATTTTTGGGGTGTACTTAGAGTTAAGCTGTTTTAAGAGCTGATGCTATCTGGAGTTTTTTTTTATTATTGGCACTGTCTCGCGGACCAGACATGACGTATTGCCGTATTTTGAATAAATTACAATATTATGGAGATGTGGAGATAAGCCACAACGACGTCTAGACAGATGTGCTTAAGGTTCACATCGTGATGGGCTGCCGCTAAAGGGTAGTGCTATTTGATTTACAATCGCTGAGGTAATGCGCCGTGGCACCATAAATCTATTTAGAAGAAAATTTCACAAACCGCGGAATTTTCTGGGAAAGTTGAAAGAGCATATTCCGTTTGAATAAATGATTTTCTGAATTTTATATACTTCACCAGCGAGACGTACTTCAGAACACGTTTATTCTGCTCACCGTTTGAAGCATCATTTTAGATAAGTCGCTTATACAGGGGTACATAATAATTTGATTGCTGGCTTTAACTCGACCGCATTAGAAAGAGTCTCAAGAGACCTACAAACTATAGTCGCTTAGTACGCAATTTAAGGATAGATTAGTTCCGCGCATGGAATTTAAGATTATTTCTGAGGTTGTTGACAGTACCCAGGGACTGTCAACGATTTTCGCATTCATCCATATATTCAGGCGAAAGGCGGTTTTATAAATTTGGGGTGGTATCCGTCACATCCTTTGCTTTGCCGTTTACACAACTTGATGGTTAAGAGTGGTGTTTCCTTTGGGTGGTGCCTTGTCCGATCAAATATCTACCTTTAACTTGTCCGCAGTGCAAGTTTTCTTCGTGGCATAACTTACAGTAAAATTCTTTATCCATTTTATACTTTTACGTTCAGAGAATAGCAGCCCAATTCACCTAAGCAATCTCCTTACTTCAGAGAACTATCTTCGATGGTGCTTTAATATTCATTGACATAGGGACTGATTTTGACAACGCAACTGTTGATGACATGTGTAAGGCGGCCAGAGACCACGGCGTAAAAGGATCATTACCGTTGTGGATAAAAGCAATGCTTATGAACAGAACTGTAAACGCGGAAGCGGACTGCGAGCAGTATGTAATGCCGGGGTCAAACAGGAGCTGCCCTCAAGGTGGCGTCTTTTCTTTTCTCTTTTGTCGGCTCTCTGTTTGTCGCGTTAAAAAGATCTTACACCTACGCCCAAGCTTATGCGGATGATGTAGCCTCAAACGTCAACGGACCATGTCTCGCGGCTTTATGTGAAAGTCGGCAGGCGGCTCTGGGCATGACCGATGACTGGTGTTCTAGGAATGGGCTTTAAGTCGATCTTCTAAAAACGAAGTTGTGCTCTTCACAAGAAGGAGGAAACTGACTGGTCTGAATAGCACTAGAGCTAGTACTTACAGGTGTCATTGCATTGCATTTTGCATTTTTCCCATGAAGCTTAATACCTAAGTGTTGTCCTGGCTGGACGGCGCTGTCAGTTTTCTGGCACTGTAAAGCAGTTTTTGGTGAAACCTGTGGCCTATCACCAAAAAGATCTGTGTTGCTCTATATGGCAATGATAACCCTCTTCTTTCCCTTATGCACCAGTCGTTTGGTTGAAAAAGCTCTCGTGAAAATACATAACTTCTGCTTTCACCAAGTTTCAAGGAACGACCTGTTTCGAATACACAAGGCCCAGCACGCTCTTGATGCATTGTTAAATTCCCCTCCCCTGAACATCCTCATCATGTGCTGTACAATCAAGGTCATCTCCCGACTAAAAAGGAATGTTCATTCCTTTTTAGTCGGTTCGCACTGGAGTTTTGATGACCTTGCGCACAGCATCTTCTATGACACAAGTCTCAAGGACATGCCGTCTGATCCAGGGTCACCAACGATCCAGCTGCGTCGCTTATATAAAGTCGACTTTCCCTGCGTCCAGGACTGGCTCTGGCCAGAAATTGAACTGGGAAGGGAATGTAGTCGGATTTTCGCGGTCGTCTCGGAGGGATCTGGGGAATGTGCTTTCGTGGAAGATGACAACATTAGACTTCACACCTCTGTAGGTAATTTTGCATCGGTCTTCCAGGCAGAAACTTTTGCGATCCTAAAGGCCACCAATTATATTGTGAAGAACAGGTGGAAGGGGTGAAGTATCTGCGTCTGCAGCCACAGCCAAGCTGTGCATAAGGCCCTACTCAGCCCATTAACCACTTCCAAAATAGACCTTGAATGCAAGTCCTATCTTAATATGGTCGACAGACTGAATTCGCTTAGACTTGTTTGGGTCCCGGGACATCAAGGGAAACGAAATTGCTGATGAACTAGCAAGATTCAAAAGAGGCATTTGTTGGGAACGAACCCATCTTAAGACTACCCGCTTCCTTCGTTAGGGCGTCCGTCAACGGTCGGGTCTCCCAACAGCACAACCAGAGATGGCATGACTCTCCAGGACGCAAGCTGACCAAGTGCATGCTCCCGAACGTCAGCAAGAAATCCGACATCTCTAGACAGAAAAGAGTGCAGAAAACTTGTCGGCATACAAACGGGACACTTCACCTTCCCTAAGCACCTAAGTCTACTTGGGCTTAGTGAAGACACCCTTTGCGATGTCTGTGGAGAAGGTGAAAACACCTCAGAGCACTTTCTCTGCCAATGTCCCGCCTTTGCCCGTATCAGGTGGCGGCTGTTGTGGTGGAAGCTAAAAACATAAGCTCTTTAGCACCGGCTTGTCTTTCTTTGGAAAACCAAAAAACTGCGGTAAACGAAGGTTACTGCCTGGTAGTACAATATACCAGTTTTTGAGTCTAAGTACTCCAGTGCAGTGTTTCCCAACCTCAAACAAATAAGAAAAAAAACATTCTACACACTAAGACGAGTTTGGTAGGAGTGCCAAAACTTGATATATCACAGTATAGCATGAGTTCATATGCGTCCTTAAGGTCGACGAATGTGTGGTGAATGCCGGTCTGTACTTCCTAGATTTTTTTCCAGGATCTGCCTTAAATTAAAAATGTGATATAATGTGGACTTCCCTGGCTTGAAATCATATTCATAATGACGTATTAGGTTGTTGACTACGGATAACAGGCATTCACACAATCGGAGGAGGAGACCAGAATAGTTCGCGTAGTTGAAGGTGTCTTCTTCTTGTGGACCGAACAAACAACGCTGCGATCGCGTTCTTGGATTTATCTGAATCCTATCCGATCTGCCCAGATTCCGTTTGTCAGATATAAGGCATACATAAGCTAATGCAAATAACAATGGCCATTAGAGTGTCAGCTTATAAGTCAGCTTGCCAGCATATCATCCTGCGGCGAAGACAAAATCGATTCATCATGGAAACACTCACACCACAAAAACGTCTGCAAATTTCTTAGCTGTATAACGAAATTCAGCGTTATGCGAGGAATGTTTTTCATGCGATTCGAAGAACTTATTCTGCGTGTAACCGACCTAATAAAACCAACATTGCAAGTATCATTTAGATAAGTGGGTAATGCTAGACCAGTTAGAATATACCGAGCACGTAGAGACTATCGTAGCTGTAGCTGAGAGTGTACGGAGAGACCACGACAAACCGGCTTGTTGTCGTTCGCAACAGCTTGTCTATATAAACGAACTACGAATGAAATTCTCTGCTAGCTCTGATTTAAAAAAGACACCGCTAAGAGTCACACAACACGGGGATCAATGGACTTGTTAAGAGAACCAAAATGATGAGCACTCAAATTGAGATTTTGTTACCGTAATTTTATCGCCCAGGTCGTGAGATATCGTTTCGTACGACTGCTTTCTCTGGGGATATGTTAATTTAAAAGGTCTTCAGAAATAATTAACCTACGATCGACGCTTTAGAAGCCTGGTGTACTTTTGTTATTCATGAGATACCAGTCGATATAGTCGAACAACCGGCCCAAAATTGGACCTTGCAAAAGGGGTCGTGGCCATAATTGACATCATACCACTTTCAAAAGTAAATGTCATGAATTGTTCTTTTACTCAATGGTAAACAATTTAGGCTTTTTTTTAATTTTTGTGTCTTATTTTCCATTATAAATCAAACCTTACGATGGAGCACCCTTAATGTTGATAATAAAAAAAGAAAAACTAACAAAATCAGCATTTCCACAAACCCTAGACAAAGTGACATTGTTTTGCAACATTTGTACGAAATTTTGCACTCAGGCAGAAAAGCGAGCTTCTACGCCTACTAATATTATGGAATTTTAAGCCGTTCCATCATCCCACTTCCTGCAATCAATTTGAAAGTCATTTCAAATCTGTGTACACAGATAGTCGTATAGATACGTATTCGAATAAACAAATTTTCTTGGAATATAGGACACAGTTATTCAAATAAAAACTGAGCAATCAGAGTTATTTGCAGAAAATCCAAAACCAGAAATCAATATTTTCCCGAAATTGTGTGTGCAATAGAAGGAATAAATACCGAAACAAACACGCACCCCAGCGGGCAGAATTGCAGGAAATCGTCACATGCATACACACTTTATGCTTGAAATGTTTTAATGAAATCAAATAGTTTAATAAATCTGTTATTAAAATCAATACGTACGTGAAAGTGTTCAGCAAATATGAAAATTGTGTGTATGTTAAAAATGGCTGTGTGAAGTAGGGAACATTTTCTGGTGACACTATAGCTGTGACCATTATCATTGGAAACATCAGTGTGTACCGCAAATATGACAGATTGCATTCAGTGTAAAAGTACAGCTTTTCATTCACAGGAGACACACATATAAGCCGGAAACAAAATCATCAAGGCATAAGATCCTCATGTTCTCAAAAATTTTGAAAAATTCTTGATACAAATATGAATGAGAAATATTTGATTCACCCAACTCCACAAACAAGCAAGCAAGGAGGAGGGATCAAGCCTAACTGTTTGTATGCACCTTGGGAACATATATTCGAGGGACTTGGGGATATATCCTTGAAAATGTTGTACCTTCGGACTTTGTCTCGGAATTTCATTGCTGGGGATGCTGCAATCAAACTTTGGCAGTTGACTTGAACTTATTCGTTTAAAGCTCTGAATTGCAAATGGGTGACGGCTGCAAGTAAGAATTTCACATCATCCAGGGAAAAAATCATCAGATTCTTTTCTTCTTGCGGCGCTACAGTCAGGGGTGGACCTGGGCCTTAACCAACATGCCTCTCCAGCCAGCACGATCTTTCGCCAGCTGCCGCCAGTTGCGCACTCCAAGTTGGTTGAGGTACTTCTCCACTTGTGTGCGCCACCATAGCCTGGGCCGCCCTCTGTTGCGTTGTCCCAATGGCTCAGATTCGAAGACTTTTCGGGCCGGAGGAGTGGTGTTCATACGCTCTACGTGGCCTAGCCATCTTAAGCGTTGTATACGGAAACGCTTGCTTAGTCGCATGTCACTGCACAGGCCATAAAGTGCGTCGTTAAATCTTTTCCTCCAGATGCCATCAACGCAAACAGGACAAAAAAAATTATCAGATAGTCCCTGTAATTGTCAAGCATAGCAAAGAAAAATGACAAAATATTGATACGACAAATCATCAAACTTTGTGCGACGCTATGCTTCAGTCATTCACTTAAATCCTCATTGAACCTTTTGGTCGAAAACATTGTTCAGGTGCCTTATTTAATTCAAATCATGCTATTTGGGGACATACATTTATATATACATACCTTGAAATTCAGCCAAGCGCTTTGTTTGGACGTTTCACTGGGAGTAGTAATCGGACCCCGAAATTGGCTTATCAAAATTCCCCCTCAAATATAGGGAGATAGACTCCCATGAGCTTTGCACCGTCTACGAGTATCAGGTTTCCAACGCCTGCAGCAGCTACCAGATGCATACCTTCATCATAACCTCCATCATAGTCCCCCGTGACCATCCCAGACCGCCATTTGGGGCGGTTTTCCCCCAAAGGTTTTGCCCCGTGCCTTAATCCGTCCGACGGAGTGGTAAATATTAAATTTGTTTTCGTCTGGGAAAAAGTGCCATGTCCCAGGATTTGTTTTTTTTTTTTTTTGTCTGACTTATTTGCTCATTCATTTTTTAATACAACGGACTCCTCCTTGGTGTCCTGCGAAAAATTTGTTTTTTTGCGTGAATTGGCGTGAGTCTTCAAGGAGCCAGAAGGCCTGTGTACACACAGTAGTGTTAGATGTTTACTAAAAGCACCTTGCGCATTTTGTTTAAAGAAAAACTCCGCGGGTTTTTGAACCTTTTGAAAAAAAGAATTTTTCTAGCGAAATTTTAACTTCTTAAAGTACAAACTGGTCACTCTTCTGACCTTTTGCTATCTTCTGAGAACCTTCTGAGTAACTACATAATTACATCGGTGTAGAACATTTATCGGTAAACAACTTGGCATAGTGACTTTCTGTAGCCCATATTTCCCATCAAGAGAACAAAGAGAGAAATAGAGAGACAAGTACAAACAGAAATCAAAAGGCTTTAGATTCAGACTGTAGGGAGTATGTGCCAAAACCTTAAAACCAAGCTCCGTTAATTTGTTCGGGGTCATGAAATATGTACGTTGGTCTAGCACTGTCATGGTGGTAGGCAGCTGCTTTTTTGTTGGTCATCTCGACACGTTTTACTAGCTCATAGAAGACACTTTCCTCTCCAATCCAACCAAACACTCAACATGACCTTGCTTGCCGCCAATCCAGGCTTTCAAGTTATTTGTAGTTGGCCCTCTGCCTTAAGCTATGATTGCTTGGGTATTCTCGTACATGAGTTATTTTTCATCGTCCGTAATGAATCACTTCTGAAATGGTTCCATTTCGTTACGTGGGTCTAACTTATCTTTTTGCGGTTGTATATGTGGCACCCAAGCATTAAATTTCTTTGAGCAAGCTCTTTGTTTAAGTTGATTCCAAAGTGTCACGTTTAGTGCAACCTTTATCCCGTGGAAACTCCGTGCCAGCAGTACTCCATCAGTTGGAAAATTTCATTGACGTCTTAAGTGACAAATGGACTAGTGCAAGGTTTATCTTCGAAAGTTCTTAAACGGAATCTAACAAGCCACCGTGAGGATGGTCCTTGGTGGGAATGCTGTAATTGATCGCCAGATCGCGCTATAATGGCATAGAGCGAATCTTCAGGCATTTCGCTTACCTATAACTTTTACATCGAGTAAAGGAGTACACACTTGATATGTCAACTGTGAAACACGTGTTTGCGATGGTTTGAAGCAAAAAAGTAACAAAAAAATCTTAGACACATTATTTGACTCAATATTTACTATAAGTCAGTTAGTCAGTCAGTAGTTGGTTACTGTGCGAAGTTGGTAATTGCGTCGATTCACATGCCGAAGGTCCCGGGTTCTATTCTCCGACGGAACAACTCGGATTTTTTCACTATACCACCTCTTCCAAGTTGGTGTCAAGATTCTCTTCTACAAAATCTCACCATTCAGAATCGGTAGAAAACTGTGGGTCCTTCTGCCCGTGAGAGAACAATAGCAAACGCAACACGAGTAGTTGCTGGTCCTATTGAGCTATATTTTTTAGTAGTTCTATTTGCATTGAAATGACCTGCTCTGTTTTCTTTTTTTCTAGTGCAATGGATGAACCGGTTTCATTTGTCGAAGACAGCGCAGTAAATTCTATTGTAAATGGCACTTAAAATGGGATACAGCTATCCTTAGGTTTGTTTGTATATCATTTCGGAATAACACTGTTTCGTTGCTCTAATTACCTTATTTGTTGTAGAACATAACAACTACTCCGAACGGTGAGATTTGAGAAGAGAGTGTTTTCAGCAACTCGAAGGAGGTGGTGCTGTGAAAAATTGCGAAGTGTTCCGTCCGGGAATCGAACCTAGACCTTTTGCGTGGCGGTCGACTCAATTACCACCTTGCCACAGCGACCTCGTAAGACTTAGCTTTAGATATTTTCTAAACAGCAAGTTCATTGCCCTTTATTGCTTGTCAAGTAAATTCGCGTCTATTGCGTCAATTCGATGTATACTTAACCGAACTTTGTGTTGACTTTCTTATCATCCGCGAATGTAACTTCAAGTGTATCCGCAATAGTGGTGAACGGGAAACACTTTCTTGTAGAACTCCATAGTTGATCCCGTAGAATTTACAGTATTCAGGAGATTCACGTTGGAGTTGTACACAATTTAAGAAAAAAGTTTATATTCTAAATCATTGTGTCAGATTTTGTTGAAAAGCCGAGAATCATCAGTAGAGCACTAGGGTGAAAGTTTTCTCCTCTAGAATGTTTTAAATTTTTGTTGTTTTTTGTATATCTAATTATTTGAAGTATGCTTCGCAGGAACACGACATGAGTGGCCAAAAATGACTGGATTTCCTTCACATAATTTTTGGATAAAATTCAGTAATACTTTTTGGAAAGTTCCAATTACCCTTGCCTTGTTTCAAAACGTTTCGGAATCTTGAACTTGGGCCTGAGCGGGGGTTCATTAATGCAGAAGCTTAAAAAATATCTTATTTTGGACAATTTTTAAGAACTTATTGAGTGATTAGATTGAGGCTGGAAATCTGATTTTATTTGATGTATTTATTTGCAGTACCCTTACGGCAAACTGTAAACTTTTCTTCAGCTGTCAGATTTTGTTTTATTTCATCATCACTACATCTTAAAATAGACCTTTGGGTGTTACACGGAAAATTCGTGACACTACAGACCAGCAACTGAATGTCTTGTTCATGCTGTTGTTCTCTCAAGAATAGAGTGAACCTACGATTCACAATGCAAAGCGACATTTAAGAAGCTTTTCATAGGCAATGAATACTCCTTGCATGTTGTCACCTCAAAGATGGTGCTGTGAAAGAAATTCGAAGTTGTCAGTCCAGGAATCGAACCTGGTAGTTTCGGTGTGTGAGACAACGCAAGTAGCCAGGATGCCTCGGAGGCCACTATTTCATTTCTTACCTCATCTACTAAAGGTTGCCCATCGAAGATCTTTAATACTTCCTGTGGGCCTTGAGCAAAGACATCGACCTTGTTCTCTTATCTTAATTTTTTTTTTAACTGGAAGTTTTTTAACGTGTACCATTTTCACAAATTATGAATTGTTTAAGAAAAGCAGACTTTTCTGGATCTTCAAGATCTCTTACATCTTTCCAAGGTTATTGCTGAAGTACATAATTTAAATGAGGCGCCCGAATTTCCTGCCATTTTTTTTCATCGTTTCGGTTCATGATATGGTGCCAGTTGAGAGGACAGATTTGTGCGTCCTCGCTTGTGGAGCATTTACGTAATCGTTTCAAACTGTTAGATTTTTGGAAATTTGCACTAAAAAATTTAATTTCTTTTTAAAGAAATACCCAGTCCCAGTTTTCTCAATCTTTATGTGAACTTTGTATTGTTTTCATCAGTACTGAATTTATTCGTATGCATCATGACAGAAATGTTTAACCATAGAAAACAGTCGTTTGGAATTGAATTCGTTGCCTGTGACATTCAAAGCTATCAGAAGCAGTATGTTTTTGTTTCCGTCACAAACCACACACATGGTGGTCCACACACAATCCTTTTAAATGTGAAGACCTCCGTCTTACGAAAGAGTGCTACACAAGAATGGACTTATCCTAATTGGGGGGATAAGGGATAATTGTTTCTTTTGGATCGGGTCTCAGAGACCTACTGCTTAATGCAACTTTCAAGGTAGGCAGACAAATGATTTTGATAGGTTTTCATTACTCCCTGCGTGTTCTAAAAGCAGACGAATTGATCGACGTGTAACTATTTTGTCATCAGGAATGGACACACAATACCTACGACTCCGTCAGAACGTCACCGTAGCCAGCTATAACTTCGAAGTGGTGAAAGTCTTTCCCTAGATTGTCTTCCCAAGGAAATACTAAGAACTCCATCAAGATAGCTACTGTCTCTATGGGTAAGTGAGATCTTTCTCGAAGGACCAAGATTACAATAAATATAATCTTGATCATCCCTGTACTGCTCTATGGCGCGGTAGAAAGAATCTCCAAGGCGGATGAGGGAGACCTTTTGGAAAAGGAAGGTCTGTATTCAATCCTTAGTAAGGTTTGCAGTGATGGCATCGGAAGAACAAAATTCAACGACGAATTGTATGTACCGAATGGCAGCATGTGCCTAGTTAAGTTTCAAATAGCGCTTCAGATGAGAAAGCTCCATCCCGAGAGTTCTTTGAATCCGAACCAGCGAAGCAACGCAAGAGGGTATGCCCATGGAAGCACACAAGCAGACAAGGACCAACTAGGACTGTAAAATTGGAGACTCCTGCCTTATGACGATGTCAGCGTTTAAAGAAGAAAGAAGTAACTTATTTACCCGTTAAATCATGACGACCACAACTTTTCGCAATATTTGTTAAAAAAGAAAACACAATGACCGGCTAAGCGCTTAGTTTGCGCAGGCAAGAATATGGCTTGTCATGTTCTTAACGGCCATATGAAAAATTTTTGAAGCCATTAGGGGAGATTGTGGCACTTTCATTGCTCACTGAAGTACCCTTCAATCCTTGTGCTCTGGGAGGGATTCGATTAGCAAACAGATTAGGGCCTCATACGACAAGCTCTTACCTCCATTTCTACTTATAATATCTATCTGATTCGAGGACTTCCTTTGATTCGGATGCAAATTATCCTTATTCCGGAGATCTGTTTTATACGTTCCTTACCCTACTTAATGGGTCCTGAAAGGCCTCTGCCTCATGCACGACAGCCTTCCATGACCTGTTATCATCACTCGCCACGTGAATACAAAACTCATATGGTCAGTTCTACCTGAGGTGGCATAATGTAAGCATGCTTCGCCGCTCATTGAAATCATACACCATTCAAAGACGAATAATGTGTTGACTTGCGGCTGTAGCACCTACTGTAGTGACAGTCTGTCACCCGACATCTTTTTTTTTGCAATTCCACTCAACGTTATGAATTGAGGACATTTTCTGCCCTGAGTGCAGAAACCAATGTATCCACAGAACTGGAAATGGGTCTGTCAATCAAGCCAAAATCAATAAGGAATTTTTTTCCCCCAAAAATCTCCGTGGTGTCGCACACATGAACAGGTAGCCTGCCAGCGCACTTGCAATTGGCTTTAGTCCCTTTTGTTTTTGTGCGTACCCCTTCCAGCTGCAAATGGATGACTTCACAATCTTTGTCGGAACGCACTGCGTTTCCTCTCCGACATACTCCATGTTTTGTGTGCCATGTTTACCACCAAGCTTGACTTGATTTCAGTTAAAAAGGCTGGTCAATGATGGCAGCCGAAAACAATTGCAACCAGTTCAGTTTAATGACCGCACGTACAGATCACATTTATCATCCTTCGTCATGACTGTGTTTCCATCCTCAAAGCCATTAAGTACTGTTTCCTTTCACTTCAACCATAACCAACGACTCGTGATATGAACTCCTACGTAGCACCGAAATTATTAACACCATCGCAAAATAGTTAAAGGACTACCGTTCGCCACAAACACAATATCCGGGCACAGCCAGTGCACGGGTGGTGTGGTACAATGTGTAAACACACACATTTCGCCTTTAAACAATCCAATATTGCCAAAGGTTTCTGCAAAACCAACTCCGGACCAGCAACACAAAGAGCTTTTGGGTTAATTTGGAACACTCCGATGCGGACAACGCTTTGAATAACCTCTTGAACCGAAATCACTTTCGTGCGCCTTGCATTCCCTGTGGATAACTACGCCATGGCATGCATTCGAGAATCACTTCTGTGGGCCGCAGCACAATCAACTCAACCGTGGTGAATAATTGCTTGTGAAAAACACATTTGGCCGGGGTCGGGGTACTCGGTAGCGATAGGTAGGCGTCATTCATCATGGGAACTCGAATTATTTATTCCCAAGCCTTTGAGACCTCTAAGCAGTGGTGGGGCGGTGGTGCCGTTCAAAAAGAGATTACCGATCACAGGTATGGACAGCACATACGCGGAGGGCGTTGCTACGCTCACTCTCGCCTTGGCGTCTGCGGAGGAAAGAAATCAATTTCAGAAGTTTTTAATTGAATCTTAATATAATCCACGCGTCCGAACAAGATGTCAGAGCACACAATGCACCACTTTCACAGCTCAGTATCGGTGGCAGAGGTTAATTTAAACGGCAGGAGCAACGAGCAATATCCCTGGAAAACATTGTAAAGTTGCAGGGATATTTGCATATAAATTGGTTTACTCCCATTAGGAGCAGATGCGGTTTGCATGAGAATGCCAGCACAGGATGCACGCTTTTGTTATTTTAATATTTTCGGGAGCGGAGGAGCAGACTTAGATTGTAGTTGATAGAAAAATTCTGTGCCATGAAAGTTGATAACTTATTCTTCACACTCCACTTTTGAACTTGGGCAATGTTTGGTGGAGGAGATCCTTTTGGGCGGCACACGGTCGTGGGCCAAGGTAACGAACTGATACAACGACATTGCTAGCGTCTGTCTGGGGGTTATTTTTAGCACACACTGCGTACGATAAGTCCCGGTCCGCAGAGGTGGCATTTATTGAATTTCGCCATCGTATTTGAAGGATAATGATCCGTTAATGAGCAAAGTTTGCAAAACGACTTTATAAGAATTTCAATAAGTGACTAGGTTAAATTTTACAAGAGACCCCTATTGAGTGTAAAGTTTGCACAGAAATGTCCTCATAAGTGGTCTCCTGTAGACGATATCAACTTTGCGGATGTTATCTCTCCCGTGTGAATACCGATATAGAATGGCGGTGTCAATCATTTGTAGATGAACCTGGAAGATTCACGCTTTCATAGAGGAAGCATCTTCGGTTGCTGTGGCAATTTCTTTCCCCTTAGCATCAGAGAAGAATTCTTTCGCCTTAAAAAGAAGTCTCCAACCATCAACTGTTGGATGGATGAAGGCTTGTGGCTTGACTTGTGTGGCTATTAGCGATCAAAAAGACTCCTTAACCAGCCTTTGAAAAAGGCAAGATGGATAGAGTGACTTTCAGTTTCCTCCGAAAATGCATTAGTTAGCTCAATCTAAGCATGTGCGGGAGCTTATTAGGGGTACACAAAAATTGGTCTGTTTTCAAAGCATGGCGTTATCAACAAATTTTGACTGTTTTTGGAAGCGATTTCCTACTTTGTTTTTAACTGGCGCGTACTAAAGGTATTGTCTAGTACCTTCAAGTGATAGAAATTATGTCACACCACGGGCCGAATTTAAAGAGGAAGAAATGGAATAGAGGTACCAGTACCACATTGGTTTGAAATGCCTGGGATGATTATGACTGGGAAAGTTTAAGCTCTGAAGAGTATTCCATATTCGTGCGGTGCGGCTGAAGATCGAGTTTCTAAACTTAGCTGTACGTCCGAATGTGGGCTTAAAGGGCATTCCTAGCGAGGCGAGCATTGCGCTTAAGTTCTTAAAGGAGGGGCATGCAACTGGCTAATTCATTATAGCATAAAATAGTGATAAAGGCGCAACATTTCGTCGATGTTCGTCGCTGCATTACTAATAAGTTTTATCGCTCGCTGTTGATTTTTATCTAGTAGGTGCAGGGTTGTCTTAGGTGCTCCAGACCAGAAAGAAGCGTTATACTCAAGTTTTGGGCGGAAGTAAGCGTTATATATTGTTGCCAGATCAAAAGGGGTGAAATATTTCTTGCATCGCTTTAAGAAACCTAGACAGTTCACTGCATTTTTTGCGGTCTCGAATCTGTGATCGTTCCAACTAAGTGTTGAGTTGATACACATATCGAGAATGGTGAAACATTTGCGAGTGTTTCGTTTTGCTAGCCCTGATCACCTAGCAACATAAAGTCATATGCGATCATCAACGCAGTGTATTCTCGTTTCCATATATGTTTCCGTATTCCCTATTCCTACTTGTTTAATCGTTTAATCGTCTTTTTATATTCTTCTTTCACCTATTTGTTTACGCCTCAATGTCAAGTACCAATGTCACCCTTTTCCTCCAACATGAATATACCTACCCATTGCAGTTCTCTAAAGCGTTTTTTTTCTAATTGCTTATTCTCCTATTTGTTTACTCATTGTAGCCATGGACCAAAGTGGTCTTTTTGTATTCCCTTTTCCTGAATCATTTGTTTGTCCAAATTTGATAAGTTCCGCTGTAAGTCTAGTAAGCATTGAATGTCAAGCTAGGTTTCGAGAAAACAAAACAAAACAAAAAGTGTGCGACGGAGTTTAGTTGAAGAAAAACAATTAAGTTAAAAGGATGCTACAAATACAAAAGTTAGGAATTAAAAATAAAACACGTGTTTTAATTTCAATAGTTATTAACTCTAACAATAACTAGAATGCACCAACAACATGCTTTTTGTTCGAGAATTTTCGAATTTGTCTTAAATTAGCAGCATTTGCGAGAAGATTTGATTTTCCTCTTCAACGGGAAAAAAAGTGCAGCTGCAGTCCATCGAATGCCTGTAGAAGTTTGTGGTAAATCTGATAAGACCGATGAATCATACAGAGAGTGGTTTCGACGCTTCAAAAGTCGTAATTTTAGCGTCGAAGACAAAGAACGTCATACGTGTCAAATGCAAAGTGAACTCGCAAAACCATTCTGAAAGAACCGTTGTAGAGTGACTCAAAAAGCAATTTCCAATAAGTTAAAGAAGTTTAAATTTATTGAGAAGAAATGAAATTGGGTGCCGTACGAGTTTAAACTGAGGGTTGCCGAAAGACGAGTTTTCACCTCGAAACTACTTCTTAATTTGACATGACATTTTTGCACCGGATCGTGTCTGGAGATGAAATGTGGATAGACTACGATAACCATAAGTGAACAAAATGCTACGCAAAAAATAGTGAACTAGTTCCATCAGGATGTAGATGACTACATGTACGCCAAGGGTCATGCTCTCCATATGGTGGTACTAGACGTTTGTGGTGTACTATGAGCTGCTTAAACCAAACAAAACCATTGATGGGAAACGTTATGAACTACAACTAGTGCTTTTGAACCGGGCATTACCGAAAGGAATAAGAAGATGATTTTGCAACATAATAACGCTCAACCCACCCCCCTCTCCCCGCAGGTCAGCGACTGTCAAAATTTATCTGCAAACGCTGAAATGGGAGATCTTATCCCACCCTCTTGCTCTTCCGATTCCTTGCTTTTTCGATTTGGGGTGTAAGCGGGTTGGGTCTTCTGGAAAAATCAAAGAATTGCTTAATAATTGAATGCGAGTGATGAATCATATTTTAAAGATTAATTAATTAAGTGGCACTACTGTCTACAAGGAATCAGTGCCTGATACAAGTTTTTCCTAATTTTCTTGGAGGAACTACAAAAAATGTACGTAGGCTTAATAATGACTTAAAAAATTTTGGATTCCGAAAGGCATAAAACTAAAATCCTAGATTAGCTCGTGTACGCGTGAAGAGTCAGTAAGTTAAATTTAAGATCAGTAGACTATACTTAGAAAGTATCAGTAGACTATACTTAAGAAAATAAATTGATAAAAATAAAACTGCATTAAAATCTGATCTAATCGGGATCAGTGCCTAGCTTCTACAACAATTATTTGTGTTGTGCTTGCTATTATTCTCTCACGAGTAGAAGGGACCTGCTGTAGGTTCCCTCGACTCGCGAACGGCGAGATTTGAGATGCTTTTCATGGGGCATAGGTCGGCGCATTTACAGACTACGCCACGGCGACCACATATTCAGATAGGTACTGTTCGAGAATTACTAGAGGGAAGAGGACGTTGTAGAAGCTAGGCCCTGGTCCCTTGTGGGCTGTAGTGCGACTTACGTAGTTATTATTATTAAGGGTAAAAGTAGTGGCTTCCGACGGACAATACCAAGCGATGTAAAAACCGGGCGAGTTTATTTGTACTCCCAATATGAGGCATGGTTCCTTGAAACCTGCTTCTATATTTCCTAGGGCTAGTTACACATGTTATGCGAATGTTATTCGGGATCTCGATTCTATGAACACATGTTGCACTGATGCACGATGTCAGTCAATTAAATTACAGACACCATTAGGAACTTTACTTCTTGCAGACATCGGGCCAGAATAAGTCCTGAAGATGCGGCAGTAGTGCGCAGTTAGGCAGCAATGTAAGGGCCCCGAAGTTGGGTGTAAAGAAACCCAAACGGAAGGAACAGAGTAGCGACTGGAAGCTATATTCTGGTACAACCTTTAGTCCGGGGCCGTTGAAACTTAGTTTCAGCCTAACAGTGCAGATGTCCTTCTTTTGGAAGTATAATAATGACAGTGGCTAAAAAAAATTGCGGGAAGAGTTGGGTGTAGTTGAAAAGTCAATTTGAACTGATCCATTCAAGTTTAAGCCAAAACGGATTATATGGGATCATATTGGGAACTAACTTTGGGTAAGATGGAGAGTGACATTCAACCGGTTCAAGTGAACCGCAGAATAGCAGAAATGTTTGAAAAGGACTCGCTCCTTTCCAAGGAGAAGTACCAATTGTTACTTGAGATAACATTCAAAGAGGTAATCAACGTTTTCCTGATAGGTGTATGAACCCCTTATTCTTTTTTCCACGGCGTTACAGTCCAGGATGGAACTGGGACTCAACCACTACGCTTCTCCAGTTGGCACGATCTCTCGGTTATCTCAACCAAGATCGCTCTCTTTTGCATTGTACCAAACTTTTCTGGTCGGAGCAGTGGTGGCCATATGCTCTACATGGCCATGTCCTTTTAAACGTTATATCCGAAGACGCTTGATGCATGCAGCCGTACAGCCTATAAAGTTTATCGTTGACTCTCCTCCTCCAGACACCATCAATGCAAACATGACCCATAATCGCAAGCAGAACTTTTCTCTTGAAAAGACTAAAGGCCTCCTCGTTCGCTTTTAGAAACGTCCTAGATTCCGTGCCATGAAGAAGAACTCGGATGATCAAGCTGTTATTCAAAGCCAGTTTAGTCCTTCGAGGGCTCTATTACTCAAATGCGATGAGCGGTACTGATGTTGTTGTTCCTACTCGTCGGGGACCCGAGTTAAACGAAGTCCTTGACTACCTTAAAATTTCTGCTGCCTAGTACCACGCTCTGTCCGAGGTCTTAATGTTGTGTGTCTTTCTTTGATAATTGCATATATTCGTATTTCGTTTTGGCGTCACTTATTGTCAGACCAATTTAAGCCACTTCTGCTTCAATGCAAGCAAACGCCTCAATAACGGCTCGCTGTGTTCGTCGAATCACGGAAATGTCGTCGGCGTAAACTAGCAGTTGAAGGGACCTTTGGAAGATCGTGCATCGGGAGTTGCGCACAAACCTCTCAAGAATAATGTTGAAAGAGTCACAGGATGCTTTCCCCTTTGAAATACTTTTTTTCTTATTTCAAAAAGGCATACTTTCATTTCATCTGCATTCACGGTAGCTCCCTGTTTGTCCACTTCAGTGTAAATCTAAAAACCATAAAAAGTAGAATTGCCTTGTAATTTATTTGCTTTCGGATTCCCTTTAAGCTTAGAAGCACTTTTGTATACGGTTAAGATCATTGTGGTGTCCGCCGTAAATTTTCCAATTCGTAAAGTCAATCCAATTGAAATAAAAATAGCTTACTCCGTTTAAAAGCGGAACTATTGAACAGCACTTAACACCCAGTTGAGCACAATAAACAATTTGTTTCCCTTTGTTCGCTTCCGACATTAACATTGATCGAATGCTTGCCCGCTTTGTATGGGTGTGGTGGAGCTCTGCAGTTCACACACACACATTTCAGTCCATTTTTATTTTCAAATTTCCTCGCCACATCATGTAATCCCCAAGCTAAAGATTGCAAAGATTTATTAGCTCCACCGGTATAATCTCAACATAAAGTATAGCTCTGAGGGGGATTTATTATGTTTCCGATTCCCGGATAACTTAAACTGGGTAACAATACATGTAGTTTTGTCTGTATGCAAGTGTGACCAGGTTCCAACCCCGCAAAGGTAGAGCTACTTGCGAATTTAAAATCTGAAATGGTAATAAATCGAACTGTTCTACAGACTGTTGGTGTTTGAAACCACTCAAGCGCTTGACGCGAGGGGAGAACATTGCTGAAATAAACCGATTTTTGAGAATGCAATAGATTTGATTTGATTCTCATTCCCCCACTCTCGTCTGGGGTTGTTAATGCTAGCAGAAACCATAACATAGGTGACCACAAAGGTGGCTTAATATGGCTTCATTCTGTTAGTGGCTAGGCAACTGAGCAAAACGCCACCGTCTGTCAGTAACACGGAAATATCCACGCAACACGAAACGCGGCTCATTTAGTCTGTAAACAGTTCAGTTACCCCTTCTGGTGGAAAAGGTAATCAGTTCAAATGACATCAATTTTGATTTCCTCTTTTCTATGCGGCACCTACAACTGAAACATGGTTAAAAGAAAGAACGATTCTGTAGACTTTAAAAGCAGATTAGGTTACCATGAATAAGAGCATCTGGAAGAAGTTGCGAAGAATGCTGGAGCATTTGTCATAAAAGAAAATAATGCTCTTTAACATGTTTTGGGAAGCGCATGTTGCTCTTTATAACCAAGTTACGCAAATGTGGGAAGGAGTATGCAGTAAGAACGGACGACTTACAAACCATATTTATATTGCTGACCATCATGTATTTTGGTATGACTTTGTAATTCCCTCAGGTTGATAACTTCTATTGTTTATACAGGGCGAGTCAAATACAAGTCTTTTTCAGCAATTTAATTCTTCTTGCCACTTTTTCCCAACGTTTTTTGAGTTGAATGGCAAAACAAACACTATTTTTGAAATACAATGAATGTTAAGTAGCAACGCCGTCTGCTTTCGCAGCGCCGCAATCCATGCATAAGCGAGATTTTGGAAATATAGTCATTAGAATTAAACCCGTAACCAATTCGGCTTCAGGATGCATGGATACGGCATCCAAATTAGTCTGCGAAAATCAACGGACTAAGAACAAGAGAGCCAATGTACAGGTGCATGACTGGTAGTCATCGTTCGGTTAAAACGCACTTTCTTCACGTTGGCCAGTCTCGGCATGCATAAAACCTTACTGTACAATTGATTACCGTAGCCGCTGAAATGTAAATGCACATTGTACGAACAGATGATTTTTAGTCCAATATTGCTATCCTATTCAGCGTGGCCAAAACATGGGCCACAGTAGACAAAGATCTGGCTGAAGTGTCTTTTTATGGCTGTTCTTACAACTAAGGCTGTCTGCATTTATGGCGAAGTAGATTCAGCGACGACCCATGCGCCAGATCAAGCGTTTCCGAATACAACTCTAAAGACTGCTCTCCGTCTCGAAAAGTCTTCGAATCCGAGCAATTGAGTCAATGCAACTGAGGACGCCCTAGGTTGAGATAGCGCAGATACAAGTGAAGATGGACCTCAATCAAATTGGAGTGCGCAACTGGAATCACCTGACAAGAGACGGTGCCAGCTGGAGGGGTACAAGCCTACTTCGGACTGTTGCACCATTAAAAGAAGAGAAGAAGAAGTTGTGCCCTGTCAAAGATTGAAAGAGAGGAGTCTAATAATAATAATAATTGTGAGGCACTACAGCGCACAAGGGACGAGGCCGAGCTTGTAGAACAACTACTCGTGTTGTGCGTGCTACTGTTTTCTTACAAGTAAAAGAGACCTAGGTTTTTTGCCGACTCCGAATGGCGAGATTTGAGAAGTTTTCATAGACAATTAATACTCTTTGAGTGTTGTCAGCAACTAGAAAGAGGTGATGCCGTGAAGAAATACTAGGTCTCCTGGGCGGGAATCGAACCTAGACCTTCTGCGTGTTGGTCGAAATGGGTCGAAAAAAAGAAGTCTAGCTTTATCTTATTTAATCAATGAAGGGTAACGTCTTGAGCATAGTCAATCTTTTGAATTATTTTCGACTTTCTCGTTGGTAGTTCCGGCCGACCCTACTATTTGTAAGTGCTGTTGTGAAGCTCAATACATCAGTGGTCAAAACTTTTGAACTTTTTTCGGTTTTTAGTAAAGGAGGCGAGTTTCTGGAAGATTTGGTGGACAAAATAAACCTGACTCCACTTCGCTTTGCAACCGATAACCATGTGACAACCATGGCTACAGTAAGTTTGTAATTATAGCGGAGGTTGAGAAAGCAGAAAGTTCGGACATTGTAAATGTGAAGTGAAAGAGGGTAAATTTCATTGTAGGTTTATTACTATGGAGACCGCCACATCCATGTATGGACTTTGAGGATTGGAAACCACGAAACTACCACAAACGCGTCCAACTATAGTTTTTGATAACTTTTGCAGAGATGTGCCTCTTATGACATTTAATAAATCAAACTGGAAGTTTGTCACAAGTATTGAAATATCCCTTGATGTAGAGAATCACATCCAAATGTAACGTAAAGAGGTTCAACCAAAATATATATGTATAAGGACATATATTGACTTGTAAGGAATAATTCCAAACCTTTCGAAACGTGCGGTATACAACAAAGAAGTTGCATTGATATGAGTTAAAATTTTCTTTAAGCCGTTGAAGTTTAAAAAGTTCTACTTGACATCGTGGCAGCCTCTTGGTGTACGAAACAACAATGTCCACAGAGGTCTTGGAATCAAACATTTTTCTCGTGCGGGGGAGGGATGGGGGCGAACTTTAGACGAACAATAAATAAACAACAAGTACTTTGTTACGTGCAAGTTTATTGTTAAAGGAGAGAGGTGCACATGAGTTGTGGGCAGTATATATAGCATCGCATAAGCTATAGATTATGTTAGCGGAAGGATCAGTCGATCACGAGACTCGTTCTTAGAGTGAATTATTATTATCTTTTACACAGATGTTAATTAATAGAATTCGAAGGGTGTGTCACAAGTGTGATGACAACTTTTTTGTTTTTAATATTCTTCTTCATCCGTAAGCATTGTTCCAGGTCTGTGTTTTCGATGAAAGTAACGCTGTCCTCCATCTACAAATGAATATAAGTGCGGTGCATATAAGTCGCAATCAACTGCGGTGTTGGCAATAACTCTCACTGGCCAATCTCTGTCAAGCATATCGCACGAACTTGTTACTTGAAGTCTTTGACTTTTCTTCTTCTTTTCAATTCTGATATTTAACTTCACTTGAATTTACACCTGTTTCTACATTTTATGTTTTTTTTTTTTCAAACAGATAATTTCCTTTTAAGTCCTTGAAGGTATTCCTCTAGGTTTCCTTTTGCAACAAGGTGCATCTTTCTCCAGAACGGGGGATAAGCAATCGGGCTCTTAATTTCCTGGTATTTGATTCATGAGTACTTTTCCTTCCTCCGATAGCGGTAATTAAAGAAATTTCCTTTTCGAAAAATTTCCGCTTAAAGGATTTGCATTTTCATAATGTTCAGTTAAAATTTTTAATTCTCTCCATTTCTCGCAATTTCAACAACTTCAACTTCCTCTCTCACCAATACAAGAACAAATTCATTTTCCGGAAATACGAGCATACGCGTGTGTATATGTGTATATCAGCCGCCAGAGCATCCCCAATTAATTCATTAAATATTATTGTTTATGACAGCAATGAAGGAAATCTCATTTCGGGTTTTTTTCCCTCCTTTGCTCATCCCGTCATCTCAATTCTCCTTACGAAAAACTCTTTGACAAGATAAACTTTCATAACTTTTGTCATATGATTTTCATATCCTTGAATCCCGCTCCAGCGCAGCTCCGTCCTTCTCAACCACATACCATTCGCATCAAGCAGGAAAGTTTCGGGTATGTTATTCGTTTCGTTCGCATAAGTGCAGGTTGAAGACGGAGACTCCGCTGTCGTAAATCACTGCAATTAAATTTTGAAAATGAAGCAATTGTCTTGTAGGGGCTTTTGGTGCGCGAAAACTTTTCTCTGCATTCACAGGAGACAAGTATTAATGTCGCATAATGAGGACATGTTTGGAGGGAAAAAAAAGTTTTAATTATTTATTTATAACAGTCTGCAAGATGGGGGCGCGTGTTGGTTGTGCTCTTGTCACCAACAAACATCAAGTCTCATTCACATTTGGCAGTTTAAGAAGGCAGACAAAAGTTCTGCGAATTGTACACGGAGCTAAAACAGTAGAACAAAGTCATTATGACTCTCAAAAGAAGCTGTCTGAGTTGCACTCTCTTTGTCGGTTGCTCAACGTATTTGTTTTTACAGTAGTCAGTTTCGAGGATGCATTCTTAGAATTTAGGGACAGTTTCAGTTTATTTGTACCGATAAAGGCTTCCAGATGATGTGACTGAATTTGTGAATCGCTTGATTCAAAATCACACCCGTAACAGAATCACTGATGAAGCCAAAGTCCATTTTGTATCGGAATGGCGACTACCAGACCCAGGTTTCGAGGTAGCCTGAGTGGTAATGACAACTTGCCCAGCGGTTATATTTGGGTGTCACGGGAGGTTTCAGCCTGACCGTGCGGTAGGCCTCCTTGTGGGAGAATCGTGCCGGCTGTGACTTAAAATCCAATATCGCGGGCAGAGTCAAGTTAAGTGTGCTGTACTGAATGGTCTGAATCACGTTGTTCAACCTTCTGATTCAGGCCAGGCGTTTAGGGGATTTTGCGGGCTCAGTGTGGAGTTGCATTCTCAACCGTGTACTGCGACCCAAAGAGCGGCTGATGTTTAAGAAACGAAGTTGGGTGATTGTTCCTAAAGCATGATTTCATTTGATACTTTGGTAACTAAGGCGTCTGTTGTGTTTGTTTATCAGGCTTGCGATCCTTGAAGGGTTTGAGCCTGATTTATAGCTGCCTTCGATTCCAGACGGAACCCCGAAACGATGCTTCCAGTTGCCAAGACCAAGCTATACGGGAGGTTCTGAATTCCTCTCCTTCTCGAACCCGGTGGATGATATTCGAAGACCCTCTTAGCTCGATATGGCCGAGCCATTGTGGCGACGGACTTTTGCCTTTCGAACTACATCCCCATCTCGGTACAGCACATTGAGTTCGCGATTATGTCTTCTGCACAATTCGCCTTCCTCGCAGACAGGACCATATACTTGCTGCAGAATTTTTCTTTCAGGAAGGAAGAGTCTGCTCTGCCATTTTGCTTATCATCCACCACTCGGCTCCCTATAAGAGTATGAGTTGCATTTAAATCTGTTAGAGCATTATATTACTTCTTCCAGTCAAGGGTTTCGACCCTAGCTGTTTGGACAAACCGAAATAACACCGGATGTCAAGGGCAATTCTGCGCCGAATTTCCACTTAGATGTCGTTAGTTCACGTTCGCCCTGAACAAGAAAAAAGAAACTCCTTACCTATCTCATGATTCTAGCTGTCAATTGTAAAAGATTCGATTCAGATTGCTCTCTCACAAGAATGGTCGTTAGCCCTCCACACAACCACCAGCTTTGTCCGGGAGCAGATTTGGTACTACTAAGGTGTCTGATTTTGCAACGAATCTTGGGAAAATGGACCCCATAATATTAGGCGTAATATCAGGTGACCAACGAAAACCAATACCCATATCTGTACCGATGAAGTCAAATCTAAGAATTAAATGGGCAAGTGCGAGTTGCACGCAAACACAAATATTTCGTTTCCTGAATTTACATACCTGTCTATAAAATTCGATCGTGGGTACATTTCTGCGGTTGTATTCAATGTCTTAATATTTATTCACGCTCTAATGGTCGAGAACTGCATTCATCCTATTATTTACGTTCGACCCCAAATGTAAAACCTTTTTCCGATCATTACCTGGAGGTATGTATGTTAAATACAGGTAAAACGAAATTTGAGGAAGGAGGAAAATTCGACACAATTTCGATAATCCCTGCAACCTTTGGTGCTAGGAAACTGAGAGAAATCGACACGGGACATAACTTTCAAAGAGAATATTTTCATGCCAAAGGAGTCCAGAGTGACTACTGATTACCGACAGGAAACAGCAGTAGATCCTATTCAACTAAGCACAACAAAGAACGTGAACGGACACAGGAGCTTTGAAGAAGAGAGCCGCTCAATGACCATTTTGGACAGGGGCGATACGAGTAGTGCAAACGATCATTACGAAGCTTTGGCGAACTAGTACCAACGGACGGCAAACAGGCGGGCAGGATATTTAAAGCGATTTCAGCTTTTTGTTAATTGTTGGAACAACAAGGATCGTTGAGACCCCATAAATTTAGTGGCACTACAGGCCACAACTGTAGAGACATACAGTAACTTAATTGGTCGGATGAAAGTATACCCTACGGATGGAATCTCAGCATCGTCTATTCACTACCAAAGAAAGAAGGCGCTTTAAATTGTACCAATTACACAGAGATAAGTCTAGGGCACATATCGTTTTTCGCCATCCTATGTGAACGCCTGAAACTCTACGTCAGCAGCCTGATTGTCAAATATCAGGTTAGTGCGTTCCACTATTCACCAATTACTGACATTGTGGCAATATTGAGACGAGCAATTAGGCCCGTTGTTAAGTTTTGTCATCTTCGCAGAGCCTGTCTCTCTTTGCCAATTTTTCAATCAAGGCTATTGAAATATTTAACGAAACTTTCGTATTTAAATGATTATTTAGACAAGGCAACACACTGCTGATGACATTGATATCATCAGCCAACATAACTACGCCGTTTGTGAGCATCGAACAGAAAGCGGCTAAAATGGATCATGTGGTCAATGAGAGTAGAACAGATTATACGCTGTCTGCGAAAAAGTTGAATCAACACCGATATCTTTGAAGAAACGTCACCATATACACCTATAACTACGTCTACGGAAAGTCCGAAGTTACCGCAGACAATGACTCCAATGCGAAGATAAGACGAAGAACTAAGATTGCCAAATGCTGTGTTTTTGGACTTGGAAGTCCCTAGATTAATAAAGCCCTCTCGCCAGCAATCAAGATCCCCAAACTTTGACATTTCCAGTCCTGCTGTAAAACGCACAGGAATGGACACTAAGGATTGCGGACGAGAAGTATCTTGGTCGAGAGGAAAGTCCTTCGAAGTCTCTCGTATGAACTGATGGCTCTGGTAGAAGGAAACTGAGCGACGAACTGTATGGGGCTGTATAGTGATGTCGATCTGATCAAACGATGTGGAGTCTCTCGTCTCAAATAGCTAAGCCACAATATAGGCTGTACAGCGACATCGATTTGTTCAAACGTCTTTGAGTCTCTCTTCTCAAATAGGCTAGATCATGTAGAGGGGATCAACACTAATGTGCCAAAAAATCTTCATCTCCAACCACGAGAAATAACGCGGTAAAGGAATGTGACACCTCTGGTGGCACACACAACGGGAAACCGGCTTTATACAGTCAAAAGGGTGTTTTTGGAAGCAAGTACTAGTCCGGACCATATGCAAAGGTAGACTGAGGGCTAGGTCCACTCCATCTCCCATTAGCAAGTATGGTCATCTGTCTTCCAATCGCGTGCGTATATGAGTGTTCGTTGAAAATGCCTGTCTTCAGAGGGATTCGTTTTCACTTATCTGCCCAAGGGGATGACACTCAAATTCTTTAGGTTAAGACAACACCGGCGTGGTTCGGATGGGGCTTAAATATGTGGATTCTGGCTAAGTGGAAACTTCGTTTTTGAAATTTCGAAATTCTTCGTCGAATTTTTTTTAAAACCTCGTTTTCCAAATTTGCCTCCGCATTGGCACTCACTACCTTTATATCGACAGGAATGCGAAATTGACGTCGTAACGTCATCTTTCTCTTGTACGGTAAATTAAGGAAATAACATATAAAAAGGGTTAATTGATTATTTGAGCAAAATGTTCTTTATTGAATCAAGTTACAGTTGTGGGTGCAAATTTGAATCCAGTCTGATTAAGTTCCTTCTCGATAAAACTATTGTATTTCCACTGTAGCCTTTAGGCTGTGTCAATTTTGTTGTGGCTGTTGGCGAAGCTTCGCTTAATGCGAGAACAATAGTTAAGGAAGCCCAAGCAAACCTCAACATAACTCAGCACAAAAGACAAAATTTCATGAATAAGGTTTCTTAATTTTATAAGTGGCTTTGTCTGGCGTGACATATTTTCAGATTAATTTCAATTTAGCATAATGAGGGGAAGAAAAGTTTCCTCGACGTCTGCTCCGAACCAACGTGCATTGTACTCCGAAGTCATTTTTGAAACGACGAAACTTTGTTTATTGTGAATTTTAATGAGGAGACTTTCCTCTTGTCGCTATTTCCGAGAAGTTAGATTATTCATCGGAAGCGAAATTTTTTGTAAATCAGTAAGCTACCAGTAGAAGTGCAAATCGACACTCACCACCTATTCGTCGATTTCAAGGCTGCATATGACAGTGTGCATAGAGTCCCATGTCTAGTTTTGGCATTCCTACCACACTCGTCAGATTGTGTAGGATGACGATGGAAAACTCTCGCAACTCACCGAGACCTTTAATGTCAAAAAAGATCTTAGACAAGGCAACTGTCATGTGACGTCTTTAACATCATCCTTGAGAAGATCGTGCGTAACTCACAGGTCAGCACCAGAGGCACGATCTTCCAAAAGTCAGCTCAATTGCTAGCTTACGCCAACAACATTGACGTGATCGGACGACGCAGCGAGCCGTCAATAAGGCGTTTGCTGGCATTGAAGTGGAAGCGGCTAAAATGGGTCTGGTGGTTAATGAGGGCAAAACGAAGTACATGCTGTCATCAAGGAAGGACACACAACATCGGCGTCTCGGACAGAGCTTCACACTAGGCAGCAGAAACTTCGAGGTTGAGAAGATTTAACGACGAAGTCTATGGGCTGTACAGCGACATGGGCCTAGTAAAGCGTCTCCGGATACAACGCTTAAAATTTCTAGGCCATTTGGAGCGTATGGACACCACTGCTCCGACCCGAAAAGTTTTTGAATCTGAGCCATTAGGACAACGCAACAGAAGACGGCCTAGACTAAGATGGCGCAGAGAAGGCCCTCAATCAACTTGGAGTGCGCAACTGGCGGCAGCTGACGAAAGATCGGAGAGGCATGTTGGTTGAGGCCCAGGTCCACCCCGGACTGTAGCGCCACTGGAAGAAAAAGAAGAAGCTACCAGAAATTGAATTAGAGTCAGCACTGCCCTTGGTTTCCCACAGCCTAAGCAGTTTGTTTGTGAAGATTTTCGTTATGTACTAATGGGTAACTCTTTCGGTCATTCGTAACGTACGAAGCCTGTATGAGTGCATGTGCAACATAGTTGAGTATTGTTGCCTTGTAAGGCATCCCATGGCGGGTTCATTCATTTCGTTGGAAGAATTCGATCTGGGAGCACATATTTAGCAAACAAGAGAATTTCCCCTTCAGCAACCCTGAGAACGGAGTTTGAATATTTGTTTGGAGACACTATTCAAAATTGCCGGACAGGTTTGACTAAAATTCTTTATTTGCATGTCACAACACTTCCCCTCAGTGGAGTAGTCGTGAATTTCAAAATAGAAAATGAGAACCAAACCAAAACTACGTTCCCTTCCTTGGAACAATGGACAAGAGAAAAACCTCAAAGAAGGGGTATGAAATTTATTCTGCTCGCACTCAAAGACACCGCCAGCAGAAAAAGAAAATGAAAAAAAAAAAAAAACAATTTGAATGAATCTGCCCTTAGATGCGGGCGTATTTTTCGGAACAAACAAGGAGAGAAATTAAAATTACAAAATTGTTTTCCCTCCGCTAAGTCCTAAGGGACCGTCTAATTCCGGTTATAATAATTTATGGTTTAATTTTACATTTTTAAAGACGCAGATACTTTAATGCGATGAAAGAAGCTTAGCGCTTTACTTCTTCAGCAATTTCGTTTCCTCTGCTATGTCAGCGGCGGCGTGGAGACGGTCTTTTTTCGAGATTGTCTATGAAAATATTTCCGTTGGCCTGCGCTTCCTGTCAGCAAATAAATTAAATTTTATTTTATTTTCATATCTTATGGGTTTTGATGGGCTGCTAGGGCAATTAGAACTTATTTCACGTAATTTTTGATGGATGCATATACGCCACGCCAATTTGTGATGGGCCAACGGGGATGGTCAGAAATGATTAGAAAGCAAATAGAAGAAACCGGGATTCCCCCAAGCGTTTGTTTGGCAAGATAATTTTAAGCGGAGACCGTTGTCGGATAAGGGTTTCGACTAAAAAAAAGCGTTTTTTGTTTCTTCAACGACTGGCGAGTGCCTGATGTAGCCACCTAATTCAACCACCTCCTCTTCATAGCATCACCAACAAAGGCGAGTTATCCAACATCAGGGAACTGCACGTTACTAAGATAATCTCGGATTTCTTCAGAAGAGGAATTCCTGGTTGTGCTAAGGATCCCTGCGTGCATTTCCTCACAAGCTTAGATCTCTAAGCCCATTGAGCAGCTACTGTTCTTAAGCTGTATTCCCCTGCTCATCGGAATTGTCACCGATTCCGACGAGATTGTACCTCCTCCACGTCTCTCATACCAGCAGAAGTGTATGCTCTGTGTGGACTAAAGACTCATTTCCTGTGAATGAATTTGACCAGTCACCCTATCCAGTTCATAATGCTTCCTTCTCAGAAGACCGTAATAGTACACAAAGTTGTCTCCTCTTTTCACCAACTGCTTGACACAGGTGTCTTTAAAGATTTCAATGAAATACATGTATAGAAGGATTTGTTGAAAGAATACAATTTATTCTGCATAATTTTATTTACTCGAAAACGTATTCGCATGCTTGTTTAGCGAACAACCATTTTATGTATTTTTCACGACCGGAAGAGCGCTTTTATTTCGAAAATAAAACCATTCGATTTAATGTGTTGAATTTCGCAGTTCTATCATAAAATGGTGGGGGGAGGGGGACAAATACTTTTCTTCTTCTTTGCAGCAATTTTATGCAGTTGAGCCGTCAATTGATTGACATCTTGGGCGACAATAAAAACGATGTTTTATCGTCCGAATTGAAAAGTTTGCAGAAGGTTCCTTGTCGGTAGCACTTGTGTTTATATAATTGGTTCATTATGCAGGTTTTTGAATTTTTTCATTGAAAAAGTGTAAAACATAATTTGACAGGTAGAGAACTGTCATGATACAAGGAGTTTGAATTCAGTAAACAGAGTAGTAAGTTCTCGTTTTCGTGGTCTCACACTGCGTAGCTTATAATAATAAAAATTGAGTGGCACTACAGCCCACAACGGACCAGGGCCTAGCTTCTACAACAACTACTCGTGTTGTGCGTGCTACTGTTCTTTTACGAGAAGAAGGGACCTACAGTTTTTCCCCGACTTTGAACGGCGAGATTTGAGAAGCTTTCCATAGACAATTAATACTCTTTGAGTGTTGTCAGCAACTCGAAAGAGGTGGTGCCGTGAAAAAATACTATGTGTTCCTACGCCACGGCGACCACAACGTAGCTTATACCATTTCTAAATTAATCATGACGACTAATTGTAATGTCCAAGTAGGAATAATGAATAAATAAGAATAAATAGAGTGGCGACACAGCCACAAGGGACGAGAGCCTAGCTTTTGCATTAACTCCTCGTGTTGTGCGTGAATTATGTCTTTGTAACCCTGGTCACCTAGCAACATAAGCTCATTTGACATCATCAACGCAGTGTGTTCTCGTTTCCCTATTCCTTAGTATCCCCACTTGTTAATATGTCGTTTTGTATTCTTCTGCCGTTTACGCGTCAATGCTAAGTACTAATAGTTTCATCCTTTTAATCCCACCGGCCGATGTCTATTGCAGTTCTCTAACGCGGCTTTTCCTAATTGCTTGTTCTCCTATTTGTTTACTCTTTGTGGCCAAATGAATTAAAGTGTCTTTTGGATTTCTTGTTTGTCTAAATTAGACAAGTCCCGCTGGTAGGTTCAGTAAGCGCTGAATATCAATACAGGTTTCCAGGAAAAAAAACAGAGTACGACGGAGTCAGTTTAGCAAAAACGATGTAGTTGATAGTATCGTTAAAATAAAAGTTAAAATATAAAAATTTGTTATAAATGCAATAGTTCTTAACTCGTGCTACTGTCCTACATTTTTTACCGACTCGGAATGGCGAGATTGGATATAAAGCAAATCAGAATTATACCGTGAATGGTAGTCGTTACTTCGCCGTGTTAACTGACTATGTACTTCCTGAAATTCAGTCACATAGTCTCGGTGAACTCTGGTGTTAACAAGGCGGCGGTACAAACCATATAGAGCGTGAAACAATGGACTTGTTAAAAAAATATTTTTGGTGACAGATTGGTTTCACGCTTTTCTATAGAAGATTGGCTGATAGTAAGATATTACACATTTGGACTGTGTTCTCTGGAGATCAGATCTTCACAGAACATATAACTCGTGGTAATATCAGTCCCTATGCTCTAGTGAATCCAAATGTTTTTATAGATGTTTAATGGAATTGAGGTCTGGCAATTGAAGACTATGATCCTGATATGAAGATATTCATAATGCTTAATGCAGCCGCCATTTTCTTCTCATGTACAATGTACATGTGTTTCGGTTTATTGCCTTGATTCAATTCCCACGTTCTTGTAAGTCTCAACTTCTTCACAATTTTTAACCAAATTGTCCTTCATATATGTTTCCTCTTTTATCTACTGTCGTAACAAACATCACCTCAATACCACACACCGCCATACACCCTAACACCATCACTGAATATACACCATCCTTTACTGTTTGTAAAACAGTTTAAGGTTCTTCTCCATAAAATTTAAATTTTTAAAAATTTTAATGTTTTTAAGTCCAAGCATATCAAGTTTAGTTAATCACGAAACACAACCTTTTGCTAGCAAGAATTACTGAAACTACCTTCCTGGTCCCTTGTGGGCTGTAGTGCCACTCATTTATTATTATTATTGTCTTGCATTGCATTTTCTCCGCATCCAAGCGCGATTCAAATTGAAACACATACATCGGCATATCAAAAACAATTATATTGTTCGTTTTCCGAAACTTATATATTTCAGAACCATAATTATCCGCCACATCGTATCTTCATACACATACATATATAAATGCATCATACCCTCATCCTCCAGCATGATCACCCCTCATTTCACTTCTTCTTGTCTACGGAATACCTTTAGGGGTTCAAAATGTAGTTGATTCATCTTTCAATCTTATCTTTTTGCAAGCGTGAACAAATTTTACAATAATTATAAAAAACTAAGTGCATGGTATAAACCACCATAAGGAGAATCATGATGAAGTTAATGTCACTAAACAACTCATATAATTCTTTAGAAACTCTTTTTATTAAATTCATTTCTCTTACATGCTAGACAAAAATACTTAAATCTAGCTTACAAATACAATCAACTGATCTTAATTCTAACTTACTGACTCTTTACAAGTACTCTAAGCTAATCTAGGACATTTGTCTGTTTGCCTTTCGGCCTCTTGCATTTGTTTAATTTTATTGCTTAAAACTAATTACATTTTGTTTTATTCCTCCAAGAACATTTTAAAAATCTTGAAATTCATGGTTGTTCTTACTTCTTAACCTAACATAAAAAAATAAATTATAATCTATACTACCTAAAACTAAACGTTAAATAAATTAAACTTAAGACTATATACAATTAACATTAAGCTTAACTATGTTCATGTTATTTATATGCTTTACATTTTTGTCTAATACGCATTGATGCACCTTTCTTTTTCGTTTTTGTTTTTGTTGTTTTTTTTGTGTTTTTATATTTTTTAATTTATTTTTTTTTTTGTAGATATTTTTTGTTTTTTGTATTTTTTTGTTTTTTTTTATTTTTTTTATTATTTTTTATAATAAAAGTACTAAGAAACTACCTTAACCTATGTGAATTGGCCCTGTAGACTCAACTACCCCGTGTATTTGTTTGAGTGGTTAGCGGCATCGAACGCTGGTTCTGGTGTAACCACCAGCAGAAAAGCCGTTCTTTGGCAGAAACTGTCGCGGGCAGAAATCGCTCTACTGAACTACTAAGAAAACTCTTATCCTCCAATCATAATCAGGCGGGACTAAAAATCACCCGAGCGACTGCAGCCCCGAGCAAGAACAGCTCAGCGGTTTCTTAACTAGCTTTGCGGGCGAAACTGAAGGCAGAGTTCAAAGCTAACCATAAAAATCTTCTCTTCTACACCTTCGTTTGAGATTAAACTCCGGTCATTAATTTGGTTTTAGAGCTGGCCATTCCACATGCCATCAAGTAATGAGAACCAAACAACACGTTTAAAGTATTTTTAATTGGTACTATTGCATATTGATGAAGCTTTCGATTCTGTATGGCACTAAGGGCTAAGCTCATCAAAAACTCTTTTCCGATGTCTCTCATTAAAATTGTTCAAAGTTTCTTGGATCAAAGGAAAATTATAGTTTTTGTAGGTCCAGCTCAATCGTCATTAGAGTACCTAAGTACCTAAGGTTCCGTTCTTGGTCCTATCCAACTGGAAGCACTTTTGTTGTTTTGTGTGCTCATTACATAGCCCTGTTCTCATCCAACATATTAGCACAGGACACTATAACTTCGTTGCAGAATTCACTTATAATTTCTCAAAATTTTTGTAGTAAATGGAAAATAAAGCTAAATGCTGACAATTCTCAGGCTATGTGATTTATTAGACGCAGAAAACATCAGTTTCTACCCCAATCACACCTGCAATTGAACTCGATCAATATTGAATGGTCTGAAAACTGCAAGTACTTAGGAGTACTTTTGATAAAAAAAACTCACATTTGAAAAACATATTCCAACAACATGCTTAAGATGCTCAATCGAAAGTATTAAAAACAAATTATTGATTTTTAAAACCCCTTCCACCCAGTTGTAACTTATGCTTCATCTCTGTGGGCAGAAAAAGCCAATACTCACGATAGGAAGCTACAGACTTGTCAAAACAAGGTGCTAAGGCTAATTTTGTATTTACCGTGATGTTTTCTACTGAAAGACTTCATGAAAGAGCTAATATTAACACCATCTTATGTTTCATTCATAAATTAAAACACAATTGAGTGTAATCTCTGAGAGCGAACTCATTCGCAACATTCTGAATTAATTAGCCTTATCATAAATTTAGGTTTAGGTGCAATTTAGTAATAAGAATTTTTAGCAGTAAGAGTTATAATAAGGTTTTTGTTTATAGTGTTTTTTCCCATACCTTTTTTCTATTTTTACGACCAATATTTTATTATAAATAGTATATGTATCTTTATAGTTGAAAATAACTTTTGTTCTATATCTCTAGACTACGTTATGTAAAATTCAAATACTAAAAAATAAATTAAACAGCAAAAAAGTCGAGCAACGACCTTAAGTTGTTGCGAACATGAATTGCAATACGAATACTTGGCAAATTTATGTTGGGCAATATCCGCTGCGACATAAGGTGCTGAGTACTGTTGCATGTGGGCTGCTACAGGGGAAGCTATGATGAGGAGGAGGAGGACGGCGGCACGCTTGCGGTTGCTCGGCTCAGCTCGTCGGACGGGGTGGTTCTCGTCCCCTTCACAAGCCCATCACCCATTGCACACAAAAAAAAATTCGTGCCTAAAGTAGCTAAGGGGAGATAGAAGGAAAGCGGAAGAAAAGGTTGTGAAGAATTAGAAAGCCTAATACCCTAACCTGACAACGGACGGACATCTAACGTAGGAAAGGAAAAGGGGGGACGGATAGAAAAGAAGGGTGTTCTAGCCTTCGTCCTTACCACTAAACAAGGCCGGAAGGTCGTTCGCGGAGCTAAGCTGACTATCCTAACTTAAACCTAAACTAATCTACTTTTATTAAAACTAAGTCTACTCTAAACCTACACTAACTTAAATCTACCTGGCTTCGCCCTACTACGAGACTGACCTTCCAGAGTCATTTCGTGATAAGGGTTCGTTAAGAACCCACGAGTGCCTGATGTTATTGGCACAAGTCGCCATCCCACCCCTCATGTCAGAGTTGACATGACCTTTGCCATCTCTCTTGGCGATTCTACGAGAGATAGCCCCTTGGCGGAGACGTTAGCCACGGCTCAACGCTACACCCCGTCTGCTACTCCAAGAAGGACGGCCTTCCCTTCATCCCACACACACACGTCAGGCAAACGAACCTACTCCATTATCAATGAATAAAAGCCTCAATTTTAAGTTTTCCTAATACAACAATTCATTTATTAAAAAAAGAGAATAAAAAAATCTATACAATTTAAACCCGCCCCTAAACGTATGCAATTTTTAATTTTAATTCAGTAAATATTCCTTAACTCTAATAAAACAAAATAATTAATTTCAAAGGTAATAAAAATGTAAAAAAAACTGAAAAAAAATGTACTAACACTAGAATATAAAAATCAAGAAAAAAAATTATGGGGCTGGGGTTCTAACCCTGGCCGAAGGCTACTGGACGACACACTACACAGAGGGGTTTCCAATAACTTGAAACCCGCAAACTCACGTTTATGCGGTCCCACGGCGTCCTGCGCGCAGCACGGTGGTGGTGACGGCCCTGTGAAATATAATTATAATTGCGAAAGTGTGGGGTCTCAGCCCTCTTTTCCCGGACACTCACAACACCTTTCCTGTCAGCCAGGACTTTATACTTATTAATTAAAATTTTACAAAAATAATTCATAAAAAAAATTTCACTAATAAAATATATATGAACTAGAAGTAATAATAATAAAAAAAAAATCGGTAACATAAGCGAATAGGACAAAAAAATTTATACGGCCACTGGAACTCCGGCGAAGTCCTCGATAATCCGGCAAGCTGTCACACGGTCCCGGTCGTTGTTTTGTTTGTGTTCGCGATCGTTGTTTGTGTACGACGGCGAGGAAGCGGGTTGCACGGTCGAATATATAACTATATATATATGTATGTCACTTATTTTATTTTTGCTGCGCACTTTGCCTTTGGCGTGTGCGTAAATATAATAAAAAAACCCAAAGAACAACACCGCACTTGTCACTGCTTTTATAAATGCGTGAATGTATTTAATGGGGCTCTCGCATCCCAGTCACTGGGGATTCCCAAAATTGTTTTATTTTTGTTTTGGCTTTTGTTTCTTTCTTTCTTTCCTTTTTTTTTTTTTGCACGGCACTTTTTTTTGTCTAGCGCACTTTATATTCTTATCCCTTTTTTCTCTTTTTTTTTTTTTGTTTTATGTACTTGACAAAGTGAATAAAAAAATTTTCTTTTCCGACGTCTGAAAAACTTCCACTCTTCCTCGAATTGATCGCGGCTTAACTCCTTCTTTTCTCCTTTGTTCTTTGTCCTCCCTGTGTCTTGTTTTTCCTCTCGATCTCGGGCTTTTTTTCCCACCCCGATCGTCTATTGTGTTCCAGTCTGGAAGTGTTGTCTCTTTTTGGTCTGTAGTCTTTGGTCTCGTCTATTTTTACATGTGTCAATTTATTTGTCAACCGTGTGTATTGTTTTGGTAAGTCACTTCTTTATTTCACTACGTGATTTTTCGTATTTACTAATTTTTCTTTTGCTTTTTAGGAATACGACAGGTGGATGGGGAGGATGATTATTGAAGGAAAACACACAGGTAGGTAATTGCTCAAAACAAGGGGATACTTCAAGGATTTATTTTCTTTTTTCAGATCATAGGAAGGCTAACATTGGACGATGGGATTATTGGACACAGGTCATGGATTTATTTATATTCTATTCTAAAGCTATTATTAACTCCTTACCTATTTCAGGAAAAGGCTACCGTAACAGTACGTATATTAATTTTTCAACGTCAGGCAACAACGTTCTGTTGATGCTGCCAAAATGCAAACTTGCATTTCCATAGCATAAGTAAATTTCAAGCGATTGTATGAATAAAAGAATAAAGAACAGTCAATAAAGAGACTCCGTCGTGTTGGGTGAATACCGAGATTTAATCCGTGTGCCAATTATAAACGAAATTCTGAAAGAACATTGCTGATTCTTGAAAGTGCAACGACCACCGGATGGACACGCGTGGAAATAACTCTAATGATATTATTGTTAATATTATCTACTAGTTTGTAAGCCTCGACGTTTCCTTGTTAATCTGATTTCGCTTTAATACACAAGGAAGACTTGTGGCACTCCAACTGTCCTATCAGAGGACTAAGTGGGTTTCATCATTTCTCAAACTTAACTTTCTTTTATGGATCTTGAGGACTGCAAAAGTCGAAACCAATTAAATTTTTTATAGAAAATTAGACTATTTTTCGTGTGTTGTCTGAAATTGTTAAGAGTAGCACCCCCACCATTAAAAATAAACCTTGGGGATTATGAGTTGACTTACTTACTTTTCGTTAGGTCCACAAATATTTTTTTTCGACATATATAAAATATAATTTAGCTGTTTTTTCAAAACGTTTATCATGGGCTTTGAAGAAACCCTTGTATTTCTTATAACCAATTAATTTAAGTCATTCTGTTCACAAAAAAGACAAACAACAAGAATATATGTCCGAATATATTGCAACCGCTTAGGTATTTAGCTGCTGATCTCCAAAGCATCACTCTATCACCCACTGCGATTGCTGTTAAGTCGTACTCATAAATGGCTGCATAGCATTCCATTATGCTTGAAGTGCATTGTTTACACATCTCTTTTAAACCCTAGATGGGTAAATTCCTGCACACAAATAGAAAAACGAAAACAAGTTCAAAGCATCGAGTGTGATTACTTCAGCGGTCAATGACTTTTAATTTCGTCCGATATAATTTCCTCAGTGATTGCTTAGCACCCGTCAAGGACCAATCCAAAACAAACCGAAAACAAAATGACCACCCCACACAATCCGGCAATCCAAGTGACTTTAAATTTTTTAAATTTTCAATGTCTATCATTCGCTATCTGTGCTCACATTTATTCAACATAATTACCGCCTGAACTGTAAATTAATTTCAATTAAAAGCTCCTTCCTGACACATTACTCTTCTTTATGGTTTCAATAACGAAGACATTTCATTGGCAATAAAGTTGATTTATAATTCCTGAAGCAACAGCACGACTCCCCTTCGTTGCATCACAAATATGCGGGAGAGGCTTGCACAGCAAAACTCTATCCCACGATCTGAAACTCAAAGGCACAAGCATCACCGAGCACCATCGACATTATCTCCGAAGTCCTTTCCGAGAATTTATTATTTCTGTGGTTTTAACCCAACATGTCTCTACTTCATCTCTTCCCTGCACTCGCCGCCCGGCGTTGGGATTTAATAAAAAATTAAATAAAAAAATAACTCACGTGATTTCAGGAGCGACGGTGCACAATAGACATAGATACTTCTGGTAATCCCAATTCCGGTAGTGACCGTGTAGCGGCGTACACTTGCCTGGACCATTCATCCGCTCTGGGGTATTTATGGACCGACATACTTATTCGAACAGACGCACGCTTATTTGCCCATTCAGAAAGATTTAATATTGCTAATTTTCCTTGGAAACATTTTTAATAGAAGATCAGTCAGGGGATTAAACGAAAGGAATTCTTCTTTTCTTTGTGAAAAGGGTAGCGGCACACAAGTGCCCTTCCCAGAATGCGAAGGCGCACGAAAAAAAAAACAGAAACACCCAAAAGAAACTTTTGACGTTGGGACCATTTTGAATTGATTGTCTAGAATTCACAAACAGGATACTTTTTAAAAGGATTCATGTGTATCGAGTCAATTTGGAGCGAGAAACTCAAATGGTGGTTAATCTGATTTTGATGATTTGAGTTTTGTGTTTTCAGGAAAAAGAAAAACGTCCAAAACTTAACAAGTAATTACAGTTAATTGAATTTATGGAGTGCTTTCTGAATGTACTCGTTGACTTATTTGTCTAGACCTAGACATGCTAATGAGCGCAAGTTGGAAAAGTTAGACAGTTCTGTGAACTCACACTCATTATGGCGAGAAAAAGCAAAATATATACTGCCGCGCTAAAATAAATCTTTATTCATGCCGAGGTTCTGTCTTTAATTTTCAGAATTGGCCTTAGTTCTGTCTCCGTCATCAGTTAATGTCATATCGTTGGTCGTTTTCGCCATGCCTCGTATTCAAAGCTCTTTCGACGCTATTTAAACATTTTGAACCACTTAGAATCTATAGAAGCGCCATATCGTTAGACGAGTGAGCTATGGGAAACAGTTTTACTCAATCAAATCGAAATTTTTTCTCCAGATGGTACTTGGTATGTGCGAAGGCTTCGGTAATGTTGGATCAATAATGTTTTGGGGTAGCAAAAATAATTATTTAAGGTTCATTATCTCCTTAAGGCGTGAGCCAATTGTACCAAGTAAGTGGTCAGAAGAATGCAAAACAATTCGATAGAGCAGAATGCTGAAGTTTCGGAGTGAAAATTTCAATCTCCTGGCCTCAACCGCATGTGTATAAAATTGACGGAACTTTCAGATAGACACATTGGGTAGCGAAGGCCTTAAGGTCAGAAGTCGACTTAATATAAACCTTGTATCCATTGGTGACTCAACGCGCATTGAGATTGATTGAGCATTTATTGATAACTAACGGTACTTATTTTTTTAAATAGCGTAAAAATTGTTGTATTTTGCAACTTCAATCTTTTCATGACACATTTGCAATATTGACATACTCACGGGACTAAGAACGTGTTTGACAGAGGAATGGATGCTTTGCTAATGAAGTATAATTTCACTTACGACTTCCTAGACTCACTTTAGTTAGTACTTTTACGATGGATATGTAGAGGAACGCCTCTCGTTTTTACATCTGCAAGTCAGCGAGATATTGAATCAGATAGTTTTTCCACATGTAAGCTGGAATGGTGTTGAAGGTATTTAATTATAGAAAGTTCGAACTAAAAATGTTGGCTGTATAGCAACCTGAATTGTTATTTATTATTATGTATTTTGTTAAAAATCTGGTAGTATGGAGGCCAATTCACTGATGGGAAGGATCACTTACAATTGAAAGATAGCCCGAAGAGCTGTAACTCATTTACCAAAACCGAGGTTAATTTTCTGGAGTAACTTTTAACTCTAGGAAGATCAGTATACTCCATCTTCATCTCTAGAGAAGCATTCCTTGACCATTCTACCTTCAGTTTCGGGAGCATGCGTGTGATGCATTCAAAGTTCACTTATTCTTTGTGTACTTCCATCTGCCGCATGCAGCTTAAATTTTCAATCATCGAAGTAGATAACATTGCTTCCCGAGTCTGGAGTTCAATTAAGATGTTCCTGCGACCAGAGCAACCGTTTCTTTTACTTTGTTTCTATTTTTGAAAATTCTTCTTTCAATACTGGCGTGACTGTCTAGGTCCGGCTTTAATAAACTCTTTTTCCATTCGTGCCGAAAGTCTTTAATCGACGCTGACCTCTGTGCGGCACCAAAAAAATTATCTTTCTCTGGGTCTTCCCTCAACTGGCATATTTTTATAAATTTCATTCCACATGTTGCTGATGCTGTGCGTGCTACTGTTCTGTCACGAGTAGAAGGGACCTACAGTTTTTTGCCGACTCCAAACGGCGAGATTTAAGAAGCTTTTCATAGACAAATGATACTCTTTCAGTGCTGTCAGCAACTCGAAAGAGGTGGTGCTGTGAAGAAAATGCGAGGTGTCCCGTCCGGGAATCGAACCTAGACCATCTGCGCGTGGGTCTACACACTTACCCACTACGCCACGGCGACCACTGTACAGTAGTACAAAAAAGAGTGTTTTTTCTTAAAAAGTATACAAACTTTTTAGCCGAACTGTTATTTAACCACGAACTCTCGTCCTATTTCAAGCCTTTCTTGCCATCAAGAGGAACCCCGTCTCGATGGAGTAGCAAAAATAATTGTTCCTCTTCACTTTGTGGTTATAAGTGTAGATTATTGTGAGTATAAAACTGTAGTTCTTACCCTTTTCTGAAGCCAAATTGTGTACTTGATTAGGCCACAATCGCACTTTGTTGAACTAATCAGTTTTTTGACTAAAGGAAACAGTATATTAAATGTAATATCAATCGTTTCCTTGATAATTGCTGCAGACAAAGGGTTTACTTTATCGTAGGCAGGACAAACAAATTCTAATCAGACTCTAATTGATTACGCAAACTGCCTTACATCACATCCCAGATTCTCTTTACTGTTTTGTGTGATCGTATGACCGGTAGAAATTGTAAGTAGATTCAGATTCAGTAGATCAGTGTGATTTTAAGACAACTAAGTCAGCTACAGAACAGATTTTCATACTGTGGCAGATGTTGGACACAATCGTAGAAGTGAGGATTGACACTCACCACTTATTCTTTATTTTCAGGCCCGTATGCGGTAAAGTGTATTGACAAGAGCTACACAAGAGTATATAGTGCCATGACCACTTAGGAAGTCCCGCCAAAGTCTTCAGATTGTTTAGGATGAAGATGAACTCTCACTACGCCATCAAATTTGGTGATGAACTCACCGAGACCGGCGTCAAGAGGCTACAGTCTCTTAAAGACCATGCGGTCTGATCCAACGAAAACGAACGATATCGTTAGTGTGCCGAATCATCTTATCCTTTGAATTGAGAGGCTATTTAAATACACTTTTTATCTAAAATATTCCCAAGAAAAGAAGTCAAATGTTGCCAAATCACATGATTGAACGGCCCATTAACGTAATGTGAGATACCAAGGTATTTTGTTGCATTTTGTTGCTCAAAAGAGTAATTGTTTCGTTGACTGCGTGCAAGAGCCACCATCCTGTTGGAAGCACATAGCGTCTAAGTCCATATCCTCAATTTCTGGCCACAAGTCCATTACCACCTCGAGATAGTGAACACCATTCAGGGTAACCGCTTGGTCGACCTCATTTTCGAAGAAGTACGTCCTGATGACGCCGCCAGCCGATAAACCGCACCAAACAGTCAGTCTTTGTGGATGCATCGGGTTTCCAACAATCACTCGTGAGTTCACATTTGCTCAAATGCGGCAATTCTCCTTGACAACGAATTCACTGAGGTGCGCCTAGTCAAAACCACCTAGTGCACGAAATGCATTTTGATTGCAACCCACATTTTCGTAAAAGGCTTTAACAATCTTAACGCGATACTCATTTGAGTACCTCGCCATAATTGAATTCCATAAGGACTGAAATAAAGAAACGTCAAAATAAGTTGGTCGAAAAAACTCGACGTAAGAGTGTGACTCACACTTGTCCACCCTTTTATAAAAACGTTCCTGTCCTGCGGAGGACGAAGTCTACTTGCGTTGACGGCATTTAGAGCTGAGGATCCAACTCAGTGAGGAACTCAGTAGGCTGTACAGCGGCATTAGCCTACTGACACAACGCTTAGGTTGGTTTCAACACATCCCTATCCAAAAGAGCCTTTGAATCCTAGCCATTTGGAATTCCTACCCCTTTTGAAATGGCGTAAAAAAACTGGAACACACACATCAAATTATTGAGTTGCCTAATAATTTGATGTGTGAGACTTGGCGGATCAGGCAAGAAACCATGATAGCTGGTGAGGTCAACCTCAGAACTTAATGCAACTCAAAGAAGAAGAATACGAATGTTTCTATTTTAACTTCATAAATGATGCAAGTTGGAGTTCTTGTCGGAAATAACTGAAATATTTTTTTGAAAAGGACTCTACTGTCTTCAATGTCATCTAAGAAATAGCAGCAAATATTAAATGTGAGCTGGTGGCATCTGAAACACTTTCCCGCTGAAATCCTGTCAGAAACAACAACGACAAGAGAATTTAATTTTTTTGACTGCAAATCATCACATCACAATCGATATGCTTTAAGTCGTGTGTGTTTTCTCTTCGTTTGTAAATCAGAGTGCCACAAGTTCCATTAAGTTTTTTCCAAAATTGCCAAAGAAAGGACCTTCGAGTTGTTACCAATAGCGAGTACAAGAGCAGTTCACCGTAGACATAGGCCCTTCTTGTATAAATTAAATCATTGGGGGTTACGAATGAAATATGTGAATCACTTTTCGTCACCTAAATGGATTTACACATACCACCTGCTTAGCATATCCTTCAGTTTCGTATTACCCACTCCACGGGCGAGGAGCAGTCGAACTAATTCACTCTGCGGTTTAATTAACATAACACAGTTTTGTGGCCTATCCCATAATGTTTGAATAAATAGCAGCGGGACGACATCAAGCACACACATATATCCCGTAGGCCTTCAATAACTCACGATCCTCCGCTTTTCATCACGTTATCGGAGTGTGGACCCACCTGGGTGGCAGTGGGCGACGACATTCATTTAATTACAATTATGTAAAGAAAACGACAGCAATAGAAACAGCAGGTAGTGTCGGCGGTGTGTACCGACACCCCGTGCGTCGTATCCGTCGTTATCCTGGCCGTCTGTGTCAGACAACTCCTTGCTCTATATGTAACGTTTGCATTATTCATGACCTCTTAAATGCTTTGTACTAACGAAGTGTTCGCGTGGAATTCTAATTAAAATTTTCGGTTAAGGTGTGGGGCCGATGACACTTTTAAAGAGTGTTTACTGCCCGCCCGCACAGGCGTATGCGCGTGTGTTGCGAGCAGCCTTATCTGTTTTTTTATGTCCTCGGAATGGGAGTCGAATGTTGCAGCCGGGCCTTAAGCTTGGACATTATTTAAGAATAACGCTGATGACACATTTGATGGCTATCAGGGAGTGACGATAATCTGAAATGAATTAATAGCTTTCAATGATCGGGGGTGGTAGAAACGAATGGCTCTTAATTAAAATTATTGTGTAACCAGTCAGCGGGCAGTCGACGGGGGGGCCATGACCTTCTAAGGCATACGCCTCTGGCCGACTCGTCACTCTGTGCCGGCCCACGAAGACCCAAAAGTGTATGGAGCAGATTTTTATTCGTTTTCGTTTTTGGTTTTTTGACTCATGGAAATTATTCGATTATCGAAGAACTTACTCATTAACATAATTTATTCAGGCAAGGCTTTCAGCTGCTATTCATGCACGGCAGGAATAAATATCCAAATTTGCTCCGACGCCCATCATTCACCAGAAGCCACAAACTAAACACAAAGTTCATTAACATTTGGGGTGGAAATCCGAAATATGTTTATGAAGTGCCTCGAATACACACATGCGTTTGTTCACGCCGCAATTATGAACGTGTCGTGCTTCACTTATAGAAAGACACAATTAATTAACCAAAAAAAAAAAAAAGAAATGAGGAAGAACGTCTGGCAAGTCAATAGACTGTGTCTAGCGAGGAGCGAGAGCGTTCCCGAAGTGAGTGGTAACTTTTTAATTATACACACGTTACCGATGACTAGGCGTCATCTTTCATGGTCTCTTCAAGGACGTCACTTGTTCTTTCAAATACGATTACTTACGAAGTTATCGTGAAAGCCAACTTCATTAGTAACTGTCAAGATAGTGAGCTGTGGCCAGGAAACAATGAAAAAAAAAAACAGAAACAGGCACAGAGCAACAACAAATCACATGCAAGAGAGCCCTGTTTGATTCGGCCCAATTAATATTAATCGCCTCAAGTCACCATGCGAGAGTCTAATTCTATTAAATCTGGCCATACAAATGGATGTGTCACGAAAGCGAAGCTAGTTCGTTTTCTTACCTCGATTTGCTGGCCGCTTGATAAATCCCATGTATGGCAAGGGTACACCGTAAGGATACTCCCAACACGCCACTGCTGTCACATTGGCTTAAACATGCGGTTTTTGTTTTTCTATGCTTTCTCAGCGTCGCTTTTACACTGTCTGAAATTGATATCAGAGCAATGCATATTTCGTCTTAGCCGCAGTTAAGGTGCCCACGGAACGAGATACTCCGTTCAGTGGGGCCATGAATTTATGCATGAGGTTTAATGGGCCGGGTCACTGCTTGAGAGAATAATTTCAGGGGCTAATTTTTAAATTGTTGAAGGTGATTGAAACTTTTTAAGTTCCCATGACGAACGGTTGGGGTTGGCCGTTTCATTCGAGTGAGGTCAGCGTTGAGGTTGGAAATAAAGTTCTTAACTGCCAGCGTGAAGAGCTTTTGATGGACAATGAAAAAGAGTTTCAAGGAAAGTGTTCGTCGTTTAGTAGATTGTTTGGAAGGGTCGGCTGCGATAAAGATACTTGAGGTTTTTTAACATTGCATGACTTTCATTTGCATTGTATCAAGGGATTATGCACATAAGAATACGACGAAGGATAAGGTATTCTTTTTAATATCCTTTTTTCTTCACTATGTAGTGATACTGCAAATAAAACTTAGGTGGCTCTTTCAACAGGGAATTAAGGGCACGCTTCTTGAACAACCACTCGTGTTGTACGTTCTATTGTCAAGTCATGAGGTGGAAAGGAGTTACACTTTAATACCGACCAATGAACTTTTGACAAACATCTCTTACTCTTTGACAACAACGCAAAAGGTCTTCCAAGAGTTCATGATGCAAGATGAAGCATAAGCCCAGTAGTTAGGACACTAAGCCTTAAAAGTTAAGGTAGTTTCTTACTACACCATGCTGCAGCAAGAGTATCTCTCATCTTATGCTAGTTTATGCTCATTGTGTCTTTTAGTTCTGATTTACAAACGACAAGGTGTGGAAAATAGTTGACTGAAGGAGAAAATAAGTGCTCGTAAAAAAGGGACTAATCCAACCGACAAAGAGCTGTGAAAATATCACGAACTACAGAAGATGTTTACAGTTTTATCAAACACGTGGTTGATGTGGGCGGGGAAGGCAAAAGCGGCTCTTAAATTTTGACAAACCGCCAAAAACATTGCCTTTGGTTTGAAAAGGCCCCAAAATCACAAAGGATAAGAGATATATTAATATATAGATTCTATGTCCTCCTCTCCTATCCAGCTCTTCAATAGGCGAATGGCTCAGAGGCCTATTTTAACGCCGAAAACGGTCTGTAGAAGCATTTTGTCTAACCTGACAAGGTACAGAAAGCGTTTAAGGTTGAGTTGTTTCCAAAGAACCTAAGCTCGTAACAAAGGTGGAGCTCTCTGACCACCTTTTGCCTGCTCGCACAATGTGATGGATTTGAGAAGGTGTTTCACTGTAGTGAAGGGGATAGAGGCTACGTCATCCCGGGCGATATTAGTGATTTGGTGATGCACCTGGCAAGTTTATCCACTTCAGATTTCTATTCGGACATAAGAAAAAGCTGAATTTTGATTACTCGAAGGTGTCCATAACAATGATTTGCGCGATAGGTCCATTGCAAGAATTAGTCTCAATTTTGAAGAAGGTTGTCAATCATCAATTAACTCGAATAATATTCGAGGCAGCTATAGGAAGTAAGTAAGTGTACTTCAGGTGGTATTTTGAAACAGGTCTGGCAGAATATTTAAATGCTAATCTTGTTTATCTGGGGGGCATGGACCTGTGCATACGAGGCAACGTCTTTGATTGCACTTAACATGGCGAGCCGCCAACACTATCCTCGTCCCTGCACAGGTCAAGTTGATATACAGCCTCCTTGTAGCGCCCCCTGGATAGCTATCACAACATCCGTTGTGGGGTGAATCAATGTATGCGGCAAACTCCTCTACCCGAGGGTTATATAATGGGTCTGGCCTACGAATCTGTAGGTTGTCCGTGAGGCTAACTCCTTCACCACACAAAAAGAACCCAGTTCAGAGACAACAACATGCTTCGGATATGGACGGATCTAAACTGAAGATCCAAACAGGACAACGATTATCGATTCTTCACGTGGAATGTGAGGTCCCTTAACAGACCACGTGCAGTCGAACAACTTGCGGAGGCCCTTGAATGTTAAAAAGCAGATATTATCGCCATCCAGGAAGGGCGGTGGGATGGGCTAGGGAAAAGGAAGATGAAGAACTGTGACATCTACAACAGCGACTGCTACTGCCTATTCGGATGCGGATTTGTTGTTCGAGGCAGACTTAGGCAAAAAGTCATAAGCTACGATCTCGTAAGCGAACACCTCATTACAATCCGCAATAAGACTAGATTCGGGAACATCCGCCTGATTTGCGCTCAGGCCCCGACAGAAGAAGGGGATGACAACGGCAAGGATGACTTCTATGATTTCCTAGAAAGATCATATGATCGATGCCCCAGCTATGACACCAAGATTGTTCTAGGAGATTTCAATGCTCAGCTGTGAAAAGACGACATCTTTGCTGGCATCATCGAGAACCACGGCCTGCACGACACCACCTCCGGAAACGGACTCAGGCTGTTGGACTTCGCAATGGGGCGGAATCTCTCTGTGTAGTAGTACGCGGTTTCCACATCTCAACATCCATAAAGGAACCTGGCGATCCCCTGATCAATTAACCGTCAACCAGATTGATCACGTTGCGATCGACGTCAGACTTCTTCTTCTTCTTCGGATGGCGCTACAGTCCGGGGTGGACCTGGGCCTCAACCAACATGCCTCTCCAGCTAGCACGATCTCTTGCCAGCTGCTTCCAGTTGCGCACTCCAAGTTGGTTGAGGTCCTTTTCCACTTGTGTGCGCCATCTCAATCTAGGACGTCCTCTGTTGCGTTGTCCCTGTGGTTCGGATTCGAAGACTCTTCGGGCCGGAGCAGTGCTGTCCATCCGCTCTACATGGCCTAGCCACCTTAAGCGTTGTATCCGTAGACGCTTGACTAGGTTCATGCCGCCGTACAGCCCATACAGTTCGTGGTTGAATCTTCTCCTCCAGATGCCATCAACGCAAACAGGACCAAAAATCGCACGCAGAACTTTTCTCTCGAATAGACCAAGGGCTTCTTCATCCGCTTTTAGTAACGTCCAGGTTTCTGCGCCGTAAAGCAGGACAGGGATGATCAAGGTGTTGTACAAAGTCACTTTGGTCGTTCGGGAGAGGGCTTTATTACTCAATTGCATCTTAAGCCCAAAGAAACAGCGATTGGCAAGAGTGATTCTGCGCTTGATTTCGGTACTGATGTTATTGTCCCTATTCACCGCGGAGCCGAGATAGACGAAGTCCTTCACTACCTCGAAACGTCTGCTGTCCATAGTGACGCTCTGTCCGAGACGTCGATGTTCTGCGTCCTTCTTTGATGACAGCATATACTTTGTTTTGCCCTCGTTTACCACCAGTCCCACTTTAGCCGCTTCCGCTTCGATGCTAGCAAACGCCTCATTGACGGCTCGCTGAGTTCGGCCGATCACGTCAATGTCATCCGCATAAGCTAGCAGTTGAACGGACTTGTGGAAGATCGTGCCTCTGGTGTTGACGTGTGAGTTACGCACGATCCCCTCAAGAATGATGTTAAAGAAGTCGCATGACAGCGCGTCGCCTTGTCTAAATCCTTTTTTGACATCGAAGGTCTCGGTGAGTTCGCTACCGACCTTGACGGAGCAGCGAGAGTTCTCCATCGTCATCCTACACAATCTGACGAGTTTGGTAGGGATGCCAAAACTAGACATGGCACTGTATAGCTCGTCTCTATGCACGCTGTCATACGCGGCCTTGAAATCGACAAATAGATGGTGGGTGTCGATTTGTACTTCTTGGGACTTCTCCAGGATTTGCCGCAGTGTGAAGATCTGGTCGATTGTGGACTTCCCTGGCCTGAAACCACACTGATAAGGACCTATCAGGTTGTTGACGAACGGTTTCAGGCGCTCACACAATACGGCAGAGAGAATCTTATACGCGATATTAAGGAGACTGATCCCTCGATAGTTGGCGCAGTCGAAGGGGTCTCCTTTCTTGTGGACCGGGCATACGATGCTGAGATTCCACTCGTCGGGCATGCTCTCCTCCGACCATATCTCACAGATGAGCTGGTGCATGCACCCAACCAGCTCATCCCCAGCCGCTTTGAACAGCTCTGCGGACAGTCCGTCCGTGCCAGCAGCTTTGTTCGACTTCAGTCTCGATATTGCTATCTTGACCTCGTCGAGGTCGGGGGGACGGAATTCTTGTCCATCGTCGTCCAAATTGAGTGGAACATTCTGCCTAACAGCGGGATTTGTGTCGTCATCGCCGTTTAGGAGTCTGCAGAAATGATCCTTCCAAATTCTCAGCACCGACTGCGACTCTACCACCAGTTGTCCATTTTGGTCCCGGCAGGCTTCAGTCCGAGGTTTGTAACCGCCAGATAACTGTTTTATCTTGCGGTAAAAATTTCGGACGTCATTCTTGCCATAGCACCTCTCCATTTCCTCGACCGCGCGCTTCTCGTGCTCTTTCTTTTTTCTTCTGAGAAGCCGGTTCTCTTCCCTTCTTCTCTGTTTGTAGAGCTCACAAACAGCTCTCGTCGTTCGATGCAGCGTTGCCTTGTAAGCTTCCTGTTTGGCTGCATGCGCCTGCCTGCACTCGTCGTCAAACCATGGGTTCCTCTTAGGTGGTGGCTTGAAACCCAGCACATCAGTGGCGGCCTCTTTGATGGCTTCTTGACAACGTTTCCATTTGTCTTCTATTGTTTGTGCAGGCAGCGTCGAACTTTGAGACAGTTTCAGGGAGAATCGATCGGTGAAGGCTCTAGCGATCGGCTGCGATTGTAGCTTTCCGACGTCAAACCGTTTTGGCCTGTCTCGACTCCGTTGCTCTCTCGATATCCGGGTTCTTACCTTGGCTACAACAAGGAAATGATCCGAGTCGATGTTTGCACCTCGGAAGGTTCGGACATCGAGAATACTGGAGGAGTGTCTGACGTCGATCGCAACATGATCAATCTGGTTGACGGTTGATTGATCAGGTGATCGCCAGGTCCCTTTATGAATGTTGAGGTGTGGGAACCGCGTGCTGGCCACAGAGAGATTTCGCCCCGAGGCGAAGTCAACTAGCCTGAGTCCGTTTCCGGAGGTGTTGGCGTGCAGGCTGTGTCTTCCGATGACTTTAGCAAAGACTTCTTCTCTTCCCAGCTGAGCGTTGAAATCTCCTAGAACGATCTTGGTGTCGTAGCCGGGGCAACGATCGTAAGTCCTTTCTAGGAGGTGATAGAAGTCTTCTTTACTGCTGTCATCTTTTTCCTCTGTCGGGGCGTGGGCGCATATGAGGCTTATATTTCCGAATTTAGCCTTGATGCGGATTGTTATGAGGCGTTCGCTTATGTATTGGAAGCTTAAGACTTTTTGCCTAAGTCTGCCTCGAACAACAAAACCGCATCCAAATAAGCGTTTCCCTCTCTCCCTGTAGCAGTCGCCGTGGTAAATGTCGCAGTTTCTCACTCTTCTCTTGCCCGGCCCATCCCACCGCATTTCCTGGATTGCGGTAATGTCTGCTTTATAGCAGTCCAGGGCCTCCGCAAGTTCATCGGCTGCACGTGGTCTGTTTAGGGACCTCACATTCCACGTGCAGATCCGTAAATCATTGTCCTTTGTTCGTTTGCGGGGGTCGTCAACAGTGTATCCATCCGTATCCGAGGCATTCGGTCGGTTCGTAACTTGTTGTTTTTACTGTGGCCGGGCAGTTACCCCGACGCACACCCCCAACCTGGAGGACCGGGCCCTTTTTTATACCTCTTGGGCGGAGGTCGCACTTATAGGTTTAGCAAGTTGAGTTCGGATGAACAACAACCAGTATCCGGTGGCTACCGACGCGGAGGTACTATAAGCACAGTTGATGTGTGGGAGACAGTTACAACAGCTGGGCATCGCCAGGTTGATACCAATCAGTGCCTACCCTGTTCCCACATCACCCAGCCACCATCGACGTCAGACACTCCTCCATTATTCTCAATGCCCGAATTTTCTGAGGCGCCAACATCGATTCGGTTCATCACCTTGTTGTAGCCAAGGTAATAACCCGGATATGGAGAGAGCAATGGAGTCGAAATTGACGTCGGAAAGCTACAATCGCAAAAGATCGCTGGGATCTTTGCCGATCGTGTCTCCCTGAAACTCTCCCAAAGTTCGACGCTGTCTGCACTGACAAGGGAAGAATAATGGAAAATTGTCAAGAAGCCATCAAAGAAGCTACCGCTGATGTGATGGAAAGGAACCCATGGACGACAAGTCATTCAATATCGGGGTGTATTTTGACTGTTCTGACAAACTGAATGAATTACTTACTTGACACAAATTAAAACAAGGATATTTTGCCTGAGCTCAGCGATATTTTTTCATTCACTCTGAAAATTATACTGAATCTTCCGAGAAAAAAAAGTTCACGACCTAAGTGTACTTCTTAGAGGAGATGTGTAGCACTTAGCAAAGTGCCTGCGTGCCGCATTCCCTCATCCGTGCATCAAGCTAACAATTCCCGGAATGGGTTTAATTTACCCAGCTTACAAACTCCTATTTGAAGTTGCTTTCACTCACTCACAGAAACAAGCAGCAAGGGATAACTTGATGCTTGAATGCATGATAACTTCTGGGAATCCCTTAGTAGACACACTACTCAGATACTTGCATGGTTTAAATTTAAATTTACCTCCCCTGCCATTATAAAAAAAGAGCATATTAAATTCTTAAGCAACGGTTGAGTTTTTTTTTATTATACAAGTTGAGAAAGAATGGGAAAAAAGACACCTGTTTCAGAATTACCATCTGGTCGCATGATTGAAAACGGCAATAAAATGCATCGTTTACTCGCAAATCCGAATTAAGCTGTTTCTCCTCCAGTTCCAGCGGCAAAGAAAAATAAAAACTAAAAAAAATCGCATGTCCTTTAACTCTCATTATTTTAAAAGCACCAGGGAATACCGGATTTGGATTCAACTACCAGTTCAGTTTCAGTGCTTGTCTCACTTTTTTTTGCCCTGACAACTTATCCGAAAATGAGCATTGAACTTTTACGTGTTTAAGAGGAAAGAGCAATAAAGTGCCGGTGAATCCTCCTGAGTACTGTCTCAAGGAACCCCTAAATGGGCGGAGTGGTGATTTTCCGGCTGTCTACCCTGTACAATCACTTGTCAGTCTTTTTTTTTGTGGGTTCTTGACCTAGAATCTCAAGTGAATACGTAATCGAAATTCCGCAAATATGCTACAAAGTGTCTTGAACTCATTGGAAATTTTGTCATTCTTAATTGCAGTATGGTATTGGTTACTGTTGAGGGTCTTGCTGAAGGAAAATAACACATTCGCCGTATGTAAGTATTATATATGGTGCATATGGATTAGATTGTTCTATTCATTTAAGAAATTTTTTGTTTGCGTCGCACTTCAGAATGAAACACATTATATATTACAGACCTCTCACCCTTTTCTTTTGTTTTTTATGGGCGAAATATTAAGTTTTATGTGCCATTTCCAGGTAGAAATGGGCTTAATACTGCACATAGATTGTGCAGAGCCGTGGCTGTTCGCAATAACTGTTTGCAAACAGAGGAATATTTGGGCTGAATGGCGGTCCCATCATGTGTTTTCCTACATCCCTCCGAGTTGACTAGTGTATCATTTCTAAGCGCCATTAAATAATCAAGAGTTCCTCCAAACTGTACATAATGTCTTATCTTCCAGCATGGGGAAGAGACGTAAACACAATTTGCTGCATTCCTGGAGACAAGGACATTACAGGCAACAATTGGTTTGCGAATTGCTTTCGAAGGTCTTATTCATAAGGAGTTTACCAATGACGACTTGACAACTTTTTTTGCCTTAAATAAAACGCAAAACATTTGAGATATTCCAATTTGTCGCTACATGCTTGAAATAATAATAATAATAATTGAGTGGCACTACAGGCCACAAGGGACCAGGGCCTAGCTTCTACAACAACTATTCGTGTTGTGCGTGCTACTGTTCTCTCAAGAGTAGAAGGGACCTACAGTTTTTTGCCGACTCCGAACGTCGAGATTTGAGAAGCTTTTCATTGACAATTGATACTTTTTGAGCGTTGTCAGCAGCAACGAGGTGTTCTGTCTGGGAATCGATCCTAGACCTTCTGCGCGGCTTGAAATACAATCAAAATATTTAGGAATGGAACTCTATTTCGTTTATGCTCTCTCCGTGGACGCTTTTGCAGCTTTCGATTCGTTGCGTCCAATTTTTAACGAATTTTCAATTTCAAGTTCAATGTTAGTTCTGAGCTCTTCGAATGATTTTGCCGTAACCCCATAGAAAATAGTCCAACGATGTTAAAAGTGGCCACTTCAGTTCAACAAATTGATTATAACGTGTGCTTTGTGGATTGTGGCACAATTTTGTTGAAACCACATGACTTTCAATTCCTGAGTTTTATATCTTTGTAATTGTTACTTTTCTATGTGCGGTTTTTTGGATCAGATATATGAGTTTTCTGAAATTGGCGAAAGTGTGAAGATGTCACGTAATCGGTGAGAAAAAGTTGTATATGCATATTTTATTGTTGTTGCGTTTCTATGTTTTTTTAATTATAATAGTTGTAAAAACGAATACGTAGCAAAATTATGTGTGAAAAAAAAATTACATGTGATTTTAGTTGATGTATTTGCTGACGTACTACATCTAGTACGTTCGGCATTAGTGCAAAAATGGTGAAAACAAAAATTATCTTTTTTTTGCAGAGTGTTAACATTAAATGAGATAATAAATGCCTTAGAGGAAACTGATGAAGAGTTTTTGCAAAATTCTTACGACATCTCAATTGTGCCCACTCAAGGTGCGAACAACTACGTCACAGATGAAGATTCTGGAGAAGAAGATGAAGTGAATTTTGAAAACTTACCACCCTCGTTATTAAATGCTGAGGCTGAGCTTTTTCGAAATTCTTATTCTACTGATTCGGATAATGAAGACGACATTCCAATTGCTTTATTGCAACAGGCCAAGAAACGTAAATGTATTAATTCGTCAGTAAAATGGGTAAAGCATGATCTGGAAGAAACGGAGCCTGTTGTTACAGCATGTGAAAGGAAATTCTACCTACACCTCTTGAATTGTTCGAACAATATTTTGATGGTGACTTGCTGCAAGTTATTACTAGATACTCCAATGACTATGCGTCAAAAAAAAATGCAACTGCAAATATAACTCCAGACAAAATCAGGTGCTTTATTGGAATTTTGCTACTGAGTGGCTACAATACTGTTTCGAGACGCCGTATGTATTGGCAAAATGATAGGGATACTCATCATTCTTTTGTGTCGAACGCAATGAGAAGGGATCGATTTGAGTTTATAATAAGAAACTTGCACTTTGTGGATAACAACAGTCTGGATAAAACAGACAAGTTCGCAAAAGTTAGACCACTTTTACAAATGTTGAACAAGAGTTTCCAAAGTAATGCTCCGAAAACCATACAGCATTCAGTGGACGAGCAGATGGTTCCATACTACGGTAGTCACGGATGTAAGCAATATATCCATGGAAAGCCTATAAGATATGGCTATAAATTTTGGGTTGGAGCAACTTATAAAGGCTACATTCTTTGGTTCGAGCCGTACCAGGGTGCAGGGACTTTTCCAAGTAATACCTACAAGGAAATGGGACTTGGTTCAAGCGTAGTCTTAACGTATTGTGACATTTTATCACAAAGCCAACCCGAAATTACTCACCGATTGTACTTCGATAATTTATTTACTACAATCAACTTATTAGCTGAGTTAGAAGAACGACACGTACAAGGAACTGGAACAATTCGTCACAATCGGTTAGGAAACTGTCCTTTGCTTAAGAAAAAAGATCTGCAGAAAAGAGAGAAAGGCTGGTATGACCATCGTAAGATTTCTACCAAAAATATAATTGTATGTTGTTGGAACGATAGCAGTGCAGTAAACGTTGCCTCAAACGTCCACCCAGTAGAACCTTCAAAAAATATTTCACGTTGGTCTCGAAAAGAGAAAAAGCGTATATATATATTCAACAACCACGCCTTATTCATGAATATAATCGCTACATGGGTGGCGTTGATCGAGCAGATGAAAATATCAGCTTGTACCGTGTATCTATTCGGGGTAAAAAATGGTATTTTCCAATATTCACACACCTCATTGATCTTGCAGAGCACAATGCGTGGCAACTGCATAGACATATGGGAGGTAAAATGGATCATTTATCTTTTCGTCGGCGCATTGCCACATTGCTTATATCCACTTATGGGAAACCCTCAGCAACGCTTCCATCAGGATTATCATGCGACATCAGATTTGATCGAAAGGATCATTTACTTACTGAGAACACACGTCAAGCCGATGGAAAATGTAAACAGCTACGATGTAATCATTGCCACAATAAGACCACTACACGCTGCATCAAATGTGACGTACCGCTCCATGTAAAGTGTAATGTGGAGTACCACACCACCAAATAATTTTTTTATTAATTTGATTTTTCCTTACTTATTTAAACAAAAGTTGCTGAATAATAAACGACTTGAATTCATCAAAAGAAAATATTGTCTTTTGCTTTCATATGTGCCGAGCGTACTACATGTAGTACGGACTCAAAATGCAAGATAAAAAATATTTTTTTTAATTCTTTCTTCAGTTTTGTAATATAATCGGTCAGAATAAAGCTATTTTGGAAAATTATGAAGATTGTTGCACTAGTATGCCCGTCGGCATATCTGGGTTAAAAGAAATGGCTAGCAACAGGATACGGTTAATAAGGCGATTTTGTCTGTCGATCTTTAAATTTCTTTGACCAACTTAATTGCGACTGAGGATGACTTTATCGTGTACAGTTAAGCCCGAAAGTTGAAGCAATAATTGCCTTGTTGCAATACCACTTTTCAAACTTTTTCACAATTCAACTATTTTTCAACGACAGAAAGTTGAAGAACGAGAAGTGTGACAATAATTCTCACAGAACGGACACGAAACAAACTGGCACAAGTTCGCTATTGTTGGCTCAAAGATACAACTGTTAGCCATATGAGAACGTAGTAAGATATCCCCATATATACAGGTTAAGCTAAGCCTTCGCCATGGCAATAGCTTTGTTTTACAGCTGTTAACTTAACACCAGTGTGAAGGTGATCTGCTCCATGGCTCTTAACCGGGCGATCATGGTATATGTATGGTTGCCGTGTGGTTCAACGTGAGTCTTTCCCAGATAGAAAAGATGTTGGTGATTAAGAAGCAGTGCCTCCCGAACTGCCTCCGGTTGCATCGGACACCAGAATAATGAGGCAAACCTCATCAGGATGCAAGGTACAGTACACATGTGTTTATTATTAATATTATTCGAAATCACATTGCTCGAACCATGTCTTCAGCCAACAGTCTGACCGTACGTAAAGTAAGACAATGAAGGGGTGCGAGTTAGCGAACTTATTCCGCCTGAAGGTTTCCTTTATTTGAACGCGAAAGCTATCCTATCAACTTTCATGTCACACGTCGAACATTCGAAATAAAACTTCAATACAAGCCTACAGTCCAGTTCAGTGATTTCTGCTTATATAGAGTACTTTTTTACAAGGAAGGTTTTTTTTTGCTGGTGTGCTTCAGGGTTGCAGCGTAGTGGGTAAGTGCGTCGACCCACACGAAGATCTAAGTTCGATTCCCGGACGAGACACCTCGCAGTTCTTCAAGGCAACACCTTTTCAAGTTGCTGATAACATTCAAAAAGTATCAATTGTGTATGAAGAGCTTATATAAAACCTTGATCATCCTAGTCCTACTCTATTGCGCGGAAACTGGGATGCTACTAAAAGCGGACGAGGTATCCCTTACACTTTTCGAGAAAATAGTACTGCGTGCGATTTTTGATGCAGTTTGCATTGATGGCGTCTAGAGGTGAGAACTTAACGACGTACTCTATGGGCTGTACAGCGACATGCGCCTAGTCAAGCGTCTTCGGATACATCGCTAAAAGGTGGCTAGGCCGAGTAGACCATATGGACAACACTGCCCCAGCCCGAAATGTCGTCGAATATGAGCCATTGGGACAACGCAACAGAGGACGGCCTAGGCTAAGGTGGTGAATACAAGTGGAGAAGGCCCTCAACTAACTTGCAGTGCAGAGCTGGAGGCATCTAGCGAACACTTGGCAATATCTCATAGGAATGCAGTGATGAAGGGAAACTCAGGGACACACCAACATATGTTGCCACAGAAATGTGGTGTGTCGTATATCTAGATGGATATAAGGATATTTTTTGAAGTTAAGTGAAACATCAGGGACAAGTTTGTACGAGTTGTACGAGACTCATAAGGCTATAGGCTACACATCACGGAAGAACAGGATAACACCCGTTCTGTGAACTCAACCACAATCAATCTTTATTAGCTCCAAATTAATTGTAATCTATAAGTTGGACAGATGAAAAATTTGACTAAATGGTTACAAACTTGCTCGAAATTAATCTCTTACGTTTGATTTATTTATCGACTCCTTCTTTTACTTATCGATTGGTATTTCCCTAAGCCCTTCACTTTGTTCATCTTATATCCACCAGGGCAGATCCGTTTCATTCTGTATCACGTCAAATTCTACACCCAAAGTTTGGCAGAGACACTCTTATAACCTCAAACAACCCCAATGACTTCAGCTCAGCTGCAGCAAAATTTTTAAAATTTAAATTTTAAGCTTAAGTGTCGCTCAATTGAAATGCTCTTTGACACAGCAAGTGCTTATCTTCAACATACTGCAATGACTTTGTAATTACAGCAAATTGCAGAATATTTCACAAATGAATTGTTTCCAATTTCCGTCCTTCATTGCTTCAGAAAGGAAACCGAACTCGCTCTGCAATTGTAACCACTCTCAGCTCGGAACAAAGCCATTACCACCGATAATAAGCGCCAAGTTAACAGCTATAACCGCATCCTGACATATGTACTCCCATAAATATCTACATCATTCACTTATTCACATATATGTGGGTGTGTTTGTTGTAGGCAAAGGACTGATTATGTATGTGGGTAGGTACAGATAATTTACACGTGCGCCCCCGACTCCGTACAAACATTGCATAAATTACAAAAGAATACCGCAGAGGTTGATCCGCCTTAAATTCTAATTTAAATTAAATTATAATAGATACGCAGGTACCTTGCACAAGGCACGTATAAAAGTAAACCTGGCTAAGAGTTGACACACCAATCCCACCTACTTCAGTGCTGAGTTTCTTGTTTGGGATTCGGAAAGGAATTTTGTTTGTCATTAATAATGTAACCAGGACATCTCTTCTGCGGTCCTTGAAACATTTCTATTTCCCATTAATAAGTTCCAGCAAACATTTACATATCTTAAGCGTCCGCGGCTTATGCTTGGGCTTAAAGGTTACGAGACCGTGATGAATACTTTTGCCGATGAACAAGAACACACGGAGTATACGTTTGCAAGGATGGTCGTCTACCCCATTGGGGCCCAATTATTACAGAAAAGTGTACAACCTCTGCGCGCACACACAAATAAATACTCATGGTTGTGTTGAAATCCTAACCCGGTCAGGCCTGAAGCATTGCTCCCCATCGAAGCGAAAAATTCAAAAATATAATCGAATCAGAGAACGAGCGAGCGTACACTCTTTCGAATCCAATTAAAATCAGCAAAGCGGAAGTCCGTTCACATATAGGAGTAAGACAACAACAACAACACCAACTAACAAGCGCAACCTACTGCAGGTTGCACGACACTAAATAAAAGTGCACCACCACCATGGCCGCTGTTTGGCAGACTACACCTAACCCAGTGCTGGGGAGCATACATAAACATGCATGTTCTGCAAATTGCCGCGGCCAAGGCTGAGGCTGACGATGGAGTCCATTGTGCACGGAGATGAGAGCTTCCGCTGAGGGGCAGCGCCAGCGACTAGGCGGGTGTGGGACGGACCAAAGGAATTTGTGTGAAATTGTTTACGATTACGAATATCCTTTTGATTATTGTTATGGTTGTGCGCAATTGTTGTGCCTTGTAAGCCTTTGCCCTTTTGGCTCTAATACACTCCTCTATTCTGCAGTGGCCGCCCCAGTCGTGGGACTGTGCTGACTGCTGAGTTGAGTTGAGTTGAGTGGACCAGAACGAAAAGGATCTGTGTAAATGGAATTTTATTTGAGTTCACGGTTAACTGAAGTTAATTTATGAAACAAGTTCCGAATCAAGCTGCAACACACTGTGTTCATTGTGTTTGGAATCTTAGGCTGCGAGTAGGAGATGCAATCGCAACTCGAATACCGGCCGAATTAGATGTGTTTTGTGCTGTAATTGTTGTGAAATTAGAAGAGTTGAGCTTTGGGGTAATTGAAAATACATGTGCACAAAGAATTTGTCTTGAATTTGGGATGAATGTGGGATTCATTTGAAAGGACTCTATGAAGGGGTCTTCTGATTTGTGTGTGTATGTATCATCAAACGATTGACGCTAGGAAAGAAATTAATAAGCGATTAGGCGCTCTTGGCGTTGGAAGTGGTTATAGAAGCCTGTTGGATCGTTCGGCTTACCTATGCTAAGACTAACATCTAGCTTAAGTTTAGCTGGCATTGATCAGCGTTTCTTTTTCAACTGAATACTTGACAGAGGTTTTATGAATACAAAGAAGAGATGGGCTAGAAAGCTAAAAAAAGCACCAAAACACTGCAGAATTAAATGCTTACATGTGTCTCTGCTTTCACATCATTACTTTTGAAGCCGTGAACACTTTAGAACATTCGTGTCACATTGATTATTACATAACACTTCGGGCAATTACAGAGCACACTGGCATGGGCAAATACAAGAAGTGCCCACTGGGTCTGTGCTCTCGACTACTCATTTTCGAAACAACCATTTGGGTCACCCTAAAAGCCAGTTTAATGCCGAAAGGAACTCATTAATTCTTAAGTCATATTTTGTGTGTCCAATTTGCTAAAATCATCGATCAAATCTCCATTCGAGGACAAACCCCGGAGAAGACCAAAGACAGAAAATATAGAGCGATTTTTAAGCCGCATACGACAGAACTCATCGCAAGGTGCCATACGATGCTATGGCCGAATTTAAAATTTATCCGACTGTGTTGTTATGTGCTTATAAATTTGCGTTACTCCGTGCAGCTCGGCTCAAGGACTTCCAACCTGCTTGAAACCGGACTCTGACAACAGATGCGTTGTCATGTGACATCTTTAATTTGTTTTTGGAAACATAGTTCATGGGGCAGCTTTAAGCACAGAAGGCGGTAACTTTAACAAGTCAGGACAACTGCTGGGATATGCAGATAACATAGAAATCTTCGAACGTATAAGTACTTACGGCAATGGATGAAGAGGCGAAGGGAGTTAGTCATAAGGCCCATAATGACAAAATGTTGGTGGTAAAAGTTAGTTAGGTTCGTTTGGTGCCAACTGTAAGCCTTAGCTGATCTTTTTACTTCATTGAAAAGGTGCGACATTTGTCAGGAATAATTTGCGTGCGAGAGTTCACAGCGTCTCTTTAAAATAACAACGGTTTTTGCTTCTTCGGAAATGTCCGCATTCGTCTTAAATAATGAGCATTTGCAGGAAGCTCATAGAATACTTGTAGAAATTTTTGTTGAATCTGCTCCGTACAGTCAACATGATCAGAGTGGCTTCGAAGCATCAAAAATGTTTACTTTAGCGTCGAAGGCAAAAGGGCGTTTTGGCCAACACAAAACAGTTTAAAAATGAAGAATTGGAGGCTTTACTTAATCGAGGCACGTGTCAAACGTAAAGTGAACAAGAAAAATCCGCAAGATTTTTCACCTCGGTTCTGCTTCTTAAAAGACTTGAAAAGAAGCGACTATTGCATTGGATCGTGACTGTAAAAGTGGATGTACTACCATAGTGGTCGCCGTGGCGTAGTGAGTAAATGTGTCAGCACCCACGCAGAAAGTCTAAGTACGATTCCCGGGCGGGAGACCTCGCATTTTATTTACGGCACCACCTCTTTCGAGTTGCTGACACAAAGAGTATAAATTGTCTATGACGAGCTTCTCAAATCTCACCGTTTGGAGTCGAAATGCCACTCAATTATTATTATTATTAGTATTATGTACTACGATAACCCCAAAATGATTGGGGAGTTATCATGAATCCGTTCCATGATCATCTACACAGACACCAAAGAAAACCATACACGGTTCAACGGCCATGTTCTGCATATGGTGGACGAGTGTAGTGTAGTGTGTAGTGTACTATGAGCTGCTAGGACCAGGCCAAAACATGGATGGAAAACGAAATGTGATTTCGTAACATGATAATGTTCCTTTCGAATTCTTCAAGAAAGGTCTAATTTTTTAGAAATGGTATTTGAAAATAGCGCGAGAGATGAGAAAAAGAAGCCGTTTTCGACGGACAATACTTTGAGTGATGAATTTTGTACGTTTCTTTTCAATAAAAAATACATTTTTTCAACACAAAAAACGGATAATCTCTCAATAAGATGTAAGCTGCTGGCCGAAAAAAGTGCCATCCTACTGCACCTCGAATAAAATATCACTATTCAATCAATCACACTTACAATTCCGAATTAATAATGAATTTTATCGATCTCTGAGCTAAACTTCACAAACGACAACATATTGGGGATCTGATGTAGATCATACCTGACAAGTTGTGTTAAGTCGGTTTGTGGAAGGAACGAGGTCCAAAATTCATAATTTAAATTACCAAAATTACCTCGTATAATGAAGCTGGTTGATAAACTCTTACTTGGAAACTGCAAATAATGTCTGCAGTGGTTCTCACTGTAGCTCCTAGTTATGCATGCAGATATATACATATTTACCTAGAAATACATAATATAAGAAGTGTACAATACGTTAGACGATTGCATAGACAAAAAAATTACTGTGTAGGCACGCCTATGAGTTAGAGTTAGTTTCCCTTAAAGTGTATAGAAAATTATGACAGTCGATTTTTAATTGACTAAGATGTATGGCTAACATATAAATATTGATATTGATGCAATTGAGCAACTTTTTTTCCTTCCATCCTGTAATTCTAGCAGTTTAGTCTCTGCAGCTAAGATTCATTATAAAAGTGCTATATAATAAAATTATCACATTGAATAGTCATTCAGGTGTTTCGTTTGACGACCTTGTGGTGCAAAGCGGATCGAGGATAATAATAATAATAATTGAGTAGCACTGCACAGTACAAGGAACCAAGGCCTTGCTTCCACAACAACTACTAGAGTTGTGCATGCTACTGTTCTCGCACGAGTATAAGGAACCTACAGTCTTTTACCGACTCCGAACGGTAAGGTTTGAGAAGCTTTTCATAGACAATTAGTACTCTTTAAGTGTTGTCAGCAACTCAGAAGAGGTGGCACAGGAAAAATGCGAGGTGTTCTGTCCTGGAATCGAACCTAGACCTTCAGTGTGTGGGTCGATGTACTTATCTATAACGTCACGGTGACCACGGATCGAGGATCCACATTTTTATTTCTCTACAGTAGTTAGAGTCTTTAAGCTCTGAAGTTGCCCATTGCTTATATATTTGTGCAGTTAGAATCTTATGTCCCAAATCCACTTTCTCTGAGGGCTGCACATAAACAGAGAAGCTGAAATAATTTCTTCTTTCTCCTCATCCCAGCAACTATAAGCCCATACGACAGAAGTAGTTGTGGAAAAGAGAGAAGACCTTGCCATAATTTGTGAACCAGTTGCATTAGTCGTTCCTCCACGTACTTTTTTGTGCTTGCTATTGTACTATCACAAGGAGATGGGACCTACAGCTTTTTGCCGACTCCAAGCAGCGATATTTGAGAAGGTTTTCATAGAGTTTTGTTGACATTTCGAAAGAGGTGGTGCAATAGCCAAATGCGATTTCCAGAATCTAAATTGTGACTTTCAGAGTGTGAGTCGACACAATTGCACGCTTCACCGCCCTCTCCTTAATCAGAAAAACTAAAAGTTCAAATTGTGGTCCCTACTGTGGATATCGATCTGAACTCCCTCGTTGCGTCATCCAGCAGTAGTGAGGCAGACTCCCAGTCAGCTGTAGAGGGAATTCTGTTTGGGAAACTCCACTCGAAGACGAGTTGGGTTAAGATATCAGATCAGTGCCCATGAGCAATTTAAGTCCGTCCACATAGTTCACATGTAAAAATTAAACGTGACATCTGTCGAACTGCTGTACATGCCTGCCATATAGGTCTAGATGTAACGTTTGGAAAAGAGTATTGAGAGTACTGTTGGAGTTTTTCTTACCAAGCCGCCAATAGGAATGCCGATCTTTACACGTGGTTCATGATATTGCGAGTAACAGCTTCGTCAAGAGTTTTCTGTATAGAAGAACCGGTCTTACCACTGAAGTGTAAGATATAGTGGACAATGCGTAGCTGAAGACCCCAGTAGCAGAGTCAGAACATTGGGTTTACATCTGTTGTAATTTTTTTTTTTAGTGACGAAACCCAAAATATTTATGATGGTGCCTTAATATCCTGTAGAAGAGCCTCGAATGGACGAATCTTGGATTGTCTCGAGAAGAGCACAAGTTCGAAGAAACCTCTATATGACCTTGTCCAAATTATAGACGAATGCCGCAAATGGAACCGTAGACCCAAAAATGTAGTCCAATTAGTCCACATTTTATGTGAAAATGAATTTAAAGTCGTGTAAATGCTTAACTTTAATTTTCTTAACATAATTATACCAATTGCTCGCCATTTTCTATTTCATTTCCAGATTTATGTTTTCGCAAAATTTAGTGCTAGATAATCAGTTTTTTCCGGCTCCTAGCACATTCTAATTTGCGAACTCCGGCCATAAGGACTCCTATTCAAAATATTTCCAAAATCCTCGCTAATACCAACACAGCATAACATAAATTGATTTTTTTATCTGATGTAATCCTTCTAAAATAATCCTTTTTTTGTGTAGGATGTGAATAAATACAATTTCAAACAAATATGCTGACATATAATTTGAAATTGAAAATCCCTTAAAACAACATTTTGAAAGAGTTTCAGCATGTATTGATGTTTTGAACATTTGTACACGCCCACGCGTAGGATATGACCAACAAAAACAAAGCACCACACCCCTCTACACACATTTTCACACCTTTCTTATGTAATCCTCGAATGATTGATCTATTCCCGTATACATTCAGCATAGACCCATTTAATCAGTGAAACATGCAAAATAACTCATTTTGCATAACTCATTAGTGAAACGAAAGTTCATCCCATCCTGTGCCTTTGTCTCTAATTAAACCGGCTACACAACAGGATAACTTCGCCCTTCACCGCAACCAAACCACAAAACAAATCATCAGCAATATTGTTTCCTCGAATCAGCCTGTCATCTCTGCACATCCCAAATCCCAGATTAATTATGAATAACTGTTCAAGTGTCGGATCCCCTGGTGATTCAAAAACAAAAACGAAAACCCAAAGAAAAAATGTATGAAAACGAGGCAAAAGTTTTCAACTTTTCAAAACGCAACATGTGGGCGCACGGAGTTGGTGCGAGTGCGAGAAAAATGAAAAAGGTCAGTCTCTGAAACGTTCACACTTCCATTAAACTCTTATAAAGTAGTCCTTTTGGCGTCTAAAACGTGTTAAGTGACACTTGTAATTAAATGGCAAATTTCTCCAACGCACGTCTTGACTGTCAAGTTTGGATTTTACAATGATGAGTACGAGTAGTGTGCAAACAAGAGGAGGGTGCTTTGCATTTGTGAACACAATGTTTTGGAACCCTTTTGTTGTGTTCTTTGACTGAGAGGTTATTTCGTAAATTATCTCAGCCATTATGCAGGGCAACTTATCTCCGGGATAGTTGTGGTAAATGTGGATGTTTGGGGGTGAAAGCAGGTTTTAAGGGATGCGAGTAAAACAACACGCACGCACAATACGAGGGATTTCAAATCACCTTCTGCGAATCTATTTATTTGTTGAAATGTAATTGAGTAAGATGTCTGAGAAAAGATTAAAGAATGATGGTGTTAAGATAAATATTATGTTGCCTGCCTATCTGAATTGGTTTTGAATTTAGGCGATACAGAAGTAATGTACTCGAGATCTACGTAACGACCCAACTTATGCCTTTTAAAGTACCCAGCCCAGGAAAGTTTACTACTTTAGAATCACAATTATATGTGATGGGATGGGGGAAGGGTTTATTCTCGAAAACTAAATATCCCGATTACCACTCCAAGAAAGTCAGCATCATATGTAAAATGATGACAAAACAACTTATTTTGTGCTTAGACAACTTAGGAAATGTAGCACAAGCCGTGAGTTTTAAGAAAAAAGTTTTGCTTAAAATATTGTTGATGCTGCAATGCTTGTCATAACCTTCGGTTGTTTCTGGTCGTTTTTCACGAAATGCACGGCTCAAATGCCTTAGTTGTAGTCGACAAGGTGATGATGGGGACATCATTGGTTTCGCCTGGTTCCAGCAGCTTATAGTACTCTGGTCGCACCATAAGCGCACCATATTCACTTTTCATATCCAGTCATAATTCGGTGGAAAAATCCCTTCCTCTGATGTCGTTCAAGAAGCAGTTCCGAGACCGAAAAATCGCATTTCAACATCTCTTAGTTTCAACTCGTATGGCACCTAATTTCCCTGCTTTTGAATAAATTCGATTTTTTTAACCGTACAGAAATAGTTTGCTGAATTACTCCCAACGATTCTGTGCGTTTGACACGGATCTTGATCCAGGAAAGCCTCCAATCCCTAATCTTCAAACTTCTTTTGCTGGCCAAAACGAATCACCATTGTTGAAGCTTCAAAAATCCAAACTTCCCCCAAATGAAGTTTATTTAAAACATATACGGAGTCAAAAAACAATGTTCTTTTCTAAAACGGATGCTGGTGCACACCAATTATTGCTCACAAATGTTACACCTTTCTAATGCAGTAGGTAATCAATTTCAAGATCAGCCGCAACTTGCAAGTGGCGCCATCATTGAAAGCAGAACTAATACTTAATTTGTTAAATTTTATATATTTGTTCCCGCAATACTTTAACATTTGAAAAAATCAGAAAATGAAATGCTGGATAGGAACTCTCAAGGATAGTTCTTTCGGACATTGCAGCTTTAACATTTAGCATTTGGCAATTTCGAAGACCCTATGTAAAGCACGCAGTCCACTAAGGCACTAAGTGTCAGTTCGATGCAGAGATATGAGAATGTATACTGCCCTATTCACATATACCCACAAGGTACCACATATGTATGTATTATATCTCCCTTTCTTTTGCTCTTCATTCAATACTTCATAGAAAGTGTTACAGTGATCAGGGCGTTCCTCATGGAGAGGAACAGGCGGTAATCACTTGGCACTATGTCCGGTCTATATGGTGGATGCGATAAAACCTCCTATCCGAGCTCCCGTAGCTTCTGTCGACTCATCAACGAAGTGTGTGGTCTGGCGTTGCGCTGGTGAAACACTACACGCTTCCTGTTGGCCAATTCTGGACGCTTCTGGTCGATCTGCTTCAAGCGGTCCAGTTGTTCGCAGTAGATGGTAGAATTAAGCGTCTGCTAATAGTGGATGATTCCCTTCCAATCTCACCAAATACACAGTAAAACCTTCCTGGCCGTCAATCGTTTAAAATAGCGCGAATTTCGGCGTAAACTTTTTGTTTACACCTCTATAACTGTGAACGTAATATCCAAACTAATGCGTAGCGTCGTTTTGTAGGTTACGTCAAGACGAGCTCTGTAGCGCTTTGTACAGGAGATATCACGTCGCTGGTTACCCTAATTCGAAGGTATGTAAGAAGACTACGCCATTTACATCTATGCTCAACGCTTGAACATACTACACGGCGACTTATTACTGTAGAAGAAGATTAAAGAAGTCGGTAGGGACTCGCTGTGCGCGTGTATAGTAAGAGCCGACCCTGGGGGTCCCAGAAAAGAGCCAAAAGAAAAGGAGGAGAAGAATGGCGGCCAACGAGCGGCGCAAAGAGATCTCGAAAGAGGTCGAAGGCGCAAGCGCCATAAGCTGTACCCTCGGCAGAAGTTTCACCAACTGAAGCTGGCCCATCCTCCGTAACCCACGCTGCCGCCTTTTCTTCTGGCTCCAAGAGCAGGAAAACGTCCGCTGACGACCATACTGGCAGCTCCCTACCGTTGTCGCAACTATGTAGTAGAGGCTGCGGTTCTGATGGACGGAAATTGACCGGTGCAGGAGAAACCGCCAACAGGCACAAACGCGAGGTACGCGGGAAACGAGATCCGCAGCCCTACAAGAAGGCTGCCACATCTTCCCTGCTGTTGCGAATGGAAATGTCGACAGTATGTCCGACGCAGAATGCACACACTGCGATAATCAGCTGTGGGAGCTGCCTAAGGCAGAGAACGCTTTGTTCCAATTGGAGGGCTGTGCTTTGGAAAACGGAACCCTTTTGGTGAAGTGTTCCACACAGTAATCTTTTGAGTGGCTAAGCACTTCTGTGCCGAAAATTCCCCCCCCTGAGAACCACAAATTTTAAGGTTCTCAGGCCAATCATAACATAAGAATCACAAATACACGCGCGCCATCTGCTGGATCCCGGGCCCCTATGGAACACGGCGGTTTTGCTGGCGCGGCTCCATATCCAAAACCCTGGTCTTCTCCCATAAGAAGAGTAAGAAACGGGAAAGCGAAGACGGTTCCACTCTCGTTGTGGGCCTCGACCGACCTTCAGTTGAGACCATCGTTTCGAGATATGGCGAGTAATGCTTCCCACGGTAATTCACAATGTCTTTGTTAACTCAGGTCAACCTTTATCATTCCAAGGATCCAATGTAGCAAACTTCCCATAGTGCAGACAAAACCTCACATAATATCCATCGAAGAACCATGGGTGTGGAAAAAACGCATCTGTGGTCCTGGTGGCCTGCGTGGTTTCTCTCCACTTTACGACGAGTTGTGTTTGTCAAGCTCCTAAGCCTATTTGGGCCTAGCGAAGACCCTCTCTTCGCTGCCTGTGGCGAAAGTGATGGCACTTCAGAGCACTTTCTCTGTCAATTTCTTGCCTTTGCACGTATCAGGTGGCGGCTGTTTGGCGCCGATGTGGTGGAAGCTGAAAACTTAAGCTCATTCTGCGTGAGCCGCAACGCGAGCAGCTAGGGCAAACTTCATATTTGCTTAATTTACTTACTTATCAGGCCGTCGACTTATGGAGAATTTGAGTCTGAGCAATAGCTGCTGATAGTCCTACCCCCGTCGCGCTTAGTTTTCTAAAACCAAGCTGTCTCCCATTTGCCATTACTTGGCACTTAGGCTTATGATTCAGTCTTCCACTCCTATTGGAACCATAAGGCTATAATGCAAGGCTCATCTGAGCTGGAGCGCTAGTATCTATACGTTAGAGGGCGTTCAAAAAATGTTTGCCTTCGGGGCTGAGAATGCGAATTAATGCTTCGTCAAATTCCTCCGATTGTGGCAAATAACGAGTTTTTCAATCTAAGGGGGTACATTCCTCGTTATTGTTCACCACTAGTTGAAGCAAATTTAAGCAAAAAAGAAAGTGGCATGTAGTCCTTAAGAACGCAGTCGTAAGGAGTAGTCAAAAATTTCAAAAAGCCAGTTTCTAAAAACGTAAATACGGAAATGCCAAAAAATATAGCAAATCTCGAAAAGAAAATGTTGGGAAATTTTGCACACGACGAATTACAAGCCACCACTGTACATCTTGTGTATCTACATTACTTTTGGAGAGCCGGGTACGACTTTGGTTTTCATCTGAATAGTTTACAATTAAACATCCAAATTTATTGTGATCATCAAAATGATGAGGAGTATTAACACACTTTTCCAAAGGCATCCACCCTAATGGAGTGATAATGGCTGTCTTAAAATCGTATGCCATCTACAATGTACTCATATGTGCAATAAAAACTTAATAAAACTTTCGCTTTCATGGGTAATTATTGTATATACCGAAATATCATTATTCACACTGTGGCTGTCAACAGCAGTTATTTGCGGTCATAAAATCACTTCATAGAAGTTTCATTCAATTAGTAAAATGTATCAACAAAACATTTACCCGAACGGAAACTGTGTTACACAAATCCTTCCATATCCACATCGTGCCCTCATCCTAGCCACTACAGCAGCGGTCTCCGATGTCGTTGCCGCTTCAATCAGTGATGTAATTGCGACAATTGCTAGGAAATACACTTGCGATGGTTCGTTGAGTGGCTGGTGGATGTCGCTTCCGGTGATTACTAAGAAATTGGGCAAAACAATGAAATGGGAGATTAAGGCTCTTTGGTGAAGACGTATTGTTAATTAAAAGCTATACAGCCATGTAGCTCAAAGCTCAAGGGAGAATGCTTATCGTATGGTTGTTTAATCTTCCGGAGACTGTGCGTGCGTATCGAAATTTATATTGTGACAAGTATTAAGTGAATGAAATTGTTTGCGGGCAGCGTGGAGCGGGGAGGCCTATTCGGAGAAAATTGTTTACACGCTGTGTGCGTCAATAAATTTTGTCAAGGACACGAACAAGTTTATCTTTTGCAACAATTCTTTGTTTTGTGGAACTTGGATAATTTCACTTAAAGGAAGTTCAAAATGTAAAATTTATGAATATTGTTTTGTGGGCAAGAAATACCTTCATCCGAATTGATTGTGACAGTGAAAGTAAATTTGTTGATAAATTAAAAGAATGCAATGAGAGAGAGAGATTAGTGTTGACTTTATTTTTTCAAAAATGTTATGTCTCAATGGAAACGTACGCAAGCAACAACTTTAGTTTCAGTTTCGTTTGTTTGCGTCAATTCATGAGAGCTTAAATTCCCTTACATTACAAACAACTAATGTAATGCATTAAATTAACTATTTTGTGTATATTAACACCATATTAGTGTTTTCTAAGTTAAGAGAATTCGATTAGACTTCAATACTTCGTGGAATAAGGTTTTTGAAAATGTAAAATTGTCATTTACCATACTCGTACATATGTTTCAATGAAATTTTATAACTGATAAGTCAAAGATAAACACAGGGTGACGAAGTGAAAACATATATTTCGACAGCACCATCCACCTGTTCCGTGTCAACGGAACGAAACATATAACAATCTACACCACCAATGGAACAGATGAGAGTAAGATCGAGAGAAAGTGTTTTCGGGCCTGCTTAAGGTTGTCTACCCGGGTCGGATATAAACTCAAACCTTCAGAAATCATCTTAAGCATTGCATTACGATATAACTTCTCTAAGCATTAAGCTGTGGTCGCCGTGGCGTAGTGGTAAGTGCGGCGCAAAGTCTGGGATCGATTCCCGGACGGGACACCTCACATTTTTTTCACGGCACCACCTCTTTCGAGTTGCTGACAACACTCAAAGAGTATCAATTGTCTATGAAAAGCTTCTCAAATTTCGCCGTTCGGAGTCGGCAAAAAACTGTAGGTCCCTTCTACTCGTGGGAGAACAGTAGCACGCACACCACGAGTAGTTGTTGTAGAAGCTAGGCCCTGGTCCGTTGTGGGCTATAGGGCCACTCAATTGTTATTATTATTATCATTAAACATTAAGCTTGAGAGGTGGTTCCGTGAAAAAGTGCGACCTGTATAATCCCGCAATTGGATCTGGGAACTTCAGCCAATAAGTTGGCGCACTAAATTCTTAAGTGTTACGCGTAATTTCTTATTTGGTGTCATTAGGTTCTAAAAACTGTGGTAATAACTAGTTATTCCTAAAATCTATTTTACAGGCTCCATACGTCCACCCTAAATCAGATACCTTTACGCACTACATCACGGCGGCCTTATCTAGTGCAATTACTATCAAAAAATAAGGCTTGTATGCGTAAGACTTGCGCCAAAAAATAATTCCTAAAGTTACCTTTTAAACTTTTTGATTACTTAGAATCGGCTCCCCGTATAAACGTTATGAGGCTTTTCCAATATTGCAGTAAAAGAGTGTCTGTTCAACTTAATGTTTCTCTTTTAAGGCTTGGGTCATCGTCGGCTTATTCGCATAAAACATCGACTTCAAAAAACCCCAAAGAAAAAAGTCCAATGGTGTTAAATCGCACGATCTAGCCGCCTAGCCAATTCTAGTTTCCAAAACGCGAAATAACACGACCGGGAAATGACTGATGCAGAAATTGAATTATTTCTCTGGCTGTGTCGGATGTGGCGCCATCTTGTTGAAACCACATCCCCTCCACATTCATTTCTCCAATCCGAGGCACGAAAAAATTGGTTATCTTTTCACGATTCCGAACACCATTGACTTTGCGCTTGACCTGACTCATTTTCAAAAAAAAAAGGTCCAGTGATTCCTCCAGCCCAAAATCCACATCACACAGTGACACGTTGATAATGAATTTGCTTCTCGAGAATCACTCGAGGATTTTTCTCGCCCCAAATGTGACAATTCTGCCTATTGACGAAGCCATCAAGATGAAAATGGGCCTCGTCACTAAAGATGATTTTATCAGCAAAATCAGCATTTTCATGTTGCCTCTCCAATACCCAATTAACGAACTCCCTTCGCTGTGCATGGTCTGGTCAGCTGGCTTCAGTTCCTGAGTCAATGGAACTTTGTATGCATGAAGATTCAAATCTTTCGTCAAAATTCGCTGCATAGTGGACTTGGAAACACCAATTTACTGAGCTCGGTGTCGAATTGAGGTGCATGGAGTTTGAGCGACAGAGAATTATTGTAACCCCAAATTGATCGCAATTTGCGAACTGTTTCACAATGAGAATGCGTTGTTCATTCGTGTAGCGCTCCATTTTCTTTAACCTTATCCCTTCTACTAATAAACAATAATAATTGTTGAAATGTCAAACAATGACAATTCGAATGGTGCCAAATTTAAATCTTATGTTGTTGTTGGGACACCCTGCCTAGAATTGAAGAAATGAATGTGAAGGGGATGTGGTTTCAACAAGACGGCGCAACATATCATACAGCCAGAGAAATAATTCAATTTCTGCATCAGTCAGTTCCCGGTCGTGTTATTTCGCGTTTTGGAAACCAGAATTGGCCGCCTAGATCGTGCGATTTAACACAACTGGACGTTTTACTTTGGGGTTTTTTGAAGTCGATGTTTTATGCGAATAAGGTGACGACGACTTAAGCCTTAAAAGAGGAATTTTCATTAATGAAATACCGCAGCATTTATGCAAAACGATCATTGAAAATTTTATTAAAAGATCGCGTATGTGCCAGCAAAGCCGGGACGGCCATCTGGCGATGTGTTATTCCACACATAACCTCATACTGTCTTCTTTACGATATAATAAAGAATTCACGATTTTTTTGAATATCTGCCTTTTATTTAAAATTTAAATCTTGCGTTCTTGTTGGGACACCCTTGATAAAGGCGAGCATCAGCGTGTAGTTCGGCGAATTCATGTCAATGTTTTCCCCCGTCAAAGCCCTTCAACGTCTCCTTAAGTTTTATATCTCCAGACTTGTGCTGCTCAAAGCATCACCGACTCAGCTGTTGCTTTATATAAAAAAGTCGAGTATAATAAATTTAGTTCTACCCCACTCTCACTCAAAAATGAAAAGAAACCGTAAGATGTTTTCAATTATTTCAAGCTAACGTGCATATTCATAAATTTGTATTTATCTTCAATAAAAATGCAATTTATTCATATCGTTAAATCGATACTCGTACTCAAAAATAACTGCTATCCACATTTCTCATTTTCTATCTAATTCAATGCATGCACCCGATACAGTACGCCAAGCTATCGTTCGTTATCGTTTTTTTCATTAAATTGGAAAATGTGCATCAGTCTCGATAATTCCATTCCAACTTTTTTGAATTTCATTTGATGTCGTGACACATCACAATAATGTTTGAATCCAAATTCAGATTATCCCAAATTTATCTACGAATCCAGAAACAACTGATAAACAAACAAACTGTTTTCTCGTTTTTTCTTTTATTTTTTACAAGACCCCCCCTCCATGACGCACAACCAAAAGAAAAAATCCATCTGATACTGTCATCTACGAAAGCCTGACCTGTGCTAACCCCTAAATCCACGCCATTCAATTCCAGCCGTAAAAATCTCCCAGAATAACAAGAATCCAGAAGAAAGAAGCGGTTAAAGGTTTGCCGACACACGTTGATTGAAATTGATATCGGCAGGTGCCATGCACTCGCGGTTGCTGCTGTTGACGCCACACACGGGACGCAATTCCCCCGCGGGCATAAGCGGAATCAGACACAGTTCATGTTGGATTAACGAAAATAAAGTGAATCTCTTCAAAGGACTACAGCATTTGAAAGGTATTCTAAAGATTCCAAAGTTTCGTAAGCAATAGCCATCGACGTCTTCAACAGAGGAACACGCAATCTAAAACGCAAATGTACGCGAGTATTCGAATCGGCCTATCTAGGGGGAATAGAACACAACTAAACAAATTGTCGGCCACATTTTATAAAAGAGACTTGCTTCCACCAGCTTACACAACGAATCACGGTTCGCCGAGTTGGTGCGGAGGGGATGGGCGTGAGATTCCTGTAGTGGAAGGGATAAGAGTGAATTCAGCAGACTGCTAGTAGGTGCCTTCCGCATTGAGCGTGTTTTTAAACAGTAAAATTGCTTGATGGGCGAATCATGTTGTAATCGGCGTGGCACTGGCTGTTGTGGTATGTACATATATTTCTGTAGCCTGTTCCGCAGCAACGGAAATGTTTCGACGACTTGAAACAAGAATTCTTCGGGTGTTACCAATAAATCAGATGCAGACTTTCAGTGGGGTTGCTTTGCGGTTAGAAGGTCATGTTCCTGTCAGTGAACCAGTGTTTGGGCATTAAAAGAAAGGACTTGACAGTTATTCCGCAGGGAGAATAAGTAAAAGTCGTTCTCGAAATGCCTCCTGTTGAAATGATTTAATTTGTTCGACCCAATTTTTGTCAATCTGATTTAGGGGCATACCAAAGTTTGTAAACAGCAAGGAGTATCCTTTATTTGAATTGTTTTCACTTTGTACTTGAAGCTTCTCGAGCAATTAAGATTTATGACTTCCAGTTACCAATTGAAGTGGTGGGTTAACGACCTGTAGTCACTTATGATGTTTTATGGGCTTTGTTACACTGAGAGCTTAGCCGTATTATGGAACCCATAAATGGCACGTTAACCCTTTGATGCGAGCCGGTGTAGCGTGATTGAATAGCTCTTTCATTTTTACGACCATGGTGTGTTCATTCATACGTATGTGTACGTACCCCCTTGTCAGAGCTCATGTGGTATACATTTGATTGCATTGACCATGCACTAGAACGGGGGTTTTCCCCCTTGATGGAGATGCTGTTGACGATGTTAAAATGTTATAAACTCTAGACTTGAAGACAGAATTATTGGCTTTTATTTGGGTTTGTGGATGGGCAGAAATCACCTCAATCTGAGACCACTTGAAAGTAATGCATGGCCCTTTATTCTCGAACATTTTGGACTAATTTGTATCGTGAGTCCACGTGAATCCTTTTCAGAAGGAGACATTTTGGACATTGATCTTTTTGTCCTGTGTACATTGTGTGGAGTCCTGCTTAATTGTTTTTAATTCATTTGAGAAATATATTTTTTTTAACACTTTAGTTGAAGTTGAATAATTCAAGAAGGAATTGGCAAAGGTGCCTATTGACGACCGGAGAAAAAGGCTGAGTTACAAAAACGGCTTAGCTCTCAACAAGGAGAAGGAATCGACGTAGAAGATCAAGACTTGCAGATTGAATTTGCGACTGTCTCAAGAGAAGAAAAATACTTCCAGATAGACAACCTCGATGGATCTTTTACCATGATTAAAATTAATTTCAAGAACAAAACATGAGCGTATTCGATTCACTGGGAGAGAAAACCAATTAGTCGGTAGAGCAAGTACAAATGGTCGCGGAAAGACAACTGAACCTCTTGGAACATACATGTAAATGTAGTCAGGAGGGATATTAAAGGACCGACTTGGCAATGTGGACGTGAAAGTAAATGTTCTCGACTAAAAGGTTTTGAATATAGAAACATGAGCAGAAATATCGATGAACGCGAAAAATCTGCACAGTGAAGAGAAAATTTGCACTTTAAGTGTTTGGAAGCAGTCATACGGGCTGACATACATTCAGGCCCCATTCTACGTTTTTAGTTCGAAACATCCATCATTAGAAAGACAAAATAGCAATTGCGAGAAAGACAAGGTAGCAATTGGTTGTGTTAAAAGTCGGAGCACCGGATGTTTGAAATTCAGTTCCAGATCGCATTCAAAAGGAATGCTTCGTCAATGTGTGCAGTCCAACTTAATACTATATAGAGTTTCGGATTTAAGGAATTGAGAATAAATACACTCTCCATACATTCTTAATCTGCTTTCAATTCTTCATCATCCAACTGTTCATCCGACTCATCATCCGATTTTTTATTAAATTTCCATCTTCATCCGTGTTTTTACGAAGGTTGCATTTTATTTTTCGGGATTGGACATCCCTGGTACTGCAATCTAGCAACTGCCAGCTCTATCGTAAAGTTAGACAATTTTAAGGTTATACGTACTCAGAACGTTTTGACATACGAGAGCTATTTGCGTTGTCTACAGTAACTTAAAAGATTCATCTCGCCCAAAAAATGGAATTAAATCGTGAAAATTTTCGTGCGATTATTTTTTACAACTTTCGACGTTATTAACTCAACAACATTACACCGATGAACTTGATTTAATTTGTGGTGATGAAGCTCCATCAAGGACCAGTATTTATCGATGGTATGGTGAATCCAACCAAGGTCGTAGTTCACTCCAAGGCGAATTTCGTGAAGGTCGTCCAAAATCAGTTGTTGTTCCGGAAACCATTGATGCCGTGCGCTAACTGATATTGCAAGGTCGTCATGTGATCTATCGTGAGATTGAGACAACCTTAGTCATTAGTTGGACCAGCAGACATTCAATATTGAACATTTGACTGTCAAAAAAATTTATTCGCGTTGGATCCCACACAATTTGTCAATCGCTCGAAAAAAGGCTCGTGTCGATTGGTCGAAAGAAATGCTTCAAACACGTCTATGACATCAAGACAGGTGATGAATCGTGGATTTACGCGTATGAGCCCTAAAGTAAACAGCAGTCGGCTGTATGGGTGTTTCAAAATGAGCCAAATCCAACAAATGTTGCTCGCGCACGAAGCACTTATTTTAAGTTAGTTTGAAATGTATTTTTTTATTTTGAGTTTCATTTGCATTAAATCTAGATATAAAATACTTAAACTGGCTATAATAACTTTTATACGCACGAAGCACTCCCAAGCAAATGGTCGCCTGTTTTTTTTTTCAGAAAAACTGTACATGTCGCAACCGTTCCACTAGAACAACGCGCAACAGTCAATTCTGAGTGGTACGCAACCATTTGTTTGCCAGTTGTCCTCTAAAAACTCAGGAAAATCAACTGCCGAAGACGGATCACTCTTCACCAAGACAATGCGAGCTCTCACACATCGGCTCAAACAAGTGCATTTTTGAGCACTCAAAACATTCGCTATATAGTCCTGACTTAGCACTGAATGACTTCTCTTTATTCCCGTACGTAAGAAATAATATGAGAGGTCAACGTTTTTTGACACCTGAAGAAGCAGTTGATGCGTTCAGAATGCATGGTTTGGAGATACCTCAATCAGAGTGGCAAAAGTGCTTCGACAATTGGTTCAAACGCATGCAAAAGTGTATAGATCTTAATGGGGAATATTTTGAAAATCAATAAAGCTATTTTTAATGATTCATATTTGTTTTTGTTCTCTAATCCCGAAATACAAAAGGCAACATATTATATCCAGTCTTATACCAAACTCTTCAGAGCCTGTAAGGTGACCATAAGGAACTCCGCTCCCATCACCGGATAGAATGACTGTCGAGAACTTCTTAAACTTAGAAAGACCTTACACCTCTGTAACATAACTCTTGTGAAGATCGTGGAAAATGAATAATTTCACACCAGAAGCACGATCTTCCTAAGATCTGCTGGCGAAATTGGCGTGATTGAGCGTCTACAGAGAGACAACACTGAAGCTCCTCTTCGGTAGCGAAGCGATTGGATCCAATATGGGTCTGACAAAACAAGGTTTTGGGACAAAAGGAGCGTTATAGCAAACATTTCGAGGTGCTCAAAGATTTCATAATGTCAGTGAAATCATGAACTTTTTGACAGCTATAGCCACTTGGAGCATAGAGTTATCGTGTTGCAAAAGCCTGTTGCCCCTCTTTTGCGTGTTTCCGGCGGTTTTTCACGCATTGTACTGCTTAAATACTTTATTTGTTCTCATCAATGTTTTAGCCGGTGTTCAGCAGTTCATAGTACATCGCAACCGCCTGGCCCCACTATATCCAGAGCCTGACTTTTGAGTCATGGATGTTTTTCTTTGGCGTCGATGTAGTCGATGATGAAACCGGTTCCCCAGGCTTTACAGAGTATTTGTTTTCCAAACAATTTTGCTAATTTACTTTACATTCGACACTGATCCCGATCCTGTAAGGCCTGAATTTCCTCACCTTCAAACATTTTGGATTGGCCAAGACGCTCTTTGTCTTCGACGCTAAAAACGCCACCCTCGTATCAAATGTTTCATTCATTCGACTACTCATATGATTTTTCATACAACTCGTCATCCGAATAAAACTCTTCAACTGACTCTTCATCTAATACATCATCTCACTTCACATCCGACTCTTATCATATTTATCATATCCTTTGACCGAATATGCATCCCATCTACATCCGAATTTATAATCACCACTGTTCACCAGACATATACAGGAACCAACTTATTATGTTGGTTTGCTATATTTTAATTATTGCTTCATGCACAGGACCAATGTCCGAACTTCAATTATTTAAAATACTATAGTTTCCTTATTTCCTTATGATTTTTAGCTTTCAAATAAATGCATCAGTAGTTTTCAATATCTCTGACGATATTAATGACCTTGAGGCGACTAAAAGGTTTCTCGCACACTGCTCTGCGGTGAAGTTCTTGTTTGATGTGGTTCATCATTAAGTAATTTTTTCTACCAATTTTCGCGCTTCGAAATACCAAACACAGAGGAATGATACGAATTTTCATCCAAAGAATTTGCAATCCATTGTGTCTAAGAAGTGAAGAGTTGAACATTGTCTCCTAACCAACCTTAGTTGGTGGTTTGTGAAGCGGTGTCGAGGCTAGTTGAAATGTATGACTTTTTGTTTGATTAACAAACCTCCACACTGCCTCTAACACAGATTCACGGTATACTATGCCATTAATTTTGATTAGACGGACCAAAAATATGAGGGATGTTGGCGACGATCATCACCATCGATGCTGCAGTGGTCGCCGCGGCGTAATGATAAGTGCGTCGACCGCCATGCAGAAAGTCAGGGTTCGATTCCCGGACGGGACACCTAGCATTTTTTCACGGCACCACCTCTTTCCAGTTGCTGACAACACTCAAAGAGTATCAATTGTCTATTAAAAGCTTCTCAAATCTCGCCGTTGGAAGTCGGCAAAAAACTGTAGGTCCCTTCTACTCGTGGGAGAACAGTAGCATGCACAACACGAGTAGTTGTTGAAGAAGCTAGGCCGTGGCCCGTTGTGGGCTGCAGTGCCACTCAATTATTATTATTATTAATTGTGCATCAGTAAAACGCTGCTGAAATCAAAGGAAATAAAACCATTTTCGAAGCGATTCACTACCGCCAATAAAAATGGACTAAATATCAGAGCGTCAAACTCAAGAGATCGTAGTAGAATTCCGGTCACAAACCACAAATGACTTCGAAGCCTGAATTGACGGTAAACTAATTTAAGCTTGGTAGAGTCGTTCAACTCAGTATGTTTAAATTGGACGACTTTTCTTCACTGTCAGCTAACCTTTATACGAGAGCTTGTATTGCGGAGCTAACAAACTTTTGATTTTGACTTTGGACAATCTGTGGTTCATGCAGTGTGGCGCATCATCCCATACGACAATCGATCTTCTGCGCACCAAAATCCCAAATGTTTGCCGCCTTGAAGACGCCATGTGAAAACTTCGGAATTGCGCTTTGGACTTTATTTGTGGGGACCGTATAGGAACAAAGTTATGCCAACAATCTGGGAAGGATGCAAGCGTATATCATCCAAACAATTAGCTTTCGTAACCATGAACCACCCACTTCAACGACGTTATATATCACAATTAACGAAAAAGTCTATTTTTTATTAACGAAGTCATAACACATAAATTTTGTTTATTTTATGGTATTTTAAAAAAGAAACTTGTTTTTGGCTCAATGTTTTAAAACCGGTGCACGTGAAATATTCTCTAAAAGATATTCGATGTTGTATGCATAGTAGCTCTACAACCGAAACAACACGTCTGCTCTACAGGCGTATTGAAACTCGTCATTAATTCACCACTTAATTATGCTCTTAATTGAATATGCTTCCATTATTTAAGTTCAAAGGTTACTAGCTACAAAATATCAATGCCACACCTATGCGCATTCTGTGGTGTCTGCTGCCGTATGGCAGAAATTAAAATTACAAGTAATTCAATTTACTCAATCAGAAGCTACAATCAATGAATTATCCGCACTGAAATCTGATAATGAGGTACGCGTACTTGTTGTTTGATAATAGCGTACAGTGGTAATGCACATTAATTAAGACTATCTAGTTATATATTTTTTTGCAGTTTAATGACTTTTTTTCCGAACAAACAGCTATGCATTAATATTCAGGGATGCAGTTTGTTTATAATGCGAGGATAGCTGGAACGTTTTTATGACAATTTGAGTCCCAACGTCGTTTTGGTCTTCTAACCATTGCTTGTGAAATACTATTAGCTGTTCTGTGTAAGTGCGTTGAATTGTCAAACTCAAGAAAAACTGAAGCAAAGAAAAGAAAGCTCTTGTGTTTTGAACTGACTTGCGCTATTGCAACCAAATAACAAAAGACCAAAGTGACGAAGGAGCCCTAAGGAGCCCGAAGGAGAACAGTGCCTAAGTCCATGTAGGCGTGATCTCAGTTCTAGACTGATTACAAACGGAGGAACATAAGAAGTTCTTGACAACTTGATCCTTGTCAGTAACACATGCATAGTAACCTAAATCCCAACGCATTTATACACTCCGTCAAGTTGGCCACTTAGAGTGAGTGTTTTCTTGGGTTGTCGAAACTTCCTTATAAGTCTAAGTAACACGGGGTCTATATTCTTCTTCTTCTTCTTCTTGTGGCGCTACAGTCCGGGTTGGACCTGAGCCTCAACCAACATGCCTCTCCAGCCACCACGATTTTTCGCCAGCTGCCGCCAGTTGCGCACTCCAAGTTGATTGAGATCCTTCTCTCCTTGTGTGCGCCACCTTAGCCTAGTCCGCCCTCTGTTGCTTTGTCCCAATGGCTCAAGTTCGAAGACTTTCGAGCAGTGGGCCCATACGCTCTAAATGGCCTAGGCATCTTAAGCGTTGTATACGAAGACGCTTGACTAGGCGCATGTCGCTGTACAACTCATAGACTTCGTCGTTAAGCCGTCTTCTCCAGATGTCATCAACGCAAACAGGACCAAAAATAGCACGCAAAACTTTTACCTCGAAAACGGCAACCGATTGTAATCCACCTCCATTGAGTCAAAGCAGGCCTCCTTTATTCATGTGCACTGAGTCAACAGAGTGACGGACACTGTAGGCTCAGTCGGCACAGTACACTTAACCCAAACTCTGCTTGTTACTTGGGCTAAAACCACACTCACTTTCTTTTGGGATTGGCGAAGCTGGATCAATTTGAAAGCAGTTTGGACGATCAGTAATAATGAAGCCGAAGCTTGGTGTTAAAGTCAAGTTATCGGTTTTAGCTAAGTATTTGGTCAAAATCTCACATATAGTCATGCAATTCGGGTAATGAACGGAGAATTAAACCGCGAATGAAGATGAAATTTATCCGTGCTGTTTCTGTATATGATCTTTGGGAGAGGCTGAGAAACACGAAAGTGTGGAGGAAACTGTTAGCTAGTAGCATTTTCTTCTGACTTGCAATACGATGGCTTGGCCACATGGTACAGATGTTCCTTTTACCACAACTTCTAAGCCGTGCTTTAGATGCAAATTGATGGTGATGAGATGCAGATAGGTGATAGGATGGATCAAGTCCTTAAGCTCGCCTGGTTGCTCTCGGAAATATCTTCTGATGACAGAGATGACAGAGTGTCGTTGGTAGTGTTTCGACTCGCCTAAAGGCCTCTCGTACATTCATTGTATTAGCGGCTACTTTAGTGGAAGATGAGAATTGTGTCAACAAAAATGATGATGTTAATGATGACCATATCCAGCAAATCAGCGCCTACTCGCTGACCTCAAACGTGGATATAGAGGCCTATAACTTATCATACCTAGTCTTATAACAAACTCTTCAGAGCCTGTAAGGTGACCGTAAGGAACTCCGCTCCCATCACCAGATAGAATGACTATGAAGAACTCCTTAAACTTAAAAAGACCTTACATCTCTGTAACATAACTCTTGTGAAGATCGTGGAAAATTCATAATTTCACACCAGAAGCACGATCTTCCTAAGATCTGCTGGCGAAATTGGCGTGATTGAGCGTCTACAGATAGACAACACTGAAGCTCTTCTTCGGCAGAGAAGCGATTGGGGCCAATGTGGGTCCTACGGTAATTGACAGCAAAACAAGGTTTTGGGACAAAAGGGGCGTTACAGCAAAAATTTCGAGGTTCTCAAGGATTTCATAATGTCAGTGAAATCATGAACTTTTTGACAGCTATAGCCACTTGGAGCATAGAGTTATCGTGTTGAAAAAGCATCTTATCATGTCTTTCGCTTGTTTCCGGCGGTTTTTCACGCATCGTATGGCTCAAATACATTATTTGTTCTCATCAAACTTACCACCTGGTTTCAGCAGCTCAAGAACCAAGAACCGCAACCGCCTGATCTCACCATATCCAGAGCATGACTTTTGAGTCATGGATGTTTTTCTTTGGCGTCGATGTAGTCGATGATGGAACCGGTTCTTGGTTCTCTGCCTTGCTTTACAGAGAATTTTTTTGGTTGGGGTTATCGTTGTATATCCACTATTCATCTCCGATAGGGATCCGGTGATAAAATCGGTTTCTTTGATGTCTTTTGAGAAGCAGTTCTGATTTAAAAAAATGCATTTCAATATCTCTCCGTTTCAAACCGTACGGCAATCAGTTCTTTCTAAATAGATTTAATTTTTCTAAACGAAAAGAAATTGTTTTCTGCGTCACTCCAAACGATTTTACTTTTAATTTACTTTGCGTTTGACACTGATCCCGATCCTGTAACGCCTGAAATTCCTCATCTTCCTCTTCTTTGAACTGGTCTAGCCGGTCTTTGTCTTCGACGCTAAAAACGCCACTTTTGAAGGGTTGAAACCACTCCCTGCAAGATTTATTGGTCCAAGCGGATTCAGCATAACTTTCATAATAATTCATTGGGCTGTAGCTGCACATTTCTTCCAATTAATAAGGAAAATCAAAACTTCCCGCAAATGTTGTTAATTTAATTTAAATTCGGACAAAGAGGCTGAAAACAATCTTCTTGTCCAAAACAGACGCTGATGCACTCTTATTATTGCTTACAAATCTCACACCTTTCCAATGAAGTAGATATCTCTTCCAAGAATAGCCACAACTTGCAAGTGCCACCATTTTTTGAAAACGGACCGAGTGTAATTTAATTAAAAAAAAGGAAGTGCTTATATTTTGTCTTGTGAACTTAGCTTGTTGGGCTTGTTGTGCACTGTGTGTGGGTTTAGGATGAAATTAATTTTTTTTTTACTTCATTCATATGCGAGCCGCCCTCAAATGTTCTCCGATCTCCAATGCTCTTTTCGAAATTGCTTTACAGGTGAACTGTATCTAATTCCAAAATTTCCCGCAAGTCCTTTTCAAAATGTCAGATGTAGGGGATTGTGACAGACAAGCCGAACTTAACCATAAAAACGTCCAATGCTGCTCTACTGCAAAAAAAAACTCTGAAATAAGTAAATGTTGTAAAAATTGCTGACCATCATGTCATCATTCAGAAAATCGGTGCCAAAGAAGGATATTTTGTGAAAGTTTCATACACAAGTGGTTCTTTCAGAAAATCCCCATTATTCGTTTCATTGTTGCACATTATTTTTCGAACGACTTACAGACTTATAGGCGAAAAACATACGAGCATGAAGCTCCTTCGCACAGCTATGTGTACAAAAATGCATTTCAGTGTAGCGTATGTGTATTGTGTAACGATAATTATTGACCACAATTCCGCACAGCGAACGGGTTTTCATTACGCCCTCAAGCCCGTGCTGTGTGCAAATATGTGCGAAGCAAAAGCTTTACGAACCGTGGAAAAATTATAGCGAATAATGCTGCAGTCATTGAACCGAACCGTTGGTTATTTTCCGTTTGCTCGAGAATTAAGCCAGTAAAAGCAGAGAAATTGCCTCAAATTTAATTCCATTGAACATTCGCTTGCACTTTTAGTTTATTGTTGCTCCGCGCACTTTAAAGCTTTTACATAATGAATGTGTACTCAATGGAATGTGCCTTTACTGATTGAGGTTTTTATTTCAAAATTTCAATTCCAGCACCCAAATAATGGCATGCAGTAATCACGCGTATCAGATGCGGAGGTCATGTTGGCGACAGAGCGATTCTGAAACATACCCCCAATACAAATATTCATTAACCCGCATCCCAAGGTACGGGCGGGAAAATGCAAATCAACACACAGCCGTATGTAACCGATTCCTTTTGCGAAGGAGCGAATGACTTGTGGAAATATTCATTAGCGTAAAGTGGTCACCGTTTAATTTGATTCCAAGCAAAATGTGTTTTCCGAAATAATTTCTCTCGACTTGGATAAACAAACAGCAATTGACATGGAATAGATTTTATTGATTCCCAAATTTCCATTTAACAGGCACCGAGCAGTGGCTAAAAAGCCTTCCTTTGAATACACATCAGCCATCGACAGTTCTTGATATGGCACTGTGAGACGAATTCATACTGAATAGCATTATCAATCCTGAATAATTCATGCGCCAAATGGATATAGAAAGAAAGAACAATGTTCTCGTTAGATCACACGAGTAGGACTGAATTATTCATTAGGATATTACTGCATAACGAATTAATTATTCTGCCATTATCCACTTGAAGGTGTCAAGCGCATGCCGAGTGAGGGATAAAGAAATGGGTCTGTTTAAGCTACCATTGGAATTGAGGGAAAAAGTCTCGAAAATCCTTCTTAACGTAGTGCATACAATGTAATTTCTGGGAATGGGTGTTTCTGTGCCAAGTAAACATGCGAGTTTTGTAAATATTCATGCGCTGGTCTTATTGCAACGTATTGAGTAGTTTCGTAGGTGCAATTGTATAGATGTGTACCTCCTGTCGCCATAACACTTTCAGAAATGTGCTATACATTTGAATCAACTTGTTTGGATTCAAAAACATACACTGACGGACAAAAGTATTCGTAATCGGATGACACTGGAATAGAAATGCCTAAAAAAAACCCTACACTAGTCTAATTTAACGGCTCTTAACGGCTCTATTGTGTTGTCCCTATGGCTTAGACTTCAAGATTTTTCGGGCCGGAGCAGTGGTGTCCATACGCTCTACATGGCCTGGCCATTTTAAGCGTTGTATCCAAAGACCCTTGACTAGGCGCGTGTTGCTGCAGATCCTATAGAGTTCGTCGTTGAATCTTCTCCTCCAGATGCCATCAACGCAAACGGGACCAAAAATCACACGCAAAACTTTTCTCTAGAAGAGACCAAGGGCATCCTCATCCGCTTTTAGTAGTGTCCAGGTGTTATATAAGCAAGCTTAGTCTTTCGAGAGAAGGCTTTATAACTTAATTGCCTCTTGAACCCAAAGAAACAGCGATTGGCAAGAGTGATTCTGCGTTTGATTTCGGTACTGGTGTTATTGTCCCTGTTTACTGTGGAGCCGAGGTAGACGAAGTCCTTGACTACCTCGAAGTTTCTGCTGTCTAGTGTGACGCTCTGTCCGAGACGCCGATGTTGTGTGTCCTTCCTTGATGACAGCATGTACTTCGTTTTGCCCTGACGTACCACCAGACCCATTTTAGCCGCTTCCGCTTCAATGCCAGCAAAGGCATCATTGACGTCAATGTCGACGGCGTAAGCTAGCAATTGAGCTGACTTTTGGAAGATCGTGCCTGTGGTGTTGATCTGTGAGTTACGCACGATCTTCTCAAGGATGATGTTAAAGAAGTCACATGACAGTGCGTCGCCTTGTCTAAAACCTTTTTTGACATCGAAGGTCTCGGTGAGTTCGTTCCCGACCTTGACGGAGAGAGAGAGAGTTCTCCATCGTCATCCTGCTCAATGTGACGAGTTTGGTAGAGATGCCAAAACTAGACATGGCACTGTATAGCTCGTCTCTAAACACACTGTCATATGCGGCCTTGAAATCGACGAATAGGTGGTGAGTGGCGACTTGCAGTTCTTGGGTCTTTTCCAGGATCTGCTGTAGTGTGAAGACTGATTAGGTACTATCAGGTTGTTGACGAACGGTTTCAGGCATACAGTAGAGAGAATCTTGTACGCAATGTTAAGGAGACTTGTCCCTCGATAGTTGGTGCAGTCGAAGGGGTCTCCTTTCTTGTGTACCGGACAAACGACGCATAGTATTAAGAGACATATTATTTTAGCAGTCCGTCATTCAGATGTTACAGTTCTTCACTTTTTCTCAAATTTTCCTTTGAAATCTTCATGAATATGAAGCTGCCATACATCCCCATACACTGACCCCACCAGGGTGGTGGTGGTTAACTTAACTGTTGCTTAACTGTTGGTTAAATATTTTTTGTGCCTAACTCAGTGCGCGCCTTTTTCCACGTCAGAATGTGTCCATTTGACCGGTAAATACAAAATGTACTTTCACCGAAAAACAAAACCTTCTCCCAAAACGGCTTGGCTTGGTTTGGCTTGTTTAGTTGTTCCTTAGCAAAATGTATCATCCTCTTTTTGTTCACCTCTGAAATGAGAGTAAGTAGTAGTAAGGACTTATTGCAGGACAGGTTAAACTACAGTTTCAGAGGTCTCTTAAAAATCAGAATTTATTTTCGAGGATGATGGTTTGGGTTTTTTCTTCACCATGGACATAATTTGTCTCTAGTCCCTCATTGTTAATTTGCACGAATTCTATGGGCTGCGCAGCGACATGCGCTTAATAAAGAATCTTCGGATACATCAAGCTTAAGATGGCTAAGTAATCGAGAGCGTATGAACACCACTGGCCCGAAAAATCTTCGAATCTGAGCCATTGGGACAACACAACAGAGGATGGCTTAGGCTAAAGTGCCGCACACAAGTGGAAAAGGACCTCAACCAACTTGGAGTGTGCAACTGGCGAAAGATCGTGCTGGCTGGAGAGGCATGTTGGTTAAGGCCCAGGTCCACACTGGACTGTGGCGCCACAAGAAGAAGAAGATGAAAACTATTGGTGAGAGATCGTGTTGGCCCTTACCCAGCTTGGCCAATGGGCGGGCAAATTGTTTGAGGTGGTTTTATCGTCGCATCCTAGGTTGGATGTTGACAGTCAAGGTCTGTGCTGCACTTTCCTTTACTTGTCGTACTTTTCACTGTTGCACTTCTGTGAACCTCAGAATGCCTTCTTAACAGTGGTTGTCATAATTTTGAATGCGTCACTTTCTGCGAAATGACTGATCACAATTAAGGGGAAACTTTCTCTTACGGAAAAATTTAATTGTGATAAAACGCTAGATTTTGGAGGTGGTGGCCAAACTGGCTTAAACAAATAGACGTTATTTTAAAGCAAATTATGACTGTCACCTTATAAATGTTTAAATGAAACATTTGAAGTTACGTTATTTCATCATTATTTTCTTTGTTCTTTAATTTCATTTATCGGTTTTATTTTCATACGAAACATAGGGTTAGACTTGCTGTTGGCGTTAGCCTAAGGGTGTACGTATAGCGAACATTTCGACAACACAGCAATTCATTACATTGTTGGATATAGGATTACCTTTGCATCGTTAGATTGTATAATTTGTTAGGAGTTTTTTCTGACAACCCATGAACTCCTCCCCCTAATTTTAGATTTCGACTCTAATCTAATACAGCCATTACCGAAACTAACGCCATAGGCACTGTGAAGCAGGCAAACATAAATAAATTAATTGAATTTGCCAGCGTTAGGCGTGTTATTTGCATAATTCATTACAGCTTTACTCGACAGGTCTAATGAATTATTTGCATGCACAAGCACACACACACACACACACTTGCAGCCGAGGGAAAGTTCAGGTGGATTAGTGATTAGTCACAATGATGACATTCAGGTTTTGTTTGCCCTTCAGGAGTTTTTGCGCTAAATGAATTCAATTAAAAGAGTTAACCCTACAAAGGGTATCGCCGCCATTCCTCACTTCCTCGCGGCATACACGCGTCCAAATGCACATTTTCCAGTGAAGCACATTCGATTGGACACACTCAGATTTTTGCATGCTAAAACCGTTGAGATATTTGTTTTAATTTATTCAATGTCCTAACGAGAGCAATTCATTTGAGTTCCAATTGGTGCGAAATTCTCGCTATGTTACCCCTTATCGACATCAAAAATCCCAGTTAGATAATCAATGTGTAAGCTGTCTGTGTCGCCTGTTTCGGCAAAAAAAAAAAAGAAATCCCAAGGGTATCATCTAATTTGTTATTCAGGGAGGGTTTTTCTTTACTCTCACGTTATTCTTTCGGAAGATTAATCAGTTTGATTTGCTATCTAGATGTCTGTGGCTTTCAGATCAAGATTGATGGGTGACGGTTAAGGCGGAGATGTTGCGTGTGGTGTTTTTTTTTTTCTCTTTACAGGTTCTCTAGAAGTAAGTATTATTTCTCTGTAGCAGTGTTCCTTTAATTTTGTATGTTTCCAATGTTTATTTGTTCGATTCCTATTTTGTACATAACCTGCAGATAGTTTGTACTGCCTACGCAAGTATGAGTGGAAGGTTATATCTGATGTACATACGTGTAGATACAACTGGAAAATATTGCATTGCCACATACAGATCTTAGGATTCCGTCGGGTTTGTGGCGCAAGGACAACTTTTTTGCTTGAAAAAGTAGAAATTGAATAGAAATCCAGTTTTTTATGATATTTACAATTATTCGTGCACAATGTGGCGACATTCGTAGTCGCTAGCTGTCAAAACATGCTCGTAGGCAGCGGCGTGAATTTTCAGTACAGTAATCGATTCTGGAAACTCCGGCATGAAGACACACACGCTTACCCACTTCACAACAAACCTGATTCTATTTTCTAGATAACATGTCACTCATTCTCGATCGTGTTCATTCTTAGGGATTGCATACATTCTTATAAAAGCTATACGAAAGTTTTGTCAAAAAAACACATAATATTCAGAGAAATGCATGAAATCTTTATTTAAAGCGATAGTAAGGTCCATATAATTTAATGTTTGAAGATTATTTCATGCAAATGTTGACCTTGACTGCGTCTCAAATGGTCCATCCGCTTAGTACAATTTTGTCATTCTCCTTCCACCATTTCAGCCGGTATTTCACGAATAAACACTTCAATGTTGTCTTCCAATGCGTTCATTGAAGCGGGCTTGTCTAGACATGAGCTTTAATAAGGACCCACAAAAAACAGTCTAAAGGCGTTAAATCGCACGATCTAGGTGGCCAATTGTCCGATCCCGAACGTGAAATAAAATGTTCACCGAACTCGCCTCCCAATAAGTCAATTGTTGCTGTGTGGCATGTGGCACCGTCTTGTTGAAACTACATGTCATGTAAGTCAAGCTCTTGCATTTTGGGCAAAAAAAAAGTTGGATATCAGGATAGCGCTCACCATTCACAGTTGCGTTACGATTCGCATCATCTTTGAAGAAATACGGTCCAATGATGCCACCAGCCCATAAACCGCACCAAACCGTGACTTTTTCTGGATGCGTTGGTAGCTCTTGCAATGCCTCCGGCTTATATTCACTCCAAAATCGACAATTCTGTTTATTAAGGTACCCATTGAGCTAAAAATGAAGTGACAATAAAATGGAAAAAGCGCTCGATGAACTTTCATAACAGAGCACGCTGATAATAAAATTCAATAATCTGCAAGCGTTCTTCGTTTGTAAGACGATTCATGGTTAAATTACAGACCAAACTGAAGATCTTTGACAGTGAAACAAAACACGAAGCGTGCGTCAGCTGCATAAACCAGTGTTGCCGAAAAGATATTACCCAAAAAATCACCCTTTATTTACAATAATTTGTGCACGACGTGGCGACATTCGTAGTAGTCCAGGCTTATTAATTAAAATTGTCCATCAGAGGGAGACCGCTGCAAACATTGTTTTAACGCATTACACAAACATTTGTTGTGATGGCTTTTAGACCCTACGACGAGCCTCCTCTTGTCCAATTTGTGCGAGTTCTTGAAACAGTTAGTTAGTCTACGATAGATAAGATAGTCAAAGTACTTTAGATCCTGGAAAAGAATCAAGAAATACGCATCAAAATCCACCACCTATTCGTCGATTTCAATGCCGCTTTCGTAGAGTTTAGAGCTCTACAGTGAAATGTCAAGTATTGTCATTCATGGTCGCCGTAGCATAGTGGGTAAGTGCGTCGATCCACACACAAAAGGTTCAGGATCGATTCCCGGACGGGCCACTTCGCATTTTTCACAGCCCCACCTTTTTCGAGTTGCTGACACCACTCAACGAGTACTAATTGTCCGGGAAAAGCTTCTCGAATCTCGCCCTTCGGAGTCTGCAAAAACTGTGGGACCATTCTATTCGTAAGAGAAAACCTACACGCACAGCACTAGTAAGTGTTGTAGAAGCTGGGCCCTGGTCCCTTGTGGACTGTAGTGCCGCTCAATTATTATTATTAGCAATCGATTCTGGAATCTCTGTGGTGTAAATCCACGTATTCGCCCACTTCACCACAAACTTGATTCTCGTTGCTAGAAAATATGTCACACATTCTTGATCGTGTTCATTTTTAGGGACTGAAGTTACTTAAACATTGATTCTTAAAACGGTCCTTCTTCCTCTTATATCACAATATGCTTTGATCATAGTACTTCTGAAAGACTCATTCAAAGTGCTCAAGTAATCAGTTAGATGAAAGCATTGTGTTACGTGACGTGAAAAAGAAAGATTACACGTAGATTTAAACAGTCAAATTCTATTTGATTTAGCACCATTCCTACTCTCAACTTATTCAAATGTGAAGCTAATTACATCCAGCTAGTATTTGAATTGAAAATTTGAGCAGGTGGAAAAAAAAAGCGTGCTGTAAATACATTCTGTCACGTCAATCAATTTCTCTCATATGCATGTGTCAAGACTGCACACACAGCGCCTCTAAACAATGAATGAAAAAGGCGTAAAAGCAAACACTTACGATGCGTGCATAAACACACATTCTCATTGCAGCATGCACCACCCTGTAATCAAAAAGAAATTAGCCCAACTAAATACCACAAAAAGGCAATTTATTTGCACTGTCAAATCCGAAACTAATAGTTTTCTTTGGCCAGTCTGCAGCGGGAAGAGTGAAACGAAATTTTTGCAATATTGAATTAAATTGCATCCGTTTGCAACATAATGATTTTTGTTATTGTTTCCTGCCCTTTTAGGTTGCTACTGCAATTTGCAGTAGTTATCCTAATGAGGGCAATAAGCATAAAAGTGCCATTAGCCGTTGGTGTCAACGGTGATAAGGTGCAATAATAGTTAGTGTTGGTTGCAGTTCAATGGCCTAAGACTGTGCACCCCAAGCACCTAGACGAAATCAAATGCATTCTGCTGTGGCGGTAAATATTGATGTTAGAGCTGACGTTGAATGCAGAGGTAATCATTGCTGCAACCGTTCTAATTACATTCAAACAAGCTCGGCATCTACATTGAATGGGTTTTGACGAATATTCATCTATGAGACAATTCGTTGCAATAACAACTGCTGATGGGAGAAGTATTTTAGTCTTCTTCATTCGATTATTAGGACAAAACGAAATATTTTACTTGTTTCCTACCCGAAATTGTCCTTTATAATGCCTTAGGCATTGAAAAGCTATGGTACTCCTTGTCATCACTTCCGATCTTCCTAATAATGAAACCAATAAAGGGTTAAAATGTGCAGTTTTTAAATTGCCAAGCTATGATTTTTCAAAAGCTATCCCGATAACCCTCATACTTTAATACAAAAAAAAGTTGGTCATCTGCACTGTTCAAAATGGTTCATTGTACAACCAGGCAGAACCTTCTATTGCCTGTAGTTCGTGGTTGTCCAAAGCAAACAGTCGCTTCTGCGCAAGGAACCAACATTATCTGCTCTTTCCACATTGGCGTCAGAATTCTGCACCCTGAGCAAATACGGGTAAGTGACAGAGAAAGTGTTCGGCAGTCTTGTCTTTCCTCCCACACATTTTATGGCTGAGATGTGAAACACTTACGTGTTGGGCGAAGATGTAGTGGCCCTTTGGTATAAGTATGTTGTTTGCCTTCTTCTCCATCAAGAACAAAAAGCCGAGGATTTCTGAGTCACTTTAGGATGGAATAAAGTCTCTTATTGCTTTTGCTTATGCAAAAGATGGCAGTTATACTGCTTAATAAATTTCCACCTAAGTATGAGCACGTTATTATTCTCGATAGCTTCAAGATAGATATACTCCTAAATGGTAAGTCCGAGTTTCATGCTCAAAGTCGAACGGTAAGTGAGTTCTAGTTAGTTCATTAAGTGAACTAGAAATTCACAACATCATTTAAACCTAGCGACTGGCAAGACTCCTTAAACCTAGTTTACTTGAACTGACTTCAGTGTCTGATACTTCTTTAGTGTCTTACACTTCATATACCTAGATGTAGATTAAAAGTCTTTCAATTTTGGACCGCGTTAATCACCAGCTCTGAACACCTTATGAATGTGTAGTCCATAACGTTCAGATGTAGATAGGAAGCTCAGAATTTTTTCTAAACAAGCGATTTCCCTGATAAATAGTTCAAAATAATTTGCTGTCCTTGATTCACAACTTTAGTAACGAATCGAAAATTAGTAATAGACGCATTTGACTTTATAGCAAATAGAAATACCTATATGTCCTTCCGATCAAAATTGGTTTGCTTACAAAGTGATGCGTGACCCATCACCTGTCGTTGATACCAATACTTAAAGGAATTCATATTTTTCTAAGTTGACTATTATAATTTCACCTAGGTGCTCTGAAATAATTAACGCCGCATTGAAATTTCTGACACTACAGTCAGTGTATAGTGTATAGTTGACTAAAGAAACCTTTATAATTTGTTTCCGATAAAAGTTGTTCTAAAAATGTTGGTAATTCGTGAAAACTTAAAACAGTTTGAAGTAGAAACGGTCAGATTGTGTCCGTGTACTTGGGCCCCAACCAACATGCCTCTCCAAACAAAACGATCTTTCGCCAGCTGCCGCCAGTTGCGCACTCTAAGTTGGTTGAGGCCTTCCTCCACTTGTGTGCATCACCTTAGCCTAGGCCGTCCTATATTGCTTTGTCCCAATGGCTCAGATTCGAAGACTTTTCGGGCCGGAGCAGTCGTGTCCATGCGCTCTACATTTTCCAGCCATCACAAGCGTTGTATCCGGAGACGCTTGACTAGGCGCATGTCGCTTTACAGCCCATAGAGTTCGTCGTTAATACTTCTCCTCCAGATGCCATCGACGCAAACAAGACCAAAACTCGCACGCAAAACTTTTCTCTCGAAAAGACTAAGTACTTTCTCATCCGCTTTTAGTAATATCCAGGTCTCTGCGACGTAAAGTAGGACTGGGATGATCAAGGTGTTATATAAATCAAGCTTAGTCCTTCGAGAGAGGGCTCTATTACTCAATTGCCTCTTGAGCCCAAAGAAACAGCGATTGGCAAGAGTGATTCTGCGTTTGATTTCGGTACTGGTGTTTCTGTCCAACCGCGGAGCCGAGGTCGACGAAGTCCTTGACTACCTCGAAGTTTCTGCTACCTAGTGTGAAGCTCTGTCCGTCACGTTAATGTTGTGCGTCCTTCCTTGATGACTGCATGTACTTCGTTTTGCCCTCATTAACCAAGAGACCCCTGTAAGCCGCTTCCGCCTCAAAGCCAGTAAATGCCTCATTGGCGGCTCGCTTTTACTCATTCCCTAACAACGATCCCGCGGGTTCACTTTGACAGGGACTTTGATCTGCTATAGTAGATTAAGCCTTCAATTCCTCAACTTCAACCATTTCAGGCAGCACATGACGTTCTTTGTCTTTGAAGCGAAAATCATCTTTTTGTAGCGTCGAAACTACTCTCTATATGATTTGTCGGTAAAAACAGATTCACCACAACAAGAATTCGATGGGAAAAGTGGCTTCTTTCAAGTAAAAAAGGAAATCAAAACCTCCCGCACATGATTTTTATTTAAGGCCAATGCGGACATATTCGAAGAAGCAAAGAACAATGTTGTAGTCTAAAACAGACACTGATGCAGACAAATGTCACACCTTTCCAGTGCAGTATGTAATCGCTTTCAAGATCAGCTACAACTACAGTTGGCGCCATCTTTTGAAAACGTACCGAAATATTGTTGTTTTAATAGTTCGGAGGAATATTCGTAAATTAATTCTTAAACTACCAGGAGCAAGTCATTTTCATACTCCTCTAGGCTTCAATTTGACAAAATATGCAAATACAATGCCAACCACAATGCATGCAATTGCTGTCAAGCTTGTGCCTCCACCGACCGTTCCAAAGTAGTGGACAAACTAGTGAATTCCTTATTAAACAGAATTAATCGTATATGCTCATATATGATAAAAGTTTTCAACTGGTTCGTCGCTCCTAATTGTAATTTAGACAATATTTTACTTCTCGAATGTATACAACTAATTTTCCTTCTCATTAGTCTAGGAAAACTTTTCTATGCGTTGCGACAATCAGCGGTTTAAAACCAACATTTACTTGTTATCCTTTTTCATAATTCCGTCTCTAATGAAACATCTGTCCTTTCTGTCATTATTTTCTAAGGGCAAATGTTTATTTATGAAACCTTTTTTTAACTCCGCTCATACAGAACCGAACAAGGGGAAAATGTGTCTGGGGGGCAGTGGTATGAAAAGAAACTCAACATCCAATCCAATTGTAAAACTTTTCCAAACACACTTCACTGTGGGAGGAAACCTAAACACCCCTATCTAGTATTAATAATTTCTAGAGATGAGTAGCAGTTGCTAACATGTCCTTTTGTTTTTCTCTTCCGTACCCGTATATTTTATGATTTCAGATTACAGAACAATTCCATCGGACATCGATGCATTGCAAGCCATGGCGATTTGGACAATACAAAAAACAAGTGTTTGGTATCCAACAGACGAATTAATTTCTATCCCGAAGGTGAACTCTAAACCGTACCGCGGCCACTTATGGCGACTTGAACTTTTAGCTAACCTTTAACGGTCTCTATTTTGTCGTTATACTTTTAATGAGTCTCAGTTTTCGAATGCACAGCAGCGGGTAGAATCGATATTTCTGTACGTTGAAGTGCCACCGCGCGATATGTGTTGGAGTGGTTTGCCACGTTTCAACAATGTACTTGTATTCACTAAGGCATCAAGAGTAGATGCAACTTTCGAATACTGAACAAAAATGAAATGGAAATTAATGGAGTTATTTGAAAATTTCATCAAATTAAATTCTGCAAAGGGGGGTGTGATGTGAAAGTTCTATACAATATGCATGTGAATACGCGTATTATTACACCCCGAATTGAATAGTTTGTGTTTATTTTAATGTCATTTTGTGTCTTATTTAAGGAATTTTGTAAATTTGATTATTTATGCAGTAAAGCTTATATTCTGTTGAGCTGCTTCTTTTAGATTTAAAAGGCCAAATCGCATCCGATTCGTATCCCGTCGTCAAAAACTGATAACTCATAAGATGAGTCAGGTGGCTAATCCATATGTGGAATGCATTGCAATGGAATATATATATGGGCGAACTTTCTACTCCTGCAAACGTTGACTAATCTTCAGCAGCCAACATAAAGGTTCCTGGAATGACATTTGGATTCTGCAGCATTTCTGAGGAGTGAACATATTCTTTGTAGTGTTATGAAAATAGTACGCATCATAGGGATCGCTTAAGCAAGGTATTCCATGGGTAATGCCTTCTCATACTCATATCTTAGTCTCAAAACACGTTAAGCAAATTTCTTATTTTTTTTTAAACATGCGATTTTTCTAGACTTCAGTCTACCTCGAGAAATAACGCCAACACATCTAATTAAGCACCGCCTTCAATACTGGCAATGGTTGCATTATATGGTGGAACTTTCCATCCTCTACTAGTCGGGCACATTCCATCATACGTTTTTGATGGCTCTACTGTTTAATTAGTCATGATCCATGACCTTCACAACAACATCGACTACTTTCAAGGAACCGCAAATTGTGCGCGTAGAACCACAAATTCGCCCGTTTGAATCCGAGGGTTGTTTGTATATCGTAACCGATTGAATTTTTACGTAATAAAGATATTAATCCTTACGCACAACCTACGGCTAGTAGGCCAGACTCATTTATTGTAATAGTCGTTCAGATGGAGAACTCTGCAAACATTGTTTAAACATATTACGCAAACATTTGTTGTGATGGCTTTTAGACCCTACAACTAGGCCTCTTGTCCAATTAGTGCCTGATCTTGAAACAGTTTGTTAGTCTACGATAGACAAGATAGTCAAAGTACTTCAGATCCGTGAAAAGAATCAAGAAATGCGGATCATAGTCCACCACCCCCTCGTCGTTTCAAGGCCGCGTTCATAGGGAAGAGCTGTACAGTGAAATGTCTATTTTTGTCATTCCTACCAAGATCGCCAGATTACACAGGATGACTGTGGAGAATTATTCCTACTCCTTCAAAGTGCCACTTGAACTATACAATTTGGTTCAGGTTTGGAGCTTTTCATTCTCTTTTGAAACAATTTTCTATTCTCAAGTAGCTTTACAACTTGGGCATGAGTAATTAACTGCCTCTAAAAAAACTACAGTTTCAGTTATCATATCACAGCTCTTGTATTGAATTTGTGACCACTTGCTCTATTTAAATAATGAAGAGCGAATGAAGTGCACACACATTTTTTAGTCCACATAACGCAGGTGGCAAAGACTCAAATGTGAAATTCAGTGAAAAAACAGACCCACACACACATCTCTCTAGCGGCAAGGGAAATAGTTCACATGAGAGAGTAACATCAGCAGAATGCAAATATGCACAGTGTATTTTTTTAACTGAAGGCCGTTCACGGTGAATTTTGCGAAAATATTGCTCTCGGCTTCTTCGCCCGCCAATGAGTTTTAGCTCCGCAAAATGTCAAATATTTTCTGAAGTTAAACAAACTTTAATTAACTCATCAGCACGTGCCCAGCACAGAGGCACGGCCTGTAAGTGCTCTCAGGCGGAAAAAATTTTTCAAACTTCTAAGCGCCCCTCTTCAATTACCCGAAAAAAAATAAGGCGGCACATGAACTATCGAAATTCTATTCAGGAATTGTCGTTTTGCCGCTCTGTATTCATATTCCTTTGAGCTGCACCCCAGAGTGCCAACAATTTAACCAGAACTCCCACTTAACTGCTGATTATAGTCACAAGGGTCGAAAGAAAAGGCAACGACATGCTCACTCGGAAGCTGAGAGATCCTTCGCATTCCAGTGAACTAGAAAAACAAAGTCTTTTCTGTGCGTTCCCATGTGGGGGGGGGGGGTGAGTTTCTATTTATCTGACACCCAGGAGTTACAAGTGTCGTACGATGATAGCAATAGGATTACCTGACTGTCGTGTTGAATACTAAAACAGCGCGTGTTACGCTGTAAGGGGATTGACGGTACACTATACCTATGATTTCGTGTGTACATACGTGTATGCCTTTATGAGACATTAAATTGTAGGCTGAAAGGGTGTTGACAATACTGATGTGCGTACACGATGACTATGATGACAGATGAAACACGCCCGACGAATGTTCAACTTCCGAAGTATGCGATTAAGGAAACGCACACGTGTAATCATTAAGAATAAGAACATCTACGTAGTCATACACAAAAGAATGTCCTTATAGTGTGACAAATTTCAAAATGAAACCGAGCGTAAAAACATTTAAATGAAACTGTGTTTGTTTAGACCAAACATGTGTTCAACTGCCCCAGATTTGATATGTGCCACAAAGTGAAAAGAATATTTGTATCTGCATACACACACGTTTGTGGAGTAGGTATGATTTATTAGGAAGGTGTAGTCCTCCTTTGAAGTTAACTCAAGGTACCTTGTGTGATGAGTCATATTCTTTTGTCTAGCGCAGTTCACTCCTCTTAACGTATTGTCCACATGCCCTGAGGACAGATACATCGCATTATTCATGCCACGGAGAAATCAAAGAGATTTTAGTTCACTGGCGAAGGGCTTGAGGAATTGATTAAGGATGCAGGATTATTCAGACTTGGTGACTGAAAGGAGTGCAACAACATGGACAACCTGAAATATTTTAGACATTGCTGTTTGCCGAGGTATCTGTGTTTGTCAGTATAACATTTAGTTTAACTATTTGAAAGGCTGTGGAACAACTGTTTAATATGGCGGAGTTGTTAAAAACTTATGTCACTAAGCTTGTTCACGCCCCTAAGGAAGCAATTTCGAAAGTACTTTTTCGGTTTTTTAATGGCAATTAAGAATAAATTTATCTTGAATTAAAACAGGCATAGGCGAGTATTTGCCACGCATGTTAGGGAATAATGAAATGTAAGCTATACCATGCTTTTCCTAAATAATTCTGCTTAGACAGCAACTCTTTCGTATGAGGAGCAGCCTTTAATGAATGAAAATCTTAATTTAAAATGTCTTAGACGTTTCAAGGACCGAATATAAGGCAGATATGATCTCGTGTCATAGTTTCTAAACAAATTGCTGTAGTTTTAAATGATGTTTGGCGTGATGTTCCGTTTGCAGGATTCGTAAGTCACCAAAATCACGTTGGTCCTTCTCCACTTGTGTGCGCCATTTAAGCCTAGGCCGTCGTCTGTTGTGTTGCCCCAATGGCTCGGATTCGAAGACTTTTTCGGCCGGATCGGTGGTGTCCATACGCTCTACATGGCCTAGCCATCTTAAGCGTTGTATCCGGAGACGCTTGGAACATGCGCCTTGTGACTAGGCGCATGTTCCTGTACAGCCCATAGAGTTCGTCGTTAAATCTTCTTCTCCAGATGCCATCAGCGCCAACAGGACTAAAAATCGCACGCAAAACTTTTCTCTCGAAAAGAGTAAGGGCTTCCTCATCCGCTTTTAGTAACGTCCAGGTTTCCGCTCCATAAAGTAGGACTGTGATGATGAAGATGTTATATAAATCAAGCTTAGTCTTTCGAGAAATGGCTTTATTACTCAATTGCCTCTTGAGCCTAAAGAAACAGCGATTGGCAAGAGTGATTTTGCGTTTGATTTTGGTGCTGGTGTTATTGTCCCTATTTACCGCGGAACCGAGGTAGACGAAGTCCTTAACTACCTCGAAGTTTCTGCTTCCTAGTGTGACGCTGTGTCCGAGACGCCGATGTTGTATGTCCTTCCTTGATGACAGCATGTACTTCGTTTTGCCCTCATTTACCACCAGACCCATTTTAGCCGCTTCTGCTTCAATGCCAGCAAACGCGTCATTGACTGCTCGCTGTGTTCGACCAATCACGTCAATGTCGTAGGCGTAAGCTAGCTATTGAGCTGACCTTTGGAAGATCGCGCCTCTGGTGTTGACCTGTGAGTTACGCACGATCTTCTCAAGGATGATGTTAAAGAAGTCACTTGACAGTGCGTCGCCTTGTCTGAAACCGGGGTATCATTTAACAAAAAGATTGTAAAAACTACTTCAGTGCCGTCAATGCTAACTACGATGGAAATGGTAATGTGAAATATGCGATGTAACACTTTGTATTGAAAGAGAATGCCTTAAAAAATTTCATGTGACCGAAAAATAGAATTTTTTTAAAAATGTCTTAAGTTTTTCCTTTCAAAATAAAAAATGTCACAAAAATCAAATTTTTTTAAACATAACTACCCCCGGGTATGAATGGATTAAGCCGTTTCTTTCTTTATCTTATTTATCGTGGCAAATTGAATGTGTTGGCTTTATATGAAATTATATTTTTAAAATATCAAAAGACAAGCAACCTTAGCTATAATCAAAAAAAAAATTCTCTGCAGTGCGTTACATTGTATAGGATTTAGGGATACTCTAAATGAAGACTGAGAAGATCCAGGAAGTTAACTGTAAGAGACAGGCGGAGCTATTATAAATAAAAGCTGCAATTCGTACTCGGTTCTACTGCCCTCCCAGTACTAAACCAGACTGTTTGGATTTCCTTGACATTATTACTGCCTAATATCAAATTCTTTTTTTCTATTTTTCTATTATTGTCTGTTCCGGGTTTAAGGTATCGAAGTCGATGTCAGAGTCTAAGATCTTAGCAACAAAGTCTTTGGATTCTTCTGACAAACCATGTTTGTACAGTGTAATACTTTGATCAAATACAGCAACTTAATGTGATTTAGATACAATTTCTCAAAGCCTTAAGTATAAAGGTCGAAAGCACCTAACTACATACTCGTACAATGTGTATTTAACTGGCTTAAATTGAGAAATAGAAATGGAGAAATGGTTTAATGTCCATCACCTGTTTGGGAAATAGACAAGGCACCTTGAACGTAGTAGTCCTTCCACTTTGCAAGTCCGAGTCAGGTAAGTCAGCAACGTCAAATATCAACGCTTTTAAATGTGTAACGAAGGCCATGCAAGTATGCTTTTAAAATTAACTTTGTTAGGTTTAGCGATAACATTCACTTACATTCAAAATATTTTAGACTCGTTCTAGTTTCTATCAAATAATAAAAAAAATTTGTTCCGTGACATTCATACGTGACATACGTGACATATTCGGGTAAACAACACTCATTTAGATTGCTGCGGCGATGCATCAGCTTGCAAGTCATGCAGCAGGATATTATTTTCCGGGAATGTAATAGTCTTTGGTGCATCAAATAACTGAATACTAACAAAGTTAATAAAGTTAAAACGAAACGTGTTGCCAGTTTAACATTTTCTGTTATCATTTCACTATGTATCGAGTTTAATTGACACAGTCATACCGTTATGAACACCGGCATTTTTCAATGATTTCCATTTCCTGACACTCAAATATTTGGACATAACCATCACTGTTTATAAAAAGTTTGTGCGTTCCTATGCTATTTTCTATGCCTCTCGCCTAAATGACAACTATTCGTCTCATTGGCATAGATTTAACAAGGCTCCGCTGCCTTGTACATATATGGGATTTGGCTTAACGTACGACTTATACCTCGGTGTATATTTTCGCAAGAGACTAGATGCCCAGATTAGTCACGAGTACCCAAGTACGAAATAAGATCATGCTTGATGGACCATAACCCCAAAGGTGTTTGGAGATAAGGCCTTTCTTAAATCTTTGCCGCTCTCTGGGTCGTAGCACACGATTGAGATTTCCTCTGAAAGCTGAGCCCGGAAAGTCCCCCAATCGTCTGGCCTGAGTCAGAAGGGTGAACAACTTAATTCAGACCAGTCAGTACAGTACACAAACCCCGGCTCTGCCCACAGTATTGGGTTTTATGCCACTATCTACTTTAATGGCATTTCTTCTTTTGTCTAAATATGTTAAGTGATACATTATGCCACTTATTCTGTAAACTGGCCAGATTGCACAAACAGAAAAGCATCATCAAACGAGCACCTTCCGTTTTTTATTGTAATTTGGTTAAATCATCTGAATTTTTTCTTATATACAGATTCCTCGGGAATAAATATTGATTTCTATTTCTAAATTGCCCATTGGAGATTTCTTGTTAGTGAAGCAGTGAAGAGCAGTGAAGCTTATTTCTTATCTCTTTAAAAACCTAACGGCAGTATAAAATTGTTGACTACGATTGCATTTGAATCATGGAGCATAACAGCATGGATATCAGTTTCGACGCCTCGAATAAGGGAAATAGACAATTAATAATCCGCGAATTTGTCTTTCATTTGAAGAAAAAACAAGGTGATATTTTTCGTTGGTGTTGTGAGCATAGAAATGAGTTGTTTTGTAAAGGTCGCGTAAGTACAATTATTATAAATGGAAAAGATGAAATCCATAAAAAGCCCACAGATCATACTCACGATCCGTTATACCATAAAACACAAGTGTATAAAACAAATTCTTATGCAAAAGAACTTGCTGTAAATACAAGCAATGTACCCTCAAATATTATTAATAACAGTTTTATTGCTTGTGAAGAAAGCTGTCGCGTTTACTTGCAAAATCATGCAAGTCTTAAACAAAAAATCAGAAGGATAAGATTAAATAAGCAAACAAAAGAACCGTGTAGCATTTGTGAAATAAATGTGCCAGAAAATTTGAGAGTTTTGGAAGGCGAACAATTTTCTATAGCTGAGAAAGGTATAAATAATAAAAAAAATCATCATTTTGGAATGTATATCTAATGTTCAAACTCTATCTGAATGTAAAATGTGGTTTGTAGACGGTGCATTTGAAGTAGTACCATCTATAATGCGGCAATTATTTACTATACAAGATGTCATGCTAGGGCAGGCTTTCCCGCTCATATTGACTGACTGACAGACTGCGTTATGAAGAATTCTTCTATGAGCTGCATCGAATTGCGTGCGATAATAACATGCCTCTTTAATGAAACTTTAAGCCGACAAATGAGAATGCTTAAAGTACTTGCATTTTACCGCATCAAGACATTCCTGCTTACTACGAAGAGCTTAAATATTTATTTGACGATGATGGTAATCGTATTGCAAATTGGTTCGGAAATAACTACGTTTATGTAGAAAGTAGAAAGAACATCAACAAATAAGCATAAAACCACAATACCAGGATATATTTGGTCAGTTTTCAAGCAAATGGAGTATACAATTTTCCTAGAACTCAAAATTCATTGGAAGCATGGCATAGACGCCATACAGTCATAGTTGGGGCATCACATGTAGGTATATATAAATTAATATCAAAGTTATGTTCGTGTTTATTATTGTAAAACATTCATTAACCAAAGTTAAAAACGGAGAACAAAAGAAGCCTAAAAGGGATATCATTAAGAGAGAAAATCAATTGAAGTCAATTCTTTATGCGACATCAAATTACTCGAAACTGGAATTTCTGTCGAATATTGCGACTCATTTGCGAATATATTAGAAAATATTGAAATTGTGGATTATGTTTTTTTTTATATAATACAATTTGGAAAACATACTAATAAATTTTCTTTTTTAATACCTTTTACTTATATGTTTAATTTTATTAAGTGGCTCATAGTTCTAAAAATAAACAAGTTGTCGACATCTTTACTAACATTAAATTTTTCAAATCGATATTTCAACAAACGACTTATTTGAAAGTCGATGTTCTACTTTGGCTGTAAAATTTTTTGCGACATTTTTCAATTCTGTATTGCACAGTAAAATCGACATTTATGAAAATCGAAGTTTTTTATCAACTTATCGACATCCTTACTAATTATTAACCTTTGTTCACCATTCATTTCAGCATAACTTTCAGAAGCTGCTAAATGGACAACGCCAGAAGAAATGTTGAATGAAGAAAGTAGTTTTCCCGCTCAGCATTGGCGAAGTCGACACAGCAAAGCCGTAGGCTCAGATGGCTTGCCATCGGAACTGGGCATATGCACCATATTATCTGTAAAGTTTAGGAGGATGAATGCATGTCCGACGACAGGAGTATCAGCTCTATCCAAAAAAGGGGTTTACCCTAAGCAAAAATTATTGAGGTACATATCCCACTGCCGTTCGCAACCTACAAAATCCTGTCCGGCAAACCAAGTGAACGTTTAAAGCCGTTTTGCACGGCACCAATCGACACGTCCCAGTGCGGGTTCCAGTCCTGCAAATTGACAATAAACTAAATCAGGCCGATCCTGAAAGGCCAGCGAGGTCCACGTCCGTACACACCATCTCGTTATTCATTTTAACACCACATACGAAACCATATGCTGCCAAGTACTTTGTAATGTGATGGCCGACTGTGTCGCACGATTCCCTAACATTCGTTATACAGCGCGCAAAAAAGCTGAATAACCTTTAAACCATTTGGAACCTGCTACGAGATGCACTGTCGTGTGATTTTCTCAATCTTGTACTGCGTTCTCAGCGGATCATCAAAGGACCAAGATCATGTTTTACAAGACAGTCTTGTTATACGGAGCCAGAATCCGAACAATAAAGGAAAAGGATGGGCGGATTCTTGGGCACTTTGAAAGAAAATTTCTACCGTGGATATACGGTCCTGTCTATGAGGAGGGCAAATAGAGAAGAAGACACAACCGTGAACTCTACGTGCTGTATCGAAATGTGGACGCAGACCGGAAGGAAAAATACAGTCGACTACACTGATTCGGCCAGATCGAGCGAATTAAAGGAGCTCTGTCAAAGTGGCCCTTCGGATCTAAGCCTCCAAATTTGAGAGACGAAGGCAGAAGCTCTGGTATAAAGACCAAGGAATCGCTGATGTTAGGGAACTTAACTTGGATGATGACTGAAAAAAGCTTGCCTGTGAGCATATAAGATGGATGACAACATTATCTCAGACCCTAACCCTGACTTGCCAGCCTGATAGGCGAATAAGTGAATAATCCACTCGATTGAAACTGATTTTGAATTAAGAGCACTTGATTTCAACAGTACCAAAAAAGCGGAAACTTTTTCAAATCACAACAAATGGCCACCATAGTCCACCAGGCACAAGGGCTTATTTTGTGTTTTTCTCTCACGAGTACAGAGGACCTACAGAATCTACATCCAACTCCGAACATTGAAATTTGAGAAGCTTTTCAATGACAATTAGTATTCAGTCATTTCTCACATCATACCCCATTGAGAGAATTTTTACCCGAACCTCTTTAAAGGGGACGAATAAAAATGTGTATGACTCCTTCCTATTTTTTGGTTGTATACGTCCGCTTCATCTTGAAAGTCATGAAGGGCAACACTTTTTCTCAGAATTTTAAAATATTTTGAGAATACGTCCGTCATGGTGTCAGAGGATGTAACAAACTGGAATGACATGTACACATTCTTAAGAACGAATGATGGGCTGTTCGTTTATTTGTGTGAACATTGCTTGTGACACGAGCATGTTGATTTTGACCCAAGGACATTTTCTTTTGTTGTCCTTAAACCATTGATTAAAGAACGTTTTGCTATAGATTTTCCTACAGCATAGCTCAAAGAGTAAAGTCATGATGGTACAGAAAACTGCAGATACTGTGAGAAGAGACACAGTGGAGGGTGTACTTGAATGTTTCAAACCCCACTCTAAGGATCACTGAATAAAACTACTTCGGCACGAATTAACTATATTCCATGCAAGTAGGAGTTAGGTCTAAGATCAAGGAAGGGATAGCGACTTATTGTGTTTACGGTTTCTCGTCAGCTTTATTTTTAAATACCAACCCAGGGAGGAGGAGGGAAGGGTCTTCAAAGGAGCAATTTTTATTTTTGCATGATACTTATGCACTTGGTCAGAATCAGCAGAATTTAAAATGGAAATCTGGGCTAATTGCATACCCTGTTCTTCTAAATAGTGAGACAGTGGCATTCAGCTTTTCAACGAGTATCCTCCAATAAGTACTGCGAGAGGAATAGCGAATTGGATGACTTTAAGGATACCGCTTAGGTCATATACGTTTCAACTAATGTCTCGGTTCCTTGCGTCGGACTAGGAATTGATGATCCCCTTTGGGTGAACAAGTCTATTAATAAAATACATCAGGTGAGTTTTCTTGGCAGCTGAAAAACACGTTCATAACACAAAAAAATTAAATCACATTTAAGAAATATAGTCAGACATTGTCCAAAGAGATATTCAAATGTCAATTAGATCCCACACCCAGACCATAATATTATCTCAAACTTTACTACCGAACGAGAATGGAACTATATTGCTAGCAATTCAGCGTAAAACAACCCTTTAGGACGTCATTTTCATTCAAAAACCTCTACAGTTGCACATTAAATATGTGGTTGGGTGAGGGTAAGCGATAGAAATAAGTTTGCCCGGGTATGGGGAAACATTTTCGGCGTAGATATAATATTCAATTTAGATAAGGATGAACACGCAAAGGGAATTAATTCGCTTCATGGTACCAACCAATTTAAAGCGTATCCCTTGCCTAAGGTCGGATTTTAAATTTGTAATTTGTAGACTGAGAAGAAGATGAATAAATATTGAATTCATAGAGACGACTGAGAGGAAATTGCTTCAACCCCATCCTATGCGAGAACGATAAAGAAAATTGTGCAAGTACATATTTATCTCATATGAAACAAATTTGTACTTTTTAATCGATCAGAACATTGAATATTTCAACAAGTAAACGTCGAGAATGTTCGCAATAATTTTTATGATTGCGCACTTACTTTCGATTTGAAAAAAAAAAAAAACAAAATCCTTTTTAAAGGAACTCGTGCGGTTCGGGTTCCGGTTTTGAACAGAATGCCTTGTTGTTCCTGCTCTTAAAGTTTTACAAAAAAACATATTTTGATAAATATGGCGGGTAGGGCGTGAAGTTAACATTTTAACCAATTTGTGTAAGAGGAAAATTTGGCTGTTCACAATCGTAATTATTTTGTTCTTTGAATCATCGGCCCCGTTGAATCAATCAGCAGCAGTCTTCAATCTTATTCAGATAGAACTGCCAGCTTTACGATTGGACGTCTTCCCACCTTCACCTCGTGTTCTGATATCTGCTAAGCGAACTCTGCCGTTCTCTCCTTCAATTCCCGCGATGACACGATCTATCGTCCACTGTTGCAGTGGTGTGTTGTCATCTACGACAACTTCTTTTCACAGAAAGATTTGGTTGCTTTTGCATCCACATGCTGCACTGTTGGGAAACCCACTAGGTAGACCGTTGCCCACTTCCGCCATAAATGATGCCTCAAAAAGCACACAGGCTGCACCTCATTTAGCAACCCTGTTGGTGTTTCGGCACTTGTTTCGGCGGCAGCAATCGCAACGGCATTCCAATTGGCAGATAGGCGGGTGTGAGTGACTCGCCGTAGTTAGGATCGGCGCCTAATGGTGTGATGGGACTTGAGTTCAGCATTGGTTTGACCTCGGCAAGTACTGCGAGCAGTTCCTCGTTTATTAGCAGCACGTTTCAAACCGTCCGCTGCAGAAGTCCCTTAGCGGCCGCATTGACCGCAGAAACGGGGCGCTCGTGGTGGTATGAAGACAAAGCTGAACCCTACCTCTGCTGCGGACTGGTGTACAGTTTCTCTCCCTCGCTCGAGCTGGTGGCGAATCGATTGGACCTTTAGTTGAGCTCCCACGAAGTTCCTTCCGTTGTCGCTTTAGATTGGACGTAATAAACGGAGATAGCTATGTACATATGTCACGGAGGATTTACCACGAATACTCTCTCTCTCTCTCTCGAATTGTTATATCAGCTCTGAAAAAATGGGTTGAGGACAATAATATCAGAGCGGGGCATGATACCATATATGCCACGTCAAATTGGCTGCAGACATACAATGGAACAAATCCAAGAGCCAAAGTACGGGTGCATGTCTGATCGATTTGAAAAAGGCGATCGACACCGTTTGGTTAGAAGGACTTTTTCTAAAACTGGTCAGACATGGCATAAGTAAACCATTGCTATACATGATCTATGACATGATAAGTATAAGGTAGAAAGTTCGTTATGAAAAATGGCAACGTGACGTCTACCATGGTTTTCGACATTAAAAATGGTCAGCAACAGTGTAGTGTACAGATCAGCGCCGAAGGTCGAAGTTATTAACAACCTAGCAGCAATATTGTGATGGAAATTAAAAATTAATTTCAATAAATGCGAGAGTTCCCTTTCAGGACCCCGCCGTCCAAGGCCTCAAGCGACACGAAGTTAAATTGGCGCAAGTTCCGCATTGTTGACCCACGGGAAGAACCGTTAGCTGTGAAAGCTTGGTGAGGTACTTAGGCGTTTGGTTGGACCAGTATTATACTTTGACAAACATGTAGATGCTGCTCTGACGAAAGCAAAGAAAGCCTTTGCTGTGGCAAGAAGGTTGTTTTACAGCAGCCAACTTGATTCCAGGGTGAAGGTAATATGCTATATGGCACTCATCCTGTGTGGTTCAACGTGAGTCCTTCCCAGATGGAAAAGATGAGGCTGTTTGAGAGGCAGTGTCTCAGGACCGGTCGTTGACGTTGCGCGGTCGTTGACTTCTACAAATAGCCTGATCTTCGATGCTTACTTCCCCAACATTTTGTATTTCGAGACGGTACGGCAGAATGGCTTTATTCCACCAGAGGCATTTCTTTATTTAGATATGATGGCTCTATTTCAGGACAGGGATGGATGTCCTATAATCTTCCATGTCGCACGCGAAACAGTGGACCGGCGACTCCTTTATGAACCGAACGTCGCTCGCAGCAGCGAGGATCTGCTTCGGTTCAGTACAGCGATCTCCGCCGGAGACGGGAGGGAGTCTGGGAAAGAACGTCACCTGTACTGGTGGCTGTGTTAAATTCGGCACCTGCCGCCGTTAACTTGTTTTTATGCATTATGTTATGTGCACGTAATGTTGTCAGCTGGGCAGTCTGTGGTTAGCTTCTTCATTTCAGTTGTTAGCAGTTAGTAGTTAGTTCTTAAGTTTAGTTTAGTTTTAAGTTTTATATATGTAAAAAAATTAAGGATACAAAAAAGGTGCACCACGGCGTACAAGGGAAGTACGTGACCGAAAATATGGAGGTATGTTACTGTAGATATGTATGATGTCAAAAAGTTTTACCAACGGGTGAAAAAACTATCAAATTCAGACAGAAGATATACTTCACGAAGGGGAATAACTCGTATTGGAGTCGCAGTCGATACTGAGAATTTGAAAATAATAAATACAAATACCGCTTCTGGGCAGAATATTCCACTATACCCAATTTACGATGATAGAAGAGAATTCCGCCCCGACCGAAACGAAGTCAAGATAGCGATATTTAGACTAAAGTCGAACAAAAGTACTCTCTACCGAACTCTTTAAGGCAACTGAAGCTGGGTTGTTAGGGCGCTTACACTCAGCTCTGGAAATGGGGCAGAGGTGGTCCAAAAAGGCTTTACGGTGAATGAGACCAAGACAAATTACCAGCTATCACCGAGAAAGGGCGTACAACATCGCAGATGAGGCTTCTAGTTACTGATAGACTTCATTTAATTTGTCTTCCACGTCAAAAGTGCGTACAACCCCAGAAACCAGTTCATCATCCCTGTTCTGCTCTATGGAGCAGAAACCTGACCAATCTCAACAGCAGTGAAAGAAGTCTTTTGGCGGGGAAAGACTTCTTTAATTAAATGATCTTTAATTGAGTTGATGGTTTTCGAAGAAGAACATTCGATCATTAACTGTACCGGCTGTACAACGACAGGCACCTAGACAGGCGTCTACGTTTTTAACGCCTAATACGGTAAGCCCATTTTGAGCGCGTGGACAGAACCGATCCAGACCAAAGAGCCCTCAATTCTGAACCAGTGGGTTAATACAATGGACCCAAAGACGCGATGGGGCACTAAAATGGAGAAGAATCTTAATCAACTTAGCGTGCGAAAATGAAGACAGCTGGCTGAAGACCATACCAGCTGGATAGGCTTATTGTATGAGGTGCACGTTCACCTCGGATTGTAGCGCAATAAGAAGAAGAAAAATGTAAAGAAGAACAAGAAAAAATAAAGAGGATGATCCTTAAATTCACATGGGATTTGGGATTATCTTTCAAACGCAACTTATCTCTTGTTGTGAATCCTATTGTTCTTTCACGAGAATAAGGAGTCTAAATTATCGAATACGGAAGCAGTTTATATCTCAGTGGCTAAATTAAATTCTCATCGACAATTCTTACCCTTTGAATGATCCCAGAATCTTGAAGAAGGTGGGTAACTAATCCAGGAACGAAATAAATCGCTTTACTTCTTCTTCTTCTCCTTTCCATGGCGCTACAGACCGGGGTGGACCAGGGCCTCAACCAACATGCCTCTCCAGCCAGCACGATCTTTCGCTAGTTGCCTCCAGCTGCGCACTCCAATTTAGTTGAGGTCCTTCTTAATTTTGTGCGCCACCTTAGCCTAAGCCACAGTCTGTTGCGTTGTCCCAATGACTTGGATTCAAAGACTTCGCTGGCCGGAGCAGTGGTGTCCAACCGCTCTACATGGCCTAGCAATCTTAAGCGTTGTATCCGAAGACGCTTGACCAGGCGCATGCTGCCGTACAGCCTATAAAGCTCGTCGTTGAATCTTCCCCTCTAGATGCCATCAACGCCAACAGCATCAAAAATCGCATGCAGTACTATTTTCTCGAGAAGTCTAAGGGCTTCCTCGCTCTTAGTAGCATCCAAGTTTCTGCGATGATCAAGTTGCTATAGAAAGCCAGTTTCGTGCTCAAGAGTGGGCTTTATTACTCAATCGATTCTTGAGCCGAAAGAAGCTGCGATTGAAAATAGTGATTCTGAGTTTGAATTCGGCACTGTTGTATGTTGGTGTCCGTATTTACCACGGAGCCGAGGCAGCGGAAGTCCGTGCTGCCTAGTGGTATGCTCCCGAGACGTCGAAGTTGTGTGTGCTTCCTTGGTGACAGCATATATGAACTTCGTCTTGTCCTCATGAGAGAGAAGAAACTGCTTTAAGCCTACACACTATGGACAAATATTTTTAGCCTCAGAGCGAGTGCAGCGAAGTTGCGATTTGATTCGTTTGGACATATTTTGTGGGGACCTGTGGAGTACCGATGTTATGCTCAGGCAATACTTAAGGCCATCATATCAGGCAAACAATCCGTGTGCTGTAGCCCGAAACTAGCCGGTCCTTCCGGGCCTTGGTGGCAGAATGCGCTACTGCAAGGCCCGCTTGAGGCTGTCAGCTGATCAGCAATCCAATTGAATCTCGGAGCGCTCCTTTAATATGCAAACGCAACAATCGTTGACTGATTTTCCAAAATTCCTACCTATTCAATTTAAAAACCGTTACGTGCATTAATTTTTAATTATTTTATTCAAATACTGTTGATGCAGTTAAGGGGCTTACGTTTAGTGAAAACAAAGAGAAAATAATTTTTCAGACTCAACTGCCATCGTTATTTATGCAATTCGAAAAATGTTGGGCATTGTTCGAAAGCTCAAACCATTCTGTTTGTGAACATGTGAACATGTGACTTCTCATTTCCAAATGCATTTGTTTGTTGCTAAAAATAGGAACACTAGGGCAACAATTCTATAGAAGCTCAACGCCTGTGGCCTTTTAAGTTTAAAGTTACTGCTTTTGAAAAACGACATGTGTACATCTTCCACGAATTTTGCAAAATTTATTTGCATTTCGTAGGAACTCGCATTGTTGATTAATGAAGCAAATGTTGATCAAGAATTGAATTATCATAAAGGGAATATTCGATTATTCCTCGGAATGCAGCTTCGGTCTTAAGCATGAGTTCATGGCACTCGGGGTGTTTAAAATTCAGTTCACAAAAAAGCGCTTGGTTTTGATAAATGTTAAAAGTTTGTTTTTTGTCTCCTTGTGGCATCGTTGAAAACTTTCCTGCCAGACGTATTGAGCAGGAAGTTACGGTCGTGCTGGCATGTGTTTTGCTTATTTCATGGTGCAGTATTTTGAAAAGTTAAAACAAATATGAAAAAGTACACAAGTGAATCCTTCTAGGTCGTGTAAAGGGCAGAACACATTTATATTCCAAACTTGGTGAAGGGGGCGGACGTGATTAAATATGTATAAGGAGATGGTCGGGACGTTCGAATATGAGTGCATGATCATATCGTCTGGGTTATGGTGATTTACATTTACAGGCGGTACAGTCTATTGGTACACACACCGTAAAGAGTGAATCGATATAAGTTATTGAGTATGATAATATGTGGTATCTTGGTGTGCGTAAAATAATTAGTGACAAAGTAAATTTCATTCATAGTTGCATCAAAATCCTTTTAAGGTTTGAGGAAGAAAACTTTTAGTTTGTAACAGAAAAAAGATCATTTTGATATAAAAGCAACACATATTTAATAGTAACAAGTTGCTGTTGCATAAAGGACATTAAATCATTTCCCTCTAATTAACCCAACTCTGTTATATCTCCTGCGGTTAAATTTTGTTCGAGTCACCATGTAAAAGGAAAAATAAGGAAGCTTAAAGGGTGATCCAAAGTGATGTTTGATTTTTAGTTGGCTTTTTTTGACGGATTGCATGTGACTACTATCTAACTGCTGTATAATTTTTGTTCAGTATCGCTTGGTAAGTCATCACGTGTATTTTATTTAGGGAATAGGGATTTAGTATCGATTGCAAGAGATTGCACCACCTGCAAGCTGTGACTGATCTTGGAAACGACATGAAATTTTTCACCAATAATAAGTGTGCATCTATGTCTGTTTTAGACAACAACTTTTTATAATACTTTGCCCTATAGAAAATGCTTGGATTTGTCTTTAATAAACTGCATTTGCGAGAAGTTCTGTTTTTTTTTTTTTGTTTTGTTTCATTAGAATACAAGTGCAACTGAAGCCTGAATGCTTATAGAAGTTAATGTCAAATCAACTTAGACCTATAAATCATGCAGAGCGTGCAAAAGTGATAATTTTGACTTTGAAGGAAAGGAGCGTATTGCCCGTCCCAAAACGTTTAAAAATTAGTTATAGGAGGCTTTACTGGATCAGGATTCATGTCAAACGTAAAGTGAACCTTAGGAATTGTTGGAAGTGACTCAGCAAACAATTTCCCTGCGAGTTACCATACAAAGTCTAAAGGCGATTTTGCACCTACGAAGTGCTTCTAAAAAAATCAAAAACAGGGACTCGTGCATACTACGATAACCCCAAGAAGAAGATACATTATTCAAAGCAAGGTGAACCCATTCCATCATCCTCTACATTGACGCCAATGAAAGAAATTCAAGGCTCAATTGTCATTCTCTGCATAAGATAAGACCAGTCGGGTTTGGTGTACTGTAAGCTGCTAAGACCAGACAAAATAATTGAATGGAAACGTTATCCACTATAATTAGTGCACTTGAGCCGTGAATTGAGTGACGACCGGCAGGAATAGCGAAAGACATGACAACATTTGTCACATAATAAAGCCCAGCCCCACTTCGATGTAACCTTCAAACACTGCCTTGAAACGTTAAAATAGAAGCTCTTTCCCAACCCGTTGCTTCCAACTACGGCCTTTGTGATGAATGCAAACAGATAAGTTATCGCCGTGGCGTAGAGGGTCAATGCGTCGACTCACACGTCGAAGGCCTAGGTTCGATTCCTGGAAGGAACGCCTAGAATTTTTCATAGTACCACCACTTTCGATTCGATGACAGCATTTAAAGAGTACCAATTGTCAATGGAAAAGCTCCTCAAATTTCGACATCGGAGTCGGCAAAAAACAATTATTATTATTATTATTATTATTATTAAAATGACCGAGGATAACCGTTTTGGGCCATTTGAATCTCTGATTGGATCGATGCCAGAGAGGACTAATTATTAGAGGTGGTAGTCGATAACAACCGGAGAGATTTGAAAAAGTTGTCGCTTCCGTGGCCTATTCTTTAAGTGATTTAATTTTTAAAGTTTTTTTTTTAAGTCGGACATAAAATTCAGTTGTTGATTTATTTTTTGTTTTAAAGTTAAGTTAAAAAGTACAGTGCTTAAATTTTTGATAAGAATTTTAATTCTTCATAAAGTTCAGACCTTGCCATTAAATGCAAAAAAATATTATCATACAATTAGAATTAATTTTTTTCACGGTTTGTGACACGATTCGGAGCAATATAAGTTTAAAATACGCTTAAAGTTCATTGATTATTTGCATTAGCACCATATTTTATGTAGAATCGCAAAAAACCTCGAACGGTGTCAAATCACATCCTCTTCGTACCGAATTTATGTCGACAAAATGTGATATGAAAAAAACTTCTAACGCATTGAAGCCATAATTAGTCGCGTTGTGTGTCTTGTTGGAACTATGCGTCGTCAAAGTCTACTTGTTCAATCGCCTGCTTCAAACTGTCTATAATCGTTCGCCCTTTGGCATCTTCAAAGAAGCACGGAGTATTGACAACTTTCCAAACTAGGGCATATCAAATAGTCGATTTGTCCCAATGCAATGATTAGTCATCGATGGCTTGCAGGTTTTCTGAGCGTATATATGCCAATTTTATTTCTCAAAACGTGACTAGAACTAATATACGAAAAATGATTGTTCTTAATGTTTGTTATTCCAACAAGCAACGTTACAGTTGTGAGTGGTCAACAGGCTTCGGCTGCTATAGAAATTGATAATCTATGAGAATGGCGATGCAACCCAATTCCATATTCAGCTCTGTGACATGTTCAATTTCTGCGAATGCCGAATTCAGATCGTCGGAATCATGCTGCACTTACAGCAGTTAATTTTCCACAGACAATGCATTACCCTGCCTACCGATATCAGTAGCACTGCTTGTCTCTTCAAATTTTAAATTGGTTGCGTAGTCGGGCGATTATGAAAGCCGCAATCGTCGCGTAATGTCAAGGAAAGTGCGTCGACCCACACGCAGAAGGTCTAGGTTCGATTCCCGGACATTACACCTCGCATTTTTTTACGGCACCATCTGTTTCGAGTTGTTGACAACACTCAAAGAGTATCAATTGTCTATGCAAACCTTCTCAAAACTCGCCGTTCGCAGTCGAAGTAGGTCACTTCTATTCATGAGAGAACAGTAGCGCGCACAACACGAGTAGTTGGTGTAGAAGCTATGCCCTGGTCCCTTATGGTATGTAGTGCCACTCAAGTATTATTATTATTAATCGTCGCGCAATGGTCAAAAATTGGCTAAGTTCGAATCACAATATTAGTTGCAAGTTTCACCAATTTCCACCGGTTTATTTGATTGTTAAGTAGCGCGTTTTAGTAAATGGCAAACATTCATCTTATACTGTGACACTTCAAATGACAGTTGAGTTTGACAGGTATCAAATGCCAGCGCTACCACCCTACAAAACCTAAGATGAAATCCTTTACAAACATCAATTCCGTGTTGTAATTATGGTCACTTAAAGACATCTGACAATCAAGGTTTGATCACATGACGTGCCACCGAGATGCCCTTTTTCAATGTTCGAAATGTTTAACCTGGCGACGAACTTATGCCCATGCATCAACAAACTCGATACTTTGGTATAGGCTTAGAACTATATTCCATTATTTTCAAATGGAAGTCACATTTGGCTGTTGACTTCATTTGTCGATCGGATTCAGCTCCAAATGGATCTGACTCAATGTGGCGATTTGTGACCTACAAAGTGCACTGCCTACCCTCTGGTGCTTAATGTAAGTCAACATGCCATTGAACTACCGATGGAGATGTTCATCAAATATGAGTGTCTTAATCATTGCTGTGCCAACAAATTTAATAGAAATAGTAGCAAATGTTTCTTCGATTGTCATGGTGGCAGCTGCGGCAAAGTGAGTAGGTGTGTCGCTTTCTATGTCGGAAGTTCAGGTTCGATGCTTGAGCTTAAAATTCGCTAATCCTAAATATTTTTCGCGAACCTACATTCCCCGATCACTGACAATCAGTGTGAAGAACTTTCTGAGTTTTTTCCGGTCACAAGAAACATCATTATTGGCCATCGTGGAGTAGTGGGTGAGTCCGCCGGCTCACACGGCGAAGGTCCCAGGTTCGTTTTGTGGACTCTTAGTCACATATTGCTTTCCACGGTGCCACATCATCATTCAAAGAATCTCGCAGTTGAGAGTTGGTGGGGTGTCAGAACGAACAACAATTTTAAAACCTCGGTGAATATGTCAATATTTGTGGCGCCTCACAAAGAGAATCGACCTTTGAACGAGACAATGAAGACAAACGGGCGTACACAACGAAATAATTTCGTCTCGAAGGAAACAATTAAAATAAGCTGCTTGATGAATGAAAATTCAAAGAATTCCTTGTCAGAAATGTAAGAAATACAGAGGGCAACCTACAAATAGAATTAATCTTTTAAACTACACCTACAGTAAAAAAGCCTGAAAAATATCTGCACATAGGAAATGTTTTCACCGCAAAAGTTTCGGGTCGACTGTTTCTAACCTAGATCTGAAACCGTCATTCCATTGAACATGAAAAGCTTTCTCTTGCATAGCGGTCAGGTTGCTACAGCGCAGATGCTTCCAGTCAGAATGAACGTCAGAACGAGTTCGTTAACTGAATCCTGAATTCTGGTATACCACCACTCCACAGAGAAGGTTGCTCTCGGCGCATGTTGCACGTGTTGCTTCTGTTCCATTTCACTTCCATTGCAATGGAATGCAATCGTTTGTCTTTCTGTTGGAAGGATTCCATAGTCTTCGTTAAGTTTCATTGTCGTTCGTTTCTCTGTTGCGTCCATTTGAATGTTTATCACAGGAACAGCATATCATGAAGCTTTTGAATGCCTGGAAAATTGGTAAATTTGCTTTGTGGAAGTAAGAACAACACAGTTCAAATTATGCGGCCTTATAACTTTGGGTCAAGCAAATGTGCTTATAACTACGATTGAAAAGTATCGACAAGAATCTTGAAAAGACATTCAATTTCCCAAAGAGAGTGGTACAACTTTGAATTTTGTTAGAAAAAAGCAGTTTTTCTTAATTTATTTTCGGACTTACGAGTAGAATAAGTGCACAGCGTTCTTATCTTAAGCGTTATCAAACAGATGGGAGTTTGTGATTTACATGATCACCGGGTGTCCCCAAATTCGTAGAGAATTATAGACGCTTGAACAATCCAAGTACCAAATTGAGTTCTTGATTGAGGGATACCAGCTGTACCTTGGTTGGGAGGAAGACCGATTTTATATATGAGCCTTTTAATGGGCCACTGCATCCGGTTACAATGCCATCCCACAGAGTCAGTATGGTAAGCAAGCTGTACCAGGCCAGGCAGCAATGTATACTTACATCGGCCCTGTCAGGGATTTTGGATAATAATCCACAGCCATCAAGATATTCCCACAAGGAGGCAACCAGCATGGTCAGCTAGGCCCTGGTCCGTTGTGGGCTGTAGTGCCACTCAATTATTACTATTATTATTAAGATTTAATAGAACAAATGGCAAAACTTCGAGTTCAAGCTCTCGATCAATCAATCTTTCAATCATTCTTCTGTCAATCTTTTCTTACCCATCTATTGCCGCCCCAATAAAGTCATTGTTCACAGAATCTTACGTTTTTTAAGAAGGCTTACCACTGGTCACGTCAATAAGATCTGTTGGTAGGATTTCGATTTTCACAAAACAGGAGCAAATCGCTCTCTCTAAATATAATAATTTAGTGACACTGCAGCCCATAAGGGACAAGGGCTTAGCTCATGCATCAACTACTCTTGATGTGCGTGCTATTGTATTTTTACGAGTAGAAGGAACCTTTAGTTTTTTGCCGACTCCGAACGGCGAAATTTGATTTCCATTGACAATTGTTACTCCTTGAGTGTTGTCAGCAAATCGAAAAAGGTGGTGCTATGAAAAAATCGTGGTGGACCGAACCTGAATTTTCGGCGTGCGGGTCAACGTACTTGTCCACTACTCCACGACGACCACAACACATTCCAGTATAGCAAATCTAAATATTTCAGAAACCGAGGATGATTTATTTTAAAAGTGCAAGAGAAACAAACAATTAAAAAAAATAAAAATGTATTATTAATTTACTTAAACAAATTTTCTTAAAAAGTCATTAATAATTTGTGGAGGTAACTTTTGCTTTAATTACAGCTTGCAAGAGTTCCCATTCTAACTTAGGGGCATCTCGAAGCGTGGACTTACTTCTGATAGGTCTATTCCAGCTGGGTCCAAGGCAAATTTCGCTTTGGAATATTCAAGTATCCATATTGATGCATTTATTAGTCAACAAACTCCCTTGTCCTACCCCGCTTGCAGCCATGCACCCCCACATTATAATGTTACCTCCACCCTGTTTTACGGTTACTTGTAAATTACCTTTGTTTTAGTTCGGTACTTGCTTTTCGCCAAACTATACGCCTTCCATCATTGCCAAACAAATTGAATTTGATTTCGCCGCTACAATTGACAGACTTTCAAAACTCTGGACTTTTGTTTGCATACTCTTTAGCGAAAGCAAATTTTTTTTTTTGATTCATGTAAATCATTTGAAGACGGGTTGTTTTACAGTTTCGACGAAGAGTGTCTTCTTAATTATTCCTGACATCTCAGGTGTTATTTGAAAGGTGTTTTTCGGGCTTGCTTAATTTTTTTTCAGAATACGCCGCTCATTAGCTGCGGTTAATATTTTCTTTCGTCCACTATTTGGTTTATTTTCGAAATTTCCTTCATTTCTTAGCTGGTTAACTAACGATCTGCCAACAAGTTTGCCAGTCTCTAGATATGTTTTACCCTCGCAAACTAGCTTAAGGATAAGGTTTCGCTCTTCCAGTGAAGTTTTTTTTTTTCCCTTCCATATTAATTATATGTACTCGTACATTTATATTGCGTTTCATTTATTTTTTCTTAGCTCCGAATAGTCTAAACTTAATGCTGGTTATCCAAATGAAGTCTTTCAGCAGAATGAATTCAACTTACAAAACATCGCTATCGCTTGCGCGTATAGTTTTTGAGCAACAATCGAACTGATAAAACACATTAAACATAAATCAATTAAGACATAAACCAAATGAGTGTTGAGAGACTTAAATGTGATATCGCCACGCCGCCTACATGTTCCTTTTCATAAACGGCTTATAGGACTTATCAAGTGACCAATTTACCTGGTGCTGACTACCTCTGACTTCTTGGCTCTTCTTTGCCACCTCCAATAAACTATCGAATGCCGCCAATGGGGAGTTCAGTCGTGTAAATCGAATCCATCGACTCCAGTTACATCATTTGGTCAAACCCTAGACAGAAATGCTTCAAACCTGAGTTGGATAGAAGCAACATTTACTTCGGATATTGGGACACCGTTCTCTTTAAAATTCGATGAAAGTGTATCAAGTAGATTTCGATAAGATCCCAGAGAACTTTTGCCAACGTCGGAGACACTTTTCACTAAACCGGATTTGTTCGTGAGCGGAAGTAGCTAAGACACGCTATTTTTTGAATGAACCTTATGTCACAGAAATTGGCAGCAGCTTGCCAGAACTTGAATGGCCCTGTCCATTGACCTAAACCAATAATGGTAAACGAAGAGCATATTAGTAGTGATCTGACGCAGAGTTCCCCTGGGAACTGATGTCACATCGGTCTGTCGAAACAGCTATGGTCTAAGTTCCCCAAATTTGAGGGACCTGGGTAATATTCTACAAGACGCTTATCGCACCCGTTTTATTATAGAAAGCCGAGTGATGGATAAAAGCAGAGCGTATTATTGAAACCTTCGAAAGAAAAGTTTTGCGCCGAATATGTGGTCCTGCCTGGTCTTGTCGCGAACTCGAGCAGTTGTGTACTTCTGTAAATGTTTATCGGAAAACAAGGAACTGCCCACTACACTGACTCGGCCACATAGACAACAATGCCTTCGAGACCCAGCCTCCCAGAGTGAGAATTCCGCTAGAAAACATGATTTTTGACAACTGAAACAAGCGCGCTAGGAGTCGTCAATAATTGAGGTGTTTAAGGATCACCTCAAAGGTAAAAGCCACCCATTCTGAAAGTTTATCGATTCTTATCCTCGCTTGCTTTTAGCCCAGCTCGCTTCATCTATCTTTTAGACATCTTAGACTACGAGGCTGCTCTTGAGTTTGTAGACAAGAATTTTAAGTGTATTTAGCTGTCAATATAGACGCTTATTCGAGGGAGAATATTATGTTCCACCGTAGCCAGGGCACTGATTGTCATTTTCAAAACTTTGACGTTAGCTAAACGTGGGTTTTGTCAAGTCTGAACAGATAGAATTCCGCTTCCTACGCCATCCTCGGCCTAGGATAAATCTGTGTAAATATTTTGCTATTTGGTACAACTTCACGGTACCGCAGGTCTTGACGTCATTATAATTAATTACAATTTCTTCAAATAAGCACAAAATCAAAAAGTTCAGTAAACATAACTGACAGTTCAAACTTCCACATCCAATTGAAGTAAGTCTAACCGCTCGGATACAAACACGCAGCTTGCAGGACCCTTCTGCATGTTTTTTTCTTCTTTCCATCCATGAGTCCAAAGTATCAGTTGGTGTCAGGTTGAAGGTACGTGACAAATCGTTTTGGAATTCTTTAAATTGAATTCGAATTCGGGAACGTTTCGCGTGCTCAGCGCTACGGCAAGGAATGAAAATTCAGAAATTTCTTGACATAAGCGCTAGTGACATGAACATGAGTACACTCCGATTCCGATTTAAACTTTTATATCATCTCTTAGGAATTTCCATCCCGAAATGATGACGCTTGTTGTTCCGCAGAAAAACTCCGCTAAGACCGTACGTGAAAGTTGTGCGCTGCGATTTCTACGGAAAGGCCATACACACTCGTACATCCATTTCGCCGGAGAATGAACAGATTTGCCTTCAAACGATTTTTTAATTTCCGTCCCACGCCATGAGATAGCGAATTGAAATCCTGTCTGAAGTTTTAAGAAATAAGTTAGGGCAGAAGTTTAAGTTGCCTAAAATCAAAGTATGTGCAGCCTCCGGCGAACTAAATCCAAACCAATTCAGCTGTTCAACGGTGACTCTGTTATTTGATACAGAGCACTGGAACCGCCGATGTGAACCACCAACCGGGATTAAAGTAAATCTCTTCTCACCATGGAACTCAAATGATGTGGAAAATCTTTGATGTGATTGTTGGCATGAAAATCGATTCCGAAAGTTCCCTTTCTTTCTTTTCTGCTATAAACAGTGCATGGTGCTTGGGAAAATGTTTCGAGCAGCACCATCAAGGAAGGGAGCGACAAAGAAGGGAACCAGTTCATATTTCCTATATTTCCTGCTCTCTTGGGAATCTCGTTTGCTGCGTCCAATTTAGTTTTTTTTTCTTTCATTCTTTTCCTACTCATTCTGCTTCATCGATGAATGGAAAATACGCGGGTGAGGGAAGCAAATTTACGCTTGATGGATAATTTAGTTGGACGCTAAAGTACCGATGACTTGTGTTTGAAATCCTTGTTGTTGTTGAGAGTAGTGCTACGGAGACTCTTGATGGCCTCGTGTGTGCAATTTGGATTTATTCCTTCCGAGTGCTTGGGTTTGACAGAAATAACGTACTGATCAGAGTAGTTCTGAAATGTCTTCCTAAATTTTTCCATTTGGATTCGAGAAATAGAAAAAGTGTCAAAGTGGTAAAACTGATTGTGTCATAACTATCGATAGAATTATTTAAGTCGCAAGTCTTAGCCTGAAGAAAATATGGTGGACAGTTATTCCATTCTAAGCAATTGTGCAAGGGTCTGATTCTGTCGGAATGCTATCAACTTCATCAAGTTTCTAGTTTCAGTGTCATATCTCTCGAGTTATTGGCAGTACTGTGAGTGCTGTCAAACTTCTGAAGTCCAAACTAAGTCGTCCTTTAGGCAGGAGATTACAATTTTATTGTTGGTTTTAGTCTAAATGATGAGAATTTGAACAAATTGGAACAAGTGGAATTCGTGGCCTTTTTTCTTTGCGGGACTGAAATTTTGCAACGGGTCCACCTCCTTTGAGTTATAGACAAAACTCAAAGAGTCCATGCAGAGCTTCTCAGATCTTGACGTTTGGAGTCTGTGAAAAAATTGTAAGTCCCTTATACTTTTGATACAGCAATAGCTAGCATAACGCGAGTAACTTCTTCAGCTTCGACATCTTGCTTTGTACGTTGTAGTGCCACCCGATTTGTTCGCCTTGCTACAAAGATCTGGAAAAGCAGTTTCGTCAGAACTTCTATCGAAAATCCTACCCAAGAAAACTTGATATTTTGGTCTTCAAAGTGAAATATGCTACATTCTTACGAATTTGCAATATATTGGAATTCGTGGTGTCTTAATGGTAAGTGCGTTGACCGCCACGCAGAAAGTCTAGGTTCGATTCCCGGAAGGAACACCTCGTATTTTTTCACGAGACCACCTCTTTCGAGTTGCTGACACTACTCTAAGGATATCAATTGTCTATGAAAAGCTTCTCAAAATTTCGCACTTCGGAGTCGGCAAAAAGTAGTAGTAGTTCCCTTCTACTCGTGAGAGAGCAGTAACACGTATAACACGAGAAGTTGTTGTTAGGACTATATGCTGGATTTAATAATTTTTGCCAAGTAACCAAAGATGTGTGTGGCCTTACATTGTCATGATGGAATGCAACACCTTTTCGATTTGTCAATTCGGGTCGCTTTACTTCAACTTCATTGTTCAATTTTGTTAGTTGTTCAATGTAGACATCTGAATTGATCGTTTGGTTGGGTGATAAAACTTCAAAGTAGACAATTTTCTTTGTCTTCCCGCATGATTACATAACTTTCGTTTGATGAATATAAGCTTCGAATCGAGTTTTCGTATAACATAATAATAATATGTTGTCGACGATTAGCAATTGAATAAGCTCTAAGAATTAAAAGGACCGATAAGGTCCTATAATTACGTATATCATGTGTATTGTTTTTGTTATGAAGTGGAATTACAATTGCACATTTGAGTTTATCAGGAAAAACTCCTAATAGTACACTTTTATTGAAAATATGCGCTAGTACATCAGCAACATTCAAACCAATTTTTTTCAATATTTGATTAGATAATCCATCCATACCACAAGAATGCGAATGATTTAAAAAACATATTGTTTTCCAGATTTCAAAAGAAGTTATTAGGATTAAACAAAAGCTGTTTCTGGACGTTCCGACGTCCATTCCATGTTTTATTCTCATTTGGACAGCATTTGCATGATTTACTATTTGTCGAAGGGACAGATGTCGAAGCGACAGTAGCAAAATATTTGTTGAATTCTTCTGCAATACTGTAAGGATCAGATATTTCAGAGGAACCGCTTCTTAGAATAATACGTGTCTGTCTCTTTGAACGACGACTAAACATATTATTAATTAGCTCCCACTCCTTTCTTAAATTCACCTTGCATTTTCCGAATTCAAACCGATGGAACTCATCGCGACGGTTTTCTACATCTTTTTTGATTTGTTAGCATATTTTTTTATAACGAGTGCTTAGACTGATGTTTTGGGCATGCTTGGAAAATTTAATACTTAGCTTATTTTTTAACTTTATTTTCTCTAAGATATGTCTATCCATCCACGGCTTAAGTTTTTTTTCAGATCTCTTACGTCTAACGAAGATACTGGATTCTTTTATATGTTTGCTTAAAGTCTGCAAAAAAAGATCATACGCTCGATTTACATCATCTTCATTATATACATGCACCCAATTTTCTAAAAGAAGTTTTTGATTGAGAATATTATATTGAATTGTACTTTTTGGAGGGTATGCAGTTTGAGTTACATTGTGATGTGACGCTTTATCTAAGTTATTAATTAAAATACCTGTCATGCAATGATCAGTGATCTGTAAATCAAGGTTTAATCCTACACAATCATTAGGTGAAATTTTCCAGAAGCGGGCAACTACATGGTCTAAACAAGATCCAGTCAAGGGCCGCGTAATGCTAGTAATAATAGAATTCATACCATTCTCCGCTAAAACTGTTTCATAAGAATCAGTTAAATCATTTCGAGAGAGCAAATCCAGATTAAAATCTCCTAAGAGTATAAGATCTGCTGACTTTCGTTACTTAACAATCTTGAAAATTCTTCAATAAACATCTCAAAGGAATACGAATGCAATTTATACAGACACATCAACGTTAAACTAATATTGCCAATACTACAACATAATTTTAAAACGTCAGCACTTACGGAAATACATTGTACAAAGGAAGCATTGATTTCATCTCTAACGAAAACACCAACGCCACCTGCAGCATAATCATCATTCAGGGCAGCACAAAATCTATAACCCAGAATAACAAAGTCATTGATTTCAGAAGAAAAAAATCCAAATTTCAGTGACAAAAACGAAGTCTGGTTTTTTGCGGAAAGTCTCAATATGAGCGACTAATAGATCAAAATTTTTTCTGAGGCTTCTGATATTTTGATGCACAATCAATACGGAATTAAAATCGAAAACAAGATTAAAGAAGTTTCCATTACTTAAAGTTTCAAAGACAGTATTAATGTTAATTTGATCTAGATTATTACAAAAATTCATTAGCAATTAATTGTTAGGTAGATTATTATTCAAATTATTTAGATCCTCGAAGGAAGGGATTATTACATTAATACTGTCTTTTTCCACTTTTCTTAAAAGAATACGACCGTTCTTAACCCAAAGGTATTTAAAATTCTGTTCCAATTTTAACTTTTTTGCTGCTGCATACAATGCCCTATTATGTTTTGTAAGACTCTCATTAATATATATTGTTATTACAGTTTACATTAAAGAGAGAGTTCTTAAGATTGTTTTTTCTCGTTTTTTTAGAATGCATAATTTTCTCTTTCAGAATATTAGATGACAAGTGAACACAGATGATGCTTTTCTGACTGCCATTACTCCCGCTGCCAGCAGCTTCTCCAGATGGTCTTTGTTGTCTCTTCACGTAACATTTCACCACATCATTTTCAGAAATGTTGACATCAAGAGCAGTGTTGAAAATTCTGTGAGCGATCTCGCGTGCATTACGCTCATTGACTTGTGAAACACCCACAATATCAAACGCATTTACAAGTTCCCGTTGTTCGAACCAATTCACTCTACTCTCCAGTTTACTCATTGTCTGTCGTAAAGAGTCGTTTTCCGACTGAAGCTTGTGAATGGAAGAGAGAAACTCAGCATTGATCTTTTTTAAATTGAGAATCTCCTCTGACAAATGTTTTTTAGAGCTGACAATCTCATCATATAGGTGTTGAAGGGTTAATGCACTGCGTATGTCATCACTGTTTGTATGTGTTGCACTAGACAAAGAACCAGACGAATGCTGCGGCACTTTTGTCTTACCCACTGCTCTTTTGCTCGATGACGTAGAGGTTTCCTGCGTTTTCAGCGATTGTTGTTGTTTTGTTGATGTCGCACAGTTAGGCCGAACATGTTCTCCCAGAGGAGGCAATGAGTGCAGAGATCTTCGTCGAACACTCGAACAGTTTTCGCAACGATAACCCGCAGCACTTGATTTAAGGAAATCAACGTCTGTGGCAGAGAGGTTGACGCAGGAACAATGAAACAATCGACCGCAATCACAACATGAAATACCTTCAGCATCCCCGCGCTCTATTTTTTGATTACACACTAGGCAACTCATAATTAGGAATGAAGCACTATAAATTACCCCACTAGTTATCACAACAGGTCGAACACGACTGTCTTCCTTTGGCAGTCTGCATAATTTAAAATTAGAGGGTATTAAAAAAAACCAAGTCTGAAACGTATACATGCACACGTATGACCCAGTAAGAATACTGCAAAAGTAAAGAATCAATTATTACTATTGTGAGAGTAAATATTGCTGGTGATCCTAGCTTGCCAATTTCCCTTGATTTGCAGCAATTGTACGTCTTGTAGACCACCTTGGCGTATTTTATATACGGCATTGCACCATTTTTTTTTTTAAATTAACAAACGATACGTAAATTGCTACTAGGTTGTTGAAATCACGACTATAAGCATTAGGTTTTTGAGCAACATTAATTTTTGAGCAACAACAACGTATAACGCTTTGGCAACATTAGATGGTCATGCGACATTTCTATTTTATTTTTTCATTGATCCTATGTGCAAAGAACACTGTGATTATGCGCAAACTCCCCGAACTCTTAAGGCCTCGAAATAAAGCATAATAATAATTATAGGGCACTACAGCCCACAATGTACCAGGGCCTAGCTTCTTCAGCAACTACTGTTTTCTCAGGAGTAGAGTGGGCCTACAATAATTTGTCGAAGGGCGAGATTTGAAAAGTTTTTCATCGATAACTGGCGTTCTTTAAGTGTTATTAGAAACTCGAAAGCTTTCCGTGAAAAACAGGAAGCGTTCAGTCTGGGAATCGAACCTGAAATCTTCGGTGTGTGAGTCGTACTACGCCACGGCGATCAAAACTTTAATATAGGTGCTTAAAAAATTATTCTAACAAAGGCGTGAACCACAAGTGTATGAGATTAAATTACTTTCTCTTTCCAAGCGTAAGTCTATTGTTAGCTTACAAAACTTTTTCTTGACGCGGTGCTTCCAAGGTTGGTAGAATTAATGTTCGACAATGTTGGAACGTAACAATAATAGTTTAGTGGCACTACAACCGACACGGGACCAGGACCTTGCTTGCTTGAACGGCTAGATTCGAGAAGGTTTTCATAGACAATTAGAACTCGTTGAGTGTTGTCGGCAGCTAGAAAGATGTGGTCCCGTGAAAAATACAAAGTATTAGTCAGGGCTTCGAATCTGGTACTTCAGCATGTGGTTCGATGTACTTACCCACCACGAAAACCATATTCATACCCCCTGAAATATGTGCAATTTCAATTGATAAAAAGTCACCTAGAACGAGCCGCGTTTTAATGACATGGTCCCTGACTTTTAAGGAATTGAAATGTTCATCAGAAATGCATCGTGTGCGCGTATGAAAAAGCGTATACATACATATATGTACGCCCATCGCTGGGTACTAATCAGCCATCAGCGAACTAGCAAAATATATTTGTACCTAGGAAACTTTCCGCACCATTTATAATAGCAAGAATCAAAAACACGCAGACAAAACATAAATCTAACGTGGGGTAAATATTGATCGTGCTGGCGTTTGTAAAAGGACTGATCTGTGTCTATCGGAGTGCTACCAAAGAACTAGAATTAAACAATTAGTTTTGTTTCAATAGTCAATAGTTGTTTATATTGTAAAAGAAACACTCGAGTCGTCTTTAAAAAAAAACATGAATATAATTATCAGTCTAAGCTCCTGGAGTAATGTAGAAAATCTAGCCATATGGCTACTAAGCCTGTTACCATATCGCAGTTGATGAGGCTTCATCACTCACTGGAAAATAATGCACAGTGAGAATGTGACAAAGGATATCAAAAAAATACAAACTAAATGAAATGAAATGTATGTACGTAAATATAATGAATATGTATTGTTGACTTAGTTATGAGAGGTGTTGTGCACAAATTCTTAACAAACTGAAATACCACACTAAGGCAACGATGAAAACTACTGTGTCTAGCGTATGAATGAAATTATTTAATTTATGCATAATTTTTAGTTAATTTACAAACATGGAATATTTTAGTACGTTTAATAAATGCAATATGTGTTGTGATTTTTTCCTGTTCGGGGTTGTGCATTTCCGCGCCATCTAGCTAATTGTGCCGACGTGCGGAAAAATTAAAAATAAAGCTAATTCAGTTGTCAAAAGTGAATTCATTCAATTTGAAATGAAAATCATGTTTTGCGAGCTTAATTATATGCATGTGTATGTTATTTCAATTTTATTATTTGATTTTTGGTTGGTTGTGTTCACTTTGAACGGAACAGGGTAACAATTAGAATACCGGAGGCGCTGATTCCAGATTCTGTTCACACATTTAATGAACTAAATAGTAAATTCACTGAAAACATTAAACTCTATATAAGACAGTCAATGAAATAAATGCTCAACTCCATAAGACAAAACATAAGAATTGCGCTCAAATATTGGGCGTATAAAATAATTCCCTTATCAAAAGGCGGCGCCACCTGCAAGATGTGGCAGATCTTGGAAGCGATTTCCTACTGCATTGAAAGGTGTGACATTTGTGAGCAATAATAGGCGTGACTCATCATCTTTTGAACATTTTTTTTGCTTCTTCGAAAATATCAGAATTGTTCTTAAATAAAACAGCATTTGTACCTGTTATAGATTTTCTTTCTTAATTGGAAGAAGTGTGCAGCTGAAGCTTATTGCATGCTCGGAGAAGTTTATTGTGAATCTTCTCCGACTGAAACATCAGACAGAGTGTGGTTGAAAAAATGAAATGCGTGAAAAAATCCATCAACAACCGAGAGACATGACAAGGTGGTCTTGCAACATGAAAACGACAGGCCGCACGTGTCTGTAGGGGTCAAGAACTATCTGGAACCCTTAAAATAAAATGTCTTAACCCACCCGCCGTATTCTCCAGACCTTGCTTTTTGCGATCAGTGGCTTTTTCGATGGATGCAAAATGATTTGGGGACTCATCGTTACTCCAGCGATGCAAATAATAAGAACGCACTCAAAATCGCACTAATTGCGCCATTTGTGTTATAACTACAATTGTTCTTCAAAAGCGATGTTACAAACTCTAGCCCCTGCTATCTCCAGTTGAACAAATTCACTCCTAATAAGCACAGAATGTTAAACGTAAGGGATTGTGAATTTTTTCGATGGCTTCGGCCCCATTTAGCACCTCAGCTGACGTCAACTTAATAAGTTTGCTGTTAGCCCTTAGGCAAACTTACATATATTTAGAATACGCTAGGAGACAGCTTGAAAAGGTAGTGAGAATACAAAAGTTGAGAGTTATAAAGTGTGACTCTAAGAAGTACAAAAGCACGCCCAAGACTCATTATTGCTGAAGAAGCTAGGCCATTGTGGACTTAAGTGCCATTCAATTTATTTATTTATTTCGAAAATCTGGGCATTCATCAGATATTAAAATTCTTCTTGTAGGCTGAAGACACCTTTAAATTAAAGTTTTATCCAAAACGTTGGTAGAACATGCATTAATTCCCAAATGTACAAACGAAATGCGTACATCACCAGTCTTTAATATGTGAAGGGGTTGGATATAATCATATTATGGTTGATTGCCTCCTCTCACTTCCGATTGAAAGTTTGTCCCACAATTCGAACAATCTTCATTCCAATTCAATTAACCGAACCATATATTGCTACGAATCGTTCTGCCAGATAACGTGCAACGCCGTGTGTAGCTTCGTGTGCTCAATTCAATTATTTTTCCATATTTGCGTGGAATATTCGTCTGATTACTTTCCTTCCTGGGAAAACTTAACCCTCCTTTACCGCTAGCTTATCTTTGAAGTAGTATAAATCATTCAATTTCAAGTAATCACTACGTATTACTGAGGAATAATTACTTTCTCAGTCTCGTGGATATAATCTTGCTCTTGGTTCGGAGAAATATGCGGGGTGGGTTAGAAGTTCCTTCCCTATGTAAATCTGGAGCAAATTTTATATGAAAAGTGATGAAAAAAATTATCAAATTACTTCGGTTAAGTGGACGCAAGCGGTATGCATGCTCCCGTGGACCCTTTTGCTAGCACTTCCATGGCATTTGGAATTGCTGCCCTTTGCCCAAAACAACACCTGAAAATAATCAATGGCCGACAGCTCGAGCGATGTAGGTTGCTACTCAACTTTGTTTGAGCAAAAAAAATCACCAAAACGAAATTTATCAAGCCAAATTTGACATAGCCCCTTAAGGCTTCGTCACCAAAAACAGCACATAACAATTTCCTGAGCTTGCGATGCGTTTATCCCTACCGGGATTAAGAAGGCAAAATATGACGAAAAGTTCGTTTTGATTTTCCAACCCACGCCAAACTAAAGCTACTCTGGTTGACGGTTGATGTATAACAATAATTAAGTGGCACTACAGCCCACAGGGGACCAGGGCCGACCTTCTACAACAACAACAAAAGTATTAACTTTCAAAATATTAAAAAAAAATAACCCTCAAAATACAACTAAAGCCATCTTTGAGTGAAATCCGCAATTACTTGCTTGCCCACCCAATAAATTCCAGTACTTTCTCATCACAGGGCTTATCAAATTAACTACATATCCAATGAGCACTCCTTGGTAAAATTGCACAAAATTATTTTAACAAGTAGCAGAAATTGCAGAAAATACTTCAAACTAAAAGTTCAACTTGTTCCTCAAAATGTTGCTACAGGAACCATCTTTAAATGGCAGCATGACAGTAGTCTATAAGTAGGGATGAGCAAATAACTTTTACATGAATAATTTTCATTAGAAATTTTTGAATTCATATAAACATGAGTTTTCAAATTTTCTTTGAAGAACCCAGGTTGCATCCTTGACTCTCATTCATGCCAGTTATTGCGCGAGATTTCCAACGAAACATAAATGAAGGCGTACATTCAGATGAAACATTTTATGACCAATGCATACGTAGCCCTGAAAAAGTTTGTTTAATATCACTGCACTTAACTGGTATATTGCAGCTGTTGGCTATGAACTGCACTTTGCTAAACTTTTTAATATTTCCCGTTATGGATGTGTAACTACTGCAACAAGCATAAAGCCAACATAAAAGTGTATTTTAACACCACGGTGACCTAATTCCATCTCGGTGGAAATGTCGTGAAAGTCATAGAGAGAGTATCCAGCAAAGCTTTATAGAAGTGCAGAAAAGCAATCAGCTCTCATCAAAACAACTATGTGTCAGGCAGAAAAATTATGCATTGCGTATTTTATTGAGTCAACGAACAATGAACAGAAATCGCCGCAGTACTCTTGGTAAGCAGTGAATAAGCTACACTCATCGAGCCTTCTGTGAATTGTGTGGAGTTGGAAATGCTCACACAGCTTCCACTATCCGTGCAATAATGTTCATATGGTATGAGACGATATGGGGTACACTGGTAGACCTTGTCATCAAGGATTCAAAAAATGTCGGTCAGTTAATGAATATGTTGCAGCCGATTCCTAACATCAACACGACAACTTTCAATATCGTCAGGCATATTTCGTTCCTATTCGTTCAAGTGGCCATGGGAAAGAAGTATTAGTACCTCTAAACCAACATAGCTCTCCAGCTAGCACGATCTCTTGCCAGCGTTAACAGGTTGGTCGAGGTCCTTCTCCACTTGAGTGCGCCATTCCTTTGTTGCGTCGGCTCAATGGATTGAATTCGAAAGTTTTTCGGGCTGGAGCAGTGGTGTACATACGCTCTTCATGGCCTAGCCATCTTAAGCGTGGTATAGGAAGACGGTAGACCAGGCGCATGCCGCCAAACAACCCATAAAGTTTTTTGTTAAATCTTCTACTCCGGACACCATCTCCACAAACAGGACAAAAGTACGCCCGCAGAGTTTTTCTCACGGAAATATTAAGGGCTTCTTCGTTCGCTTTTAGTCACACCCAAGTCTCCACTTCGCAAAGAAGTCTTCACGCCGTAAAGAAGGACTGGGATGCTTCATTAGGTGGATAAGGTCCTTGACTACTTAAAGTCTATTGGTGTCCATTGTGACGCTCCTTTCGAGACGTCACGTCGGTGTTATAAAGGGTGTCCCAACAAGAACGCAAGATTTTAATTTGGCGCCATTCGAATTGCCATTGTTTGACATTTGAACAATTATTATTGTTTGTTAGTAGAAGGTATAAGTTAAATAAAAATGGAGCGGTACACGAATGAACAACGCATTCTCATTGTCAAATTGTTTTACCAAAATTGTGAAAGATTTTCGGCTACAGTTCGCAAATTGCGACCAACGGGTTACGATAATGCTCCAAAAGAGTCAACTGTAAAGCGATTAATGGAAAAATTTGCTGCAACTGGGTTTGTAACTGATGTAAAGACAACAACGCGTCGTGGTCGAGCGACCGAAAATATCGCAGCAGTACGTGATGATGTCGCTCAAACTCCATCCACCTCAATTCGACACCGAGCTCAGCAAATTGGTGTTTCCAAGTTCACTATGCCGCAAATTTTGACGAAAGATTTGCATCTTCATGCATACAAAGTTCAATTGACTCAGGGACTGAAGCCAGCTGACCATGCACAGTGAAGGGAGTTCGTTAATTGGCTATTGGAGAGACAACATGAAAATACTGAATTTGCCGATAAAATCATCTTTAGTGACGAGGCCCATTTCCACCTTGATGGCTTCGTCAATAGGCGGAATTGTCGCATTTGGGGCGAGGAAAATCATCGAGTGATTCACGAGAAGCAAATGCATCCTCAACGTGTCACTGTATGGTGTTGATTTTAAGCTGGAGGAATCGTTTGACCTTTTTTATGAAAATGAGTCAGGTCAAGCGCAAACAGTCAATGGTGTTCGGTATCGTGAAATGGTAACCAATTTTTTCGTGCCTAGAATTGAAGAAATGAATGTGGAGGGGATGTGGTTTCAACAAGACGGCGCCACATCTCATACAGCCAGAGAAACAATTCAATTGCCGCATCAGTCATTTCCCGGTCGTGTTATTTCGCGTTTTGGAGACCAGAATTGGCCGCCTAGATCGTGCGATTGAATAACATTGGACTTTTTCTTTGGGGTTTTTTGAAGTCGATGGCTTCTGCGAATAAGCCGAAGTCGACTCAAGCCTTAAAAGAGGAAATTGGACGCTGCATTATTGAAGTGCCGCAGCATTTATGCAAAGCGGTCATTAAAAATTTCATTAAAAGAAGAAAACTAGGCGAAACCATTCATGGAGGACGTTGTCGACTGCAACTGATGCATTTGAGTAACAAAAAACGGCCAGAAATTACTGAAAGGCATGGCAAGGTGATTTTGCAACACGATGATGGCCGGCCCCTGTTTGTAGCGGTCAAAAACCCCTGGAGACGATGAAATAGGAAGTATTGCTCTTCTGTTACCTTTTCCGACGGATGGAAAACGATTTTGGGGGTAACCGGTTCGGATCTTTTAAAGAAATCGAAGAACGGCTCAATGAATGAATCAATCCCAGAGGACTCATTTTTTAAAGATGATATTCAAGAATTAGCAGAGAGATGGGAAAAAGTAGTGGCTTCCGACAGATAATACGTCGAGTGATGTATTTTTTACTGTTTTTCAATGAAAGCAATTTTTTTAACACAAACAATCTGATACAATACATGCATTGTATTTTTTCATTGGGGCCGATATGTAAGTGTAAAGGATTATACGCCGGAAGTTTTTGGCTATTTAACACCTTACAAGTACTAGTGTCTATAATATGTCATATCCAGTGCATTTGTAACATTCAGTCTATGAACTTAAGCAACACGACTTAGCGATTCGTTGTACGTTTGTATTAAATACGGCAATGTCCAGTTAGCCATCTCTGAATGACCCCAATTGAAATTAAAAGACTCCGCCACTATGATACTTCAATACAACATGACACGTTCATTCACATCTCCGTTTGGGATTGTCACGTTTAACGTTTATTACAAAATTTCCCCGCAAATGCCTTTTAAACGCTTTACGATGAGCGTCTTCTCATAGGTTAACTCAATTTGAACTTCATTGTCAAGAGAATCTTAATTATGCAAATCAAAACAGAAACACCAAGTGCACTTGCCACAATTAGAGAGGCCGATAAAGTCTATCCTCAGCGCGCCCTCAACAGACGAATCTATAAACAAAAACCATTACCTGGCGCATCCTTTAATCAAATTTCAATTAGAATTCCCCTAAACGTGTCGTTAAATGTGCGATAAAGCACTCATGAATTATGCAAACCGAGTGTCACGCTGAAAAGAGTTTCGTTGTCTCTTAACTCAACGTCGTCGCTGCTCTGTAATTAGACGACCAACGTCGTAAAAGAAGCTACTGAGTAGTTACACCTATAATTGATATCCTTTCACTTTCATGTTGTACAGCGCGTTGATTTACACATACAGACATAATTGTGGAAGTATTAGAAGACAACATTTTTGGGGGCTGCGCACAGCGAGAATAATCGAATTTTCTGTTTAAGATGAACATTTTTTTTAAGAAATATTTGAAATTCTCAACATCCTTCAAGTCATCCACACAGTCAATCACAAAAGTGTATAAATTATGGCGTCGTTCTCTAAGCAATTTGTGCAGTTAATACAAAGTGGTGAACATTACCATGTCAAATAACTTCAATATAAATAATGCAGCATCGATTTCGATGAATTGGCGGATGATTTGTTTGCCTGCGATCGCCGTGCTTTAAGGATTTATGGGAGCTCATTAAATGCGAAATGTGGCGGTTTCTGTTGGCCATTTGCTTATGTAAGGGGGCTTGAAGGGGAATGCGTAGTTCCGGGAATTTTAAGTGATTTATACAATTTATTGATTGGATATCTGACTTATTGGAGGAGTGTGTTGCACACGGTCTAGTGACTTTATATCAGCTAAGTGGCAGAACTCGATGATGCAAAAGTAATCCCTACGCCACATGGGAATATTGTATAGGGGTGTAATACAGGTTGGTGTTTGAACAGATTGGATTTGTCGAATTTCGAAACATTGATTTTCAATATGGCCACAAATCTTCCGATAGAGCAGGTTTAGGGCTAATCATATATGAGTTTGTATCCATTGGCATCAGGATGAATTTGCACATTAACAATGGTGTTCACCCATATCAAAGTGCCGAATGAGAAATATTCTGAACTCTCAGCTCTTATTACAAGTAGGGCTCCTTACATTTGATTTGATGTCAAATGTAAGCCATACCATAACGTAGAGTTCCTTTGCCCCACTTAATTTCACAGTTCTTTGTCTAAGTGCTTGACATGGAGAGGTACAAAATTGAGCAGCGCGTTAAGATTGTTGTAAACTTTAAGGAAAATGGGGCACTTTGTGATTTTTTATTTGGTAAGCATAATCGCGGTGTCGTAGGGGGTAAGTGCGTCGACAAAAAGCTACCCAAATCTCCCTGTGCGGAGTCGGCAAAAAAACTATAGGGCCCTTCTACTCGAGAGAGAACAGTAGCACGCACAACATGAGTAATCGATGCTGAAGCTAGGATCTGGCTCCTGTGGGCTGTAGTGCCACTTAATTATTATTACAATCAAAACCGACCAAATTTGTTCATTTTCAATCAAGGTCATCTCCGGGCTAAAAAGAAATGGTCTTTAGTTCGACTCGCTCGGATCATTGAAGACCTAGCGCACCACATCTTCTATGACACTTGTCTCATGGACATGCCGTCTGATGCGAGGACACCAACAATTCAGCTGTGTCGTTCATACAAAGGGAATGTACTCGAATTTTCACGGCCGGCTCAAAGACGATGGAGGTATCTGGAGCTGGGGCCTTCCTTGAAAAGGACTACATTAGACTTCACTCCTTTTTAGGTTATATGGCGTCGGTCTTTTAGGCGGAAACTTTTGCGATCCTAATGGCCACGAACCATATTGTGAAGAATAACCACTTCCAAGGTAGTACATGAATGAGTCTTCCCATAATTTGGTTGGCAAAGTAAATTCGCTAACACTTGTCTGGGTACATCACGGGCTCATGGGAAATGACTTTGCCGATGAACTTTGTAGGAAAGTTGCATTCACAGAGCCCGCAACCAACTCAGGGTTGCCACGTCCTTGGTCACTACGTTTATCTACAGCTGTGTCTCTCGACAGCACAGCCTGCATCTTCACGATGCAGCCTGGCCTTGTCTAGCAAGAAAGACTGCAGGCGACTTGTTGGCGTACAAATGTTGGAGAATGTTGGTCTACACTGAAGCGTTCAGACATGAAAACTGGTCCATTTACACCAAATTGGAACCTACATTCAAAATTATTTCTTGGTCTTCCGGAGAAAAACCAGCAAAAAGTGGTAAGGAGCCTAGGTTTTATGCCAGCCCCAAGCAGCCGCCAGCCGATCCAAGCAAAGGAGGGCCATTGACAGAAGAAGTGCTCTGCGGGGTCTTCACTTTCTCTACAGGCGTCGCACGGAGTATCCCCACTAAGCGCAAGCCCAATTAAATGCTTAGCGAGAGTAAAATGTACCATATGTACGGAAACAAGTCGTCCGCAGTCTTTCATGTAGAGATAATAGAAATGCCGCAGATTTCTTGCTGACGTTTGGAAGCATACACATGGTCAGGCCACCACTGATTGTGCTGTTGAGAGACCCAACTGTAGGGGAAAGCGCTGACCAAGAACACGGGTAATCGAAAGGTGGGTTCGGGCCATATGAATGCCTCTTTTGATCCTTGTCTAGCAAGTTCATCGGCAATCTCGTTTTCCATGATCCCGTGGTATCTCGGGATGCAGAAAAGTCTCATCGAATTTAGTCCGATAAATAACCTAAAAAGGTGTGATAAAAGTGCCATAAAATAAGGCACTTATGGACTTATGGATTTATGAACTCTGGATTCTGTATTCATATTATAAGGATCGTGCTTAAGGTTAACTGGTCGTTTAACGTTGCTAAGGTCTTCGCAATCGTCTTCTTTGATTGCCTTTGATTCGATGTTGCTTAGGGCTTAAAGACACTTCAAGGCCGTGACGAGTCTTTAAGCCTAAGACCCGTCGAGGAACGTGAGAAGTGCATATTCCTTGAAGTTGAATGATTTTCAGACAGTGTCTCCTGGGGACTACAGTGTAGAGTCCACTACTCTTCCCGGATTGTCGGCATATTGAGCAGCAACAAGTCTGTCAGACTTCTTCATCCATTGAACGTACACATCAAAACAGCATTCTCACGACAAAATGCTGCTGCTGACAAGTTGGACATTTCCAACGTTCTGTTGACATCCGAATTTGTGTAGAACACCTTGTAAGTGTGTAATTAAATGCAATCCCCCTTGGCAGTACTTAATCCGCTTTAGATATGAAAATGAACAAATTTAACAAATAAATAATGACTGTATCAGATGTAGTCCCACTGACCCAAACACTTTATTAATTATTTTTAAGCTGTCGATAGCAAGGGCCCATGGGCATAAGCGCCCATATTTATGGTTTCGTAAACGCATATTATATACACACTTGTAATTTAACGCCCATTGAGTGTCGCTTTTATTCCACTGGCTAGCGCCGAAGCGATTATTCATAATTACGCCGATACTCATGAGAGTGTTAAAATATCATTTAAGGTAAATGTCACAGCAAACAGTGACCATAAATAATACGCATTCAATGAAGGGTGTGTTTATTGCAGGCCTGATAAATTAATGGCCTAGTTCTCCTACATATGCGTGTAATAAATACGGGCCGCCCAAAAAGTTTTTGTCAAGGAACCATGGCCATGGCCAAAAGATTGGTTAACAATGCGTAATTTTGTCTATTACTTATTCATTTCAGGTGGCTCGAGTCACATGTGCGCTGGAGACTATTGTCTGCTGGATGCTTAGGGTGGATTTTGATGTGTTATGTGATCGGTGGGCATCCTGTGGTCCGTCATTATTTATGACAAACTTCGGACTGCTTCAAGAATGATGTATTCGCATATGATACGCTGTTTGTGGTATTAATTTGATCTTACATTATGCTGGCCGTAGATGTGCACTGAATTAATGAGTCATTTATCGTTTCACGCTACCGATTGGAGGTGCTGCTCATAAGTTCTGAGATAAATGAGCAGTTGCCATCACAATGGCTGCTAAGGACCTTTGCGGAAAATGAAAGATGCAAAGATAATTAAGTTGGACTAGCATGGATTGTATTTATGTCTGCCTTGGGAAGAGAATTTGACGGTTTTTAATGGTAATCGAATGTAAAGAGGACTCTCCTGTTAAGCTTCATAAACCTAAAAGCACATTCACCTTTTACTTTGACTTGTCGCACTGTGATTTTGAATAATTTATTTTAATTGAAGTGATTTTGGATTCGACGACTTTTTAATTTTTTTTCAAACAATCGTATACGTCGACCACTCAAACTTCTGTCCGATTGGCAAGTGCCTCTAATAAATATAATAATTGAAAGGCACTATAGCCTACAAGGTCCAGATTCTTCAGCAACTCCTTGTGTTGTGCGTCCTACTGTTTTCTCATGAGTAGAGCGGACCTACACTTTTTTACCGAAGGGTGAGATTTGAAAAACTTTTAATAGACAGTTGGCGTTCTTTGTATGTTGGCAGAAACTCGAAAGGCGCGGTGCCGTGAGAAGTTCGAGGTGTTCAGTCCAAGAACCGAACCTGGGACCTTCGATGTGTGACTCGATGGACTTACTCGTACGTACTACGACATGGCGACCAAACTCCAATAAAGATGCTTAAAAATATATCCTTATAGAGGTCAGAAGTTTGTGACACTTAATTCCTTTCTCTATCCAAGCGTAAGTGTTTTGTTAGGTTAAAGCTTACAAATCTTTACTTAGCGCAGTGCTACATGCTGAGGTGTACTTGGGTATCAACCTACAACCCTCCAAAGTTGGTAGAATTAATGTTCGATATTGCTTGAGCGTGATACATAGTTCAATTTAAACAAAAACATTTGCAAGCTGTCAAAAAAGTAAAACCAAACACAAGGAAATAAATGTGAGATTTCCTTATCAGGACACACTCAACGTCGTGCAGCAGAAATGCAGAAGAATATTATTCCACTTCTTCTTCTTCTCCTTTTCTTCTTGTGGCGCTACAGTGCGGGGTGAACCTGCGCCTCAACCAACATGCCTCACCAGCCAGCACGATCATCCGCCAGCTGCCGCCAGTTGCGCACTCCAAGTTGGCTGAGGTCCTTCTCTACTTGTGTGCACCACCTTAGCCTAGGCCGTCCTCTGTTGCGTTGTCCCAATGGGTCAGATTCAAAGACTTTTCGGGCCTGATCAGTGGCAGCCATCTTAAGCGACCCATTCGAATACCCTTGACCAGACGAATGTCGCTGTACAGCCCTTGGAGTTCGTCGTTAAATCATCTTCTCCAGATGCCATCAACGGAAACAGGACCTAAAATCGCACGCAAAACTTTTCTCTCTAAAAGACTAAGGCCTAGAGAATAGTGGGACTGGGATGATTAAGGTGTTATATAAAGCAAGCTTAGCAAAGAAACAGGGATTGGCAAGGGTGATTTTGCATTCGATTTCGGTACTGGTGTTATTGTTCCTGTTTACCGCGGAGCCAAGGTAGACGAAGTCCTTGACTACCTCGAAGTTGACGCTCTTTCCGAGAGGTCAAAGTTGTGCGTCCTTCTTTGAAGACAGCATCAAAACGAAGTACGTTTTGCCCTCATTAACCACTAGACCCATTTTAGCCGCTTCCGCTTCCATGACATTGACGGCTCGCTGTGTACGTCCAATCACGTCAATGTCATCCGCATAAGCTAGCAATTGAACTGACTTTTGGAAGATCGTGCCTCCAGTGTTGACCTGTGAGTTACGCACGATCTTCTCAAAGATGATTTTAAAGAAGTCACATGACAGTGCGTCGCCTTGTGTAAATCATTTTTTGACATCGAAGGTCCCGGTGGGTTCGCTCCCGACCTTGATGGAGCAGCGAGAGTTCTCCATCGTCATCCTGCACAATCTGACGAGTTTGGTAGGAATGCCAAAACTAGACATGCTCGTCTCTATGTGCGCTGTCATATGCGGCCTTGAAATCGACGAATAGGTGGTGAGTGTGGATTTGCACTTCTTGGGTCTTTTCCAGGATCTGCCGTCGTGTGATGATTTGGTCGATGGTGGACTTCACTGGCCTGAAACCACACTGACAAGGACCTATCAGCTTGTGGACGAACGGTTTCAGGCGTTGACACAATATGGTAGGGAGGATTTTGTACGCAATGTTGAATTGACTAATCCCTCGATAGTTGGCGCAGTCGCCCTTTCTTGTGGAGCGGACAGACGACGCTGAGATTTCACTCATCGGGCATGTTTTCCTCCGACCATATCTTACAGATGAGCTATTGCATGTGCGCAACCAGGCCACCTCCAACTGCTTTAAACTGGACTTTCCGCAGGCCATCCGCTCCAGCAGGTTTGTTCGACTTCAGTCTCGATATTGCTAGCTTGACCTCGTCTAAGTCGGGGAGATGGAATTCTTGCCTATCATCGTCCAAATTGAGTGGAACATTCTGTCTAACTGCGGGATTTGGGCCGTCCTCGCCGTTTAAAAGTCTGCAGAAATGATCTTTCCAGATTCTCAGCATCGATTGCGGCTCTACTACTAGGTCTCCGTTGTGGTCCCGGCAGGCTTCAGAATTTCTTTAGCAAACATATTTCTTTGAAACCGTGTCAAAGCCAAGAACTCAGAACATTGAGATTGAGCGTGCTGTTGCATATTACACTTGCAACAGGAATCTATCTTCGGTGCGACAACTGGAAGGTGTAGAAAAACTCGAGAAACTTTGCTGGTGTTAATTGGTCTTTATCACGTCGGCTTTCTTTACCAAAATTGCCGACTTTTCTTCAATTTCCTATTTCCCTATGCTCCAGTTCATACTTCGCTCTCTTCGGTAATGTAGTTTGATGATATAAAACGGCAACAATTTGACATAAGACTATAGGAAGTGGTTGAGCCAATTTTTTGGACAATCAATTTACCCTTTTTTATTTTTTCACTGTTGAAATGAATTCAATTGGAGTCTAGCGAAAATAAAGTTAAATTTATTACATACCAGCACATTAATAAGAAGTTGAAGCATTTCCATTTCAGGTGAATGCTAATAAGCGTGCTACATATATATGTATACAAGATATGGTATAAATAGAATAAACTTTAAAAAAAACCTTAAATATTTATTTAACCCACCTCTAAAGTAGGCCACATCCATAAAGTGAACCCACAGCTAATTGGGTTGTCTCTATTCAAACTGTCACATCCACCCACGTATTTATCCTTGAACGGAATAGAATAAAAGCATTCGATTTCATTCATGGCATGAACGTGGGTGCTTGCTGCCCGAGTGCAATTGAAGCTAATTTGCAAATGTCTCTGTGGGTGATTTGCATTACCGTGATAAATGTTCTTGACATTTGGTGGCTATACCTTGTGCCCTGGGATCAATGCTCTGCTCGCATTGAATGAACCATATTATGATCGTATTTTGTGTTTGATGGCAGCAAGGAGAATGTTAATTGACAATTTCAATAAACTGGTCGAAGACCATTGAAGCATTTGACCTCAAACGAAGTCGATACACAGTAAAACAATTCACTGGGCTGTATGTACACTTTACAGTACAGGTTGCTGGGAAATTGATGTTTGATTGAAATACCTATTTCGACGGCATTTGGATAGGACTTAATACATGTTCTACTGCACTCGTGTTTCGAAACAGTTCCTTTGTACTGCTAACAACACAGACACAAGAGGAGTTCACCTCAAAAAAACAACTTGTGCGTGGTAGTTCATTAAACATACTTGCTGAAATTATTTCATTGTCCTTTGTAAAGCAATCTTTTAGTTAATTTTCTGATCTCATAAGTGTGGAAAAGTGTAGTTTCATTTCCACCCTTCTAATTCAAGGGAAATGACTTCTGAGCTTAACATATGATTGGAACGGATGCATTGAAGTTCCAAAAAGTACATTTTGAGTTTTTGAGTTGAGTTTTGAGATTTATTGTCCCAAATATGAAGGTTGCCTTTTATATTTCGGGATTGGGTAACCCTAGTGTTGCAATCTGGTAACATCTCGCCCAAAAATGTTTATCGATGGTATGGTGAATTTAGCCGAGGTCGTAGTTCACTTCAAGCCGAATTTCGTGAAGGTCGTCCAAAATCAGTTGTTGTTCCGGAAACCATTGATGCTGTGCGCCAACTGAAATTGCAAGACCGTCATGTGATTTATCGTGAGATTAATACAACCTTAAGCATTAGTAGTACATTCAATATTGCATGAACATTTGACCGTCATACAAATTTGTTCGCGTTGGGTCCCACACAACTTGTCAATAGCTCAAAAAAAGGCTCGTTTCGATTGGTTGAAAGAAACGTCTATGACATCGTGATAGGTGATGAATCGTGGATCAGTCACAGTCAATTCTGAGTGGTACGCAACCATTTGTTTGCCAGTTGTCTTCCAAGAAATCAGGAAAACCAACCGCTGAAGACGGATCACTCTTCACCAAGACAATGCGCGCTCTCACACATCGGCTCAAACAACTGCACTTTTGAGTACTCAAACCATCGATTTGATGAGTCATCCGCCGTATAGTCCTGACTTGGCACCCATGATTTTCGACACCTGAAGAAGCGGTTGATGCGTTCAGAATGCATGTTTTGGAGATACCTCAATCAGAGTGGCAAAAGTGCTTCGACAATTGGTTCAAACGCATGCAAATGTGTATAGATCTTAATGGGGAAATTTTTGAAAAACAAGAAAGCTATTTTCGATGATAAATACTTGTTTTTGTTCAACAATCCCGAAATATAAAAGGCAAGTCGTATATTAGAATAGAGTTTAAGATACAAAAATTAATATCCTAAGTGCCTTCAAAGTGCCACCCATAGTGTTATCCCGTCCGTGCTGGAAGGGTAGATAATTTAAGATGTGCGAAGCCTGGAGGCTTTTTGGTAGAAGATTGTTCAAAAGGTGTTTGACGTTACATAAAGTAGTTCTTGTTTTTGGAACATATATTACTTCTTCTTCTTTTTCTTGTGGCGCTACAGTCCGTGGTGAATCTGGGCCCCAATCAATATGCCTCTCCAGCCAGCACAATCTTTCGCCAGTTGCCGCAAAATGCCGCCAGTTGCTTTCTTTTCGGACATAACCTTTTATGTTGATGCTGTTTAATTTAATCGCTAATCGACATCTAAAATTTGTCTTCACTCATACGTAATAGAGTTATTCATACATTTTACATTACTCTCACATTTTTAACAAGGAAATTTAGTTTTTTATGCATTTTTAAGCCGTTTTAGACCTTCAAAACGACCAGCGAAATTTTGTTTTCCGCTATTTTCATTAGGAAGGACATACAAGAATACATACAAGAAATCTGCTTTCTCTGACCTTCAGGCCTGGCAACGGAATTGATGAAATTTTATTTTTGGGCAGGGGTTTGTGCAGTGCAGGTTGACAGAATCGTGCAACATTCCCCAGATTTATATTTTTTTGTTTGATTTGCACTGTTAATTCTTCTGTTCTCATTACATCGTTAACATCGATCGGACAATGATTTTCCCCCCGGAACGATAGAGTCACCATCCTCAGAACATTAGTGAACATACAACTTAGTAAGAGAAAAGTACCTAACACTCGTAACACTCACTCACACACAAATTGATAACGTAGTACACGCAGAGAAAAGACTATCATGAATGTGTAGGAGTAAATCCATATTATGCCATCGCGTTCTTGAATAATAGTAAATAATATCGTTTTAGTGACCCACTGGAAGTGTCATAAATTGGAAGTGCCATAATTTCGATTGAAGAATTGTTGTGAAAGAATGATTTTGGTAATCAATAGACGTTGCCAATACGAGTTGTTGTGTGGCTTGTTGGACCGTTTTGTTAGAACTACAATACATAATAATTTAATAATAATTGAGCGGCATCACAAGCACAGCCATTGGCGAAGAAAAAGGACGAAACAGTAATAACTTCCAACCATTGAACACACCAAACAATCATTTAGTTTTGTGAGACCCATATGCGGACATTTTATTTGTTCACATGTCTTGTGATCGAGAAAAGTGGCTTATCACTGATGAAATTGTGGTCTAGAAATTCGATGTTTTCAGATTCAGGTTTTCTAAAACCATAGAAGACTATCAAATAATAATAATATCAATAATTGGGTGGCACTGCAGCCCACAAGGGACCATGGCCTAGATTCTACAACAACTACTCGTGTTGTGTGTGTTGTGTGTCCTGTCCGGGAATCTAACCTAGACTTTCTGCGTGGCGATCGATGCACTTACCACTACGCCACGGCGACCACATAAAAGACTATCTAGCGCATTTTAAATGGTTGTCATCATCTTTCTTAAACCGCGTGGTCCACTAAAAGGGTCGCGGGGGTAACAGACGCACGAACGACCTCCTGGCCTCCGCCATTGTCTCATCAGGACCCATTCTCAAGTGCAACCACGCGAGTTTATGGATTAAATCCAACCAGCTTGCCTTAGTCTGCCGCGCTATCGCCTATCTGATGGAATCACATAGCCTTTTCTTTTGAAGAATTAACTGTTCAATATTGAGTTTCCAGTGCACTGTCGCGTTTACTATGGATTGCGAATGCAAATTATAAACTCCGCTAATGTGAGGTGTATAAGACGGTCAGTTTCTGCGAATATTGTTAAATCTATTAATTTGAATCATCAGCGACACTTGCAGTTAGAGCGGTAAAGTTTTCGACTGAATGTGTATTTCGATGATGCACAGGCTACACGACATCGGTAACACTTCACTCTTTATAATTTTTTCCACGACTTTACCGATTGCTTGCTCTGGCGATCGATTACAAGGACCAAAAAATTACCGCATAACGTGGATACATTGTTTCTTTTTGTTTTATTTTCGGCCAATTTTAGCGGATAGGTCCAAACAAGTTTTAAGTATTTGAACGATCCTGTCGAATGCATCATTTTATTATTTTTCAGATTTTTATTTTCACCAATGTGTAGTCGAAAAAGTGGGAAGGGTAAAACATGTCTCTACATTGACTCTTTGAAACACTGTAATGGTATTTCGAAAACGAAAACTATTTTACTTGTACAAAAACCACTTTCAACGTTTCCCCAAAAAAAAATATCGGGACTCTACGTGTTTCTACTCTGACAGTGCAAGGCTCTGCCACTCGATATGCCTTCTTACCCTAAATGTTGCTTGCCATTGGCCATCACAACTGAAATATATTTCCTGAGTAAGTATACATATCCTTTCATTTCATCATTGAAGCTTACTAAATGCGTCCTACTGACATTCCAACCTATAGAAGTAAACACAGATTCTCATCGATTAGATTGCCATCTCCGAACCCACTTTTCACTTCATAATTTCTTCGGTTTTCAGCTCAACTAAGCACCATTTGAGCCGTTTGACTTAAAATTCATTATACACGTGTCAAGTGGCTGCGGCTGTCTTCATCCAGTCATAAGGATCTTATTTAAAAGAGCTTTCTGTTAAAGCCGGTGTGTAGTCGTTTAACCAATACACACGCCATCCACAATCGAATCGATGCTGAGTTCTATTCCGAAGATTGAATAATTCATGAACTCAGTGCGTTGTTTATTTGGACGATAGTATGAATTCTGAATTATTCATGATATCCTTATATGCCCGGCGAGAAGCAGTAGTTCTCTCCTATTATCCACCTCAAGGTGTGAAGTGGTGCTCAGCATAAAAATGGGCGATTTTTTGTTTGCATCATCTCCAATATTTAATTTGAAGAAAGTAGAAGTCGTTTCACAGACTGCAGTTATTTAGAGCAAAAAATACATAATTGGGGTAAGGGAACAACTTAAACTTGTCAACAAATATAGTACAATTTCGATTTGAATACAAACGGTTTCATTTTTGACTTATTATTTCAAATAGCACTTGGGTAGAAAATTAAATAGTTTCGTTCAAATCGTTATAAAATGGGGATTTCCGTCAGTCTGTCTGGAATGTCTGTAATGGTAATATAGCTCTTTCATCTATGAAGAGATTTGCATGGAATTTTATCTAGCAAGCGACATTTTGGAAGAAAATTTGAGATTGAAAAACATTAAAGGTTAATCTCCTATACGCAAAAAGTATAGTCAAAAATATTATTTAGCATTCCTCAGTTCAGAAAATTTTGCATGTTTATGTTTTGGGCAATGTCAGTTTTAACGGAGATAAAATAATAGTTTAAGCCTCCATTTTCACACTGCTGTATTAGGACGCATCAGGATTGATAGGTGTAATGTCGAGGTTAACTCATTTTGAGGGTTGAGTTTATTGACGGAGTAAAGTACTGTTTCGCTTTTTTTTAAACGAAAAATTGTCTAAGTGATCCAGGGCTGGTCTTTTTTATTTTGTTTTTTTTTATTTATAAGAAGAAAGAGAGGTAAGAATGTTTAACTTTTAGAGACGAGTGCTTTCCCTTTCATCCTTCCTCATTTTTGTTTGCTAAAAACTACCCCAAAATTCAACGAGAAGTAAATTTGGAAATTTAGAAGCAGAGTACCCGATATTGATCTCGATTTCAACGAGGTGAACATCCTTCATATCCCAAAGCGACAAAATAGAGGGCACCGACTTTCGTAAAGCTTTGGCTCCTGCTGCCAAGTTAGGTGTACTATATACGCTCGTCCGGAACCTACGTTCGTCCTAGAAAACTATCCTTTTATTACGCTATCTAGACGGTAAGAGAGATACACGGTTAGCCAATATTTATGGCGTATCTTGTCTTGAACTGAAATTCGATAAAGTACACTTGTACGATCACTGGCGGTATGCGTCGGTGGGCAGTGTCTGTTGCTTGGTTCGCCAGTTGTTTCAGTCCGGTTTATGAATTAGTCATTTTCTATTTTTTTATTGAATTCTTTCTTTTGTTCTTTTAATAATTTGGTTCCTTTTTTAATTTAACTAAATGTTAGGTTTGAGCTAGATTTAGTAATTTTGTATAGTTTTAAGTTAAGCGGAAGCGAACTGCCATTTCAAAAGGTGGTCGATCGTGCGGGAGGTAAATCACGTAGCGCCCAAATTAAAAGAAAACAAGAGACCGCGACCTTTTTTTGTAGTTAGTCAGGCACCCCCCCCATCGAGATCGCTTATAGGCTAGAGAAAAATGGGGGTAACAATATGTGTAATTTCCATTAAGCTGCTTTTTAAAGTTTTTTTCACTATCTTGCGGCAAGTGTTCAAGTGTTCACAACAACGTCTCACAATTGTTTACCTGTGTTACAAAAAACAGCGTTTTGTGAGAAATCCTTTTTCGCGCAATTCCAAGAACTCTAGGTGTGCATAATCCATGTACTGAAGCCATTCTTGCTCATATCAATCATCTTGTGATACAAAGCCATGACCTAAAATTGAATCCCATTTTACAGTACTCGATGAAAATCGACAGTAAAACCACGTCCAGCACGTAGAGAAGAAGCTAGAATGCACTCGAAGACCGTGACGTGCATTTGTGGTCGTTTGGCTTTGCGTATTAGGCCAAATCACCGTACTGAGAATCTTGTTTTACGTTATCTCGGCCTAAACCCACAAGGAAGCAGGGCCTAGCTTCTACAACAACTACCCGTGTTGTGCGTGCCACTGTTCTCTCGCGAGTAGAAGGGACCTACAGGTTTTTGGCGACTCCGAACGGCGATATTTGAGAAGCATAGACAATTGATACTATTGGAGTGTTGTCAGCAACTCGAAAGAGTTGGCGCCGTGAAAAAATACGAGGTGTCTCGCCCGGCAATAGAATCTAGACCTTCTGAGTGTGGGTCGACGCACTTACCCAGTACGCCACGGCAACCACAATTTTTGTAAAGGCGACTTTCATTTGCGTCCGATTTTCATGGGCTCCAGAGAGACTGAATGCAAGTCCGGTTTTTTGTTCAGTAATGAGGCACCCTGCAGGCACAAGGGATACTTTAATGAGAAGCTGATGAATTGTCCAAAGAGAACCAAGAAGAAGGTTTTAGAATCATTGGTTCATATTTCCTCAAAAAATAAGGCTAGTCAGAATATTACCATCATTTGTAACCGTTATATCGCCATAGTCGCGGACTGTGTGCTTGCTGAAATTCAAACACATATTCTCAGTGAACACTTGTTTCAAACAGATGGTGCTACCAGCAATACAGCGCATAAGAAACTGCATTATTTGAGAAATCATTTTGGTGAGCATTTAATTTTTTGACTTACAAAAGTATCTAGACCAATTAGTTCGTGCGATACCACATCTTTAGACTGTTATTTCCGGGGACATCTTCAGAATGTGTGAATGTGTAGCTCGTACTTGACCAGTTTATTCCTGTTTGAGTTGTAGAGCAAGTAAAGCCAATAAATACTGGAAAATAAAAAAATGTGCGAGTGTGAGTTTACACGCAGTAGTAGTGAAACTGCACACTCACACAACAAAGAGGAGGCAAAAGATAGGAACACAATTTAAAAAGTTTTTCTGAAAGTCATGTAACCAACCGGCATAACGTAATTAAAATCAATCTTCCATGAATTTAATTCAAACAAATTCTATATATCCCAATGTGCACAAGTCCTTGTTCAAATTCTTGTCCAAGCCCTTGTTAAAATTGTTGTCCAAGGCTTTGTCCAATTCCTCATCCCGTTCTTTATCCAATTCAATTCTGATGCCCTATCGAAGACCATGTGTCTCGTGCAAATACTTTCCGGATTTATGTATGTTCAAATTTCTTTTTCAAGATGCATTGCATAAGATTCTTCAATATGCAATTCAAATCACTGCTCTACCCTTTGTCCAAGTCTCAATCGGAAGCATTACGGATAAATATACTGAGAAATTCAGTAATAATTTTCATTCTATAGTAATTTTGCATCCAATTGAAAATTGTGTGATGTTTTCAGAGTCTACTGGTCAGATAGACAGACGGACGGACACATCGAAGCCACAGAGAATTCGCTTGTTAAAACAAAACATTTAAAATGCAATAAATTCGGGCATTACTTATTTCATGCAAATACAAATTCAGGAAATAGGTCAAGCTTGCACAGAAAAGTCTTCATTTCTGTTTTTGTTTTTCTTACAGTTTCGGAACATAGCCAATATGCATCTTCTTCCATTGAGAACCGTTGTACAAATTGTAAATTGTCCCTTTTGGGGGAAACAGATAGAAACCCGAAATCAAAAATCTTAAAATGCCTAGAATGCCGAAACACCACAAAATGTCCTAAACTACAAAAACAAAAGGCTGGAGCTCAGCCTTCCCTACGCTCAGCATGACTTAGTCATCTTAAGCTTTGCATCCTAGAGTTCGTCACTGCATCTTCTTATCTAGAAGCCATTGACATGAACTGAGACAAAAATTTAACACAGCATCCGCTTTTGAGATTGGTCATGCTGAGCATATCAGGAATGGTAAAGGTCTTCGATAGATGGCTCTCAATACCCTCTTAAGCCCGAACGGATAACGGATGACTGCTTGTGCTTTTAATATCGGTTTTAATTTTGTTCGTACTCTTAACTTGTGATCCGAAGCCATAAAAGTCTTTCACTGCCCCGCCGATTAGTCGATGTTGTGATGTACTTCATTTTGCTCGCCTTAGCGGTCGCCTCCGTTCAGGGGTTGCTGTGTAGAGCCAATTACTAAATGCCATCCACGTATCCTAGCAATTGTACAGGAATTTGTATTTTTGGAAGAAAGATGCTGAAAGTCACATGGAAGCGTGCCGTATTGTCTAAAGCCCTTTTTGCCATTAAGGGTGTCGGTGAGTCAGTCAGTCTATGTACATAACCTGATGAATTTGGCAGGAAGGTTAAAGCTAAAGGACCTTCTATAGCTCGTTTTCATACACACTGTCATCCGGCCCCAATCGACGAATAGGGGATGTGCGTCGATCAGCCTTTCTTTTTTTTTCTACGATCTGCCTTAATGTTGAAATTTGAAGGATGATGAACTTCACTCTGAAGAGAGCGCTGTGATAAGTATCTATTAAGCAATCTCCATTTCCTGCCGGGAGGAGTTTCATGGATGGGGCACTTGCACCAGTCATTTTAATCGATCTTGGTATAGATCATGTCCAGAATTCTCTTCTTTCATTGTTCATTGGGAAGTTCTACCTACCAGTGGTCTTGTCCGCCGTTAAAAAGCTGCAGAATTGACAGGTGCAATTCATGTAACCCGTGGAGGTTATATGATGCCACATTTTTCGAACACCGAGGCATAGAGAGCGAAAGCAGAGACTTGCTGTTACTGGATTCAGAATCAAATGTTTTTAAGTAAAAACAACGTACGTGGCATCGAAAATAATTACAAAGATCCACTGATACAAAACTCCCAAAATACAAAAATAAGTCAAATTAAGTTTTACTACGGGGAATAGATGAATTCTGCTAAAAAGTCAACAAGTATTCGCATGTAATCCACTTGCAAACCATTGGTCATGTTCGCCCACTAACTCAAATAGAAATCCCTTTCTGAAGGTCCCATTGGACTTTCCAGACCGTTTTCGATTGTTGCTGTATCTCGAAATGATTGCTATACTGCAAGGTACACTAGTGAATATAAGGGGGGCATTGGAGTCGATTTATAAGCGTAGGACTTAGGAGCCATTAAACATACAGATTGTTATCTCGATTCGTGCCGTCCATGCAAATTGTTTGTAATGTCATTCGAGTTATAATCGAAATTGTACCCCGGGGAGGTTGGGGGCGAGTTCGAGGTAAGGGATCGATTTACCATTTGATTCAACTTTCCCAGTGGACATTTTAAGGTGTTTATTGTAATTTTTTTATTCACTTGTTACGGGGCAGGAATAACAATCAGGCAAGGGTACGGACCTCAGGATATAAGCACATTGATAATTCCGATATCATATACCCTTTGGAATGTCCGTGTTCTGTAAATTTTAATTAAAGATTGACTTGCTTGGAATTTTCGCAACTAATGGGGTTGTGTGGCATGGGCGAAAATATTTTTTGTTCCCTCAAATTGATATATGGCGTTTAACAGAAACGATAAAATCATGCTGTAACGACGTTGGTTGTTCGCTAACAAAATATGGAACAGGTTCTTCGGATATTGCACTGTGTAGAGTTCAATGGCATTAGGGCGACCGGAAGTTACAGCACATTTTGTTGAGTTAATTGCCAAAAGTTGTTTGTTCTAGTTAAAGGATAATTTTTTCTCCATCGTGTTTAAGTGCACGTAACTGTGTTTCAACATGTAAATGCAATTAACTTTTTATTGTTTTTTGCAATGTGTAACATAGATAAATCTACCTCGTTGCAATTTGCTTAAATTTTTCACGACTGCACAAGTATTTGATTAAGGGGTGATCAGGTGGGTGTTAAAAACGTGATGCCGAAAATTTTAAATGGTAAAGCGGTATGCTAGAAAGAAGGTGCATGAGGACAAGTCTGAAGTTATGGTCCTTTCTAAGCCTTTAAGGGAAACCCATTGAAATTGGTGAAAAAGTTTAAGTATCTCATTATCATTTTCACGAGTGATAGGAAGAGTAACTCTCAGCTTTTTTGTAGGATTTGCAAAGCTGAATAAATTTGGAAACAGTTTGGTAGATCAGTAACAAAGAACGCCGAGTTTGGCATTGAGGCCAATTTATCGATTTTTAACTCAGTATTTGTTCTAATTCCCACCAATGGTCATGAAATTTGAGTAATGCAGAAAAGAATAAAATCGCGAATACAAGCTGCTGAGATGAGATTTTCCTGTGCCGTTGCTAGAGTTACTCACCGGGAGAGGCAAAGAAACGCGATGGTGCCTGAGGAACTCAGTATTCAGCAGCTATTTCTTTGGGCGGAAAGGGCTATGCTTTGATGGTTTGACCACATGGTAGGGATGTCCCTGTCATAACTGTCACTTCCGAGCAGTGCCTTAAATACGGTTCCATAGGCAATCGCTCGGCAGACCCAGGCGAGCTAGTTGGATCCTTAAAATTGTCTGGTTGCACTTGGCAATGGTTCTGATGTTTAAAAGTCGATGACAGATTGTGGAGAAGCCTGGAGGCGTGCATTGGCACCGCATCGCTCTTAAGGGAATAAAAGCAAAAAAAAAACGAAAAAAGCTAGTTTCTTTTTGCATAAGAAAGTGTGTATTTAACAGGGGGGAAGCAAATCACAATTTGGAGTGCGCAATTGGAGGCAGCTGGCGAGAGATCGTGCAAACTCTTATTTGTTGTCGTCCAGGTCTACCCCAGACTGTAGCGCAATGAAAAGAAGAAAAAGAAGGAGTCAAATGCAACGAACGATTGTAATAACCAGCTAGTTACATAATTTCCCCCACATTTTCCAGCGTGCTATGTTTTTTGTTTCTGTCACTTTTACTCTTTATTATTTAATTACTTATTTACTATTTCTGTTTTGACATCGCTTTGCGAATGTATATCTTATCGGCCATTGATAACGGTTGGAGACGATATGCGTAATGATATGCGTAGTCTTGTGCTTACGTACAACATTCGAATATATCTGTAATTAGAATAAGGTTGACCTGCATTTGTCAAACTTGAGTTTGAGACTTGAGACTGTTTAAAGTCTTAAGTTGCTTGAGTCGTTTCTGAGGTCTATATGCAGCACTGAGGCAGGCAATTACAAACGTCTAGACGGCTTATTAAACGATTTGCGAACTTGGTGCGCAAAAGATCGATCGATGACGTCATCTGCATGAACTATAGGTTGCTGAAAGCCATGTCATAAATTTCAGTAAAAAAAATTTCTTTTATTTTGGCTTTGTAACACCGATTGTTCCCAAACTTAATTTTTGATGTAAAGTGTTGCACTTTCGGTAGAAACATTGTCTTCTTTATCGTTTTTTCGAACTTATTTAGGGTTTTCGCCAATGAATGTGGAAACTTATTCCAGGTACTGGTGGCCTGTACTAGCTAGATTAATGGGATATTTTTCTTTCGTTTCCTTACACCTACGTCTTAAGCACTTTTATCATTCTTCCCACTGAACTGTCGTTCGACGTTTATTCTCGGGGGTTGTTAGGAAATAGCACTATATTCCGAAATGCGGTCTATTGACCTATTCTCGCTACTTCAGCCTGTCGCAATGTTACGTTAATTTTAACTACGTAGTTCTTTCCAATTCCAATGAAATGCGGTAAGAATGTGAGATGTGGTTCCTACAGTCTGCTGTCGACCTTGATGTCCAACTTTCCTATGCATCTATCTTTTTTGGAGATGTCTCATCTGGGTTGCCACATTGCTATTGAAGCTTTTGAAGTCTGATCCCAGTCCGAAGTTTGCCGATGGTACACACTCCCACGCTCTTCTGACAGGTAATATTCCTACTATGAAGATTTGGTCACAGCCGATTTTCGTGACATGTTTGTTACCGTAGTCGCTGAGATGTCTACAGAAAAGATATTTCTTCCTCAATATTCAAGCTACCATAAGGTCCACATTGCGAAGTGATAACAATAGCCTTCGGTCGCTGAGTCATTCGGCCTTGTAATCTTTTGCGAGATATTCGTGCGGAATTTTCCTCAGGCAATTCCGTGAGCCGTTAAGTTGATTATCACACACCTCGCCATAACCACCAGTTTCTCATCTGTAAAAGTTCGACATACGAAAATACGAACTTTTCGAACAAACCTACATCAATCACCATGAGTGCTTCATTTTGGTATTTTTTTTCCAAATTACACTGTCATGGCTAAACTGGACCGACGAAACCTTGTCCAAGCGTTAATCGACTTATTTCACATCGACTCATACGAGCTACGAAAATAATAGATACCACGAGATACTCGATTATTGAAGGTCGCCTTCGTACAAAACCACACCCTGTACACGCCGTTAGGTATTACTTCGCGGGGTTGGTTAACAACTTACGCTCTGCACTGGAGCGAAGCCTTTTTTGTTTCAGCCTGTCTTAATTTTGAATACACTTTCACAATCAATGAACGTACCTCATTCCAGTTTTTTTCGGATCTCATCATCAAGGGAATCAGATCAGAGACATTGGTAGGTTTACCACGTGTCTCTCCCGTGCAAAGCGGCTGCAGTGAAAAACTGCATGGTCTGTGTCCTCGTCGGCATTCTGAAATTGTGGGCACAGCTGCGAGTTATCGTTCCGAAGTCTGGTTAGATTTTTTCGGAAGCCGCCTTGTCCAGAAAAGTATTGTGAAAGTTGATAGTTGAACTCTCCAGTGGATCTTGATATCCAAGTCTCGAAGACGGGGTTGAGCACATGCGTCCATCTACGTTTTGTAAAGGCGTCCGACCTCCATACCATGCTCCATTTTCCGTTCATCCTCTGTCTATTCTCCGTTCATAAGTTTAGCTTGGTGCCAGTCAGGAGTTCTTCCTTAAATACAACAATGTACAATGTCTATGAGTAGCATTCTTGCTATAACGAAAGCCGCCTCATCAGAAATGCTTCTGAAACCACTAATAGTCCATATTGCACAGAATCTGTACGCTAACGTCACCATCCGTTTCAGTCGTCCTGAAGAACTGAATTGACTACTCGTGAAAGTAGCATTCTGACTGTACACCTAATGTTTTAAGTCGTTCGAGAGAGTGCTCCTTGTACAAGTGATGCCTTCTTACTGGCACACTTTACGCGTCTTGTTTTAAGAAACTGTTAACCAACCGCATGGTGCATTGTATTTGTGTTATCCTTATTATTGGGATCTGATCTGATTTAAAAAGAGGTAATCATGTTAAATGTTAAAGCCCAAGTCGTATTTTCCCCCACCACCTATAGATTAAACTCTCAGACATTTTGACTACTAGTTAATTAATTTTGGAAAAAAGAAGTCATGAAACTCTTAACTTTCAAGCTAAATAAGGATCTGGCTAGGAACTAGAAAGTCACCCTCTCATTCACTTAAAATATGTTTCCATATTCAATAAAAACTTTAATATGCAATTAAAAACATTTTGTTTACAAATTTGTTTCACTTCGCAATCCCTAATTTTCCCCGCACTCTCGGAATGTTATCAGTGGAACGCCAGTCTCGTCTATTTCATTCGAATGCCAATATAAATCAAAACGTCAACAGAATGTTTTATTCAAGAAAAAGGAAACGAATGCATGCACGAAAAGAAAAGTTCTCGTGACATTATGCAAACCGTATTCCAATGTCAAGTGCTGATTCGAAATATGCAAATTTGAGAATGCGCTGCATTAGAGCTACACAGTCAAAGTGAAGAGTTATTGCATTTTTGCAAAGGTATGGAATACATGTATTCGTAATGAATTCATGTCTGGCTGGGCACTTGTGTAAGATACTGGATCCATTCAAATAAGTGCCAGGAGCGAGTAAAATAATTCTGTGAAACAACAATTGTGACAAGACTTAAACAGCCTCAAGGCAGGGATATCTTGAATACATTATACACATATAAACACACTTTGAATATGGTATATATTATTACACATTATAATTAAAAGTTTAAAAAACCCTTGTTCTCTCCCTCAAAATATGCAAAAACCAAATGTAATCTTATGTATTCAATTTTAATATATATATATATATAATAATTTATTATAATAAAGGGTTGAACCTATGGAGCATGAGGGATCCCCAAAAGATCTCCATACAACACTGTTTTGGGTCAGCCTAGTGACTTTCCGCCAGTATTTGTCAACCTGTCTCCACGGATTGCCTTTAGGTGGACCCTGGCTTCGTAATCCTTGAGTTGGCCAAGTAAGGACCATCCTCATACAAATACTTTAAACGCATCATACAAGACTCCTCCCAGCATATACCATGGGCTCGATGATAGATAGTGGCATCCCACCGTACATTCAATCCTTATGAACATGCTCTTAAAGAAGTCGTTGTTCAACATTCATCATCCCTAATTATCCGTCATTGTAACCAATCTTAAGTCCATGTCATGTCAAGGTCCCATATAATTTAGTAGTTTCACGCCCGACATATGCACCTGTGGTTGGGGTGGCGTAGTGGGTTAGTGCGACGACTCACACACAAGGTCGAGTCCCATCTCAACATCTCGCATTTTTCACGGCATCAGTCTGTTCGAATTGCTAGCAACAGTCAAAGAGTACCAACTGCTTATAAAATGTTTCTCAAAATACTGTAGGTCCCCTCCACCCGTCGGAGAACTTTAGCATGAACAATACGAGTAGTAGTGCTTGGCCCTGGCCGCTTGTGGGCTTTATTATTATCATTTAGTACGAGAACAGGTGAGCATTAGTGCTTTAAAAAAAATTCATAAAAATTTCACTTCTAAACAATATACTAAGCTGGTATGCGAGTTGTATTTCTTGTAGAACTGTTTTAAGTCTTTTGTGCCGGGCGGCTTTTAATGATGTGTGATTTTCAGAAGGCCTCCTCATCTTGGGGAGGATTACACCTCATCAGTGTCTCTAAGTTATTCAGCCGTGTTACGAAAAGGAATGCGTTGCGATTCGCGGAACTTATAGTGCATATAATTGACCCAATGTTGTTCTTATGTCAGTAGCACTATAGCCCACAAGGGACCAGGGCCTAGGTTCTACAACAACTACTCTTGATTTGCGTGCTTCTCTCACGACTAGGAAGGTCCTACCGTTTTTTGCCGACTCCGAATGGCGATATTTGAGAAGCTTTTCATAGACAATAAGTACACTTTGAGCGTTATCAATAACTCGAAAGAGGTGATGCCGTAAATAATGCGAGGTGTCCGCTCTGGAAATCGAACTTAGACCTTCTGCGTGAGGGTCGACGCACTTACCCACTACGCCACGGCGACTACAATGTCACCATTTAGCATTTGCAAATTAGGGTATGAGTTCACATGAATGTATTAAATTCGACCGTACGTAGTGAAGAGACTATGACTAATAAAGTCGCCGTCGTTCTCAGCAGCCTGACCACACTATCAGACTGTGTGCTTTTCGGCGGCGCTTTTTACCATATAGTGCGTGAAACAAAAGACTTGTTAAGAAATCATATTGGTGAGCACAAAGTTCCACGTTTTGGTAAGGGAAATTGGTGGCTTAGATTGTTCGAAATAGCTTTGAACCAATTTCTTTATGTTTATGCAAGGTATTAGGCTATTGCCATTATTGTATGCCAAGGTATTAGGTCATATTGTATGCGGCATTATTGTATGCCAAGGTATTAGGTCATACAATAACTTATAAATATACCTGCGCTGCAGATGTAACGTACAGCATCATTAAATGACGTCTAGAGCCAATGTTGTGTTAGTTACTAACGGAACAACGGACGAAGTTACATAAACACTAATCTAAAGCTTACTAAGGCAAGCGTATATATGAACAACAACTATGTTGGAGTAGCCTGTCAGGTGGCTACTTACCTTGTAGTCAAGATTGATGGTTGATCCAAAAGTTTTAAACGGTGAAACATTGATGGGTAAATAGGGAAAATGAAAGTCTACCTAACGGAAAGTCTGCCTAACCTTGCGGTAGGCCTCCTTGTATGAGTCTCGTGGTGGTTGCGGCTAAGAATCCAATGTTGAATGATTGTCTCTCAAGCATGAACTCTGTTTGTTATTTTTGTAACAACAGCATGTAGTCTTGTGGTATTTTTAACACTGTAGCACTTCTTTTCGAATTTCCATTACACTGTAACTGGCGGCAATATTCTCTCCAGGTGACGGCATGTTTTCCATCACTCTATTCTCATTGACATTATACGGCCCGAATATGACTATTAAATTAAGTTTAAAATCGAAATCCGCCGATATGAATTTCTACAGTTAATTAGAAAACAGAAGTAATATACAGTCGAAGGCATTTCTTCTGCACTCAAAATGTATTTTCTGACTGAAAATCCATTCAGTTTGACTTGATTAAAAAAGCTCTGTGTGGTAAAGTATTTTGCATTCATTTTCCGACCATGTAACGACCACTATACTCAAAGATCCACTTACCAATTTTAATGAGGTAATTATTCGGCTGATGAAAAGACATTATAACTTAATTAGGCTTTTGGAGATTACGAATAATTTCCATAAACGATAATTAAAGGACAAAAACTGTTTACAAAGAGTGGTACGCGTACATCTTGCTAATTGTTATATTCTCTTATATGAGTAGAAAAATATTGCTTATTTGATTACTTATCATGTATGTATGACAAGTTTTTTTGAAATGGCTTAGAAAGTATGCAATAAGGAAGGTCGAGTTTGGTGCGTCGTTCTTATCTCAATGTTTATTCCAACTCTAATCGGTGGTCATGAAATTTGGGAAATTACTGGAAGAATAAGATCGCGAATACAAACTGCAAAGATGAGATTTCTTCGTTCTGTTTCGGGAGTTATTGACCAAGATAGGTTGGGAAACGCGACAGTTCGGGGGGACTTAATATTGAAGAGCTACTTCTTCTGACTAAAACGACTATATTTCGATAATTTTGCCACGTGGTACGTATGTTCCCTTCATCACGACTTCCGAGTCGTGCCTTAGATGCAATTCCATCAAATAGGCGACCATTCGGCAGATAAGTGATATGTACAGTAAACGAAGGTTACTGCCTGGTAGTACAATGGAGCAGTTTTTGAGTTTGCGCGCAGTTTTTTCCAACCTCTAACAAAGAAAAAAATCTCGCTACGAAGATAACGAACGTTATAATCTCTATGACAGCATGCGGTTAATCAAGGGACTACGGATACAACGCTTAAGATAGTATACAGAGAGAATGGAAAACCCAGCTCCAGCCCGAAGAGTTTTAGTAACTTTAAGTGTAAAATTGCTTCGAAGGTTTGTTCGTTAAGCTATGTGCGACCTTGGACTGTACAAGACTGTAGAAGAAGAAGAAGAGGATTAGAGTCCTTCATGCTGTTACGCAATACTGCGAAAATCAAAGTAGTACGTTCAATAAGTCAGTACTGTCGGTCGTGCGACGGCTAATTTTTTTAAGTATATAGAACAAGCTTATTTAACACTAGTATTATACAGATCTAATTATATGTTTAATGAAAATTAAACGTAGAAAAAGGATAGTGGCAAAACATTTTCAGCCAGATCCCTTATTGTGAACCCTACTGCTAATGACTCTCACTGACGAATTGCATCTTATTCCAACTTTATTATAAAAATTAAATCCCACTCTTCAATATATAAGACAAGAGATTGTATTACTTTCTGGCCGTTCGTACAGCTTCGCAGTTCAAAAATGTCGAGCTCTGTATAAAATAAACTTTAGAACGTAGTCTTTTAAAGCGAATGTGGGACTATTTGCTTATTTAATTAAAGTCTTCCTAATCTATGTGACAGGATTAATTTTCTAAACAAATACTAGCAAGCTCATTTAAGAATATGTTTTTGGTACCCTGTATTAATAGTGGCTTACATCTGCAATTGATGAAGGTAAAAGGCCGGACAAAGCGTATTTACTCAGGTAGCTTCAAAATTGAACTTTTTTGATGTATTATGGCTTTATTAGTGAGAAAACATTCGCATTTATAAGAAATACAACAAAGCTCATATAGCTTCTTTGGATGGAGTTTGTGTAGTCCACCCAGCATCTCAAAGTCTTTTAAATTGCGTTTGCTTAAAGCAATTTATGTAATTTTTCCTAAATTCCCAGAATTTTTTTAGGACTGTTGGCATAACATCTCTCCATCGAGGCAGACAAACCCGAAAAACTCGAATCAAAATGACATCGTCATTGCAAAATATGTTGCGCTGCAGATCTATTGTAGTATGGACTGTGTAGAATAGCCCACCAATTTGAATGATCCAGAGTCACCCAAACTCATGTCTTCAATTCCAGTAAAGAGTTCGAAGAACACTATCGCTTCACAATCCCCCAAATTTGATCTAAGGCTTAAACTGCGAAGTGAATCCGAAGCAAGTGGTCACACTGCTTCAATCGCTGAGTCAATTGGGCATTGTAAGGTTATAATCCGAGATCTTTGTGCAGAATCCTCTTCAGGTACACTGCAACGGGGGCCACGTATGCTTCATATGAGGCCAATTTCATATTTTGCCTCAAAGCTGATTTTCTACCCGCAAACCTTGAATGAGAATAAAACACAACCAGAGAAGTACTTATTTGTACCAGCCGTGGCTTTTTCAGGTAACCATTTGAGTGCGCGAAGAGAAAACAAAACAGAATTTCTATCCCATCCTTATCATACAAGTCTCACAAACGTACAGCAAACGCGATGGGAGTTGAATTAAGACAAAAATTTGTTTTAAAAATCGCACTGTTTGGGCTACACAGAATCACTTTGGAAAATGGTTTTCGATATTTTCCACAATTTTTCAAGGGTAAAGCAACTATTGTGCCCCGCAGGTGTGACATTGTGATTCTCTCAGGATTCGAGTGGGAAACAGTCATCCGAATCAAAAAATCTTTGTCGGAAATTACAACCAACTTTGTACTAAAAATTCACCAAATACATGGTTATCTGGATATGCCCAGTTAGTTGCAGTGATGTTTTAAGTAGCTTTTTTCGCCAATCAATGCTATAAGTACGTCTTGTTGCCTTGATTGTATTTGTTCTGTTTCGTAGATGGGATTTGTATTTTTTTCTGCTGATAGATGGTATAACAAACTTCTTCTTTTTGCCTTCACCCTCCAAGTAAGGACTGTACATTGATTAAAGAAATCACTTCGGAGAAATATAACCAGCAGACGGAGCAGTAAAAAAAATCACACACAAGGAATTTTATTCATTACACATGCATACGCATTTTCCTTGAGACAAATATTTTTATAACAAAACCGATTTAGGGGATATTTTTCACCCCCATTGATAGCAATGATTAATGCAAGTCATCTCATCCCTTTCAGCAATACCCAACCCGTTCCTTGCACGACGCCAAACAATCATTGTTCGAAAATCATTGATATGTGAACAATTTGCGGACGAGAACCAAAATAAATTGCAACATCTATCCTGAATTCAGTATTTTCCTTGAATAATGTTAACAATCAATGTTTGCCTTATGACGTACCGCCCCACAAGCGGTCGCAATAATAAATTACACATCGACAGATGATCAGCATTCGCTGTAATGTAAACACGTTTTCGTAAACGAAACATTTCGAATGGAAAAGAGAACCGTTATCTGACAAATGACTATATCACAAGTTTCAACCACTTTCTTCAAACCATTCCTTTGTATTGTATTTCCTTTCTTTCCACCTAATCGCATCCATATATCTGCACAACACACTCCTTCACACTGCTACGTGCGTCAACTCAGAGGAGAGCGGTAACAAAGAAAATCCAAAAACCTTCGAAATTCCTTAAAATTACCACTACTTAGATTTGAAATCTTTTAAGACTTTATCGAATCAATTTGATTGTTTGATTGTTGTTAAATGGAACAGCATCAGTTGAGAAATCTTAATTGAAAAAGTTCCTGTGTGAAGGTTAAAGGTTTTAACGTTCAAGCACTTCGATATCTTCTTGAAAATTCATTTTCTAAGCCGATGACGGTTGGATGATCTGCACACGGCTCTAAGCCACATTCTGTCGATGGCTCTCATCGAAGAACTGGTATATTAATATACCCGTATGACGCTCCGACAGAAAGCTACGGTTCTTATCATAATTTTGTCATCGCTAAAGTACACCTTTAATAAAAGCCCCACCGCCAAAAACCACAGTTACAACTTGAAATAGATTTCTTCAAACGTGAAGAAAAGGCAATAAATTATGCCCGAGGACGGGGGCAGAAAGGAACTTGAATTCGGCTGAAGATTGTGTATGTGTGCGAAAATAATTCAAATTTATGTTTCATTGCTCTACGAAGAGTTTTATTTTCAATTACAGGGGAAAGTTATTGTCGACAGTGTCAAATATATCATCCAATCCTGTCATCGATTTTTTTTTCTCGCTTTTCCTCTGCGTTACCTTATTTTTGTTGGCAGGGCTTTTCCTTGCCGGTCTATTGGTTAGCAGTCTTAGTATACCCAGTCAAATGGGGAAAAAAATGAAATCAGATAAAATATTCATTAACCGACGAGAGGGTACCATAATGCGGAAATGGTTCCGTAAACGTGGCAGAAATCGACTAAAATGGTTGGCATACACCCCAGTTGGATGCATATGGCTATAATAAATAATTATTAGTCCACGGGTAAATCTTGAAGTGACACTTCATTTGAAAATAATTTGTGAGTCTAAGTAAATTCACTTTGAAGACTCTTGTTGCCTTAGGGGCGCAGTAATGTGCATGGCTGTTGCAATGGTGAAAAAACTGAAGCACCTTCTGTGCTCGAGGTCTTGGATTGTATTCTCACAGCGGAGTAGGAGAAGCAGAGTAACACTCTGCAGGATAACTGGGCAGACAAGGCTTGATGGCAACGTAATTACCGCCGGGAAAAACCCATCAGAATCCTCCATAGTTCCATAACCTGATTACATCTTCAAAGAATTATACTGGTCACTATATATGAACGGCTGGACAGAAGGTTGAAATAAATTCCATGGTCCGAAGGCTCCCCATCCAAAATAACCAGTTTTAGGCCTATATCGAGATGAGCAGATATCACTTCCGTGTACTTGCGTGTTTCCGGGGCAATCTAGACTTATTTTTGAATATGTAGATTCTGTAAAGAGTCACGCTTCACCCTATTACATGCAACAGACATAGATATTTTTGGGCAGGTACCGGATTTTTTAGTGTGTTAGTCAGTAGTCGTTGCAAGGTCGTTTCTCTCTTAGACTCTTGTGGGACCTATGAAGTTCACGAATAAGATTTGAGGGGGTTTTATTTGAATATAGATCGTTGAGCCAAAAGACTTAAGGAGCCTGTTTCTCAGAGAAATGCAAATATCGTTTAGCTAATATTAGCTGTCTACATTAGATTCGCATTACTGCCAATAATAACGGTTGTATCAGTTGTTTTTATCTCTAGCCGCTTTTTAAACTCTTTTGATATGCCTCAGATATGCCTCTTACAAATTGCTCAAGTTGGCAGTGCAAGTTTAACGACTCACTGAGTATAATCCTGTGTTTTTTAAGAACTCTTGAGAGATAGTTATAATTCCACAATTTTACAAAATTTGTTTATACTGCCAATTTCGGAATTTGATATGCTTAATGTTCCAACCCGTTCCTTACATATGGTTAAAGAGAAGGGACTCGAAGAAAGGAACGAATATGAAAAGCTGATGGTACTGTCATGAGTGAACGAATCGATTGAATTAGAAAACACTAGAACATTGCGATAAATATTAACATAGAACATAAATAACTTGTATTTTCCGGATCGAAGAGTAACTTCTAATCGAGGCTCATCGGTGCTATAAGCACCACATTTTCGACTAGAGAACCTGACGCCAGAATCTTGCAAATGCATACGAATATCCTACGCAAAGTTCTTGTTTCCACCTCCATTGTGTAAAATTTGGTTCCACTTTTTGGTGAGGTATGCCATCAGATCGCCAACAGGTCAACAGTTGTAGTAACAGCGGGTCAATAAGCAGCATCCGTAATTCAAGTAACGGAATACCTGTTTCAAGGACGTTCTAAACAGAGGCTGTTTTAACAGTTACTCGGAAAGAACCCTAAAGACTAGAACACATGGAAAACGTGTAGGTAGTGATTTTGATACCATTGTGGAACACCTCTTCAAAATTTTGGAGGATATACCATCCGGGCTATCCAGATTTGTGTAGATTGAGATCCTTAAGAACCATTACATCTGTACGAATTGGGAAGATGCTTACTTACTTCCTTAAGGTGACGCTACAGTCCGCGGTGGAACTGGACCTTAACCAACAAGTGCCTCCAATCAGCTCTATCTTTAGCTAGTTGTCTCCAGTTTCGCACGCACAATTGTTTGCGGTCCCTTTCCACTTGCGTGCACCATCTGAGTCGCGGTTTTCCTTTACCACCGCCGTCCCTCGGAGATGGATTCGAAGACTCTACATGACCTACCTATCTCAATCGTTGGATTTTCACTCTTCTGGCTAAGTCGAAGTCGCTGAACAGCCCGCATAGTTCTTTGCATCGGGCCCAAAAATCACACAAAGAATTTTACTTTCGAAGTAACCAAAAGTAGCTCCATCCACTTTTTACAAAGTTCATTCCTCCTCGCCATATAGCAGGACTGGGACGATTTTGGTCTCGTAAAGTGTTACCTTGGTTGTTCGAGAGAGGGATTTGTTTACCAATTGCTTTCTTAACCCAAAGAAGCACAGATTGGCGAGAGTTATTCTTCATTTGATTTCAGCGTTGGAAGACAAAGTTTTTGACTCAAAGTTATATTTGTCTGATGAGACGCTCTGACCGAGACGTCGGTGTTGAGTCTCCTTTCTCGTTGACAGCATATACTTGATCTTACCCTCGTTTACCGCTAAAACCATCTTCGGGGCCTCCGTTGCAATATTTATTTAAATGTCTTCTGATTTACAGAAAGCCTATGCCAGTAGTTGCCAGCTGTCCTGAGAATGCTATGATGGAGTAAGCGGTTGTCGCGACTTAATTTGTGAGGCAGGGTCGCGCTCCCCTCTACCAGGCAACGACTCATGTTTTAGAATTTGTCATTAAATTGTTCCATTAATGAAGCGTTTACTTGGACTTAAACGGTTAAGGCTGAAATAAGGTTGGCGGTAAACGAGGACAAACAAAATATATGCTGTTATTAAGGAACGACGTACAGCATCGACTTTTATGAATGTAGGCTATATGAAAACACACACATAATAATAATAATAATTGAGTGGCACTACAGCCCATAACGGACCAGGGCCTAGCTTCTACAACAACTACTCATGTTGTGCATGCTATTGTTCTTCACGAGTAGAAGGGACCTACAGTTTTTTGCCGATTCCGAACGGCGAGATTTGAGAAGCTTTCCATAGACAATTAATACTCTTTCAGTGTTGTCAGCAACTCGAAAGAGGTGGTGCCGTGATAAATGCTAGGTGTCCCGTCCGGGAATCGAACCCAGACTTTCTGCGCCGCAGTCGATGCACTTACCACTGCGCCACGGCGACCACACATAGTCTACGGAAATAACACTGTTCCAGCCCGAAGTGTCTTTGAATCCGACACATTCAGGACAATGCAATAAAGGATGTCGCATACAAATTGGAGAATGACTTCAACAAACTGGGGTTGCGCAATTGATTGCAGCTGGCGAGTGACCGAGATGAATCGAAGGACATGTTAATTGAATTCTAGTTTCTCAATGATCGAAGAAGTTATTTCAAGCATCAATACGAAACTTTTTCTGATGCACATGCTTATGATACATGGTTAGTTGATGGATAAAACAAGTTGCACATGTTCACACTTTGGCTTCCAATCCCAAAGAGGCATAATTCTTTTCTTCTATTCTATTCCATCATCTCGACCACTTTGTCTATCAATTGTGATTGAGTTCTTGAAATGTTCCTTGGTAGTTCAATACTCTCTCAGTCCTCTCGTTTATCAATCATTTTGTGTATGTAGGAGTTAAATTGAACCATTTGCATATCCCAGGCATTTGTGATACGTTCACATCAAATGCCAACCTTTTGTCGCTCACGTTGGTGAAATCAACTACTGTACTAGTACACATTAGCCCCCAGGATTCGTGTAGTTTCACACAGCTAAGAAGTGTTGTCGATTATAATGACCTAAAGACTGACGTAGTCTAAAAACTGTAACATCTTCAAGCAGCTTTTACACTTTATTGCAGATTCAAAATGGCAAACCTTGAGAAGCTTTTTATAGACAGTTAGTGCATCTTAAGTGCTGGTTTTAAAAAAAAAATCATTGAAACGTTCAGTCGAACATCTGGCGTGTGAGTAATCGCACTTGCACCTCCGTCATACATACATATCTCTGTTCATACGAGTATGAGGTAGCTAAGCGCATAGCTATGAGAGTTAAGAACCAGCCATTCTCTGCTGCATCTGATAACTAAATGTGACTTGACTTTGGGCAAATGGCTTCCTCGGTAATTGCAAGGATAAAATGAAATGATTTTCTCCCAAAATGGAGACTGAGTGTGGCTTGAAGAGCCCTACGCAAATAGAAGATTAGTTCGACTCTAGATCTGGGATCTCTGCACCACCATTTATTACCGAGAAATTGAAATTAAACGTGGCCATACGACCATGGGAGATGTACATTCAGGACTTCCGAAAACGGGGACTAATAACCACAAAATTGCAGGAGTTCAGCGAATGGTGCTAGACGACCGCCGAATTAAAATCAGACAGTTAGTAGAAGTTCAAGGAGTGTGTTTGTTTAATACGCGTATGTGGCGTATTGTCTAAGTGCATCGACCCACAAGCAGAAGGTCTAAGTTCGATTCTCGAACGGGACACCTCTCACTTTTTCACGACCCCACCTCTTTCGATTTGCTGACAACACTCAAAGAGTATCAATTGTCTATGAAAAGCTTCTCAAATCCCGCAGTTAGTAGTCGGAAAAAATCTGTAGGTCCCCTTTACTCGTAAGAGAACATAAGCACGCCCAACACGAGTAGTTGTTGTTGAAACTAGGCCCTGTGTTGTGTCGCAGTATTTAGACATTTAATTCTTGCCCGCGCTTCGTTAAACCAAAAACGTATTTTAATGAATGCAGCTTAGGTACAACAAATCCGAGTTTTGACGCCAAAACAAAAATACAAACAAAACAAGGCAAAGACTGTGTTTTAGTTGTTATTTTATCGATTGTTCTTCCATTACAAGAACATACTACACATCACTACTTGACAGGCAAAAGTTGTGGCCCCATTTACAAAATTAGGAAATCCTGCTTCTCACACTACAGCGGTTGCCATGGCGAAAACCCACGAACTGCTTGAACTTCCTCACCAGATATATCCGCAAACAAATTCGTTTAGTTCCCTCATCTACATACAGAGCTCGGAGGACTGGGATTTTCGGCAAATAACGAGGCAATTAACTTCATGAAAAATTATTTTACAGAGAACAACGGTAAGTACTACAATATTTGGCTGGTTTAGGAGGATGGGAACATGGCTGTGAGAAGTGTGAAGATTTACAAGGAAACTTCTTGTGTCATTGTTCAGTCGAAAACTTTTCTAACCACCCTGGTGGAACATCCTAAACATCTCAAGGAAACTAAAACCGTCTCTAAAAAAATTTTCCACCTGAAAATATTAAACTTTCCTTAAAGACACTCCTAGATCTAAAGACATATCTATTAGTGCGCCAATGCCGGTTCGTAGTAAATCAATTCTTTTATTGCGTTGAAAAATCGGAAAACACCCAGAATCAATATCATTTTCTTTATTTTCAGATTTTACTAATGGCTACGACGACAGTCATTAATATGAAAAGAAAAGGCTCGATAAATTGGCAACAAATGTGTGCTATAAATTATACTCACTCACTAGCAACGGCTAAGAGTATCTCTTTCAGTGAAGAGTGCTAGAAACATATTTCCTCTAGGCATAACACCAGCAGCGGAGCGGAGGAAAGTGGGAAGAAAAGCAATATATCAAAGTATTACCGAACGCTTAGCTGACCTCCTTTTCTCGACCGTGAGGATGGCTTTATAGGCGTGACGATTTCGATTTTCTATTAATGGATTTAAAGCCCTTTTATGGCCATCAAATTTCGATTTACCAAATTGAAATTGATGGATTGTCGATGTGCATACGTCCGGGGGAATGGAGAAAAAACAGACTTAAACAAATACAGACATAGGTAGGTTGCTTTTGATTAAGATGAATGATTTGATGACATTATGTGAGCATTGCGATTTATGATCTTCGAACTTGTCTCTATTTGACATTCTTCGAAATTGCAATTTTCACTCAAAAATAAATCATACTTTGAACATGGAATATTTATTTGTTTCTATTGTAAGCCCATTCGACCCGTTGGGTTAGGATTAAGGCAAGGTTAGGACATCGGCCCATATTCTTGTTAAGGCATAACCATTTGGAGGAGTGTGTTAACCTAATGAATTAAATTAAATGGCCATGAACATTTTAGCGGAATTGACGAAGTGGTTGCTACGGTTTGGTGTATGCAGGTTTCTTTTTCTTCTGTAAATCTACAGTGTCTGAAGGTGTCATTGGAAAACAATGATATCTTATGTTGCAACTGGGACGATTTTACCTCATGGAAGGACTATCGTTATCCAAACACTAACTAAAATACTACTTAGAAGTATTGATAATAAGCAGGACATCAACGAACTTGGTGTGCGAAGTTGAAGACAACTCAAATTAGAACGCGCCAGCGGAAGGGGCGTGTTGATTGAGCTCTAAATCCACCTTAAACTGCAGTGATATCTAAAGAAGAAGAGAAGACTGCCCTAGTCTCTGAGTAGTAAGAGAAATTATTCTGTTTTATGTACATTATCGCCTTGCTGGATGTTCGTTTTCCATTTGTTGTTCCGCTGAGGGTGGATGAAAATGTTCAGAAGGTCACTATGGAGAGCATTCGTCAAGTAGGGGGTGGTGTCTGATCACTGTTTCTACCCCTATATAAATTATTGTTGACTACAACCACGTTTTATTGATTACTGAGTAAAAAATAATAATATTTGATTGTTATTATTGTAAATCTTGGTGCAACAAAGTTATAGCATCTGCCAGCAGTTTCTTGCTTGTTTTCAAAACTTAAGCCTTTTTAATCTAGTTTTTTAGGTAGCATGATGAGCTAGTGACCTACTTGTTAAATTTTTTTATATAATGGCATATGTTATATGAATGCGGCAAAGTCGATATATGTGTCGGTCTTTCAGTTTGGAATGGAAAGTTTTAGCTGCCATCGTGGCACTAATGTCCCCTTTCGTCACACACTAGCTTGGCAGATAGTTCCTCATCAGCATTTTTCATGTCATCTACTTACCACATCCTCTAATCCATGAGTTAACAGTGATCCAATTCTAACATCACGGCCTCCATAGTGGGAGATCCTTCGATTAGCTCGAGCGGGGTTAATGTGTAATCTTTGCACTGATCGGCCCGGAAATCCGCATCGTGATGAACTCACTATGCAAATTATTCCGATGGGGATGTCGAAATTGGTGTTAGCCTTTGGTACATAAACCGACTGTTTACCTGAAAACAATTTGACATTTGATCTCCAGATTTTTAATTAAAAATATCGTTAGAGAGATATTAAATTCCGAATTTAAGAAAAAATATTAATTTTATGTACCCAGAAACTTGAAAAAAATCACAAAAACGAATGTTGTCGCTAAATTTTTAACAACGTTATTTCAAACATTCTGACCTAACAAGGTAAAATACCAACATAGGAAGTTTCAAAAAAGCAGCTACGAAAAGATCTTGACCTATAGCGTCTAGAGGAGGAAGTTCAACGAAGAGCTTTATAGACTGTAAGGCGGTATGCGCCTGGTCAAGCATCATCAACATCAGTACAGACATCAAACGCAAAATAACACTTGCCAATCGCTGCTTCTTTGAGGCAATTAAGTAATAGAGCCCACTTTGAAGGACTAAACTGACTTTGTATAACTGCTTGATCATCCCAGTCTTCCTTTGCAGCGCAAAAACTTGGACGCTACAAAGTGCGGATGAAGAAACTCTCAGTCTTTTGGAGAGAAAAGTTCTGCGTGCGATTTTTGGTCTTATTTGCGATGAAGGCGTCTGAAGGAGAAGATACAACGACGATATGCTATACGGTGGTAGGCACCTGGTCAAACATGGCCATGTAGAGCATGTGGACACCACAGCTCCGGCACAAAAAGTCTTCGAATCCCTGCCGTTGGGACAAAGCACCAGACGACGGCCTCTGTTGCACGCGCCACCTGTGCGTATATACTATTTTGATTTATAGTTTTTTTTATTAAAAAATTAAAATAAAAAACATTAATTAAAACTATGTTGGTTTTTTTGAAATTGATTCAATTTTGGGCCACTCGTTCCACCATAGTAGCTGCTATTTCACAGATAACATGAAAGGTTTTAATCGTAGCTGGCTTATTCCTAAAGACTTTACATATCCCTAGAGAAAATAGTTTAAAGGTATAATATTAGACGATCTAGGCTGTCAATTTACTGTAGCAAACGTTAAAGTATGTGCTCACCAAAATGCTTTCTTGGCTTGTAGCGTCGTCCTCGCCGGCGCAATTTTATAGTCAGTTCACATGTCGATGACGAATCGGTCCTCTCTCAACAAACTTAAGCTTAAATCGATGAAGTCTATCAGCCTAGTATGCTCAAATGTGGTCTTTGATGCTCTTGACCTATCCCCGATAGTTCCAAAAATAATTCCACTTGAAAATAATGTAAAATATCTGAGATTTCATATCAACTTCTACTTGACCGTATCAACGTGACCTTAAGGCAAAAACATCTTATCCCAGACCACCAATTCGGTTTTAGACAACAGCATTCGACAATACAACAGGTGCATAGAATTTCAAACAAAATACTAAACGATCTGGACAATAAAAAATATTGTGTCGCAGTCTACGTCGACGTCGCCAAGGCATTCGACAGTGTATGGCACAAAGGACTATTACTCAAACTCAAAGCAATGCTTCCGGACTTCTATCAACTCCTTAAAAGTTACCTGGACAAGCGGTGCTTCTATGTGCAATACAATGACAATCACTCGGACCTACGTGAAATTGACGCAGGTGTACCCCAAGGCAGCGTACTGGGACCTATCCTGTACCTCCTCCACACAGCGGACATACCCAAGACTATAACACAGGAATCCATGATAGCAACATTCCCAGATGACACAGTGATACTCTCCTCACATCCCTGCCATCAAACAGCCACCAACCAAGTTAAACGTATACTGAATGAAACAATCGACTGGTTCCATAAATGGGGGATAACAATAAACGAAGAAAAAACTATTCAAGTCGTATACACAACAAAAAGGAACGTCCAACATCAAATTATCACGCTTAATGACAAGGAAGTTAGTCTTGACAATTCCGCGAAATATCTAGGCATACTACTAGATAATAAACTGACATGGAAGCCGCATATAATCCAAAAACGCAACCAAATTAAAAACAAATTTAGACAACTCTACTGGCTCCTAGGAAGAAATTCAAAACTTTCAATACAAAATAAACTTTTGTTATACAAGACAACAATTAAACCAATATGGACTTTTGGCATTCAAATTTGGGGAGCAGCCGCCAAATCAAATATTGGCATTATTCAGCGACTCCAATCAAAAATACTAAGGACGAATGTCAATGCCCTCTGGTAAATATCCAACGAAGACATACACCGTGACCTAAAGATACCCAGTGTCAGAGACGAAATAAAAAGATTCAGCGTAAAACATCAAATATCAATAACAAACCACCCAAACAACGAAATTCGAAACCTGCCTCATCAAGAAGCTAACACAAGAAGACGACTAAATAGACGCAGACCAGTTGACCTCCAAGCCATATAGACTGTGAATTATTTAACGTAAAGCATATTCGCAATAAATATTCTATTAACTTGTATATAATGTATTGCATTCATGTTTGTACATATTTGTCAAAATTAATGTATTTACAAGTATGTAATTAAATCAAAGTTTATAAGATAGTGGTTTTAAAACTAAATGTATCCCTTAAATACTCTATAAACAATTACTTAGTGTCTAAGGACAGATGTAATGAAAATTGGGAAATAAAAAAAAAAAATCTCCTTTAACCTCCTGCAATGCAGTTAGGAATTCTATCAAAAATGTTGTCCTTACGACACTCAGCTTGCTTTCAAAGTGAATCACTCAAGATCTAACTTTTTAAAAGCCTACTGCTGCCTTTTTTTCTTATAAATTGTGTTGTATGTAGCCTAACTTAACTATGAAGGTAAAAGAAGTGACTGTGTGTGTTTAATTATTAATCATTTGCACAGTCTGCACCTAATTTCTGGTTTGATTCTATCCCAATTTACGTATTGCTATTTTTATAGTTGAATATTTTTTTTAGATTTTTTTAAGATACTCAATACATACATTTGCACTGCTTTTATATCAATTTATGTTTTTATGTGTGATTTCTGTTCTTCGTTGCATGTCGTTGCATGAAAAGAGTTAAGCATTCGACTTCCTTTGGCCACTAGAATGATTTTCATTTCTCAAAGTAAACTTGGTCCAACGTGCTCGTAGTCAATTGAGTACTGGATCAAAATGTTAAAATTGGTTGAAGTTGTTCTTCCCATTAGATCCGTAAACAGACTAGCAAAACACTTGATTACACATATCGCACCTTATAGCTGTGCTCTATTGCAAGCACTCTTCTCATGTGTCCGTTCTCCGTACTGCTTACGCTCTTCTTTCTTAAACAATGTTTCACTTTACTTACCCGCTTTTAAAAGTGAACAAAATAGTTTATAAGATGAAGTACCTAAAATGTTCATTTTGTCATAATGACCACTATATCTTTTGAACTTTAAGTTGCTCCTTTTACATTGTGTAGAAGATTTTACCTGCACTTAACATAATTTTATTACTTTTTATTATCTTTATGCTCTCCAGTCTGTTCATACAATCATTTCTTTGCTGAGCACGAAATTAAATGAACTGAAAAAGACTGAGACATGAGACAGGTTGTCAAGCTGTTACCGCAATAAGCGTTTATTTGTCCCCGTTCACGTTCACCGCCTGGAGACCACTTGACGACGGCAGCGCCGGCGAACGAAATTATATTTCAATGCAGCGCCAAAGGATAATGCAAATTGTCATTACGCGCCCAAACAAAACCTCCCCCACTGGCCAACAAACGGTGAAAGGAATTTCGTAAATGAAATTTCCCCCGCAGAGCGGATACAAAAAAAAAAAACTGCAAAAAGAACGATTTTAGTGCAGCTGCAATTTTTTAATAATCTACAGACGAGTAGACTAATCTGATTGTACCAAGTCACGGAAGGATACCGTTGGCGGCAGCTCTCATAATGGATGTACCGGCGATGACGGTGGAAGGGATATCGAGCGTGAGTAATGTGGCAGTTGAAGGAGTCCAATAATTTGATTAGGTAGACCGTCCAATATTTGCTAAATGTTACATTTTTTAATAAATTTTTTCATCTCCTTGCAGCGGCGGAGTGACGCGATTTATCTGTCCTGTAAAGATGTGGCTTTGATATTGCAGAGCTCTCTTCTAAGTGCATCTTATCCTTTTAAATTACAGACACTAGAGTGCCTCCATGTTGAAGCTTTGCTCAAATCGCATCAAGCCAAGTTTTGAGATTGACCATACATGCTCAACGGCAAATTTCTTTTCTCAATACCGTCCCTCGAAAGTCATTAAAAATTGCCCCAACCGAGACATAAATTAGTTAATTAAGGCCTTAACTGCGAGCACAAAAGACGGACTCAATCATTTGGTCATTAATAGGATTTTACCAATTTATTGACATTAATACTTGGCCTTCTTCGCGGTTGCCCCGATAAAGCAAATTATACGAAGACAAATGAAGGGGAAACCGCGCAGCAGTGAGGACTTTCATGGCATAATAAGTCCGGGGGTAAACATTTAGCAGTTTTAGTACGGGCGTTTAATTTTTGTTTGATGATTCCTCACACTGAAGAGAGGGTCATTTCAGGGACTATATCGCTGCGAACGTGACATAATGGTGAGCAATTATAGACTTACACTTGCCTTTTTTAATTAAGAGAAAAGTTTCCCATTTTTTACTGTTTCGTAGTCATGAAAATAAGACACAGTATGGGACACAATATATTGAGAGACATTCATTAGTGCGCAATTTGATTGGACCCTTTTTGTGAAAGGGCGGGCAGTATAAAATGTGGGGAGAGAATAAGAAAAAACTGCTGCAATTAAGTTTGTTATGCTTTGAAGGTTCGAGGAGCTGCAATAAAGGAATTATTTACTAATTGCAGCAAAGCGAAAAAACGGAAGGGGGAAGGTGTTTAATTTGTTCCTCTTCTTTTTGAGGCAACGTGCTTTCCGATTACATTGTCATTGCAAAATGCGCTTAAGCTCGCTGTTACACATTAAGATTGCAATTTGCATTTGGACATAGTTCGTAGAAATGCAAGTAGCGCTGCATTTTTTTGACTAAATTTATGTGAAGTAGTAAGGATACAAGGATCGAGTACAAGCATCCATCCTCTTCAGAGTAGTTGAGGAGGAGGAGTAAATGAGGAAGCCTGCCTATTTTGTAACCACTTGCGTTGTGCGTGCTAATGTTCTGTCTTGAATGGATGGGACCCACAATTTAAAACTGACTCTAGATTTTTAATTTTTCTACATTTTATTTCGGACGTTTGAGAGACTAATGTAGCCAACTCATTGATCCATCCTAATTTGTTTAAACAAGAATGGATACATTAACTCAGTAAAACTCGGCAGCTTTAAGCAAGTCATTCAAATGAAAATTAATACATCAATATCTGCAATGGCTTAGAGCCAAAATCCCACAAAAACCACTTTCCGAACAGTTAATACTCGATCACTGAATATTATTAGTAACCTAAGAAACTAGGAGACTGCTGTTAGAATTTAAAAAAATGCCCTTGCCCAACCCGGGATTCGAACTAAGCAATCCTGACCTTACCTGCGTTTTATATCGTTAGAAGATTAAGTTAATATGCTCGGCAGGCATTTCGGCGGAAGAATGTGTTGGTGCACTCTCGGCTAGAGGTGGACGTCCAACAAGAAAAAAAATTATTTTTCTTTCTAATGTGCTACAGTCCTGGGTGGACCTGTGTCTCAACCAATTCGTCTCTCCAGCTAGCAGTATCTCACACAAGCACCCGATAGTTGCCCACGCCAATTTGCTTCAGCTTATTCTCCACTTGTGTTCGTAATCTCAACCTAGGCTGTCCCCTGTTGCGTTGTTCCTCGGTTCGGATTCGAAGACTTTTCGGGCAGGAGCAGTGGTGTTAAGATTACTAGGTCATGTAGAACGTTTGGTACATGGCCCAGTAATCTTAAACATTGTTTCCGAAGACTCTAGACCAGACGCATGCCGCCGTAAGCCCTATAAAATTCGCCGTTGCATGTTCTCCTCTAAACGCCACCGAGGTAAACAGGACCAAACATCGCAAACAGAAATTTTACCTAGAAAAGCCTAAAGACTTGCTTATCCGACATAAGAAGTGTCTATGATCAAGCTGTTATACCAAGCCAGCTTAATACTTCAAGAGAGGGTTCTAATCAACTGTCCCTCGAATTGAAAGAAGTAGCGATTGGTCAGTCGTTCACAGACCTCCGCGGAGTACGCACGTGTTTCGGCTTCGAAGAAAAAGTGTAGTAGATTCAAATAGTGAAAAAAAACGGCGATTTTCAAGTGGTATCAGTAGCCTGGTGGTAGAGCACCAGCGGTAGTGACTCGAGGGATCGCGGGTTCGAATCCCGAGAGTAGAAAAAAAAAAAAAAGATTTTTATTTTTAAATTAAATAAATTGAAAAGACACTAAGTGTGAGAACTAAAGCAGAATGGAGAGTGATGAGCGACCCGAGCTCAGCAAATCGGGTGATTTCAAAACACCGGTGGCTGACGCGTCAGGCCACTTAACTAGTGACGGCAGCATTCGTGTGGCTAGCCCAACGAGCCGTAACATCGAAGCAAAGAAGAGGAGGAAGAGGCTGCAGCCGCAGCCCAATCTCACTAAACGTCGGACGACAACGATGACGTCGGACGAAGAAGCGGTCGCACCGAACAAAGGCGGATCGGTTGCGACCAAAAAAACACCGCCAAAGACATCAGCAGGAGCAACAACAAAACTGACTCCTGCAACAGTCGCTATCGACATCGATTCCCTCCAATGTGAATCGGAGGGAAATGAATGCCGATATTCCTATAATGGAAATAACAACTCTTTTCATGTGTTGGCTACCTCGGACGCCGATGATGAGGCAGAGGAAATTAGGGAAGAGATGGAAAGACTGGAGAAGCTCGACGAGAAAAGGGCAAAGCTCAACGCCCATATAAAATTCCTCAATGAGCAATCCTCGGCCAGGAAGGCGGCGGAAAAAGCGGCCAAGCAGAAACAGCAGCAGCAGGAACTCTTGGAATTGCAGCAAAGACAACAGCAGCACAAGAAGAAGAAGCAGCAAGAGCTGTTAAAAGCACAAGGGGAGGAGCTGCCATCAACATCAAAGGCAGCCCAACGCCTACAGCTACAACAAAAGCTGCACCAGCAGACAAAACAAACGCGAGCTACCGTATTGAGGGCAGCTCAGCAAAAACAACAACAACCAAAGCCGCAGCCACAACAGCAGATGAAGCAACAGCAGCAGAAACAACAGCAGCAGAAACAACAGCACCAGAAGCAACAGCAGCAGAGAAAACACCAGCAGCAGCAGAATCATCAGGAGACACAGCATCAACAATTGAAGGAACAACGGCCACAGCAAGAGCAGCAGAAATCTAAAACGCGCTGCCCGCCTATCAATGTCTTCGACATGGGGACCGACGAGCTGGAGAAACTATGTGAGTTGGCCCTAGGGAATAAATTATTTTACATTAAATACAAGACTCCCCAAATTCACACCGTCCACTGCTTAACAATGGACGGTTTTAGATTTTTAAAAGAGAAGTTAGCGGCATCGAACGCTGACTTCTACACGTACACCCCCAGAGGAGAAAGGCCACAGACCTTGCTCCTCAAAGGTATTAATCCCTCGACTGACCCGAAGGTGCTCCTCAACAAGCTGCGCCAAGTTGAGAGCGACGAGGTCCACTTCGTAGGGGTTAAGCCTTTCATTACTGCGGCAGCGAAGGCGAAGAATAAGGCACTTCCCTTCTTCTTAATACAGGTATCCCATGACACCAAAATCGACAACCTACGGAAAATCCGTTTCGTAGGTGGTCTGAGTGTTAAATGGGAGAAATTGAATAAGACTGGCCACGTACTTCAATGTGCGAGGTGCAGAAGGCTGGGGCACGTCGCGGAGAACTGCAACATGGAGTTCCGCTGCGCACGATGCACTTTCAGCCACAATAAAGGGGAATGCCCTTTAGGCACGGATGAAGTCGAGGATAAGGCGCTCCTCAAATGTGTACTCTGCGGAGGAAATGGACACCCTGCAACCTATTTGGGGTGTCCACGAATAAAAGAACTCCGTCAGAGAGTAAAAGACGCAAGGATAAACAAGAAGGTAGAAGCCAGGCCGATCGCCAGAGCTGTAGCTACCACTGTTACGCCGGCCGTCTCCTACGCCCAAATGGTGTCAGGCAGAGAACCGGCACAACGGACAGTGCCGAAGGTTGCCCCGGCTCCAATGGCCAGGCAACCCGAGGCAGAGCCCTCCATAAGGGACGTAATGTCCTCCATTCAGTCGATGCAAGCGCAGATGATTGCCTTGCAGAAACAGATGGTCGAATTACAGACAAGTTTCCTTGCGCAGACGGCTAGAGTAGATTTCCTCTTCTCTAAGCTGCCTGTGAACCAACGCTCGCAGATATAATGGGCTCACGCGAGGTAAGAACCCTTAAGATCCTAGCAGTGAATGTAAATTCGCTGATAAGGATCGAACGAAAATTAACGCTCTCTAACTTGTTGCAAACCCACAATCCTGATGTGCTGATGGCTAGCGAAACTAAGCTTAACCAGACGCGCATACTCAGGTACAAAAATTACCATATAATAAGAAGAGATCGACCACAATCCACTCGAGGTGGCGGGGTCGCCCTCTTGATTAAAAAGAACATTTGTCATAAGATCGTATGTAGCAATGTGGTACGTAGATTTAGTGTGCTAGAAGCATCCATCGCACGCATCTCTCTCCAAGGTGGAAAGAGACTGTTTGTGATCGCTGCCTATGCATCAGAACCTCAAAGCCCTAATTTTCTTTCTGAGCTTGAGGCTCTCTTCACTTGCCTCCGCTTGAACGCGGAAGAAAACTACTATATATTAGCCGGAGATTTGAACGCTAAACACGGTCAATGGGGCAACATTGTTCCAAATGAGAGAGGAAACGCTCTCTTAGAGTGGATGGAGCAGAACAATATCGAGTTCAGGTTAGATTTGCTTGCAACCGATAGACCATCCTTTCCTCGAAGCGGGTCCTATCTGGATGTGATGCTAGTCGACAGACGACTGACGATACTTAACGTGGAGCGACGCACGAGGAACTGTTTAACTACGGTCGAGTATGACAGTGATCACTGTGGTCTCGCCGCGGTAATACAGCTCCCGAACGAGCTGGAGGAACTAGAGGAATATGTCCAAACGCATCCTTATAATTATAATAAGGTGCGCTGGCCACGTTTTTCTAGAGCCTTATCCAGAGAAATAAGTTCGAGTGTGATCAATCCTCCGACAAACAGAAACCTTACGAACGAAGAGGTTGACAGGTACCTCACACAAATGGACGAGGTCATTAAACGTACAATGGACAGGACGATTCCGAAGGTGTCACAAACCGACTATGGCGACATCTATCGGAACTCTGAAATCGACGCACTTCACGTGCAAAAAAGTAGACTCCTGTCAAGACTAAAACTCTTGTACAGGCGGTTTACAGATCCACAGAGTACAGAGATTCGCTCTCTGAAGTCACAGATCAAAGTACTCCAACAGTTAATACGACAAAATTACAGTCTAGCTGTAAGCTTGCATTGGGGCAATAAGATTCGGGCTGTAAGATCTAACAACCCGAGCATGTTCCCGCAAGTAAATAAAATCTTCCGGAGGAGAGATCACAATGACATTCAGTGCGTTCGACTTGACAGAACAACAGACAACGCGAACTTACTTACGTCAGTTGGCATCGATCCAGATGGGGCAGTGCTTGACAACGACTTCTTCGTAGTGGAAGATCCCCAGGAGAAGGTTAATGCAATTGGTGCTGTTTTCCAGAAAGTGTACACGGTCAACGAGACTCGTAGTCCGAACCACGATTTGGAGAACAGAGCCTTGCTGAACCATTTCTATCTTCGGAACGAAATAAGTCAATGGCGATCCGAGAATCCTGGTTTTACCAGATTCAGTGACGATCTTCTGGCAAATAATGCCGTCGCCGACGATGGAAACAACTCCATCCTTATTTCAACAGATGAACTCCAAGGTATCTTCAACTCACTGAAGAATAAGAAGTCAGTGGGAATCGATGGGATACCAAATATTGTTCTGCGCCATCTACCCTCTGAGGCGGTGGATGTATACACAATCCTGTTTAACAACGCGTTGAGTAATGCATATTACCCGAAGCATTGGAAAACAGCTGTGGTACAGCCAATTCCGAAACGGGACAAAGATACCTCCATCCCGACAAATCTCCGGTCTATAAGTCTTCTTCCGTGCATAAGCAAGGTATTCGAGAAGATAGTCATTAGAGTCCTGAAAGAATGGGTTGAGGAAAAACAAATAATACCGGAAAACCAATTTGGCTTCAGGGCGGGGCACGACACAATTCATGCCGCGTCTAAATTGGTTTCCGACATACAGTGGAATAGAAACAAGACCCAGTGTACAGGCGCCTGCCTGATCGACATGGAGAAGGCGTTCGACACCGTATGGTTAGAAGGTCTCTTCCTTAAGTTGGTCAGGCTTGGCATCAATAAAACATTGCTATATATGATCTATGACATGGTCACAGGTAGGAAGTTTGTTGTTAAAAATGGCAACGAAATTTCAACTACAGTGTTCCATATAAAAAATGGGCTGCAACAAGGAGCTGTTGGTTCGCCGATCTTGTTCAGTATATTCACTAGCGATCTCATAGGTTCTATGCCGAAGGTAGAAGTAATAAATGTCTTGTTGCAACGCGACTTCGATACAATTCAACGATTTTGCGACGACTGGAAGTTGAAAATCAACTACCAGAAGTGTGAAACTATCCTTTTCAGAACCCCGCTGTCCAGGGCCTCAAGGGACACGAAAATGAACTGGCGCAAGTTCGGCATAGTTGATCCCCAAGGACGACCATTAACTGTAAAAAGTGTAGTCAGATATCTAGGCATCTGGTTGGACCAGTATCTGTATGGTGGTATCCACATAGATACAGCTCTGACCAAGGCTAAGAAGGCCTTCGCTATGGCAAGAGGGCTGTTTTACAGCAGTCAACTTGACACCAGAGTGAAGGTCATCTGCTACATGGCCCTCATCCGGCCAATTATGGTGTATGGTTGTCCTGTGTGGTTCAACGTGAGTCCTTCCCAGATGGAAAAGATGAGGGTGTTCGAGAGGCAGTGTCTGCGGGCCAGTCTCCGTTTATATCGAACACCAGAATCCCAGTACAAGAAATTCTACCCCAACGAGGTTCTGTACAACGAGGCAAACCTTATAAGGATAGATAATTTTATTATCAAGTTGATACGAAGTCACACTGCTCGAGGCATGGCTTCAACCAACAGTCTGATCTTTGGGGCTTACTACCCAAATGAAATGTACCATGAACGGGTACGTTTTAACGGCTTCATTCCGCCTGAAGCTTTCGTCTATTTGGACTCTAAAGGCCTGATACAAGATGGGGAAGGCTGCCCTATCATCTTCCACGTCGCACGCCGAACAGTCGAGAGGCAACTCCAATATGAGCCGGACGTCGCTCGCAGCCACGAGGAACTCCTACGGTTCAGTAGAGCGATTTCTGCCCGCGACAGAGTAGTTTCTGCCAAAGAACGGCTTTTCTACTGGTGGTTGCACCAGAACCAGCGTTCGATGCCGCTTACTTCTCAAACAAATAGACGGGGTAGTTGAGTCTACAGGGCCAACTTACATAGGTTAAGGTAGTTTTAAGCATTTTACTATAAAAAAAAATATACAAAAAAAAATTAAAAAGCAAAAAAATACAAAAAAAAAAAAAATAAAAAATAAAAAAACACAAAAAAAACAACAAAAAAATAAAAATTAAAAAAAAGGTGCATCACGGCGTATGAGATCTATATGTAAAGCATATAAATAACATATACGCCTTGGTGCACGCGTCCGTATATTTTTACGGACATAGGTAAGTTTAATAATTAAGTAGAGTTAAGTTAGGGTAATTTAATTGTATATAGCCTAATATTTTAGTTTAGCTTTAGTTTAGTTTTAGGTAGTATAGATTAATGATTTAGTTTTAAGTTAGTTAAGAAGTAAGAATAATTATGAATTCCAAGTTTTATAAATTTTCTTGGAGGAATAAAAAAAAATTGTTATTAGTTTTAAGCAACGAATTCAACAAATAAAAGAGGCCGAAAGGCAGACAGAAAAACGTCCTAGATTAGCTTAGAGTACTCGTGAAGAGTCAGTAAGTTAGATTTAAGAGCAATGGATTATATTATTAAGCTAGTTTTAAGTATTTTTGTCTAGCATATAAGTAATAATGAATGGAAAATAAAAATGCATTAAAATTCAGTAGCGATTGGTAAGAGTGATTCTGCGTTTGATGTCGTTACTGGTGTGTTGGTTTTCTCGTTACATAGAGTCCGTGACTACATCACAGTTTCTACTGCCTGGTGGTACGCACTGTCCAAGACGTCTATGTTGTGCGCCCTTCCTTGATGAAAGCATATATTTCGTCTTGCCCTCATTAATCGCGAAACCCTTTTGGACGCTTCCTTTTTATATATTCGTCCTATCACGTTAATACCTGTTTTAACAGTAAAGGAGTCTGTGAGCTCGTTACCGATCTTCCCGGAGCAGCAAGAATTCTCCATTGTCATCCTACACAATCTTATGAGTTTGGTAGGGATGCCAAAAAAGACATGGCACTGAATTTATTGTCTCTATGCACACTGTCATATGCAACTTTAAGATCGTCGAATACTTGGTCAGTGTCGTTTTTTCCAGGATCTTCCGTAAAGTAAATATTTGGTCTATTGTGGACTTTCCTGGCCTGAAACCACTCTGATAGGGACCTATCAATCACATAATCACATAATACGGTATAGAGGATCTTGTAAGCTATGTTGAGGACCTTGATTTCTTAATAATTGGCGCAGTCAAAGGGGTGCTCTTTCTTGTGAACTGGATAGACGAAACTGAGATTTCACTTTTCGGGCATGGTTCCCTCCGTCAACTTCTTACAAATAAGCTGGTGCATGCACACAATCAGATCATCTTCAGCTGCTTAAAAATAAATGTTCATCCTTTAAACTCAGCGAGTGACCTTAAGCAGGTCCAGACAAATCACCCAGACTTGACATTGAAAGATATTCTGATTTACTCACATCTGCTCCATTTAGTTTCACTAGACCATTGAGCAAAACTCTTCGGGAGTTTCATTGCTTCAGTTGGCGTGCAGTAGATATTTTCAAAAATTTGGGCAAAGTGGGAAAAGTCTTCCCTTCTTCCAAAGCCTGACTAGCGCTTAGTATTACTTCGTTAGTGACAAATTCAAGCTTCTTCACAGGAAATTTCGCTATCGCAGATCTCACATTATTCGTACCGGTGCACCGCTCAGAGTAGTTTGAGCGTTTGGATTTCATTTGATGTTTGGATTTCAGCATGTACTGAACTATTTATTTTTTGCTATTAATATTCGTTTCTATCACATTCGACAAACACGTACTTCATATTCTCTTCAATGCTTACGCGGGAAGTACAAAACTGACTTGAATCCCAGTTTCATTTCATCGAACTCCTACCGGTAGCATTTTAATGGGCACCATACTCGTAGATGACAGTATCAATATCGCATCGCACGAATGCCGCATATCCACTGCTATCTTGCATTGCACCGAGTTTACGGTTTTCATGCGCGATTTATTATTCGCAACGTCAGACCATACCATTAATCGATTGCTCTGCCTGACACCTCTGATATTAAAAATAAGTCTTGAAAGGGCTTTTATCGCTATTGACGACTTCTAACAGGCCTCCGCGAGGTGATTTCTGAAATTGAGCTAAGTCTCAATCATCAGTCGCAGCAGACGCAGATATATATATTATAAGGGGGCCAGAAAGCTTAATGCTCTTTATACAGGGTGATTTTTTAAAAGCTATAGGAAAGTTTTAAAAAAAAATCACATGAAACTCAGAAAAATGCAAGAAATTTTTATTTGAATCGATAGTACGGTACATACAATTTAACGTTTGAAGATTATTTCATGCAAATGCTAACCTTGACTGCGCCTCAAATGGTCAATCCGCTTAGTCCAATTTTGCCATACTCTTTCCAACATTTCGGCCGGTATCTCACGAATAAATGCTTTAATGCTGTCTTCCAATGCGCCAATTGAAGCGGGCTTGTCTGTATAGCTGTAGAGATTTAACATAGCTCCACAAAAAATAGTCTAAAGGCGTTAAATCGCACGATCTAGGCGGCCAATTGACTGGTCCCGAACGTAAAATAAAATATTCCCCGAACTCGCCTCTCTATAAGTCCATTGTTGCGCGTGCTGTGTGGCTCACCGTCTTGTTGAAACCACACTTCATGCAAGTCAAGCTCTTCCATTTTGGGACAAAAAAATTGGATATCATTTCACGGTAGCGCTCACCATTCACAGTTACGTTACGATTCGCATCATCTTTGGAAAAGTACGGTCCAATGATGCCACCAGCCCATAAACCGCACCAAACTGTGTCCTTTTCTGGATGCATTGGTAGCTCTTGCAATGCTTCTGGCTTCTATTCTCTGGAAAATCAACAATTCTGCTTATTTACGTACCCAGTGAGAGAAAAATAAGCTCCGTCTGATTAAACTGACCATAAAATGGAAAAAGCGCTCGATGAACTTTCTTAACAGAGCACGCATCTTCATAATAGAATTCAATAATTTGTAAGCGGTGTTCGTTTGTAAGACGATTCATGGTTAAATTATAGACCAAACTGAAGATGTTTGCTAGTGCAACAAAACACAAAACGTTCGTCAGCTGTTTAAACCAATGTTGCCAAAACGATAATAGATTTTTAGATTAGATTAAAAGGCATTTTTTATTATTTATCTAATGGTATTTTAAAACTAGGTATAAAACGCTTAACCTAGGTACGACAGAAATGAAATCTTATAACTACTTACTGGCTCTATGCGGGCGCTCTAAGCTAAACTATTGATATATTTGTTTTGCTTTTGCCTTTCGGCGTCATTGCTAGTTATTTTTTTTTATAAAAACTATTATTTATTTTGTAAAACTAAGAAAACGTGTTTTAAAAACTTAGCTATCTATGAAATTTTCTACAAAAATATCTTAATCTATCTTAATATATCCTATTCTAACTTAAAAATACTTACGACAAACTTTTTTTTTTTTTGTTTTTGTTTTTTTTTTTTTTTTAATTTTGTGCAGTTTTTATATCTTAATTACTAACTTAACTTAAACTAAATGTGAGTTGGCTATGTGGGACCAACCCTAACCTACCAGGCTGACGACAGCTGGGGTTCCTGGTGTGGCTCTAACCACCAGTAGAACCCCCGGTCCTTATGCGTCTCCATCCTATCACGGATGGAGATGGATGTGCTGAACCGGAGAGCATCCCGACTAACGACGTTGGCGTCGTACAACAGTCGCCTGTCCACTGTCCTTCTCACCACGTGGTAGATAAGTGGACATGCCTCCGCATCCTGGATCAGTCCAATGCGGTCAAGATACAAGAACGCTTCCGGTGGAAGAAAACCCTTTCGGCGAGCGTTCTCGTGGTACTCGTCATTTGGGTAGTAGGCCCCAAATATGAGATCATTCTCAGAAGTCATGGCTCGTGCAACATGCCTCCGAATCAGCTTAATGATACAATTATCAACCCTGTTCACGTTTGCTTCATTATACAAGACTTCATTAGGATAGAACTTCTTGTAGTCAGATTCCGGGGTTCTGTACTTCTTGAGACATATATAATAATAATAAATAATAATAAAATAATAACGATAATAGATAGTCACCCTTTATTACCAACTTTACTGTTGCGTTTTTCGTTAAGTACAATTTGATTTCTTTGAACCGTTAAGCAACCACAAAAAGATCAATGTCTTCGGCAAAATCTATTTTAAGACTTATCTGGGTACTCTGCACCGCAGCTCTAGGTTTAACTAGGACTATTCCTTTTTTCGTGATTTGTTTCCGTCTGAGCTGCCGACCACAGTCAAGGATTGCTTACTGTCTGTTTGGCTGCACGAACAACGCAAGCAGTCAGCTTTGTTCCCATGTGGACTCTGGAGCCATCCATAAATGTTTTTTTTCTTATTTTAAATGACACTTATTTGTATCCTGTCCAAAGGATTTGTTCCTATCATTTCGAACTATGGCCGTTCCGTACTTTTTTATTTGGTGTATTGTGAAGCTTAACTTTTTCATAGTTGTTGTACTTGGGCAATTCGTATGGGCTCTTTAAAGAAATCCCCCTGCCCTATTCAGGAATACAACTCTTTCTTATGAATAGGTAGAGTCCTTTAAAAACAAAACCTCACATATCACGTCCTTCATATCCAGTGCCTTCCTTTAACATGGATATTTTCGAAGGAACAAGAAGAACTTTGTCCGACTTTAATCCTCAAAAGTGAAAACGTTTCTGAAAAGAAAACATTCCACGAGTATATACAAAACGAGTTCTCCTCTTTTTTAAAGACACCCCAAAGCAATTAAGGAACACATAAAAACACATGTTCTAAGAAAAAAAAAATCGAACAATTTCGGGGAACCTCTGGCGTCTCACGTGAAAATCTTCGTACGCAGACACGACACACAAAAGCATATAATGCTTAACAAATGCGCCCTGAAATTAATTATAAGCCATAATTTATGCTGCAGGTGAAGAAAGTTGCCAAATAAATAATGACGGTTATAAATTTCGCCCAAAGTATCTTATTGCTTCTATGCGCCTTATATGCTCGTAAGGAGGATTCCTTACTGGCACCGAACTCAGTCAACGTTATCGTGAGGATACTGATGAATCGTGAAAGGAAGGAGTTCAATTGACTTCACTTATAGAGACACAAATTTAGGAAGCAATTAAGACGGTAATAAATTTAAAAGTACCACCTACTTTTGAATGAATAATATAGCTTAGAGTGAGTCTGTCTGGTGGTGTCGAAATTGTGTGTGAATTTTGGTTATGTTTCACATGGTTAAAAACAGTTTTCTATTTAATTTCTTAAGAGTTCAGTGATAATGAGTCAATAGATGACATCTCTAACCATGCGAGTAGGGATTCGCCTATTAATTCCGGCTTACAAGGAAAATGCATTACCGTCTTAGTTGCAATAGGCTAAGTGCATTGTCGTGATTTATTGCACAAAATGTCATAACGCGTTTTAATTGAGCGTGAGTGGATATAGATTCGGAGTCCGTTCCATAAATCCATTAGTCGATTCACTTCTTGCCTTCATGTGCAGATGCTCTAAAGAGTAGCTTAGAACTTGGTTAATTCTCGTACTTGATATCATCATTTGATTAAGAACGTAAACTGAACACAAAAATAAAGGCAGACTGACCTGGATAGCTATAACAACACCCGTTGTGAAGTGAACCAATGCATGCAGCGACTCCCTAACAGTTATGCGGAGGGCTAACAACCCGCCCACAAAAAAACCAACTGTTACGATTTGCGAGTGTGTTCCTGGAATGCAAGAACACTCTACACTCCTGGAGCCGCCCAAAAACTGGAAAATACCCTCACGCAGTATAAGGCGGATATTACTGCGATCCAGGAAATACGCTGGATAGGACATGGGATAGTGAAGAAGAAGGAGTGCGACATATATTACAGCTGTCACAAAAGGTTGCACACAATAATGTGCAACGATCACAATGCAATAAGTGATCGCCTGGCTGTGATCCGCATCCAGGGCAGTGTCTACAACATCAGCCTTCAGCCCTACTGACGAGGCTGAAGACTCTGTCAAAGAGGACTATTACGACCTCTTGGACGGTGCCTACGGAGCCTGTCCGGTGTACGATGTAAAAATCGTACTTGGAGACTTCAATGCCAAAATCGGTAAGGAAAACATCTTTGGCGAAGTGGTCGGAAAGTACAGCCTTCACGATACGACAACAGACAACGGCTTCCGACTCACTGACTTTGCGACAGGCCGTAAAATGGTCGTTAGTAGCACAAGATTCTCTCACAAAAATATCCACACAGCAACCTGGCGATCTCCGGACGGTCGAACCACCAACCAAATCGACCATGTGCTCATTGACGGAAGACATGCGTCATATATCCTGGATGTAAGAACATTCAGGGGGACAAACGTCGACTCTGACCATTTTCTCGTAGCAGCAAGATAAATATAAAAATATAAAATACGAGCCTTTTATAAAAAAGCCAAAAGCCTTGCTTCAGGCTTTAGGAAAGGCACTAAGGCTCTTCGAAATTGCGAGGATAATCTAGTTACCGACCCACAGGGAATAGTGGATGTGTTCAAGCAGCACTTCCAACAGCTGCTTAACGGACCTGACTAGCAGAGAGTGGTAGGGAATAAGGAAATACCAATTCCAGTCGATGAAATAGTCCTCCCACCTAGCTTTGAGGAAGTCGGCACAGCTATTAAAACGACGACCGAACCTCTGGTATAGAAACCAAGTCATCGCGGATGTAAGGAAGCTTGGACTTGATGACTGGAAGCAGCGTGCCCAGGACCGTCAGCGATGGAAGGCAGCAATTGCTCAGGCTCTGACCCTTCATGGGTCGCCGGCCTGATAAGTAAGTAAGTAAGTAAGTACAATAAAGAATGTAAGTTATACGGATGTCATTGGTGTGATTGGTCCAACAGAAGAATTTAATGAAGCGGAGTGGACATTAAATAGTAATAATTGAGTGTCACTACAGCCCACAAAGGCCCAGGGCCTAGCTTCTTCAACAATGACTTGTATTGTGCGTGCTACTGTTCTCTCATGCGCAGAAGGAACCTATATGTTTTTACCGACTCCGTAAGACGAGATTTTGTAAAGCAATTCATAGATAATTAATACTCTTTGAGTGTTGTCAGCAACTCGAAAGAGTTGGAGCCGTGAAAAAATGCGAAGTGTCCCGTCCAGGAATCGAACCTAGGCCTTCCGCGTGTGGGTCAACGCACTTATCCACTACCCACGGTGACCACTCAATGGACATTAAGCGGTTCAAGAATAAAGTAAAATGAAAAATTGTGCGTATTTATTCTAAGGAGGACAGGGTATTTTAAGGGAATTATTTAAAAAAATATTGAGAGTTCATGAAAAGCACTGTACACCCATGGATTGATCGTTAATTATATTGAAAAAAATGTATTCTCCTTACTTTGGGTGCACCGGGGTGTTCTTCTTAAAGGCATAGAACATTGAGTATGAGTTTTGTCCGTCCCGTCCCGTACAATATTCGACAACTTTTTTCAATATTTGTGGCAATATATCGGGAATAAAAATTTTACTCTAACTGTTCCATCATTTCGGGATTATCGGCTTAGATTAGCGACAGAAAATATTAGCAAATCGATTTTGGAAGATAATTCAAGATCCTGTAACATTAAATTATGCGGTTACGAAACACTTATTTCAATCAATCAATTGTGGCTCGAGCCTTGTGATATGTTGCGCAGTCTTGTTTAAAACACAGCACCTGCACATCATTATTGTTGATTTGAGGAACAGAAATGTTATAAAACATGACTCAACCTACACTGGAGGCTTACTACCACTCCGAATATGACAGTTTTGTATTGTATTTGAAAACTGAGATCAACTGCAATCTTATTTTGCTGTAAATAGGCACAACAACACCACTGGTTGGTCTAATTTGAGTCTTCGTCCACGCTACGCCCTACAACAACAATGACTTCTTTTGTGCGCACTATACAATATCTTCTTGGACGACTATTGTTATTTAGAGTAAACGTGGTATAGAAACATCATCATCATCTTCCTTAACTACATGTTCAACTAAAAGGGTAGTAGGGGTAATGCACGCACAAGAAACCTCCAGGACGCTCGACCCTCTCCAGTCGACTCTAACTCATCAGAACCTATACCTAACCAATTTATTTACTTTATCCAACCATCTCGCCTTGGGTCTGTCGATCAGTCGTCTCCTTGATTTAATTCATCTTCATTCCAGCATGAGTACATACGCCCACAAACCTATCGAATACATGCTGGAGTCTGCGAGTTGGGCTTTGAATTGCTTCCGCACCCACCGTATTCTCTAGATCTGGCTCCTAGCGATTTCTACCTCTTTTCAAACCTCAAAAAGGTGCTCGCCTCGTCTCGAATGAGGAGATGATCGCCGAAACTGGACGGTATCAAAATGTTAGAGCGAGACTGAACCCATTGTATCACTCTTGAAGGAAACTACGAGTCGAATTTGGTATAGAAAATGTGTTTGTATTGGTTAGTCACGGGACTTATAGAATGATGTGTTAAGTCATCTGCGAAAAGAAGCTGACTTACCCACAGCTCCCCCAATGTGAAACATTCCTCGCCTCGGCTGCCCTGAAACAGCCAATCCCTCTTATAATGAAAAGGAGGCATTCATTAAAAGATTTTATTTTCGACTACATGCAATTATTTGGTAAAACTGAAAAATCTGCTCAATGGGAACAAAAAACTCACCAAATCAAACAGAGAATCAAATATCATGGATTTTTGAAGTGCGACAGCTTCCAATTCTATCCATCTCCTTTCTTAGTGAAAATAAATACACTTGACTGTAATTGTGGACGCTGCGAAAAATGAAAATCTATGGACGTGTGAAAAACTCAACAAAAGTGACGGTCACAAGTACACAAGTGGATGTGTCTATAATGACCATCTATTTGGCTTAATGAATAGAAATCACTTCAAATTACTATTGCAGATGTGCAGAAGCGAATTCGGTCCTGCTCGGGGCTTTCATAAATCACAATGAGTACATGTGTGAACAGAAGAGTAATTCTGCCTTTCGCCCGGCGGATAATGATTGTTTCTCTGATGGCGATAAGCCTTAATGGAACCCGGCCAAAGAGCAGAATTCATGTTTTTATTGAAAGCCCTTCACCAGTGGTGTTGTACTCGTGAATGAATTATTTCAAATGTAATTTATACGGTCTGATAATCTGCACTGTTCTTCAAAGCTGCCCTTTCCCTCTGATTCGTAAAGATACTGTTGGCTATTTGCAGGTGGAAAAAGACTCATATCGATTAACAAAGATCTGGGAAGGAAAACAGGTTAAAGTATTGATACACGTAAATATTAAATTTTTGTTTTCCATTTAAAATAAAGTGACAAAATAGTTCGTGCACTTACGCGGAATCCCTCACACCATTAAGATGATAATCCATTAATCAATCAATCAGGAGTGGACTCATGTGAATCGGAGCATGTGACAACAGATATTAATCCGAAATATTCAACGGGCTGGGGAGAATACCCTTCAAATTAAATGCACCTACATAAATTTTACATTTCCCTTAAAAGGGTTGATAAGTGATTCATCTACATGGCGGATGTTTTCGAACTCCATTTTTCCAAGTGTTAAGAACGAAGTTAATAAAAAATTAAATGGAGCCCTTTTTATTTTAAAACTTAAAATCATTGCGAGTGGACAATGTCAGGCGTGGCAACAATGTTGCCTAGCACTCGTCTGCGGGAAATCTAGGAACGACTGTAAAAGTTGGAATTGTGAATATAAAAGAGACGCGAATGACGGGTTTCCAAAGAAAAATGAAACGCAATCGGACGAATCCCTTTATACGATTATTACAATCATAGAAAAAAAAATCACTTGTGCAAGAAGTTATTGCTTCTTCCTATTGCTGCTGCAGTTTATGGTTTCTATTGGGATGCAGATGACGAGAGGATGTGGTGTGTGGTTGTGTTTGTGAAATTCTGAATTCTTAAAGATTTTCAACAGAAGTCCTTTGTGTGAAACACCATCGCACCATGTAAAGACTAATTCAAAGTGAGATTTGATTTTCAATAGGGTTGTTTTGGGCACACCAACGGGGACTCCTTTCAAACTTCATTCTCATTTTTGCTCAGAATTATCTTGGAAGTCAGCATGTCATCATAGAAAGACTCAGTCCACAACAACGTTTCCAAATTTCTTGTCGTGCAACAAAACTCAGAGTCATGTAAGGTTTGTTCTTCGTAGACCTTCGGAAACCACCTTCGCCACGTTTGCCAATAATAATAAATACTTGAGTGGCACTACAGCAGGGACCAGGGCCTAGCTTCTACAACAACTACTCGTGTTGTGCGTGCTACTATTCTCTCGCGAGTGGAAAGGACCTACAGTTTTTTGCCGACTTTGAACGGCGAAATTTGACAAGCTCATGAACATTTGATACTCATGAGTGTAGTCAGCAACTCGAAAGAGGTGGTGCCGTGAAAAAGTGCGAATTGTCCCATCTGGAAGTGAACCTATACCTTCTGCGTGTGGATCGATGCACTCATCCACTACACCACACTTTTTCCAATACCATTAGAAAGTTTGAACTCCAGTGGATGGTATTGGATCGACTAGACCACATCCAGCATGTAGTGAGTAGTAACTCTGGCTGAGAGTGTATGCGAAAACAGTGACGAATCGATTCGTAATACGCCCTGTATCCCAGGCAAATAGTCTCGTTAAGGCTGATTTCAACAAGTGGGCTTTACGAGCCATTCAGTGCGAGAAACTACGAACTTGTTGAGAAATCATTTTTTGCTAAGCGTTTTGCTACTGTAAATTGTAAATCTTCTGCTTCTTCTTCTACTTTTAATAACGCTACAGTTCGGGGTCTACATGTCTCTTCAACTAGTACGATCTCTCGCCAGCAGCCTCCTGTTGCGCATTCCAGGTTGGTTGAGGTCCTTCTCCACTTGTGTGCGCCATTTCAACATAGGCGGTCATCCGTCGCATCTTCCCTCAGCTCGTATTCGAAGGCTTTTCTGTCCGGCACAGTGATGTACATACACTCTACAGAGCCTAGTTATCTTAAGCGTTGTGTCCAAAGACGTTTGACCAGGCGCATGCCGCTGTCCAGGCTATAAAGTTCGTCGTTGAATCCGATCCTCCAGACGCCATCAACACAAACATGACTAAAAATCGCACGCGAAACTTTTCTTTCGAAATGACTAAGGGCTTCTTCGTCCGCTTTAAGTAACGTTCGAGTTTCCGCACCGTTAAGAAGTACTGGCATGACCGTGTTCTTATACAAAGGAAACTTAGTCCTTCGAAAGAGGGCTCGATTACTCAATTGCCTCAAGAACCAAAGAAGCAGCGATTGCCAAGATTGCGTTCGATTTTGGTACTGATGTTATCGTCCCTATACACAGCAGAGCTAAGGTAGTCGAAGCCCTTCATTACCTCAAAGATTCTGCCGGCCAGTGGAACGCTCTGTTTAAGTTGTCGGGTATTTTTTTATGGGTAAATGATTCTGTCATCTTTATCCGCAGAATTATTTTAGCCACTTCCGGTTCAACACCAGCAATCACCTACCGGCGCGCTATTCATCCAATCATGTCAATGTCGTCGGCGTAAGTAAGCAACGGGCTTTGGGAAGATCGTGCCTCTACCTTGTGAGGTACGCACGATCTTCCCAAGAATGATATCGAAAAAGTCACATGACAGTGCGTCGCTTTGTCTAAGAACTTTTTTGACATCGAAGGTCTCGGTGAATTCATTACCAACCTTGACGGAGCAGCGTGAGTTCTCCATCGTCATCTTACACAATCTAAGTTTGGTAGGAATGCCATGCACCCTGTCAGATGAGACCTTAAAGTCGACGAATAGATGGTCAGTGTCGGTCTCTACTTCTTGGGTCTCTTTTAAGGTCTGCCGTAAAGCGAAGATTTGGTCTTGTGTGGAGTTCCCTGGCGCTAAACCACACTTGTAAGGACCTGTCAGTTTGTTGACGAACGGTTTCAGGCGTTCACATAATACGACAGACAGACTATCTTGTAGCCGATGTTGAGGAGCCTGATCCCTTGATAGTTAGTGCAATCGAAAGATGATCACCTTTCTTAGGGGGAAGCAAGAAGACTTTACGTACCCCCTTCTCCGGGTATTAATGCATAAAGATAATCATATTCGGTCCAAATGGAGCTCCTAGGCTCATTTTGCTACATTACTGACTTCAGCTACTTATACAACAACAAATATACAAGAAATTTTGTCAAAACACGATGGCTACCGAAGAATCCTCACCTAGACCTTCATGTTATACTAGGCCCTTTAAAATACCTTTGTTTCCTTAAACTGGTTGACACATGGAGTTTTTATAGTACTTATAAAAAAAGGGTTGTTAGCAAATGTAAGGTACCGAGTGGAGAGCTTGTGTAATACAAGGACCTGAGATATGTTGGACCAAGCGGAGAAAAATATTATTAAGCTAAACGGCGATGACGGTAAAAATATGACAACTACATGTCTTGAAAATAAGAAATGCATTTACCGAATGCATTAGCGCTCGGAAAAAAGAATGTGGCATGAATGCCTCTACCACGTCGATTGCAGAGTGTTAAATTCTATTACGAAATAATTGAAAAAAAAACACAATCTCGCAAATAAGGGAGCTATTGGCACACTTGACAAACCTGCATAAAGAACACCTCGTCCTCATCCAGTATCGAACGGCAGCCGCAATCAAAGCAAATCCTGCCTGAAGGATTATCCATATAAACTAAATTGAACACCATCCGAGTCAATAGTTGTTGCTTCAATTTTGTTTTTTTTTTCGATGCATCTGCAATAAATTTCTCCTGGCAAAGAAATCGTATTCAATTTATTTGTGCCCGTTGAATCCCTCCACACAATTTCCGGTATATAATGCAACTTGTGTGGCAAAAGACACCCAGAGGTAAAGCTCTGAGAGCTTAATGAATTTTTTTATCTGATGTCAGTTTTACAATTTATTTGTCGCACTGCAAGAGGACCTAAGTTCGTGCAATTGAATTGCTTTCATTTGGATTAAAAAGCTATTAGGACAATAAAAAGTGTAGTTGCTTGTTAAATGAAGTTTAATGCAAGTTTTTCGTGTACTTCTCTGTTTTTGTTGCCGGGATATTTTCATCTACAAGGTGAATGACTCGAATGCCAACTTTTTAAAATTTTATAGTTTATTTATTTTTTGATAAACTTTTAAGTGCCAAAGAAAAAAAATTTGGAAAGTACATCAATTTTCAAATTGAATCAGTAGTTTTCAATATGTCCACCCTTGAGGGGAAAATGGCAAAAAAGCATCGCACGCTCCAAGCGTGGGGGTCTGCAGTCTTTTGATCCATTCCCGGCGATGTGCTTGTTTGAGGTTGGCCAGTTGGCATTTTTTACTGCGAACCTATGCCCTCATACCTTAGACAGAGACATTCAGCGGAATTGTAACCGTAGAATTTGTCATTCATTGTGTAGAAGAAATGAAGTGTGAAGCATTGTGTTTCAACCAATCTTGGCTGAGGCGCGATCAGGGTCTCCGTAAAAAATGTTTGTTTGCCCAAAGCTTAAAACTGCCTCTAAGGCAGTTTCACAATATAAGTTTGAATTAATTTTGACACCACGGTCCATAAAGTACAAGCGGAGCAGCCAATCTTTGGCGGCTAAGTTGAACCAAACCATAACCAGCCTGCATTCTGGTAGCCGTCCGTAGGTGTACATTTACGAAGGACAAGTAAACTAACAAGTAAACTTGTTCATTTTGTTTGTTGACATATTTCTCGTTAATAAATGGCGACTTAAAACAAAACAAATCTGCCACTCACTACTTTCGTGCAAGAGTAGCAACTCCTTTTGCTCTTTCCACACGTTCCACTTTCTTCTTTTGGAGTGTAATATCGTGTGCTTTTTGGATCTTCAATGGATTAAGCCCAAGCTAATTTTTTGGTATGTTCCGTAGCCATTCCAACTATAAGTTGAGCTCACAATGATCAATATGAGCCCTAATTTTTGTAATTACTGTCTTGACGATTTCTATATTGTGTTGTCACCAAAACAAGCATTGAGGTGGTGGAGGGTCCTAACTGCAGCTACTTATGGTCCTCCAGCCAAATATAAAGCAATCACACACAACATTTATCACCACAACTGCGACGCAGATCGTTTGAAAGACTTATAAGAACTAAATTATCTGTCATGCGTCAAAATTTGAGCTTACTGTCATAAACAGTTTGGAATTCATAGCAGTGTAAAAGTGGTTGTAGTTCAAATCATAAAGGTGTATTTAATCAAGGAAAACGCTCCTTCCTCCTTTAGTTGCCGGATTCTACTTCCGAATTTTGACATGAAGAAAACTTAAGTTCCAATAAGTCCTGGTTGATAGAATGTACAGAAGCGCAGGGAGAAACCAAATTAAATGCAGAGAAAAAGCAAAAATCAATAAATAAGGGCATTTATTTGAGAGAGCCTCACCTAACTGAAGAATGCACAAGTACCTATTATATGTTTGTATTCGAAAATGGATCAAAAAACACAAAAAGCTAATCAAGTAATATCTGCCGTATTTGTGTTTTGTAAACATCCAATACAAGAGAATTTATTTATATTTTATTTCACCGGCAAATACTCATCATCTGAAATTAAGAATCAAGAAGAGAACACCGTCGACTGCAATCGAAAGCGATCAGTGCTGTATTGACCATTTCGCATGACTGAATACGGACTCCTTCCCATTCAAGCATCGGACTCCACAGATGAAACATTAAGTGAAATATGTACCAACCAAGTAAAATAATATTTAAGCACTCAACGCTTGTATAACATTATCTTTCACTAATTGAATATTTCTCCCAGTTGAATCGTAATTTCAGTGGCATAATCGCCTGAAGGAACGAATTTTTAAATTATTTCCAACTACTGTCCTTCATCCGCTGAGGTATCGTAAATAACTGCGGCATCCGCTGCAGACGCCACCATGGCAAAACACATACAGACGCACCTATCTTACCCAACACTTAATGAAATGTTTAATCTGATGACGACGCGACGACCGCACCAGGTGATCCAACGACAACGACTTCATTTATGGCTGGAAGTGAAGCTGATACCCGGCGTTTCGCTATAATAATACGGTTGTAATGAGGAAAATTTTAATTTTCCAAAGGAAATTACATTTGAAGAATATAAAAAAAACCAAAATGGTGACGACTAAATTTAGCATTTCTGCAGAAGGACATGACCTTGGGAGTAATGTGAAGTACCCACTTATATTATTTTCTTTTACTTTTTTAATTACGAGGCGAATGTTAAGAAATGTTGATGAAAAGGTACGAGGATTCATATTCACACAGATGACTTGAACTGAAGTGCAGCAGTAGATTGACTTCAAATGTGCATCAATGCGCTTTGTGATAACAATCAGTAGTTGGAGTTCTTTCTGAATAACAGTACAAATCGTTAAACAATATAGTTGTTTCACCGGCCCTTTAGAACGTACTTCGTTAGATACCAATGAAACTCACTAAAATACGAACTATGCTTACAAGTTAGATTTTCATGGTTTTGTATTTCTTAACAAAACTCTGATTTTTTCGGGTTGTCATACTTTTCTATCTTTCAGTCACATTTCCAAATCCCTTATGAAGCGATTTGTTCGAATTTAGGTACATATCCGTGGGTAGTGGGGAAGTGTGTAGACTCACACGAAGAATGTCGCACGCTTGTGTTTTAAACTGTTTTTTTTTTCATTTACAAATGTATTTTTTATTGTTAATTTAAACTGTTCCCTCTAGCATTTTTCATGGTACCCCCCTTTAAGGTTGCTGACATCACTCAAAGAGTACTTATAGTCAAAGAAAAGTTTCTCGAACCTCTTAGACAGCAGTGAACTAGAGGTTTCGTCTATTCGTTACAGAACAACAAAATGCACAACACGATTTTTTGCTGAAGAAGTAAGGGCCTGGCCGATTGTAGGTTGTAGTGCCATTCAATTTATATATTTCAGATGCATTTACTTCAGCATTATCACCGTTGCGTAGTGGGTAAGTGCGTCGACCCACACGCAGAAAGTTTAGGTTTGATTGCCGGACGGGACACGTAGCATTTTCACAGCACCACCTCTTTCGTACTGGTGACAACACTCAAAGAGTATTAATTGTCTATGAAAAGCTTCTCAAATCTCGCCGTTCTGAGTAGGCAAAAAACTGTAGGTTTTTTCCACTCGTGAGAGACCAGGACCCACAGCACGAGTAGTTTTTGTAGAAGCAAGGTCCTGGTGGGCTGTAGTGCCACTAAATTGTTATTATTTTTTCTCCAGCAGGCCAAGTTTGAATCGAAGTCTTCGATATTGACTACTTATGTATGTGCATAAAGTCAAATTTTACCGTGCCCCACATATAATATACATATCTATGGACAGGTCTCTGAATGATTTTGAGATCACCGTTTGCAGAGGTATTAAGCTTTAAATTGGAAAAAATGTTTTCTCCTATCCAGTGTCTAATGTAATTCACAAAGAACTTTGCACACGGGACTTTAAGACATTCTAGCCCAAATATTTTCGGTGTTATCGGTCAAATTTCGAATTTTTTACACTGTTTTTAAGAGTTTTGTTTGGCTCAATAAGGAAAAGTCAAGATGGAAATATGCGTTAGCTGAAAAATTTCGAAGTATCGCAAGTTAATCTTCCTTTTCAAGTTAAAGTTAAATGTGTGCGCAATTTCGTATACAGAACTAAGCCCCTCAACGCAGGCTTAGAAAAATCCCGCTTGATGTACGTAGTCTTAATTTTTGAGGTTCTGTTGCACTCCGTTTAGGGCCTACAATATGTCACTGTAACTGGAATGAAACTCCGCCAAATTTCTAGAGAAAGTATGTAACCCACGTTAGTTGTGGTCTTGCTTAAAAAGGTGCCCCCAATTCGGACCCTCTATCCGATGAGTCCATATTTTCAAATGAACCTGAAACATAATTTAATATCAGTGTTCATAATGTGCCGAATTATCCCATCCTGTGACTCTTGAACTGTTTCCGGGTTTTGTCGGCCAATACGAGTCGTTATCGTCAGTGGTGGTTTGATGTACACTTTTTCTTTAATCTCTAAAAAAAGAAGACCAAGAGTTATTGTGTTGAAAGTGGTACCATCCCGTTGGAAGCAAATATCATCCAGGTACATATCCTAAATTTCCATTATCATAACGCGATAGCGAATACTGTTCACGGTTACTGCTTGGGCGCCCTCATTTTAGAAGAAGTACCGTTCTACATTCTACATACAGTCACCCTATTTGGATGACTTTCTTTGTAAAGTCACATTTCACTTCTGGCTGTTCAACTAACCATTCGGTGTATGAACGATGTTTGAAAGGTCAGTAGGCTTCATTTCTTGCGTCATTTGAACTTATGTATAAGCACTAAAATTCAAATCTTTTTTCAAAGTTCATATCAGTGACGTTCTTGAAATGTTCAATAATTTGGCACGACGAAGAGCCGCGATTGATGGCGCTTCTGAGACAAAAAACGCAATAAACAGCAGTGTTTTCCAACACAATTCGACTCATTAGGCCGATTATTCTGACCAAGGTGCATGAAATTAATTTTGATTTGAACGCCCATTTTTATAAAATTCTTCAACAATCTTAAGAGCTCTTCATCATCACATCATCAAATATAATTTTTGAATAGATCTAATACTGAAATAAGGAATTTTTAAATTTACTTGGGCAAAAGGAATAAACGGTAAGGTGAGACGCATAATATCTTTTATAAATATATGCGTCATATCAACGGAGGACGTCCCCTGTTGAAATTTATGCCCATATTTCAAAGAGTCTTCAGGTCCGTACTCTGTGACTGAACTTGACTTCTGAAACTTTATATCCGTTACCGCTTCACTGGGCACAGTTTACTGTAGAATCGATATAGAATGTGGTTAAATCTTGGTTTTTATATGCCGCCGCCGCTGAAAGGTTCCAGGGCTTGTCTCCCAAAACAACTTAATGCTCCCTTTTACACATTTGATTGTGTCCCTTCTTTGGCGCAAATACTCAGATTGGGGATTTCAAGACATTTATGTAAATATATTCATCTGTAACTCAATTTGCCATTAAGCCTAAAGAAACAGCGATTTTAAGGATTCATATTCTGCTTAAGTTCGGTGCTACTGCTGTTGCTGCTCTTCACTGCAGAGGCGATGTAGACGAAGTTCTTGACCACCTCGGACTATACTCGTATATTGAACATATGGAAAAACCGCCCTAGACGTCAGTATTGTGGCCTAGGACAAAAATGTTCTTAGGGTGAGCGTACCAGTACTGGGTCAGTATCTCTTCTGTGGCTACTTTACGAGTATATTAAATTGTTAAAACTAAAATAAAGTTCAACTAGTTCAATGCTGGAACTCAGTTCTATTAATCGTGAGACACAACTTTGGCATGCAAAAACTATTTCCGCACTGATAATGAATGTGCTTGTGCGGAAAGACTATTTGACTTAACGCTTCCCTTTCAGATCTCTTGTCTCGTCAAGGAATAAATGAATAGTATTGTATTAGCGCTAAGTTCGCCGACAAGCCTTAAAGTGCACATCTGACAGCTGCTGCATCATACCTTTGAGGCTTTCATAACTTAAGAAGGCTTTAGATAAGATAATTTTTCAACAGTCAAATAAACTCGAAGAGTAAGTGTAGAATAAGCAGATAAAGCGTTTAAAGTAAAAATTTAAGCCTGTTACATCGAGCAAACATCCCTCCAACTCCTCATGACTTACGATTTCTGAGCCAAAGAACTTAAGCACATTCAAAGCATGAGTAAAAAGGCAAAAGTATAAGGCAATCATTTTTGGATATAATTACACATACTTACATAAGTATCATGCATTCATTTTAATTAAATAAAAGCATGACTCTAATGAAGCTAGTACTTGTTCACTGGGAATACTTGGAAACACCCCCGCGCCACACACATGTCCCGCTCAAGTTCTCAGCCCCCAGTTCCGGAAACTGACACACACTCATGAAACATATCACAAGTAACTCGTTCAGGTTAAATATTGTGTTCATAAGAACTGATTTTACTTTTCTCTAACCGTTCTTTTATTACAGCAGTTCGTATGCCGAAGCAAGAGCAGCCCATTTCATTCTGCGAAAGGAATACTAAAACGCTTGCTACGCCCCGGAGAGCAATAATTGGTTTAATTCTATCATATACAACAGTGTACACATTGTTATTCGTTCGTTTCCGCATTGTGCTGTAATGAACTCCTGAGCTTACGAAAATAAAGTGGCAATCAGAACCAAATTTGTAACAGCACATAAAAAATTTTCTTTCACGAGAGCAACAGGAAGCTTTTCACACTTCGTATGAAATCGGGGTCCTTTTGTCGTGCTCCCTCCAATGTACCCATGTGTGTGAATGTATCAGTGATGTGGCAAACTAGGAACGTCAGATAGAAGACTTCAGCTATTCTTGCATGCTCTGCAGTGCATAAGTAGCCTTTTATGGGCAAGTACTCAATCACTTGCCCGTTTGTTTCATTTGTTGGTGAATAATATTATAGACGAATGGAAAATAATGCCATACAAGAAAGTATATATCTTATCAAAGCTCTCCCTCAAAGCAATTAATCCAAGGTAACGATATCACATCTTCTAGGCGGTGAACTTACAGTAGCCATACGGAAAACAGAGTCGAGACAGGACGAAAGGTGGTTATAGGATTCCGACCAAAATAAACAACTGGTATTAAAGTCGCAATCGATGCTGAGAATTTGGAAAGATCATTTCTGTATCTTAATACAGCGATTATAGACAAAATTATCGTTACCCCGACTTAGACGAGGTCAAGCAATATCGAAACTGAACTCGAACAAGGCTGCTGGAGTGGATGGACAATTCGCAGAACTGTTTAAAGCTGCTGGAGATGCCATCATGGCACATGCATCATCTCATTTGTGTGGTCTGCACAAGGCAAGCGCGATGAGTAGTATTTCAGAGCCGTTTCGTTTCGGAGGCATCAGGACACCTCACATGGCCCCCAAAATCTTCTCTGCCGCTTGAAACCATTCGTCAACACCCATATCAGGTTGGTTCTTATCGCAGAGATTCGAGTTATAGAAAGTGTAGTTTTGTTTTGGCATTCCTGCCAAATTCGTCAGACTGTTAAGGTTGCTTATGGGGAACTTTGCTGCTACATCAGTATCGATAACGAACCCACCAAGATCTTCAGTGTCGAAATAGGTTTTAGACAAAGCAAGAAGACAGTGCGTAACTCACAAGTCAGTGCCAGAGGCATGATCTTCCAAAAGTTTGGTCAGCTTATAGCATGCCCAGGCGACGTTGACGTCATTGGATGAATACAGCAAACCATTAATGTGGCGTTTGTTGGCATTGAAACGGAGAGATTGAATTGATTTTTGCGATAAATGAGTGAAAAACGAAGTATATGGTGTCATCAAGAAAGGACACATAACATCGATGTTTTGGACAGAGCGTACTCCTAGGCGGTAGAAACTTCAAAGTAGTAAAGGACTTCGTCTACGTATCTACAACAACATCAGTACCGAAATCAAACGCAGAATCAGTCTTCTCTGAAGTAGAAAAGCCCATCGCTGTTTCTTTAGGGTCAAGAAACAATTAAGTAATAGAGCCCTCTCTCGAAGGAGAGACAAAATGAGGTCTAATGTCCAGAAAAAAAACGAGAACACATAATTTCAACTCCGAAGTTTTGGAAACTCTATACAGGCAAAAACTATAGAACCCTGCCTCCATAGAATCTGTGTTTGGCAATTAGAATTCTCAGTGACTTGGCAGGAAATGAAGAGGAGGAAAACGTTTATTCAGCATTCGAACCACTCGCGAGGAGACAGACAATTTTCCCACTGGACCACGACAGTCGCTAAAATTGATTTTGAACAATTAACATCACAACGTACATTGTTGTATGGCAATAGCCAAAACCATCCTTTTCCGGACTCCGTTATGCAGAGCCTCTAGGGATACGAAGAAAAACTGGCGTAAGTTCGGCATCTTGGACCCACAGGGCCGGCTATTAACTGTGAAGAGTGTAGTGCGATATCTTGGCATAATGTTGGACCAGTTTCTGTATGGTAATATCCATTCGGCTACATCTGATAAAAGCCAAGAAAGCCTTCGCTATGGCGAGTGGGCTGTTTTATAGCAGCCAACTTGACTCCAAAGTTAAGGTGATCTGCTATACGGCCCTAGTACGGCCAGTCATGGTGTATGGCTGTCCAGTGTGGTTCAAAGTGAGTTCTTCCCAGATGGAAAAGATAAGAATGTTCGAGAGACAATGCCTTCGTGCTTGTCTAAAAAAATACAGAGCACCCGAATCTGGGTACAAGAAATTCTATCACAATGAGTTTTTGTATAACGGAGTCAAAGTGAATAGGGTTGATAATATTATTATTAAGCTAATTCGAAGACATGTTGCACGAGCGATGATATCAGAAACGAGCTCATATTCAGGGCTTACTACCCAAACGACGTACATCACGAGAACGCACGCCGAAGTGGATTCATTCCACCGGAAGCATTCATATATCTTGATTGGATGGGTTTGATTGAAGATGAGGAAGGATGTCCACTTATTTATCCCGTGGTAAGGAGGACAGTGGACAAACGGCTGCTCTACGAGGACTTTGTGGGGATAGTAAGTCCTGGTGACCTCAGGTACATCCGCCCCTGTTCGCGAAAGAACGTAAGGTAGTATGGATCGAGGGTCTGATTACGAGGGCTACAAACTCATCAAGCTCTAGATTCATAGAAAAAAAGCTGCCACACACGCGTCTTAGTTATTCGAGATTTAAGGGCTATTCCGGATATTTTTTAAATGCACAGATTACACTGACAGCATTCTAGTTGAGATGTTCTTTATATTTTTGAACCAAAATATATCCAAATTTTACACTTGAACCAGAATAAAGCTTAAGGTTAGTTACATAAAGGCTAAAATAAAAATGTTATTGTTGTAGTCTAAGCGCATTGAAGATTGAAGTATAAACTACACTTCATAGAAACTAAAGGATCACTCAAAGGACTGACATAGTACTCCAATTTTGAAAAGAGATGACTTCAATTCTGTGGACAATGTACAAAAATTTATCCTAAGGACTAAGTTGAACTCAAGGTCAACAAATTTCGATAGCTACAATTTGCAAATTGTGAAAATGAGCTTGGAAACAAAGTCCCAAAATGTTAAAATTTCTGTAGGGAATAAGGAGCTGAAATTCTCAGAAGTTCAAAATGCCTAATGTCCCGAAGTAAAAACCAATCACGCACCTGCTTTTCATAGGTGTAGCATTGTGCAAATAGTGTGGAAAGAGAAAAGGGGAACCCCCGAAATTTTGCCACAATTTTATGGGTTTCACGATCTTGAATTTCGGAACTCGGTTGTCGACCTGTCACTCAGTACAAAATGTTAAGATTAAAGTAAAATTCACCTTAAAATAGTTTGGTAAGGAAAATGCTAACTGTATCAAATCCAAATGATGTGACTGCATTTATGAATTATTTGATTCCATACCATCGGATCATCGGAATCACTAATAGAACCAAAGTAAATTTTGTGACGAGATGACGGCTACCAGACCCAGGTGTTGAGGGAACTTGCCTGGTAGTGACAGCTTGACCAGGGGTTATATTCTAGTGCCACGGAAGGTCGAAGCCCCTAGAACTTCGGTTCCAGCCTGGCCGTACTGTAGGCCGTACGCGGGCAGAGCCGTAGTTAATGTATCTGCTGACTGATCTGAATCAGGTTGTTCACCGTACTGATTCAGGCCAGGCGGTTATGGACTGATGGGCTGAGACCAAGAGATTGGCAGAAATTGTAGAAAGGTTTCGCTCCAAACCAAGGTAGGGTGATTGTTCTTCCATCATGATCTCATTTGGTACTTGGATTACTTAGGCGTCTAGTCTTGCTTTATCTACGACTATTGGGAAAATGGACTTCGTGATATTAGCCAAATCCCATATCTGTATCAAAAGAATTTTTCTTCTGCGAAAACTCCAGCTACAGGAGCGAATTCTGAACCTCAACAGATTGTGCTAACACCAATGTATTATTACAAATAGTCACTTTATACAGAATACAGTGTGGTCGCCGTGCCGTAGTGGTAAGTGCGTCGACCTCCGGGCAGAAAGTCTAGGTTCGATTCCCGGACGAAACACCTTGCATTTTTTCACGGCACCACCTCTTTCGAGCTGCTGACAACACTCAGAGAATATCAATTGTCTATGTAAAAGCTTCTCAAAATCTTGCCGTTCGGAGTCGGCAAAAAACTGTAGGTCCCTTCTACTCGTAAGATAACAGAAGCACGCAAAATACAAGTTGTTGTTTTAGAAGCTATACCCTGGTCCCTTGTGAACTGTAGTGCCACTCAATTATTATTATTATACAGAATACAGTACAGTCCCTTTTTGTGGAACACATCGCCTGAGTATGGTGTAAGCGGTAAACGTAAGTGAACCTTCGCCGTTCTCAGGAATCGCCGAATTGACAACGTCAAGACCTACTTAAATGTTTGTTGGGGATCTACACCTGCTCCATTATAAAACGAAATCATTTTTTTGTTGCTTTACGATTTCAAGTGAACTACATGATCATAATTGTGTTCTAGAAAAAAAGGTTCGTTCGAACCTAAGTCATTTCGGATCAAAATCGAAAATATGAACTGAAATTCAAAAATAAGAAAATAAACAGAAAAGTTTGTAAATATCACAAACACAGAAAAGCTGAATTTTCTAAAATCAAAGGACAGCCGATTCCCCTGTCTAGTGTCTCTGCAATTCCAAGGGAGTGTATATCCGAAATTAAATGACGCAACGCATACGCTCTCGAGGGCGGCCCCCCAGCTGAAGTTTGTTGTTTTGTGATACAACACACCATCATTTCGGTTGAACGGGCATACTCTCTGTCCATTATTTTTGAACGCTTCAATGGCCATTTTCCGAACAGTGAGTGTGTATGCGAGCGGGAGTCGGTACATTTTTGTTCGCATCGACAAGTGTGCGCATCGTACTATCCTTCACAGTGAGGTGATTCTGTGGTGATGCAGTACGGTTTCACTGAACAATTGTTGCGATGCTAATAAATGTTCTTCGCTTGAGTAATTACAAATCGAACAGAGCAAGGAATGAACGAAATTAATTTTCATTGGCGTACGGCATGTGGCTTTAAATGTGGATGAAGTGCTCGTAAAGTTGAATGTATTAGCTGTTATCGGAAATTGTGTTAAATTTTAACACAATTTTTTTTTTACTTAAACTGTTTTTTGTTTAACAATCTGCAGGTTTATTGGATCGCAATAACTTTTTTGTATATATCGCAGAGTACTTTTAAGCTTAACGAATTCGAAATATGGTACAAGGTTGTTTGTACAGTATGGTTGTTATATCAAGACTGCTGCCGCCAAATGTAACTGCAAAAGCGAGGTCTGTTGCCGTTTTGATGAACTGAAGATTGTCATCTTCCGGTAATTTATGGAAAATTCCGTATGTTAGTATACGAATACTTATGCCACACGCAACATAGTGCGCATCCAATTCGAATATAATTCGTAAGTCCATGGCTATAGCCATCAGTGTTTTAATATCTACATATACTGCTTCAGCTGGATGAACTTGAAAATTAGTTCAAACAATATCAGGTTGGCGACCGGAGGAGTTGCGCCTTTGGAACTCTTACTACTGGTTGCATATTGAGGAGTGGTTAGAGATTTTATGCAGGTTTGGGCGAAGTCATCGAAAATGAACTTTACCGCGGCATCTACCCGAGGTAAATATTGTGATATTTTGCCATCATATTCGATTTCGGTCTAAATATCGTAACAAATCACAATATCCTTTTTGGATATCATTTGATTTACAATCCCATTATTGTGATTTGAATCCGCAGTTAGACAGAAAGAGAAAAGCAAACTGAACACATCTTAAAAAATCTTCATTCAATATTTGTTGCCTATGTTTCAAAGTTAAAGTCAAAAATAGAAAAAATGACTTCCAGATATTTATATTAAGTGTAGTAAAGATTGCTGTGTCTGTCAGCTTAATATTCATTCAAAAAATGAGACACAAGCACAAGATATAGTAAATGTGTTCCCTTGTTCCAAGATTAGCACATTCATTCGTTTAATCAAGTGTCCGGACATTTGCGTTGAGGCAAAGAATATTGTTGTTGTCTAAAAGAGACAAATTATTGCTGACAAATATCACACCTTTCCAAAGAAGTAGGTGATTGCTTCCAAGATCAGCCATAACTTACATTTGGCGCCATCTTTTGAAAACGGAGCAAATTCATTGTATCCCAAAAAGTAATTACTTTGCTTTGTTTGCAAATTTACAAGTTGCTATTCTTGAAGACATCCAGCACCTCAACATGAATAAATCATTTGTGTCACGAACCATAGCTCATTACCGTGATACTGGAAGATATCGAGTAATATTTCAATAAACAAAATGATTTACTTGCCAAAAACTTGCTTCGAAAATGTACACCCTTGGAAGGGTACCAGAAAGCGGGCATGTTTGAGTTTGGCCAGCATAATCGCCAATGGTGGCCCGCTCCGCTTGTATCTTTGGACCGTGGAGTAAATATTAATGCGTTTTAGAGGCAGTTTGAAACTTTGGACAAACAAATATTTTCGTCGGAGAGCGTGAACAATTAAACAATACTCGGGGCCGTCTTCCAACGATCGCCTTAGCCAAGATTGGTTAAGATACAATGTTTCCTCTACACAATGGATTGCAAATTTTTCTGAGGCAAATCAGTTTCTGTCTGAAATATTTTATAGGCGAATATAAAAAGTTAAAGTTTGGGTTAAAGAAAGACCACATTTTCGCTAAAACCGATCGTTTGTGGGTTGGCGGTGATGATTGGAATGGGCAAAGTTTGTGAATTAAAAACAGACAATGGTATACATCTTTTGCCTCTTTTATGCCTCTTCCAAAATAAATAAACATCTTTTATAATTTTCAACTAATCACTTTTTAAATTGCCTTTTATTCTCTTAAATTTAAAAACTAAGGAAATTTTTGCTTTTTGGCGAGTGAATAATTCTTAATCAGCAATATTCTGGATTTTTAGACAATCAATAACTGTCAATAATTGTCTAAAGATCCAGAATATTACTGCAAGCACTGAAAATAAAGCACAACAAAAGCAATAATATACATATGCGAAAAATTTTATGTGTAAAATTGGAATTTTCAGCTGGACATAGCACGTGTAAAAGGGTCGTTTAGAAGCATGAACGCAGACGTTTTCGACTGGCTGCCGCTTCTTTCTTTAATATGAATGTGGTTGCAAATGTTCGGATATGTCGGAAGCGGAAAGTTCGAGCAATTTTAAAATTTGCTTAACCGCAGAGTTTCACGTTACGGACCTGTGAATTGGCCTTTAAGATTGTGCCATCTAATGCCGTTTGATTTTTTTCTGTGGGTCCATGTGAAGTCGTTAGTTTACCCCGATTTATCCAGATATGCCTTAAAAAGCCTCAATTGTATAGAACCACAAGTTTTTCATTGTTGCAAGAAAAAAAAACATTGTTTTAAGCTAAAGAGGCAGAATTTAAAATTTGGAAATCCGGCAGTACATATAGGAGTCACTAACACATATGCGTTCCACAAATAACAGATGTACAGAGCCAGTTAAATTCAATACTTTCCTTGGCTTTTACAATTGTGTACGTCTTCGAGTCAAAGATACTGAGATGAAAATAATATTGGCCCAAAATTGTCACCTAATTCCAGTTGCTTATAGCTGCCTACCTGAGGGGAAAAGCTAACAATTGCCTCACAATTTGTTCGTCGAACTCAAGAGTGATATCCACTGAGAGAAATTTCACTCTATATATCGTTCATACTTAATCCATACGATACTAGAACAGATATTGAATTTAATTTTACGTCACATGCCTTTACGGCTTATACCACAGGTTCAATTTTCCCAAGAGTCATAGATATTGCAAGACTAGAAGCCTCAGTAGCCCAAGCACCAAATTAGATCATGCTTGGGTTGCAATCACCCCAAATTGGTTTGGAAAGAGGCCACTTTATAGCCCCTATTGTTCTCTGTATCGCAGGACCCGTTGACAATGCAACTCCGAACTGAGCCGGGAAAGTCCTTAACCACCTGTCCTAGTTCTGGGTCAACAGATGTTAGCACTGTACACTAACATCGACTTTGTCTGTGATATTTGGTTTTAAACCAGTTATTTATTGAATAGGTATTGAAGAGCCTTGGTATCGGACCTCTTGTCTTATTTATACAGCTTTTGAGAGAGAGTAGAGAAGACAGGCTTAGACATTCCAATTCAGTCTGAGATAGTACCTTTGAAAGTACGCTTTGAAAAACGATATTGTCGGCAACATCTATGTATTGACAATTTCTTGCGAAATAGTTTGTGATGGATAAGGTTATATATGGGTGGGTAATGAATTAAGTTCTCCAGACAAGTTTTGTTCTGTGGTTTATCAGGGTCTTTGAGGAGTGCAGCATTACGTACACAGATTTTCGATGCACACATCACACAAACTTCGAATGTACATAAGTGTAACTAACATTAGTCTTTTTTTTATAATTGGCGCACGCTAAAGTGATTATTTAGTACTTTTAAGTGACCGGAATTAAGTCACAACACGGGCCGAAGGTATAGAGGAAGAGATGGAAAGGAGGTTCCGGTACACATTGGTTTTAAATGCCAGTGGATTGTAGTAAGACAAGTAGAGCTGCGAAGAGCATTCCATATTCGTGTAGTGCGGCTGAAGAACGAGTCTCTAAACTTCACTGTACGTTCGAAGGTTGAAGGGTGAACGGGTGGGCATTTCTAGTGAGGCGAGTATTCCGGGTAAATTCTTGATGGGGAGGAATGCAACTGGCTAATTCATTAGAGCAGTTTTTGTTATAATAGCGATAAAATAGTGATTAGTCGATAGACTTCACAGCATTCGTATTACCAATAAGTTTTATTGCTCGCTGTTGAATTTTATCTAATAGGTGCAGATATGTCTTAGGAGCTCCCGACCAGATAGGGGCGTCATATTCACGTTTTGGGCGGATGTACGTCGGAACAATATAGTTTCCAGATCAAAGAGGGTGAAATATTTTTAGCATCGCTTTAAGAATCCTAGACGTTTCGCTGCATTTTTGGTGATCTCAAGTATGTAATCGTTCTAACTAAGTGTTAAGTTCATACACATACCGAGGATGGAAAGGCGTTCGGTTCGGTTTCAGCAATGCCAGAGCCAGTCATGGATAATGGCTGGTTATTTTGGGAATGCTTGAGTGACAGTAGCCGCTCTATTCTTCTCAATCCAATCAATTATGCCGTCAAGATCGAACTTTAATGAGCTTAACATACGCTACCGTTCCAAGTTTATGGCCGAAGAAGAGGGTCGAGAGCCAAGGAACATATATGAAAAGCTGAGGGTACTGTCATCAGCGAAGGAGTGAATTGGATTAGAAGTGACAGACAGGAGATCATTTATAAAATTGAGAAAGAGTATCAGAGACAAAATGGAAGCCGTAAAGACTTGAGCCCATCCAATACGACTTGTATTGAACGGTTCGAAAGGTAATTTCTAATCTATTGAAGAATAGATCCAGCGACTCCATAAGAAAGCATTTTCGACAAGAGAGCATGATGCCAGACTCTGTCAAATGCCTTTGAAATATCAAGCGCAACAATCTTGCTTTCGCCTTGAAGACTTGTGCAAAGACTGGTTCCATTTTTCGGTGAGATATGCCATCAAATCACCAGTGGACCGACCTGTTGCTGCGGACCTGCATGCCTGTCTACTGCCGGTCATTGGTACAGCCTTCTATAAATTCTTCTTCTTCTTCTTGTGGCGCTACAGTCCGGGGTGGACCTGGGCCTCCACCAACATGCCTCTTCAGCCAGCACGATCTTTCGCCAGCTGCCGCCAGTTGCGCACTCCAAGTTGGTTGAGGTCCTTATCCACTTGTGTGCGCCACCTTATCCTGGGCCGTCCTCTGTTGCGTTGTCCCAATGGCTCAGATTTGAAGACTTTTCGGGCCGGAGCAGAGGTGTCCATACGCTCTACATGACCTAGCCATTTTAAGCGTTGTATCCGGAGACGCTTAACTAGGCTCATGCCGCTGTACAGCCTATACAATTCGTGGTTGAATCTTCTCCTCCAGATGCCGTCAACGCAAACAGGACCAAAAATCGCACGCAGAACTTTTCTCTCGATGAGACCAAGGGCATCCTCATCCGCTTTTAGTAGTGTCCAAGTTTCCGCGCCATAAAGTAGGACTGGTATGATCAAGGTGTTTTATAAAGCAATTCTAGTCCTTCGATAGAGGGCTTCATTACTCGTAGCCTCTTGAGCCCAAAGAAACAGCGATTGGCAAGAGTGATTCTGCGTTTGATTTCGGTACTGGTGTTGTTGTCCCTATTTACCACGGAGCCGAGGTCGACGAAGTCCTTGACTACCTCGAAGTTTCTGCTGCCTAGTGTGACGCTCTGTCCGAGACGCCGATGTTGTGTGTCCTTCCTTGATGTACTTTGTTTTGCCCTCATTTACCACCAGACCCATTTTAGCCGCTTCCGCTTCAATGCCAGCAAACGCGTCATTGACGGCTAGCCTTCTATAAATAGAAGTATTAAAATATTTATTTTATCAAATGTTGTCTGACACAAGTTCCTTCTCGCCTTTTTGAATTTGTAGACGTATAACTCGCCTTGGTGTTTAGCGATCAAAAGCCAATGGTGTGCTTAGTGATTTTATATAGTATGGAGTAATATTTATAAGGAGACGCAATATTTCTGCAACAGACTGTTCGTTACATACCATGTAACGCTGATGCTAGCTGTTATTTTTTCTTTAACAAGAGCCGCTCAGTTGATAAGGTAAATGACCCGAAGTCTTCAATCCTCTGTTTGCTTTATGTAACACGAGCGCCTTAAATATATTCGGTACTGTGTGAATTAAACATTCTCACACCGGCAGACATAGCGTCAGCGAAATGCAACCAACACCTGTGTGCGCACCGAACGTGAAAATAATGCTGTTGCAGCGTCCGGGGAGCATAATAGATTTAAGTTACAGTTGAGGTAAATGGTAAACGGAAGACTTAAGTGTTCGAGTCTCCGAACGAAGAGGTGCTGTATAAATAATTAACTCGTATAAATACGCTGACCACATAAGCATGGTGCGTAGTATGACAGAAAGTTGTTGCCTGCAGAGTTGTCTCTCTTATTTTGTGTACATTCTGTTCTTCACAATAGGTATGTGACATTGCTTGCTAAATGAAGGATAAAATCAGAACTGCCGTCAGCCTTTATGCGAGATAAAGCATAAGAATCTTAGGCATGCATAACCCTTGACTTCACTCAACTTAATTCGTAAGCTCCGCAGTTGTAGTTTGAGGGACACAAAAGAGGATAATGTCGAAAAGAGAGGTTTAAGAATTGATTCAGTTGGCAAATTTACTAAATTCTGTAAAATAATTGATCGGTGTCAAATATCCCTGTAGCTCTACATAATCACGCACAAAATCCTGATAAAACTATTGACCTTAAACTAAAATGATTCTGTTTACATTGTAAACCGCAAAAAACCGCTATAATGCGAAAAAGTTAATTCTTCTCATAAACCACAGCCAAAGACTGCCGTCATTCTGAAAAACAAATTCACAATAACAATAAAAGTCTCTTGGGAGGGCAACAAAAAAGCAAACATTGTTCAAAAGCAACTACATTACACAAAGTTATTGTATTGTAATGAATGAGCGAACACTTGACTGAACAAAAGAGTGAAAGAGGACGGAAGAGGACAATGAAAAACAAAGTAATGGACACCGAAGACAAAGCGAGTGAATCAAATTAAATCCAAACAAAACTTAAAAGCCTACGGACCTTGGTCGTACAACAGTAGTTCTTTCCGGCATTCCTCTCCCCACTGTCCGTCCTGCGTTCCAGCACTCAATCTCAACTGAGCCATGCATTCAATTTCATCGGCAATCCATGGCCACTATTATGACTTCATTCTGCTCCTCTCTCAACTTCGCCGCTCCTTGGGTTTCTTGGGGCTTGGGATCTCTGAAAAGAAGAACAAATTATGTCGGTTTTTTAGGCGTTAAGGGTGGGCGGCGGGTGAGTAGGAAACGTGAAGACCAGTATGCGGAAATTTGACCGAATGCATTTTGATTTGTGCTTGGGTGGGTGGGTAAATTGAGGTCTGTGAAGGTGGCAATAAAACAAATAGTGGTCAACTGCGAGTGGGTATTGTGCAGTAAAATGAAGACGAAAGCCAATCAAATTGTATTTTCCTCTCCTCCGTTCGCACAAAAATTCATAAAAACGAGCAGAAAAAATGAATTCACCTGTTCTGTTTGTCTTGGCGGTGAAACATTGCACGGCTGTTTGCAGAGAACTTATATTCGAAACTGTTTCTGTGTTTTTACGGTTTTCCACAAGTTTTATTTCCAATTGATTTTTTTACATTATAGACAGTTGAACATTCAATTTTATAACGTATCGTAAAATTTATGACGTCAAACATCGTAGTTTCTATCATGACAAGGATTTCGTTAGAGGTGACAGCCAATTACTTTAAACAGAGGATCGAGCCGTTAGAGGTGCTTACCAGAGATGCAAAGTGAGCAAGTCTGTATCAATGCTGAAGCAAGATGGTTGCAGGATGGCGGTGGTTAAAATTGTACTCTATGCAACCAAACTTTTATGGTTGTCCCAAGATCTTTCTATGTTGAGATCAAGAAAGAAAACTTTCAGGATAAGAATGGGATGTGGGAGGATGGAAAGCCCTCTAGTGCATGATTTCATGCATTAATAGACCACGTATAGATTAACGCACTAAGGCCGTAGACTGATATTAAAGAAGCATTAGCGCCATTCAGTGGTTGAGCAAGAGGGAAAGTACAGATCGATGGTGGAGACAAACTTAGAAAAGGCCTTAAGCTATGAATCCATAAGCGAGCAACTCATCCTGGAACATTAGGTATACTTGCGTACATATACAGACAGAGGATAAAGATGACAATAGAAAGAACGCTTCTCCACATACGATCAGTGTCCCAGCAACGGCTTAACATGATCTTTGAATGATTTTGAAGAAATACCGCGAAAGCTCACCACCTTACTTATTTCGTTTTTTGGTCTTGCAGGTCTTGGTCATTTGGATGCCGATTTTGATGATTTCACGAAAGACTCAATCCGACTTCTTAAGCAATCTGATGAACTGTTTGACATGTTAAAACGCAGTAGAATTTTTAGATGCTTAATGCGTAAGATACTTAGCCTTGCTTTACTACAAATCGAGAACTGAGACAATTCCCACTTCTTGAGACATCTGAAATGATCTGTCTACACACTTGTCTGTTTCTTTTTTTTTTTTTTATTTCACAACCGATCGTTTACACTTTTGCTTACAGACTGTGGCGTTCATCAACTGAGTAAAGACAGTAAAAAGAATTGGTGAGTTTACCGCACACTGCTGGGGTCCATCATTTATTTTGAAAACATGAGTAGAAACCACCAGGTAGGCGACGTCTGGGCAGACCCAGGACGAAGTGGTTAGATCGAATCTGTAAACTCGCCTGGTTGAACTTGGGAATAGCTTCTGAAGAGTTAGAGATGCTGATGGAGGATCGAGCGGCCTTGAGGTCTCGTGCGTGCATTTCCCCCGCGATCCCTTTAGTTAAAGAAGATGATGATGATGAGGAGTAGACACCATGTTTCCAGATCGTGTAAAGCAGTACTTTGCTCATACCTAACATCGTCAACTTAAGGAAGGAGCCTTCTTGCCAGAGTGTCTCGAATGGCTTTAACAAGTCCAAGAGGCAGGTACGACCGAATTTGTCCAACGTTTATCTCTTCCGCGTCGACGGGGAGATGTTTGTTTTGTTTCATCAGGCCTGCGGCCCATGAAGAGTCTGAGCTTGAGCTATAGCTGCCCTGCATTCTTCACGGTCACAGGCATGCTGTCTTCACCTGTTAAAACCAAGCTGTCTAAGGTCTGCAATCACTTGGTCTTGGTTTCAAAGGAACCAAGAATCAGCTCTGTCGGTTTGCTTATAGTCCAGCATTTGGCTCCATATAAGAGTACGGACGATTAACGTCTTGTAGAGCATTGTCCTTCGAGTCAGGAGTTTCGAACCAAGCACTTTTGGCAAATTGAAATAGCACCGGTTGCCAAGGGTGATTCTGCGCCGAATCTACACTAAGGTGTCGTATGTGGAGTTCACTACTGCCCCGTGGTAGACAAACTCCTTAACTACCTCAAAGTTGCAGCTGTCAATTGTCACATTTCGACTGAGGTGTTGTTCGACGGATCGATTCTTTGTCGATAGCATCTATTTCGCTCTATCCTCGTTCACACAAATACCAGTTCGTTTTGCCTGCTCTTCAATAGCCGTGAATGCCTAAACAATGGCTTGCTGGAAACGGAAGACAATATCGCAGCAATTCCACAGATTTGTAGAAGATAGCGCATTCTCGCGTTTTCACGCTTGCCCTTCGCAATATCCTCTCCAGCAAAATACTGAAGAAGTTACAATAGCACATCTCCTTGCCAAAATCCGGTGTAGGCTTGGAATGGATCGCAGATTCTCGCACCAAACTGCACGGTGCATCGCGTTTGTGTTAGCGTTGTGTGACACAAGTGGATCAGTTTTCCCGGAATCCCAAATTCGGTTTTTTGCGATGAATGTTGTCGTATGCGGCTTTAAAATAGATTTGAAATTCGCTGGTCTTTTCCAGAACTTGCCTTAGTGTGAAAATCAGGTCTATAGTCGGCCGTAGACGTTTACACAGTATGCCGGACAGGATCTTGACGGGGAGATTACACAACGAAATATTCGGTATATATTCGTTATTATTACTGCCGTTTTGTTCTCCGAACCGTTGAAGATACCTTTAACATCCTTCGAAATGAGGATGACAGGATGGCATTCAAGCCAATTTGGGCGATAGTATTATTTGTCTTAATCCCGCCATTGAACCTGGTAAAGCCAGAATTCTCAGTAAGCCAATGTTGCATTGGTTTGTTCTCCAAGTCGCGGTTCGGGATACGAGATTCATTGACCGTATACCCTTCCAAGGAAACCGGTTCTCTTGCTTCCACCTTCTCTTTTGCATCCTCGACAATAAAGAACTCCTTGTCTTGACGAGCTTATCCAGATCGATCGGATCCGGGCATCCCTCCTCTGAAAGAATCAATTGATTCGGCAAAAAACCTTACGCCATATAAATATCACAGAAGAAACGTCATGTATACCAAAATGTTCCCATTAACAAATTTCGTATATGCGCTATAGTAATTTTGAAATCCATCCTATAGTTCCTTAAATGGCATCTTTTGCAACAGAAATAAATAGTCGACAGCTTTATTTCCCAAACACTGTGTGCTTACTCAGACTAGCGCACCTGTTCAGCTCCTTTGTCAAGAATTTCCGTACCTACACTTCTTCGGCTCTTATATCCTCATTTATCGCAGCTGATAAATTTGTAGTTCCACTGCAGCTGTCACTGTAATTAATTCAAATTCTCCCCACTAATTCACTGAAAATGTGTGAATTTATTTACACTAGCTGCGATGCACTCCGGTCCTGATGGTGGAAGGAAAAAGCCATGATAACGACATTTCTCTGTTAAATGATTTGCGAAGCTTTATAGTTCCTTGAAAGGGATCTTCCTAAGAACTTCACCATTTAAGCGCTTGGTTAATTACAAGAAATTACTCTTGTGTCATATAAATACAACCATGCCAAAGGTATTCTAGAGGTGTATCTGTATTTAAATTTCAAGTATTATACTCTTGACATCTGGCATGCGTGGAACGAAAAATGACAGCAAAAAGAAGGAGGAATTGTGAGTTTGTGAGATTCCAGTAGAGATCTAAGTCTTTTGTCTTTCGGGGAAAAGAATGCTACTGAAGTCTTTAACATGACAAAAGAGATAGACATTTCGTCCCAGTTCCAGGCTCAACGTGCCACAAAAACAAGGACCAGGACGTTTAAAAGTGAAGACATACCTTTCGCAGATATACTCATATATCTGCAATTTGACTCCGTTTGACAATTTCATTGAGTTCTTGGAAGCCGTTATCAACTGTTAACATCAAACTGACCCAACCAGTGATGGTGTTCAGTCTAACTTATGCGACTTTTTGCCAGAGTGAATATTTCCGCAATTTGTGGTTTCCTAGGCATGCCATGTAAATTTGTCCATTTCATTTCAAAAGGGATTTGCTCTTAATGGAAAAGTCTTTGACTTGAAGTTAGTCGCATAAAACCTTTAAATAAAAGATAAATGCGTTTGAAATGTACTTAAGACGGACTACGGAATCGATATTAGTATACAAGTACTGCCCAATTACGTCGTAGCAATACGTACATAGAGGAAAACCTACATAGAGGAACACTTACTTCTGGTAACAGTAGAAATCTGTATGCATTACCGACTCCGTCAATATTTGGAAGGATTCTAGGGACTGATCCTTGTACTTGCATGGCTTACGTGTTCCCTAAAGGATACCCTGTTGTCCTACAAAATGTCTGGGTATTTCACTCTTCTTCTTCTTCTTCTTGTGGCGCTACAGTCCGGGATGGACCTGGGCCACAACCAACATGCCTCTCCAGCCAGCACGATATTTCGCCAGCTGCCGCCAGTTGCGCACTCCAAGTTGGTTGAGGTCCTTCTCCACTTGTGTGCGCCACCTTATCCTGGGCCGTCCTGTGTTGCGTTGTCCCAATGGCTCAGATTCGAAGACTTTTCGGGCCTGAGCAGTGGTGTCCATACGCTCTACCTGACCTAGCCATCTTAAGCGTTGCATCCGGAGACGCTTGACTAGGCGCATGTCGCTGTACAGCCCATACAGTTCGTGGTTAAATCTTCTCCTCCAGATGCCATCAATGCAAACAGGACCAAAAATTGGCGCAAAACTTTTCTCTCGAAAAGACCAAGCTTCTTCATCCGCTTTTACTACAGTCCCGGTTTCTGCAGCATAGAGTAGGACTGAGATGATCAAGGTGTTATATAAAGCAATCTTAGTCCTTCGAGAGAGGGCTTTATTACTCGATTGCCTCTTGAGCCCAAAGAAACAGCGATTGGCGAGAGTGATTCTGCGTTTGATTTCGGCTCTGGTGTTGTTGTCCCTATTAACCGCGGAGCGGAAGTAGGCGAAGTCCTTGACTACCTCGAAGTTTCTGCTGCCTAGTGTGACGCTCTGTCCGAGACGTCGATGTTGGGCATCCTTCCTTGATGACAGCATGTACTTCGGTTGGTCGCAAGACCCATATTAGCCGCTTCTGCTTCAATGCCAGCAAACGCGTCATTGACGGCTCGCCATGTTCGTCCAATCAAGTCAATGTCAGATATCTTACGCTTAATAAATTAGCTTTTGTCTACACCTAAAGTAATTGCGACACTGAGAATTGTTAATTTCTTTTGCCAGTCAGTATCTTACCTCCACTTTACCCACTGCCACTGCTATATTTTGTGCAAAAGTTTCGTAAGACTGGTATGTTATCGGAGGACATCCGTGGCCCCCGTCATATATGGCACAGATGAGTATGTGGCTGCTGTGGCCAGGAGTGTGAGACTGAATTCACAAGCATCAACTCGCCATCGATCTCATCGTGAGTAACATAACCTGAGGACTGATTCTGTGCAAGGATTGTGGAAGATTCATTTATAACTGATTCAGCAATTAAAAGAGAGCGACCATTTGCTTCGTTATCGCTTTGCAGTTTGGGCCTCTTTTCTGATGACGTCTATTTTCATTTCGGCAGCTAAGATAACAAATAAATGGGGGTGGCTCAAGTCTTAACTGATCTATCACTCACTGAATTTCCTAATTGTGTTGAAAATTCCGCCTCAGACCGAGGAGAGACTTTTTTAACTTTCATTTTAGTGGGTAATCATAATGGTCAGATGTTGGAAACCAAGGACCAAGGGTAAGGATGACAGAGCCGATGTTATACAAGCAATCTATAAGCTACAGACCAAAAGCATGAACAAGGTCATGCAAAATTGGGGTGACAAGACATGATACATATGTACATATGTGTGACAGAACAACGAGTATTTGCAGAAGCAACTAGGCCCTGGACTCATGTGGGCTGCTATGTGACTCATATATTGTTAAGCGCTTTGTCCAAAAGAAGAATAATAAATTGCGATAAATTTTGCAACATCAACTTTGACAATATGATCACTTTTGAGTGTGTTTATACGTGGGAGAACATATCAATTTTTTTAACGGTCCAAATCGTGTAATCCTTCTGCCTAAAATTTTTGACCAATTATAAATCGTTCAAACGTAAGTTTAAGTCACTGTGCTACTTCAAGTGTTGAAGTGTTTGAAGGGTAGGTACGTATTTCTAAATCTCGCAGTGTCACACCTTGCTGAATATTCAGCGCTTAGTATGTTCACTTTTAAAGGTAGCCAAATTTTTTACGGTTGTAAATAGTAGCTGAGTCTTTATGTACCCAAACGTCGTCTAACCCACTTTTGATTTGCACGGGCTTTCTGCATTTTGGATTATAAGAGATGTTAGTCAAAATCCCGAAGTGCAAAATCCAAAAGTACTCATAGTTCTGCAAAATTTCAATTCCGAACGAAAGCTCCACCCATATTCTTCTAAAATATTTCATTCTCGATCTTGCTTTCTGAGTTGATATTGTTTTTGGATTTTGGTCATTCCGAAATTTGACACTAGACAAAAGGACAGCCTGAGTATCATTGCACACTTAATATCACGCACAAAGCACAAGTGTGTTTTCGTTTTCATTAAAAATCTGTAGATTTCAGTGGAATTAAGAGGGGAATGAGATTTTCGAGATTGTAATGCTTCAATTATTTAATCGCAAGGTCAACGATTTTACTGAAGTTTAGAAACTCAGTAATGCCCATAGCTTAAAAATGGTGCATCTTCTTTTAGAGCAAACAGTAGGTAAATGCAATAAAAATAGAGGTTTTCCAACCGCCAGAGTCTTCTCACTACGGAGTAACTCGAAAGTCTATACATCGAAGTTAAAATTTCGTAGATGATAAAAAAAAACATATTGACGCATAAAAATCCCTGAAATCTTAATTACAGCTTTCCTTCGGACGAAATGTGGACAGAGATACTGAAATTATTTCTTTCCGATTTAAATGCAATTACATACGTAAAAATGAGTTAAAGGCACACTTCCATTTACCATGTTTACATTCGCTGCAATTCTGCCGCCAACGTTGACTCATTTTATATACAAAGGGGGGGCATTAACAAGTATCCAATTATAATTTGTCGAGATAAACTTATTGCGTGCGGTATGAGACACCTTAAGCTATTTTAAAAACATGTGCAATCGTACATTCACTGTAATGATATAAATGAAAGACGTGTGAGCTGAGTACACTTTTCATGGAACTTACATATGTAGTTGAGTTTATACTCGAGCTTTTTTTGTAGCTTGTAGTATGGGTAATAAAAAAACGATAATTAACTTCTGTTGGATTAATGATTGTCTTAGGACTGCCGAACGGTTTTCTGAGTAGACTTTAAGAATATTAAGGAAGAAATCAAATAATATAATTTTCTGAAAACATTGGCTATTCGCAAAAACAAGAAAAGGCAGCCATAGTCGGGATTATTTTTAGAGTGTTAAAAATCAGGAGCGACTTAGAGTTCTTCTGATTTTTGAGGAGAAGGGATGTAAAGGGTGTCCCAACAAGAACGCAATATTTATATTTTAGGTAAAACGCTAATATTTACGAAGGCTGTCTGATAAATAACCGACCTAACCATGATGCACGCGACTTTTTCAAAAAAAAAAGCCAAAGCTCGGTCTTATTGCCTCTAAACTGAGCCAACAGAGCGCTGGAAATGCTCATGCGCGCACGTTTGTGGTCTAGCGTAAGCAAACGCGGCACCCAACGCGCGGACAGCTTTCTCATGCCCAAATCTTGGTTTAATATATGGCAAACACGTTCTTTTGACATCTTCATAATCTCAGCTATTTCTCTAACTTTAATCCGGCGGTCGTCTAGTACCAATTGATGAACTTTAGCGATGTTATCGTTAGTGGCTACAGTTTTTGGACGCCCAGGACGTTCATCATCTTCCAAGCTCCTGCGACCACGTTTAAATTCAGCTGCCCAAAATTTTACGGTGGTAAACGATGGTGCGGAGTCACCATACACAGATTCCAACTCATCTTTGATTTGTGAAGGCGTATTGCCTTTCAAAAATAAAAATTTAATTACAGCTCGATATTCAATTTCTTCCATTTTGGGGGAATCACCGAAATACACTCAAAAAAACGACTTTCAACAGATAATGGTGCATGAGCCTAGTCAAGCGTCTATGGATACAGCGCTTAAGATGGCTAGGCCATGTAGAGCGTATGGACACCACTGCTCCGGCCCGAAAAGTCTTCGAATCTGAGCCATTGGGACAACGCAACAGAGGACGGCCCAGGATAAGGTGGCGCACACAAGTGGATAAGGACCTCAACCAACTTGGAGTGCGCAACTGGCGGCAGCTGGCGAAAGATCGTCCTGCCTGGAGAGGCATGTTGGTTGAGGCCCAGGTCCACCCCGGACTGAAGCGCCACAAGAAGAGAAGAAGAAGAACAATCATTGCTCTGATTGTATTTGGTAGAAGAGAACTATGCCTCTTTTCCAATGAAGTATTAGTATCAGAATCAATATTTCGCGCAATCCGATTCTTATGCTGTTTCATGTAACGCATTTTGAAAACTGATGTTTAATATATATACGTCATGCTTTTTTATTATTTCACGTTCAGTGTGCAAAGATTGGTTCAAACGGTTGTACTTTACAGAAATTCAATAACTCATAATAGAGACTTTGTTGGCAGAGGACTGATAGATGGTATAATTAACTCTCTTCCAGTAGAGCTTCATCTACCAGGCTATCAATTTTGTGGACCAGGTACAAAACTTGAGCTAGAGGTGATAAGGGAATTAATCCATTGGATGCTGCATGTAAACAACATGATATTGCTTATTCTCAGTCAAAGGATATATAAATATACGCCATGACGCAGATCGAATATTAACTGAAAAAGCTTGGGCAAGAGTTAAATCAAAAGATAGTGGTTTGGCTGAACGGGCAAACGCATGTTTTGTGACAAATGCTTTGAAAACAAAAGTGAAATTCGGTATGGGGAATAAAATATTCAAGGCTGAGAAGAAAAAAAAAATAAATCAAAAAGAAAAAAAATCAACATGTGGAAAGAATATCTTCAATGAAGCTATTAGGAAAACCAAAAAGATCCTTAAGGAAAAGAACCCAAAAGACATTCAAAACGCTATAAAAATTTCTCGAAAGATAATAGGTGATTTCTTTAAGAGAAAGAATAATAAAACAGATGTCCGAATTCCTCGCATAATACCTATACCTAAGGTTGGAAGTTTTCTTCCTCTGATACCAGTTTTAACAGGTCTCGGAGCAATCGGAGGCTTAGCAACAGGTGGAAGTGCTATTGCAAGAGCAGTAACTGAAACTAAAGCTGCTAAACAACAATTGGAAGAGGCGAATTGTCATAATAAAGCTATGGAAGCCATTGCTATGGGTAGAAGCTTATATCTTAAACCCTATAAGAAGGGGTATGGTTTATTTTACAATCCGGTTTCAAAAATCTTTTAAGGAATCTACCCAGACGAGCTCTTACCGATAGAAACTTGATGAAATATACCAAGTTCTTACCGCATTTCCGAGGTATCCTTATGTTTGATTCCCTACCAAAACAGCCCCACCAAACGGAATGTGGTGGAACACACTGGGTGGCTTACATTAAAAATAACGATTACAAGAAGTACTTTGATAGCTTTGGAAATTTGCAACCCCCAAGAGAGGTTATCAAATATTTGGGGGGAAACATTCAACATAACTATACTCAATAACAAAAGTTTAACGCGTATAATTGTGGGCATTTGTGTTTGAAATTTCTATATCATTCGTAATTTAAATGATGTACATACACTTATCGAAATAAACATATAACTTATTTTCCTAAATTCATTTTTTTGTCTTTTTTATTTATACTTATATCTTTATATAAGTATAAATAAGGGAGCAACTCTTGAAGGTGGATCAGTGTGCTAGGTCTTGTTGTCATGGTTATTTGAAAATTCAGTTTACCTTTATAAATATTTTGGATAAGAATAGTAAAATTAATGTTCAAACAAAATTGTGATTGTACAAATCTATGTCGTAAACGTGTGTGTACAAAACAATTTTCAAATTTCAGCCTGTTTTGGCTGAAAACAATGAAATCAAAATATAAATACTGTGTTTGTCAGTCATCGTGGAAATATTTTCGAAAAGTTAAAGTGGATGTTGCTTTCTCAATATTAATTATTTCTATCACCGTTGACAATGGACATGAATCTGAGTTGCTGAGTCTGCGAAAAGTAGAATCATTACCTCATTTTTAGTCTTTTTGAATTTAACGTAAATGATCACGCCAAAATAGTAGTAAAAGGTGGCTCAATCACGTTATTAGGTGCCTCAAATGAGGGTATTAGTCGTGGTAACTCAAATCGACTCAATGAACTTTGTATATGATTAACTATGAACTATATATATGATTTTGATGAATCAATAGATACTGATGATGCAGATATAGAACTTTTAGAAAAAATTGAGGATAACAAACATAAATTGCTTGAAGCTCTTGAAGAGTATGCAACAATTCCTAATTGATTATAAGGAGAACATATTAGATGAAAATTTATAAGAAATTCTAGAATGTCATACGAAACTAAACCAATATAAATGTAAAACAAAAAATGGAGAACACATGTATTTGGTTATCACAAAACTGTCAAGATGTACCAGACACATGCGCGTGTTAAATGCTAGAAAAAAGAGTAATGCGGTTAAAAAAATTATGTAAAGATTGAATAAAAACTATTGTTGAAAATAAATTCTATATAGTTTTATTTCAACCTTTCATCTAAGTAGGACGTGTTCCTTGTCCCTCTCCTCACTACTCTCACAGGTTATAGAAAGCAATGAAAAAGTATGCTCCTATAATCTTTTTGGTTTGCGGCTTGGTGGGTTGATTTAAAACTACTCCTGTACAAATAAATATGTCAACTCTTGGCAACAATAAAGGAAATCTAGAGTTTAGTGTTATTTTACCAAATAGTGATATTCTCAAAATTGATTTGTCATTCCAACTGATGAAGATAAGCACATCTTTGGATGTAGCTCAAGCGGATAAAGAAACTGAGTTAAGAACAAAATCAACAACAACCAAACCCGTTGACAAATATTTTACCGTTGAAGAGGCCATCGAAGCATTTAGACAAAACTTGATTCGTAAAGAAACGGATATAGCTGGTATCATCGAAAGTGATAATAAATTCTACCGTCACTTTCGATTAGAATATGATGATGATACTGATACTGTCATGTTGAAGTAGTGAATAGACGTGTTCTACTCTCGTCCAGTAACAAATAAATATATATACATATTAATCGCGAAACAATTTTGGTTTTTAAATATTACCGGTTGTCAATTTCTTTTTGCTTACACAGCCATAGCGCAAATTTCTGTAACGTTTAGTTCATAGATATACATTTTTTTTTGTTCTGTTTCAGTGCATATGATGGCAGGAAAAACACGTTCCACAAGTGCTCTGCCCAAAGAGCATATCTCCACTCCCAAACAGAGTTCAACACCTTCTCAAAAGAGATTGAATAGTGAAACAAATTCAACATCTCTAACGGACTTCGAACAAAGGCTCACTAAACTGAAGGACGACATTGTCAACAAAATTACTGCGGAGGTCGACAGCCTCCGTAATGATATCGGACGCATAGAACTTGTGGAAAAACACGTAGCTTCGCAAGTACAAGAAATGGAAAGATCACTTCAGAATCTTCGTAATCGAGTTGAGGACTTGGAGAAAAATCGGGCTGAGGTAACTTCTCTCCATGGACAAATAGTCGTGCTGGACAAGAAATGCGAAGAGTTTGAGAAAAGAGAGATAGCAGCTGATGCCGTATTTTTCGGGGTTCCACAACTCCCAGAAGCGAACCTGAGGTCATTGTTCCACCATCTCTGCCATACAATCAACTGCATGCCACCCACACTGAAAACGGCTTTCCGCGAAAAACAAAGAAGCGGCGATTATGACTCGCCTATCATCTTAAAATTCAATTCACCATTTGAGAGAAACACTGTCCTAAAGGCCATTGCGAGACAGTTGGTTCTTAAAGATGTTGGCTCACGCGCGATAGAGCCTATCGACGATGGAAATGTTTTCGAGTAAACGAGCTTTATCACGCAATAAAGTAACTTCGAAAATAAGAGAAGCCAAAAGACAGCACATTTCTAATCGTTTCGGGGAAAACATGAATGGTAAAAAGATTTGGAGTAATTTAAGAAGTATGGGCATTGTTAAGCAACCCAATTACTACCTTTATAATGTAGACGGAAACGAACTAAATCGTAAATTTATAATAAGCAGTGGTCCGACTAACTTAAATGTAAGAAGTGGAACAGGTCATTTAACAACAAATGTAGCATCTTTCGAGTTCCGCAATGTAAATGAGCTTGAAGTAGTTGATAGTATTCTTTTTATAAAATGAAATGCTGTTGGAGTTGATTTAGTTCATCCTATTTTTATTAAAATCATTCTTTCTTCTCTATTGGCATATCTTGTACATGTCTTTAACTCAGTCCTGACAACTGGAATCTTTCCCTATCAATGGAAAATGGCAAAAAGTATTCCGAAACCCAAAAACTCAATATGCAAAGACTTCCGACCTATTTCCATATTGCCTTTCTTATCAAAGGTCTGCGAACGATTAATACAAAAACAATTAAATGTACACCTTAATTCAAATAATTTAATAACTAATCACCAATCAGGATTTCTTCCTAATCACAGCTGCTTAACAGGTCTAATGAAAATAATTGATGATATAAGGTCAGACATAGATGGTGATGCGGTTACATATTTAATACTTCTAGATTTTTCAAAAGCTTTTGATATGGTCAATCATTCTATACTTATAGACAAATTAATTAGGAATCTTAACTTTTCAATGTCGGCCGCTAATCTTATATTGTCTTATCTATATGGGCGCAAGGCGACTGGCCTACCAGTCTGTAGGTTGTGCGTGAGGCTAACTCCCTCACCACATAAAAATAACTGAGTTCAGCAACAACAACTTGCCTCGGATATGGATGGATCCAATGTTGACGACCCCGGCAAACGAAGGTGAGGTCCCTTAACAGACCACGTGCAGCCGAACAACTTGCGGAGGCCCTTGACTGCTACAAAGCAGATATCACCGCTATCCAGGAAGTGCGATGGGATGGGCCGGGCAGAAAGAAGATGAAGAACTGCGACATATACTACAGCGACTGCTACAGGGAGAGAAGGCAGCCCCTATTCGGATGCAGATTTGTTGTTCGAGGCAGACTTAGGCAAAAAAGTCATAAGCTACGATCCCGTAAGCGAACGCCTCATGACAATCCGCATTAAGGCTAAATTCGGGAACACCAGCCTGATATGCGCTCACGCCCCGACAGAAGAGAAGGATGACAACAGCAAGGATGAGTTCTATGATCTCCTAGAAAGAACATACGATCGATGCCCCAGCTATGACACCAAGATCGTTCTAGGAGATTTCAATGCTCAGCTGGGGAAAGAGGACATCTTTGCTGGCGTCATCGGGAAACACAGCCTGCACGACACGACTTCCGGAAACGGACTCAGGCTGCTGGACTTCGCCGCGGAGCGGAACCCCTCTGTGAACAGTACGCGGTTCCCACATCGCAACATCCATAAAGGAACCTGGCGATCCCCTGATCAATCAACCGTCAACCAGATTGATCACGTTGCGATCGACGTCAGACACTCCTCCAACATTCTCGATGTCCGAACATTCCGAGGCGCTAACATCGACTCGGATCATAACCTTGTTGTAGCCAAGGTAAGAACCCGGATATCGAGAGAACAACGGAGTCGAGATAGGCCGAAACGGTTTGACGTCGGAAAGCTACAATCGCAACAGGTCGCTGGGATCTTTGCCGACCGAGTCTCCCTGAAACTCTCCCAAAGTTCGATGCTGCCTGCACTAACAATAGAAGAAGAATGGAAACGTTGTCAAAAAACCATCAAAGAAGCTGCCACTGATGTGGTGGGTTTCACGCCACCACCTAGAAGGAACCCATGGTTTGACGACGAGTGCAGGCAGGCACCTGCAGCCAAACAGGAGGCCTACCAGGCAACGCTGCATCGGACAACGAGAGCTGTTCGTGAGCTCTACGAACAGAAAAGAAGGGAAGAGAAGCGGCTTCTCAGAAGGAAAAAGAGAGAGCATGAGAAGCGCGCGGTCGAAGAGATGGAGAAATGTTATGGTAGGAATAAAGTCCGAAAGTTTTACCGAAAGGTGAAACAGCTATCCAGTGGATACAGGGCTCGGACCGAAGCCTGTCGGGACGAAAACGGAAACCTCGTAGTAGAGTCGCAATCGATTCTGAGAATCTGGAAAGATCATTTCTGCAGACTCTTAAACGGCGATGACGGCCCAAATCCCGCTGTTAGGCAGAATGTTCCACTTAATTTGGACGATGATAGACAAGAATTCCGTCCCCCCGACTTAGACGAGGTCAAGATAGCAATATCGAGACTGAAGTCAAATAAAGCTGCTGGAGCGGATGGACTGTTCAAAGCGGCTGGGGATGACCTGGTTGAGCGCATGCACCAGCTCATCTGTAAGATATGGTCGGAGGAAAGCATGCCCGATGAGTGGAATCTCAGTGTCGTCTGTCCGGTCCACAAGAAAGGAGACCCCTTCGACTGCGCCAACTATCGAGGGATAAGTCTCCTTAACATCGCATACAAGATCCTCTCTGCCGTATTGTGTGAACGCCTGAAACCGTTTGTCAACAACCTGATTGGTCGTTATCAGTGTGGTTTCAGGCCAGGGAAGTCCACCATCGACCAAATCTTCACACTACGGCAGATCCTGGAAAAGACCCAAGAAATGCAAATCGACACTCACCACCTATTCGTCGATTTCAAGGCCGCATATGACAGTGTGCATAGAGACGAGCTATACAATGCCATGTCTAGTTTTGACATTCCTACCAAACTCGTCAGATTGTGTAGGATGACGATGGAGAACTCTCGCTCTTCCGTCAAGGTCGGGAACGAACTCACCGAGACCTTCAATATCAAAAAAGGCTTTAGACAAGGCGACGTACTGTCATGTGACTTCTTTAACATCATCCTTGAGAAGATCATCCGTAACTCACAGGTCAACACCAGAGGTACGATCTTCCAAAAGTCAGCTCAATTGCTAGCTTACGCCGACGACATTGACGTGATTGGTCGAACACAGCGAGCCGTCAATGATGCGTTTTCTGGCATTGAAGTAGAAGCGGCTAAAATGGGTCTGGTGGTAAATGAGGGCAAAACGAAGTACATGCTATCATCAAGGAAGGACACACAACATCGGCGTCTCGGACAGAGCGTCACACTAGGCAGCAGAAACTTCGAGGTAGTCAAGGACTTCGTCTACCTCGGCTCCGCAGTAAAGAGGGACAATAACACCAGTACCGAAATCAAACGCAGAATCACTCTTGTCAATCGCTGTTTCTTTGGGCTCAAGAGTAATGAAGCCCCCTCTCGAAAGACTAAGCTTGCTTTATATAACACCTTAATCATCCCAGTCCTACTTTATGGCGCGGAAACTTGGACACTACTAAAAGCGGATGAGGATGGCCTTTGTCTCTTCGAGAGAAAAGTTCTGCGTGCGATTTTTGGTCCTGTTTGCGTTGATGGCATCTAGAGGAGAAGATTCAACCACGAACTGTATGGGCTGTACAGCGGCATGAGCCTAGTCAAGCGTCTACGGATACAACGCTTAAGATGGCTAGGCCATGTAGAGCGTATGGACACCACTGCTCCGGCCCGAAAAGTCTTCGAATCTGAGCCATTGGGACTACGCAACAGAGGACGGCCCAGGATAAGGTGGCGCACACAAGTGGAAAAGGACCTCAACCAACTTGGAGTGCGCAACTGGCGGCAGCTGGCGAAAGATCGTGCTGGCTGGAGAGGCATGTTGGTTGAGGCCCAGGTCCACCCCGGACTGTAGCGCCACAAGAAGAAGAAGAAGAGAATATGGGCGCAAGCAAGATGTATGTGTGAACGGGATTTTATCGGAATTTTTATCTGTACTAAAAGGAGTACCCCAAGGTTCGATCTTAAGACCACTTTTATTAAGCATGTATATTAATGAAATTCCAAATGTTGTTACGCATTCAGCGACTCACATTTATGCCGATGACACTCAAATATATAAAAGCTGTCGACTTGGTCTTATTGAAAACTGTGTGGAAGGTATCAATTATGATCTGGATCAAATATATAAATGGTCTCTCTGAAGTTAAACCCGGAAAAATGTAAGTGTCTGGTTGTTTCGAAAAACGTATTGACCCTCGATTACTTCCCTGCGGTTATGTTAAACAATTCACCCGTTGAATTCGTTAACACATCGAAGAACTTGGGCGTAGTTTTCAATAGAACTCTAAATTGGAATGACCAAATAAACTCTTCCGTGGGAAAAACTTATGGCGTTCTTCGTAGTCTGTGGATATCCCAGCAACATATTCCTCTTAGAACTCGAATGCTACTTGCCAAAACAATAGCAATTCCTGTACTGCTCTCTGGCTGTGAATTATTTCTAAATTGCGATGCCAGTAGTTTTAGGAAACTTAAAGTTGCTTTCAATAGTATTGTTCGATATGTTTACGGGCTTAGGAAATATGACCATGTTTCACACTTGTCTAAAAACATTCGTAATATGTCTCTTGAAAATTATTTGAAATTCAGAGCTTTATGTTTTCTGTTTAAAATATTGCACCAGGCTATCTCTATGGAAAACTTCGATTTCCGGTATCAAACAGCTCAAATTGTTTAATTCTACCAACGTTTACTTGCCTAACTTCTGAAAGACAATTCTTTATCGCTGCTGTGCGTCTGTGGAACTCTATTACGCTCTATTTTAGAGACCAAGGCAGCATCGGAAATTTTTAAAAGAAACTTAAAGTCATACCTCAGCCAGCAAGAATAAAGATTTCTCTCTACAGCACACATTTTATTTTTATTATTTTTCATTCTCTTTTTTATTGATTTCTGTTTTTCTTACTTTCATATCTTTCTCTATTTAAATATTGTTAATGAATTAATGAATTTAGTTTACTTTCATATCTTTCCTATTTTCCTTTAAAACATATAAAAAAACATATACACTTTTTTACTTTTATTCTGTACATCTGCCACAGATTCAGAAGACATGGTCTTATTGTGGTAGCATATTATATTATAATAAATAAATAAAATAAAAAAATAAAAATATATCTAACTATTCGTTTTACATATGATAGCAATTATAAAAATCGCACGCTGAATATAAAATGCTTATATCTTTATGATCTCTTATCCTATCTTCGAGTCTAAGGTTCAAACCACTGTCAATCGAAATATACTCCATGATACACATGGCGTGTATCAGAGCCTTCACCAAGATGGATGTTGAAGTGAATGTGAGTGTTGAGGATGTCTCCAGTTTTCCAAAAAGATCCCGGCTAATTTTTATTATTTGCGGGTAGTCCTAAGAGTTCGAAGAATTTCTCCATCTCCTTGGTTATAGCATTTGACTTCATCCTTTAAAAAGAAAAAAATAAATGAATTAATATATTGTATATATATATATTTATAAGAAAAAAAATATGATGATCCGCGAAGTGGTTCATATTTATTGATATTTGTCTCAATTCTCAAAAATGATAACAAAGCCCATCCACTATCCCTTTCCTGGAATTCCTCCTCACTTCGTCTTGATGATTTCAATCATATCATTCAATTCTTCAGATATTTCACCAACTCGTAAGATTGTACGCATCACCGTCTGCATACTCTTTGTACTTATCTCCATGTTATCATCTTCATCTTTTAAATATTTTACAAACTCACAAAATAACTCCATGTTTATTAAATTATTTAATCAGTATATTTTTTAATCTATGTTCAATATACTTTCATACTGATTAGATATTGAAAAAGTTTTAATTCTATTTTTAAATGCATTCTCTATACAGAAACATTTTCTCGAATAACTTTCTAAGCTTTTTCCTTATGCCTACTTTTTCTTTTGTGCTGATTCCAATAACTTTCATTAACGTATTCCTCACAAATCATACTGATGGTTTTTTAATATTGCTCTTAGGCATATGCACTGAAGCAGCAGAAGTTGATGGTTGTGAATCTGGAGAAGTTTGTCTCCGTCTGCTACATTTTTGCACTTTTAAATGTTCTTCTAAAGAAGATTTATCACAAAACTCCATATTACACACTTTACAATACAACATTTTTTGTTCTTTTTCTTTTGACTAATGTACACTCACTTGCAGAAAAGTAACGATTGACACAAAAAGCCGAGGAAACTCACTTTTTATGACTTAAATCTAGCATCAACCTTATTTTTTTAATTTCTTATCTCTATTAATAAACTTACGTCAACAATCTAAACAGCTACTGCTCCTCTTTAATGTACTAGCATTGGTTTTTCACAACTAAATCCAACCCAAAGTCAAGTACAGTATTTATACATTTCCAACCAAAAAAAAGTGATAAAATACATTTCTTCGGTTCGTTATCACTTATTTTGGGTGGTGACCACAGTCTTTTGTGATCATAAATTCTATAAATATTTCAGTGAAACTAATGCTAGGTCAAAGACACACATTTAATCATTTCACATTTCCCCTAACAAAATTAGTTTTTTGACAGACCGCGATTACACAAAAATCATATTCCCTCACAATAAACATTCTTCTTCTTCTTTCTTACTGCTGATAAGCGCACCACTACCAAGCGCCACTGAGAGGAAGAGATGACCACCACCATTGCTGATAAGCGCCACTACCAAGCGCTACTAACAACGCCGCACAGCCCAAACACACACCACTCTTATCATCAAAAGAACCTACAGCAACAATCAACGCCGCATGCAGGAAAACAACAATTAGTGAGATTATGCGGTCTAAGAAAGAGGTCCACAAATACCGATGCTATAACATGGAAGTTTAAAAAATTTTGTTTGCGTTGGCTCTGAAGTTAATGCAAGGAACGACACTACCGCGGAGATAAAACAAATGATCACCCTTGCCAATTGGTGTGTTTTTGGGCTTGGAAGGCTATTGACTAATAAATGCACAAAAATTGAGGTAGCTAAGGTTTCTGATTATGTTTTGAATCGAATTCTTACTGAAATGTCATTTGCAACGATGCTAAGGTTTTCAAATTTGTGTTACTGACAATTTTTATCAATTCCCATCTCCACTCACCACAGTGCTTCTTCTAGCATTTTTATGGTAACACACTTTTAGTGGTCCCATTAATTAGTTGTTTCGGACATTCCTTCTTCATCGCTTGTCTACTCCCGTCCATTATCATTGATTTCAATCAGCTTACTGTTGTAACCAACATTATCTTCCAGACGCACACACAATAAATCCTAACAGTCAACTGTATTAATCAGTATTTACTGTGCTCCACATTTCCCGCTCCTCAAACAGTTTCGACGCTTTTCTAACTCACACAATGTTCGTGTTATCTCATGCATGTGTTATAAAAAGTGCCGGTAGTAGCGCAATTTAAATCAATTTTACTACTCATGACTGAACACTTCAAATTGCCATGATAAATGGCAACGACGCGACGGTGAGCCTGACTGGCTGCCATTCGTGGTTTGGATATTCCGCAGAACCAATTATCCACTTTTGGCTAAAGGTTGCGTTTGGCCGGCTTATTAGCAGCACTACGCTTGCAGCGAGAACATGCACATTGCTTTGCATTCCATGTATGCCTTGCACGGGTCAGCTGCGAGGTGAAAATTTAAATTATAATTTGCCATGGTCAGGAGAAATACAACCTTTGTAAATTTACCTTTAGACTTTGCCCCAAAGCTGGTCAATATAAGTTTGTATGTCGATGAAACGTTTCCGTCGCTTTCCCGACCACCATCAGAGAGAACTTTGGCAAGTTATGGTTGAATTTTTTAAACGAAATCGCATGTATGTACGGTCGTGCAGGTTGCCGACCAACATGCAGTTTCGTAAACAACGAATTTTTAAAGCTGATTGCTGCTTGGAGGGCTTAAGCCAGAAAGAAATTAGTCTGAAAACAGGTGAACGCAGTTCCGCAGATAGAGACTACTTCGATGTATGCAAGCGATGCACTTCTCCTGCGGATTTCATTAGCAATAAATTTCGGACGTGATGACGGATGGTTATGGAGCGATAATCTTCCATCGTTGCTCCTCCTCAGTGGTAGAGGCAAATTTCAGAATTTGCTTATGTTTACCTTGCCTTTCATTCATTTTAAAAGCAGATGCAGGCATCTGCGAAATCCCATCAATTGTTCATAAACACAAGCTTTGACTGTATCGCTGCAAGGATTACACCGATCTGATGGATTCCAGACTGGAAAGAATGATTTAATTGATTCTGCAACTAGGACATAATCATCAGTTTATATGGTTTTCTTAGTGGGCTTAATGGGCACATTTTTGACTTTAAACTCAATAATACAACCCCTTTCGAGGAGAAAGGTTAAAGAGTCTATCACTTAAATGTTTAAGGTTTTAGCAGTCAGTGACGTTATCCTAAATTTATATGTTAGACGCCCAATGAATTATAATAAGTACTTAGTCGCAACAACCGATAGCAACGCCATCGCAAGTGAAATATTCTATTTTGTGGTACCATCAGTGACGGCTATTATCAAAGCTGAATCGGACTCGTTGTTCACGAATGTAAGAAAAATCTGATTCCATTCCTGAACAGAAAATCGAAAGCGACTGGATGATGTGTACTGTGCAAGGCAAAAACTTTTTTAATAAGTTTCAACACTTTGCTGATGAACGACAATAACGGATGATACTGTGACACAGATTCATGATTTCTTATTCGTAGTTTGACGATAAAAGACGCATGGAAATACCGTAAGAGTAGACATGTCAGAAGACCAGATGGGTCATATAATGCATAAAACGTTGAGTATGAGGAAGCTTTTTCCGCAATGGTTTGCTCACGAGAGACAACATTAAGACCTCTTCAGGGAATTATAGACGTTGTTTAAACCCAACCCGAAGAAGTCTATGTACGATGTCTAGATTGTCGACGAAATTTGTTTCCACTTTTGCGCGCCAGAAAACAACTGTAAAAGAACAGTGGGCTTCACTCGCAGAAAATGCAGCAATTTGGAGAAGAATTCGAATTCTCCAGATTCAGACCCGTGCGCCTGGCTGCTTCAGCCTTTATTCCTTTCGCCACGCTTTCGTTGGTACGAAAAAATGTGTGGACTTACATCATACGTTGGATTGATTACTCGAGTGTATGGATCCTAAGCATTGTATTCGCAGGCCTTGGGCCTGAAACATACTACCGTGCTTCACTCATCTTTTCCTCTTAATACAATGAAGTCACCCAGAGCAAAAATTGTCACACAAGGCCAAGCTCTTGACTGCCACAAAGTTAAAGGAAGCCATTATGATCAAGGCGTCCATAATGTGCGTTTGTCCTTGACGGCAACAAGTACTTTGAGTTGCCCTTGTTTACCGGGCTAGACTAGAGCCACTTCCCATTCAATCCGAAAAACAAAACGCTTCTTTCAGTGTCATCCGCGTAAGGCAGTAGTGCAAGGCATTTGGGGAAGAGCGTGCCACTTGTGTTGACTTGGTACTCTAAAGAGCAATGCTGATAAGGTAATGAAAGGGTGTCGTCATGTCTAAAAACCTCTTTGGCATTAATAGTCACGGTCAACTAACTACCCACCAGTGACTTTAGTCCGTTGCTATCCTCTATAATTTCGGGAGCTTGGTAAAAATTCCAACCTTGACCCTGTACCAGGTGGCATATGCCGGGAATGGAAGCGATTGCATTTCTTTGCGTTTCTTTAAAATGTGACAGAGGGACATAACAAATATAATTAATTGCTATAAGCAACTCCAAAGAAGTGGAGTTGTTACGACCTTCGACGTGTGAGTCGACGCAGTTACCCACAACGGCGCACAGTGGTGCCCTTGTATGGAGAACGCGGAAATATATGTTTAACTTTTGAACCCGTTGACTGATCTTGATGAAATTTTGAATTAGTATAAATGCTTAAGATCCTCCTGCTAGTAAGTGTAAGTAAGAGTAATCTTAAGTTAAAAAAACGAAATAGCTTAAGACTTACATTTTCTTGCGATTGGCATATAGTTCGATCTATAGTCTTTATAAGACTGTTTTTAGTGTGATCAAGTACATGTTGAAGTGGAATTTAAGCTTCAATTTCAGTTATTCTTGTTTCCAGGTAACAATGCAGGTTTGCTTTTATGACTTGCTTATAAGAAGGAAATATTGATAAATAGCTAATGTTTTTCGCATTCCTTATTACTTCATGTTAATGTTTGGTTTGTTTGGTCTGTATTATCAGAGCTAGTGCTTTATCAGAACTGAAACCAGACTGGTTGGAAGATGTTGAAGCCACAACAGCAGCATTTATTAAATTTTGAGTAATGGATAATTTCAAATCTTGCAATTTATATCTTTTTGATCTATCACAACAATTTTCAAAGTTCTTACTTGGCCTTCCTCTTTTATCAGTCGGCAATTCATTCTCCAATATATCATTGCTTCTAACTTTTTCAAAAATCACTGAAAAATATTCTTTTAACCATTCCGAATATTTCACTAAGAACTTTTGCTTTATCCGAAAGAAATGCTGAAAAATGCCCGACATTGCTTCACTTAAACCACTCGATGTCCCAAAGTGCAAAAGGTGAATTTTTATGCTTACACTATCGATGACAACATTTTAAGCTTTCAGGAAAATCGTGATCTCCTGTTGGACCTTTCTGGAGCATTTTTTTATGCTCCACCAAACAGGGAAGTACGCCCCACAAAAGGTGTTCTTAACAAGAAGTCTGGTCTAGAAAACTGGTTATCAAAATAAAAAAAACTCTTGATGCAATTTAAAGGCTAGAAGGCTAGCATGATGTTAAAATTGTTTAAAAGGGTCGCCGTGGCGTAGTGGTACGTGCATCGACCGCGGCGCAGAAAAGTCTGGGTTCGATTCCCGGACGGGGCACCTTGCATTTTTTCACGGCACAACCTCTTTCGAGTTGCTGACAACACTCAAAGAGTATTAATTGTCTATGGAAAGCTTCTCAAATCTCGCCGTTAGGAATCGGCAAAAAACTGTAGGTCCCTTCACAAGCACAGTAGCATGCACAACACGAGTAGTTGATGTAGAAGCTAGGCCCTGGTCCGTTGTGGGCTGTAGTGCCACTCCATTATTATTGTTGACATCATGTTCCTAAGTGGTTTATATACAAAAATATGCCACATAAAATTTTCTTGAAAAACGTTACATTTTTAAAAGTCCCAACTTTGAGCTAGTCTTACTCCGAAACGGATCCCAAATATGTAGAATCGGAAAACCAATTTCACTTGGCCGAGTAAATTATTTTTTTTCGCTGCCGAACCACAATGCGCCACGGCAAAAACATAATAACTGAGGATTCTTTTACTGTTCCTTTCAGTTTTTGACGTTTTTTTCCTACTCACTGTAAGAGATCCCAGATTCAAAGTTGCTAAGCTGGTAAGTGTTTTGGGATCTATGTTTGAAGTCCTAGTTTCAATTGACCAATGTGAAGAAAATACACCTTTCATTTTTTTTCATGGCTTTGCCCTTTCTTAGTTACTGACGACACTTACAAAAGTCTTAAAATTTTTCACTTGGAGCTTTAAATTTTTCACTTAGTCTGTAGGTTTCTTTCAGTCATACGAAAATAATGGAACATGGTCTATCGTGGAGGTTAATTTAATTTTTTCCCCTACTTCTACAGTTACATCGACAAGTCTGATAAATTTTGACAAAATGCTCCCCCATGAGAGGTAAGTAGATGGTGCACACATTGAAAGAGTTCAGTAGATAAGTGGAAGCCGGATTATGCTCCAAGTCATTTGCAACGGGAAATTCAAAGACATCACAAATCTCCAGCAACGTTAATTCCAAATTGAAAAGAAAGATACCTGTAAAGTATGTGTCATTAACTTTCAAGCTGTATTCCTCCATAAACCCCAATCTTCCACGAGTGTCCTTTCCCCGCTTATTCAATATCGCGCCGTCAATTAACAATAAAAGGACCTTCTATCTTATTTATTCCCTCGATCTGAAGGGATAATAATAAATTCTTCTACGTGATGATGAAGGAAAGACTTTTACGCACTCTCATAAAGTTGATCAATAAAAAATTATTTGTTTGATTGACTTATCATTACACTTTGTAGCCTCTTCACTCTATTCCGCCCGAAGTGTCAAAAAAGGGGATAAGCTGTAAATGCCTGAAGATTTGAAATATGTACCGGATATTCGGACTAGAAGAAAAAACTTAAAAAAACGCAGTAAAAATATTTAGACTCGTTTTTACAAATGAATGAGAAAAGAAAGACATAAGGTCAACAATACAATCGAAAATTAAAAACCCATATTGTCGCGCGTAAAAAGTCAGCTGGCAAAAATGCAAATCCATACATTCACATAAAATGCTCCCACTACGTCGGGGCTGTACATGAGATGTATGCAAAAAACATTTTGACATGAAATTCGCGCAACCACTTTCCAATGGAACTTGCACAGAGAATTGCCCCAGAACATGCACGCCATGTAAAATCAAAAACCAATTACTGACAATCGAAAACAAAAGGAATGAAATTACCGTTGATTTGCATAATTTTTATTTGTATGCTCGGTGCGCAGACCGGCTATCGGCAATAAATAAAAATCGGAGCACAGTATTTGCTGGTATTATTGGAGACTGACATTATTAGTTGACGTGTCATTTATTTGATGACGTCCTCTGATTGAGGATGTCGTCGTCGAAAATTGTAAAACTGTCGTAGACAGTAATTCATTTGTCATGTCGCAACATATGACAGTATAATTGGAATTTTGATGTTGCACTCAGGTTAAGGCGGGGTACAGTTTTGACAACAGCGCTTTAAAATCCATAAGGCTGCAGCATGTACCTTGTTTGTCTGCATGTACTTTATGTGTGTGCAATGACATAATCAGAGACGTGTGTCATCTACTATCTGCATCTGAATTATACTTCGGGGATGCACAATCTGTTAATTGAATTATTACGTAGAAGGACGTGGAATAGTTGGTAAGTGGATCAACTCACACGCTTAAGATCCTAAGCTCGATCACTGGACTGGACACCTCGAGTATTTTAAAGGCATAATCTCTTTTGGCTATTTGACAACATGCTGATAGTACTAAATGTCTTAGAAAAGCTTCTCAAATCTCTTCGTTCGAAGGCAGCAACAAATTGTGGGTTTCTTCCACCGCCGGTCTCTTGGGGGCTACTGTTTCACCCAATTCAACTTACGGGTATAAACTCAGTTTCCTTATATATTGACTTAAACTTAAGGACTAAGAACTTGCATACCGAGAATATGAAAACCGGCCGAAATCATATTGGTTTCACAAAAAACTCAGGGCACTACGCTTAGCTTCGAATCACTATTGACAACCACTTTCTACAGTGTCAAAAGAGAATTTATTTGGTTTGCCTTGAGCATGTGAATCCTCTCAGATTAACTTGAAGCTATACTCAGGACGACTAACGATGAGTCTCAATGTCACGTTTCACAAAGAGGTAAATTGTAAGAAGAATTCGAAATCTAAAGTCAAGTCCGACAACGTTGCGATCTATCCCCGATGTTATTTTATTTTTTGGTAAGTGCCTTGACAAATTCATCTTACCAAAATTTACTTGACTGCGCTGACGACGTGAGAAAAAAACGTCACCCATCAAAGGGAATAACGGCCTATACCAAAGGGCGACAAGCGTGTAGAGGAAGGTTAACGCAGTAAGGCTTAAGATCAACTTGTCAAAAACAAAGTAACTGAGCCACTCAAATTACAACCGAGCACATAACCATTGCTGGACAACTGGTTGAGAGAGTAGAGAGTTTCTTATATCTCGGAAGTATTGCCTTGGCCAACGGAGGGACTGAAGTGGATGTAACAAACCGAATATCGAAAGGTAAGTCAGCATTTGGTATGTTGACTTCGGATTTTTTCATAGCACCACCTCTATCGAGTTGCTAAGAAGACTCGGACAGTATCAATTGTCTATAGAAAGCTTCTCAAATGTCGCCTTTCGGATCGGCGCACACATAACACTGCTGGTGATGCAGAAGCTAGAACGTGGTCCCATGTGGGCTGTAGTTGTCCACTCAATATGCTATTAGCTTAAACACCAAGCTCGGACTTTTTTTTATGGGTGCATGACTTGGAAAGAACCGGTGTCTACGAAATATCCAAACGATTTTGTGGCTAAATCGTATCTTCAATAAACAGCTTCATTAGTGAACGGGTCAGGAACATATAGAAACCATAATTCAATGGCGCACATGGTAGTGACTTGGTCATACTCTTCAAAAAGGCGAGAGAATTATATCAAAACATGCGATGCAGTGGAACCCTCTTATCCAGGACAGCAGAAGAGCGGGTTGAGGGAGTAGTAGACTGCAAACAGAAGGAGAGGAGTCTTGACTGCTAGGGAAGAGTTGAAGAGAGCTGAAACTTATTGCGAGAAAGCACTAACGATGGCGTGTAGAAGCAATTGAGGCCCTAAGCCCAGCAAGGGGATACAGAAACTAAGAAGAAGAAAAGCGGTAGTTAAGTTTTAAAGTCATCTCTCGAAAGTCTAAGGTAGCCGTTTGTTATATTTTGACCACTCCTATTCTGTCATTGAATGTGGATGAAGAATCCCGAGTTTTGGTTCTGTTTGCGTTGATGGCATCTAGAGGAAAATATTTATCGATGAACTCCATCGACTGTACAGCAGCCTGTGGTTGGTGAGGCGTCTACGGGTGCAGCGCTTAAGGTGGCTAGGATTTATTGACTGGATGGATAACACTGATTCGGCTGCAAACATTTTTAAATTTGAGTCATTGGGATACCGCATCAGAGGACGAAATCGTCGAAGATAACGCACACAAATGAGAAAGCATCTCAACCAAACTTTCTAGCTGGAAAAACATATTGGTTAAAACTCTTTCCTGGACCAGATTATAATGCCGCTCAAGGACTGTCTTTCTCATGTGTCGAAATATTGTGAATAAGTCGGAATTGCTGTTTTCTCGACATGGATTTCTAAATAAATGTTTAGATTTCCATTGCTTGCGAAAAACAACATTAAAGGTAATAATTATGACTTATGTGCGTTACGATCTTCATATTTCTTTCAATATCGGGCCAACCCTTTTCAAAAGGAGCTTGGCGTCTTTTTGATACCAGCAGAACATGAAAAAATTCACTGTGTGTGGGTGTTTATTGCCTGTAAAATTATTGAAACTGTGCTTCCCAATTATAGTTCAAAGTTCAACAAAAAGGCAAAATCTCTGAAATATCCTTAAAATCAGATAGCACACAATATTGCTTTACATGCCACCGCATTGTTTTTGTCTAAGAAGCAAAAGTAGTTTAATTTTCCGTCGACAAGAAGAAATTTATTTTATTTCGTGTACGTGCCAAGAAATATGAGTATGCAAAGGCGACTCTTAAAGCGATTGGTACAGAAAGATATTTTAACTCTTTTTGTGAGCCACATATATATTCACACATATACTTCCATGTTGGCATAAGCAAGAAAAATTAACAAGCCAAAATGCCCCAAACTGTCTCACTTCAAGTCAAGAGAAGGAATCTTAAATGATGATGGGTGGTATGGTATGGCATTATACAACTGTGGACATTTATCCATTAACAAAATAAATTGTTTTTTTTGTTTGTCCGCAAAATAGTTCCCCATGGATACAATACATGGGGAATGTGATGAAGTTTCTTTAGAACATTTGAAAGCATATTACAATGTTCACTTTCAGTGGAGATATTGGTTGTGCTTTTCTTGGAGATTGGGAAGTACTGCACTGGAGCGCTCAGACATGAAAACGGGTCCATTAAACTACCAGGCAATAACACGTTTTAATGTAATTCCTAGAGCTAGGTTTTCCCTTTCTCCAGTCCCAAGCAGCCGCCACCTGATCGAAACAAAGGCGGGACATTGACAGAGAAATGCACTGCAGTGTCTTCGTCGCATAGGGTACTACACTAAACTACACTTAACCCAAACATACTTAAGTGCTTAGCAAATGTGAGGTCTCCCGTTGGTATGCAAACAGTCTGTCTATGCAGACTATCTATGCAGTCTCTTTTGCCTAAGGGTAACATAAATTCAGCGGATTTTTTACTGACGTTTGGTAGAATCGCGATAATAATGCAGTACTTGCCATGTACAAGAATGAATGGCTTAACAATGAAACAATGCTTTCAAATTACTGAAACTCAATACGAATATGGCCATTCAAACGTAGCAACATGACGCGATGATTATTTATTATGATTGTTAAAATCGTTTAAATTGTGCAGAAATGTTACGAGACTGGAGGCGTTTCTGATGTCGAAGGGCCTGTAAATCATTGAAATGCACGGTCAGTGAAAAATATAATAATTATGTGGCACTACAGCCCACTAGGGACCAGGGCCTAGCTTCTTCAACAACTACTCGCATTGTGCTACTATTCCACGAGTAGAAGGGACCTACAATTTTTTGCTGACTCCGAATGGCGAGATTTTGGAAAGCTTTTTGTCTTTGAGAAACTAACTAAAATGGTGAAATTGAGGAAATCGTTGGCCAAAGTTCGTTTGGAAGAATAAGCTTTTACGCAAGTAAGTGACTGCTGCTTTCACAAAGTTGTTTTGGCTGCACAGGGGCTTTCCATCTCTCTGCTCTTGATGCATTCCTACATCTGTCTCCCTTTGATATCCACATTATGCAATGCACAAGCAAGGCCATCTCCCGACTAAATAGAAACGGTCTTTGCTAAAATTTGCACTGTGGCTTTGATGACCTCGTGCTCTGCATCAGATACGAAACATGCCGTCTGATCCGGGGACACCAACTTTTCAGTTGCGTCCTTCATACAAAATCTGTTTGCCCTGTGGCCAGAAAATGAGACCGGAAGAAAGGTTCACGGATTTGCACGGGCGGCTCAAACACAATGGAGGGATCTTGAGATGTGACCTTCCTGGAAAACGACTACATTAGACTTCACTCCCCTTGAGGTGATTTCGCGTCTGTCTTCCAGGCGGAAACTTTTGAGATTATACCACGAACTGTATTGTGAAGAACAGGTGGAAGGGAGGGTGAAATATCTGTGTCTATAGCAACAGCCAAGCTGTGATAAAGTTTTACTAAGCCATCTATCCACTTCCAAGATTGTTTTTTTTTTTGTTGGAGGTTGGTGTACACTCCACTGGAGCGCTCAGACTCAAAAACTGGTCCATTGTAGTACCAGGCAGTAGTCTCTCAAGATAGTACAGGAATGAAGGTTTTCCCTTAAATTCCATAAGACTTGTCTGCATCCCGATACACCGCGGAATCATGGGAAACGAGATTGCCGATGAACTTGCCAGGCTAGGATCAAAAGAGGCATTCATAGGGCCCGAACCCACCTCGCAGTCGACAATTGGGTCTCTCGACAGTCCAACCAGGATACAGGCCGACAAAGTGCTAACTCTAAACAGGAAAGACTGCATATAAATTGTTGGCGTGCAAACGAGACACTTCCCTTTCGCTAAGACCTTAAGTATACTTACTATGCGACTTCTGTAGGGAATGTGAAGACACTGCAGAGCACTTCCTCTGTCTATGTCCCGCCTTTGTTCAGGTGACTGCTATTTTGTGTCGAAGTGGTTGGGACTGAAAAGTTAGGCTCCTTAACACAGAGCTGCTTCCTCCGGATGACCATGCAATTGTGAAACAGTTATCTAAAATTTGGAACGAGGAACAAATAGGTATAGCTAAATGATTTGTTGCAATGAACTTAAACAGCCAAAATAAAATTTAATGTATCTAATTTAAATTCAGTATGAAACGTACCGATGCAACAAGTACACTCTTAGGTTTTTAGTCGACACATTAACAGGAATCAAAAAACATATTTACTTATCAAGATCAGAGGATAGCGTAGAATGCTTTGAAACGCAAGATTACAATTCATTTCAATTTACTTTAATTTTTAGATATAAGGTTGTCAAATATCTCCCTTCCGACTTTTTGCTCTTCATTCAATGCTTCAAAAAATGTTACAGTGATCGGATTTAGATCAAATATGCGCCGTTTTGTTCGATAATCTGTTTCCAGGCGGCAACTTTATAACACTTAACACCCTCGAAGAGGCCCCCTCCTTATTTGTGAAGAACTCGGACAGCCACTTTTCAGAAGCCTCTTTTCAGTTCAACTTCACACCATCAAGGGCGTTCGCCATTGACAGGTAATCACTTGGCGCTATGTCCGGGCTATATGGTGGATGCGATAAAACCTCCCATCCGAGCTCCCTCAGCTTCAAACGAGTCATCAACGAAGTGTGTGGTCTGGCGTTGTCCTGGTGGAACACTACACACTTCCTGTTGGCTAATTCTGGACGCTTCTGGTAGATCGCCTGCTTCAAGCGGTCCAGTTGTTCGCAGTGGATGGTTGAGTTAAGCGTCTGGCCATATGGGAGCATCTCATAGTGAATGATTTCCTGCCAATCCAACCAAACACACAGCAAAACCTTCCTGGCCGTCAATCCCGGCTTGGCCACTGTTTGGAACGATTCAACGGCCTTCAACCACGACCGGTTTTCGCTCGATATTGACGTATGTGATCCATTTTTCGTCGCGAGTCACCAGGTATTTTTACGTCAAATCATGCAACACCCAAACATCAAGCTTTTGTTTTGTATCCAGCCTTCTGCAGATAGTTTAAAATGGTTTATTGACTCACTCCCATCTCCTGGGCGATGTCAGGAGATGCCACATGCCGGTCTAACTCGATGATTTCCATGATTCGATCGGCATTCATCGTCACAGGTCTTCCGCCGGCTGGCTTATTCATGGTGTCGTTTTCGCCGGCTCTGAATCGTCGAAGCCATTCCTACACGGTTTGAAGTGATAGAGTACCATCCCCCAAAACACTATTAATCTCACGGAATGCTTCCCTACCGATTTTGCCTTTAAAGAAGGAAATCTTTAAAATAGCGCGAATTTCGGTGTTAGTGAACTTAATGTTTACACGTCTATAACTGTTGAACGCAAAATCCAAACTTATTATGCATAGCGTCGTTTTATAGGTTATGTGAAGACCTTTCAAATGATGTATAGAATTGCCAGAAACGAGCTCTGCAGCGCTTTGTACATAGCCAGAAATTTCAAAAGACAAAAAGGCGGAGGGGCTATTTCGCAACCTTATACATCGAGAATTAATCAAAATGAGATGAGATATCAAAAATTCCTTTCAATTCCTTATCAAGAGTTACATGGTCGCAAGTTTTCTATATACAGCTTAAGTATGGTTATCTCGTCCGAATAAAGCATACGTAGTCAACACGTGCTAAATGTTAAATGCTGTAACAAGTATCTTTCTCTTGTGCGATTTTTCGGTGGCACAGTTGTTCTTTAATTTCAACTTTCCATAGTATGCAACAACTTTAAAACTGTAAGCACATTAACATTTCCCTTTAAAAATCATACCTTAAGTCGTTTCTAAAGACCTTCCAAAGTCCTTTTTCTTGAACGGACTAATTGACAAGAAAAAGGAAAACTTATCTACAAAACCGGAAATGCACTTTTGTGCACATATTTCAATTCAAATTAACAATATCCCTGAATAAATGTCCTTGTAAACCAAACAACGAAACAAAGCTCTTATATTTTGTTTTGCAAAACTAATGTCGTAAATACATTTTATTCCAGGAAACCACATGAACGTACGAGACTGCCAAGCAAGCTGTCATAATGGCAACTGAATTTGAACAGCAAACATTTTCCCCAACTCAAACAATGAGAGTTCAAAACCAGAGCAAAGAAAATCCATTTCTAAATACACAGCCATTAGTTTCGCGTCAGAGCTTTTTCATTTACGTGTTCAAAACGAGTTCAGCAAAAGAAAATCTCCATGTAAATTAAAAGAAACAGCAAAAGGGTTGTACAGAGTTGAATTATGCGCATTTCCTTCCTCTTCCGGGACATAAAGATATAAGATCAGACTGTCTTTACAGGTACCTACTCACTTATTGTAGGGGTTAGTAGGAGACTTTTTTCCCTTTTTTCTTTTCCTTTTATTTTTTGACTACGGGTAGCAGAGGAAGTTTGAGACAGTAAACAATTTGCACAGGAAGGAGGATGCAGTAAACTTTTATGATCGGAAAAAAACAACGCCAAAGGTTCACGTATTCTTGCAGCGTGAGCATTTTGCATCCCCTTTTAAATGGCTTGGAAAACAAAAAATTTTTAAGTTAAAATGAAATGAAAATATTGTTAAATACGATTAAATGTGCAACAAAGAGGTGTGTAGATGAAGCAGTTAATTGATTATGGTGGCAAAATGGAAATTGTTGAAAGGTGACAATGAGCAAAATAAAGTTAATGAAACCAAACTTTTAGTCTTACGCTTTCAACTTTACACTTCACGTATGAAATGGAGTGACTCAAGAATGTGGTGCTTCTTCACAGGTACAATAATTTATCTGTTTATCTGAAAGAACAGAGAATCAGCCACACACAAATCCAACAAAGATTCACCCATGCGTTCGATAAAATTTGGAATATAGACGCACTTGTGCAAATGGGTTTCCTGCCTACGTCGCTCTTAAAGAGCTAATGACTTGTTGAAGTCCGAACATTCACTTTCCATTCTCTGGAGGTAATAACCAACCCACCGAGCATGGGAGAACTTCCACCAAAATGTTTCAAATGCACTATCTCGATATTACTTTAGCTTTGATGAAACGTAAGCGAAGAATACGGATTGCATAGGTTTGCGCTTTTAAGCGCCTAAAAAATCGTCTTGTCTCGTCATAAGAAAATCGATCTGAATGCTGTTTCGGATCAAACGGAAGCAATTCACAATACGACAAACAACGTTCCCTGTCACCGTGAGCAACTAATCCGTTTGAAAATCAGCAGCTTTGATGACACGAAAGAGAGGAAACGCTTAAGTGGACGGGGTTAAATCAGCAAGACAACAGTGGAAGCAAGACAATCAATGGCTACAAATGCATTGGTAGACACGGCAGAAGCACTAGAGCATGAGAAACAACAGCGGCAGGGATAACAAACAAGGGACAACAAAACTGCTTAAAAGTGTTCTGTAGTTAGCTATGTAACTTTCGCAGGATGATGGACATTCCGATTTGCAGTGAAACAGTAGATGGAAGGGAAAAAAAACGAATCTGCATTGCAATTCGTTCACGATGTATTCCGCCTCTTTATGAGCAATACCCAATGAGAATAAAAGTGAAACAACCATTGCAAGTGATAGATATCGCCTGTGTGGTGCAATGGATAAGAGGAAATGTAGTGAAAACTGGGAATAAATGCAGAAAGGCAGTGATGCCCATTTGGAACACGCATTTGCTTTGCAACGCTAATACGCGAAAACTAAGACGTGAAATTGGACACAAGAGTCGGTGCCAATAGTGCTTAATTAGAAACAAAATCATTTTTCCATATTTTGTTTTCAGTAGTATCATATCCTATGTGGTAGCATGTTCATACCTCTGGAATCCCATTAATGAGTCTACATACACCCTGACTGAATCGAACGGCAACCAACTTCAGACCTCTTAAATGTCCAAACCGTCATGACAATGACTCAAATTTTGACACATGACAGAAAATTTAATTTATATAATTTATTCGTAATAAACGGTTGTCACACGCAGCAGGTAGAGGTTTAATTGCCGGATGGGGACATATCACATTTTTACACGGCACCACCTCTTTCGAGTTGCTGGCAATACTCACAGAGTACTAATTGTCTATGAAAACCTTCCTAAACTCGCCGTTCGGAGTCGGCAAAAAACTTTAGGTCCCTTCTATTCGTGAGAGAACACTCGCACGCACAAGACGAGTAGTTGTTGTAGAAGCTAGGCCCTGGTCCTTTGTGGTCTGTAGTGTCACTCAATTATTATTCTTAATATAATAAACGATTTGGGGGCATCGATCTGTGCATACGAGGCAACGTCAATAACAGACCACGTGCAGCCGATCCTGGTTGGGCACATGTACCAACTCATCTGTAAGATATAGTCGGAGAAAAGCATGCGACGCACTGTCATGTGACTTCTTTAACATCATCCTTGAGAAGATCGTGCATAACTCACAAGTCAACATAAGAGGCACAATCTTCCAAAAGTCAGTTCAATTGCTAACTTACGCCGACGACATTGACGTGATTGGACGAACACAGCGAGTTGTCAATGAGGCGTTTGCTGGCATTGAAGCAGAAGCGTCTAAAATGGGTCTTGTGGCTAATGAGGGCAAAACGAAGTACATGCTGTCATCAAAGAAGGACGCACAACGTCGACGTCTCGGACAGAGCGTCACATTAGGCAGCAGAAACTTCGAGGTAGTCAAGGACTTCGTCTACCTCGGCACCGCGGGAGGCAGAGACAATAACACCAGTACCGAAATCAAACGCAGCAGCTGGCGAAAGATCGTGCTGGCTGGAAAGGCATGCTGGTTGAGGCCCAGGTTCACCCTGGACTTTAGCGCAATTAGAAGAAAAAGAAGAATAAACGGTTTAAGTCTCAATTGTGTTGAAAATTTCTTATTCGCGTGATAGTGTGGGATTGCTTTCAATTTGGCTGGAAAACCACAAGTAGCTATCGTTAGAGCTTTCCAGCACCTCAACTTCAATAAATTATTTTTGTTTCGTCTTATAGCTCGTTACCGTGATGCAGGCAGCGTTGCAAAAACGTCATAAAGGAACAGAAAACATCAGCAGAAGAAGTTCCTAAGTGAAGGCTCGAATTGAGCGAATTCCTCGACGAAGTAGATTTAAACTGGCTCGTGAGCTCAACATATCGTTGAAACGGACGCAATACCTACTAAAAAATTAGCTTTGGCTCAAGCCATTAAAGTTCCAATCGTACACAGCTACAGAAAAAAGTTAAAATCGAACGAACGAAGGAGTTGCTATACTTGCAAGAAAGTGGTAAGTTGACAAATTTGATTTTTTCGAGTCGAGCATTGTGTCAAACAACAAACTGACAATGTTTACTAAATTCTACATAAAATCCCTTCTCCTCATCAATATAACTAGTGTGCTAGATCATAACGACGCTCTTCAACCAACCAACATGTTAGGCTAGCACGTTCTCTCGTCAGCCCCCTAAAGTTTCACAACCCAATTTAGTTGAAGTTATGATGAGTTGCGACCCAAGTCTACTCCGAACTATAATGTTTCTTGGAAAAAAGAAGAATACCCTGCGGAGACAGTCGTGTTGGCGGATAAGGTGATGGCCACATTATTCTGGACGTTTGATCCTACAACACTGAAAATGGCAATACGGCCATTTTGCTAATGGGAGCTCTTCTAGCAGTAGCAAATCTTGAGAATATGCATATATTGGAAAGAGCAGCAGATCGTAGCCATTCTGTGTCTGTGCCGTTGACGTGGTTGAAAAGCATATTTTCTTCTTCATATGAGAACTTTTTTTTTTGGAAAACCAGCTTGCCATTAACTCAATAATTTAGCAAAGTAGAGCCATGTTACCCCATTGCCCTTTCCAGGCAAAGTTCAGTCTTTTTCCAGGTGACTGTTTCGACTATTCCTTTGAGCTTGCAGTGTACATGTTTCGCTTTTTGGTTTTGCAAAGCGATTTCGCTTCTATAAAGACCCACCGAGTTTGCTATTTTATTTTTCAAAAATAACTGAAAACTGACAGCAGCCACTACTGAAATGTATTCCTACTAGATAGTGACACAATCGGGTGCTGAATATGTATTTATCGGAACTCGCCTCTTTGGAAGGAGAGTAGAGAAGAAGACAAAGTGCAAGAGGCAAGTTGCTTTCATCTTCTGCGACCTTAGCTTCAATTAAGGGTTCTTTCGATATCAGTCACCAAGTTCTAAAGGAAGATTTGGTCTGAATCTGCGGTATGAAGGACTTAGTGAAATATGATTCTGCTGAACTTTGTGTGTACGACTGAAAACGATGCACAATGACAGCATTAGTCGAAGTCACACCCTGCCTGCTCAATAAATTAGGAAGTCAGCAGCGTCCCATATTTCAGATGACCATTTTTGGAGATTTGGAATTCAATAAATTTTGTGTTTCAGTACTTTCGATTGCTATCAAAAATTAGACCGATTGCTTAAAGTGGCAGCAACATAACTAATATATTTCTTGACCGTCTCTAGTTGTTTTATATTTTCCGCATCAGTTTTTTTACAAATCAAAACGCGCCTTTTGTTTGGACATAAGGACAACAAGTGGCTTCTATCATATGTGTCAGGTCTTGTGTACTCAAAATTTTATTTAAAGCAACATACAACCACCAAGGGACTTAACACCGTTATTTAGCCCATGTGTTGTTTGTTCAGTTAGAAGGAAAGGCAAAGATGGCAAGCACACATAAGAAATAGAATGAGGGCAATTAATTTCATGTAATTACACTTCAAAAATAGCAAGACAGCCATCTGAGTTGGTGTGATGTGATGTAGCACAAGTCGTAATTTATAATTCTCAACACGTCCCAAGATAAGAACACATATCTGAGCACAGGGTGTGAAGATTTAAATGTTAATTGTCGTGAGTTCTGTGCGCAATCTGGATGTCATTGTATCGCATGCAATTCACTGAAAAAGATTCATGATAATTTAAATAAATTTGCCGTCAACTGTGAACTTGTCCTTAAACGTTGTGCAAGGAAAATTTCAACGCCCATACATCATTGTTCATAGAAAAATACATTTTCATTTAAAACGACTAAAGATAGCACCCTTTTCCGCAGGATTAGCTCATTGTTTGACCTTTTAATCACAATCCCTGGTATTTAAAAAATATTTTCGGATTGCAAACGTCTAAGTAAAGGAGTAAGCTGGGTATAAAATTTCGGTGGGCGGGACTTAAGTCGGAAAAGTTTTATAAAATCAACGTAATAAGATTAATCCTCTTTTCATTATTTCACGAAATGGATTTGTTTGCTTTTCGCTTTTCGCTCTTTGATAGACTTAACTAAAGCAAACAATCTGATTACGTGAGGTAGATACATCGTAGTTTGCTTGGGACGGATTGCCTTAATGGTCATGGATGCTAAGAGATTACGTTGATGAACATTGAAATGAAGGGATTTTTTTTTTTTAAGTTAAACTATAAGTTGGTCGAAAGATTTGTATTTTATTTTTTTTCTTATCCTCTTTGTGTGGCACATTAATTTAAGTCTCATTCATATGATTCTGTAAATGTGGAGCAGTAAATTGACATAAAGAAGGGACGTGGGATCAGAGTCCTAATTATCCATAGGTTTCCAAAATGGTCTATAGGGAAGATTAAATTTGTGTTTTGTTTTTATAACAATCCCATGCACTACACAATTAATAGGAGAATCTGATTATCAGCTTTAAGGGATATGAAAGAAAGTCTTCAAGAAGAGATGGTGTATCTTGTATTAATCCATTGGAACATGCTCGAAGTCTACTGTCATTATACGTCATTTCAGTATACGTTATTCATTTAAAGCGTAAACAAAAATAATAACAACAATGATTTCCCTCAAATATGTCAAACCTGAAACCTGAAAACCTGAATATGTGTTTTAGCGGGGAGTTTCTGAGGAAGTTTATAAAGGGTTTCCCACCAAGAGCGCCATTCGAATTGTCATTGTTTGAAATTTGAACAGATATTATTGTCTGTTAGTAGAAGGTACAAGGTTAATCAAAATGGAGCGCTACACGAATGAACAGAGCATTCTCATTGTGAAATTGTTTTACCAAAATGGTGCAAGTTTTGCGGCTACAATTCGCAAATTGCGATCAATTTGGGGTTACAATAATGCTCCAAAAGAGTCATCTGTAAAGCGATTAATGGAAAATTTGCTGAAACTGGGTCTGTAACTGATATAAAGACAATAATGCGCCTTCGACCAGGTCGATTGACCGAAATTATCGCAGCAGTACGTGATGATGTCGCTCAAACTCCATGCACCTCAATTCGACACCGAGCTCAGCAAATTGGTGTTTCCAAATCTACTATGCAGCGAATTCTGACAAAAGATTTGCATCTTCATGCATACAAAGTTCAATTGACTCAGGAACTGAAGCCAGCTGACCATGCACAGCGAAGGGAGTTCGTTAATTGCGTATTGGAGAGACAACATGAAAATGCTGATTTTGCCGATAATCAGTGACGAGGGCTATTTCCATCTTGATGGCTTCGTCAATAGGCAGAATTGTTGCATTTGGGGCGAGGAAAATCCTTGAGTGATTCACGAGAAGCAAATGCATCCTCAACGTGTCACTGTGTGGTGTGGATTTTGAGCTGTAGGAATCATTGGACCTTTTTTATGAAAATGAGTCAGGTCAAGCGGAAACAGTCAATGGTGTTCGGTATCGTGAAATGATAACCAATTTTTTCGTGCCTAGAATTGAAGAAATTAATGTGGAGGGGATGTGGTTTCAACAAGACGGCGCCACATCTCATACAGATAGAGAAACAATTCAATTGCTGCATCAGTCATTTCCCGGTCGTGTTGTTTCGTGTTTTGGAGACCAGAATTGGCCGCCTAGATCGTGCGATTAAATAACATTGGACTTTTTCTTTGGGGTTTTTTGAAATCGATGTTTTATGTGAATAAGCCGACCGCGACTCAAGCCTTAAAAGAGGAAATTGGACGCTGCATTAATGAAATACCGCAGCATTTATGCAAAACTGTCATTGAAAATTTCATTCATTCATTCATGTGCCAGCAAAGCTGCTGCGGGCATCTGGCCGATGTGTTATTCCACACATAACCTCATACTGTCTACTTTACGATATAATAAAGAATTCACTATTTTTTTCAATATCTGCGTTTTATTTAAAATTTAAATCGTGCGTTTTTGTCGGGGCACCCTTTATTAAACATGCGCTAGCTGAGCAAACGTACCAAAAGTGTATTTTACGAGTTGAAAGTGGTGAATTTGGCTTAAATAAGTTTTGAAGATGAAGAACTAAAAGCATTATTCTATGATTGTTGCCAAACACAAGAAATGCTCACGGAATCTTTGGGTGTCACTCAAACCGCCATTTCAAAATGTTAAAGGGTAGCTAGAATATCACAAGTCACGCCATCTCTTAGCAAACCGCACGAATTAAGTCATAGACCTAAAAATGTATATCTTATTGTAGTAGAAGAAAAAAAAACAATAACAAAATCGAAACACATAGAATCACCCTGTTAAAGAATCATTTTCGAACTTTTAGTCAACGGTACCCATTTTCTCAAAATCTGTGTTCGAATCATCTGATAGGGTTATTGACCGGAAGCCCAGCCTCATTATAAATACGAGTAGCAATGTGAACTCGCTCTCTCTCTTGCATTACCCAATAAACGGAGCACTTCGATCACGCAAGTTTTTTTTCCATTTTGCTTTTACCGAACTCCTCCCCTTCTCTCCTACAATTTCAGAAGTGGGATTCAGCTCATGGATTAACTGTACGGACTAGTGTACATTAATACTAGAATTGTGTTTTACAGTGAGAAATATATTCTGTGAAGTGTCATTAAGAAAATTTAGAGAAATTAAAAATGTCCGAAAATTGGAAAGAATTTATAGACTCTTCCACTGTTTGCAGACTAAAAAATATTCTCAGATCTCTAAGACTTTCAACAAATGGCACCAAGGCGGAACTAAGGAGCAGAGTTCAAGAAGGAGTTCAAGGGTTTTCTGATGAAGATTTTGCCAGATTGATACGGGAATTTTCCTCAGCCAACAAAGGCCGGTATGCGAATGACTCGTTGCAACAGGATGAGAGCGTGTCGGAGGAAGAGGAAGGTAATGACGACGAGGAGCAATTAAATGAAGAAATTGCCAAACTACAGCGAATGTGTCAGAAGAAAGAAGAAATTTTAATCTTAAAACAAAAACTGCGAGAATTGCAATTGGACGAAGTTGCATCTATTCCAAGGTCGACTCCAGCGTATAACTTTAAAGACATCGAAGACTCAATACCAGCTTTCAGTGGAGACGACAATTTCTCCATCAATCGTTGGATTGAACAATTCGAGGAGTACTCGGAAGTTTTGGAATTAGACGACAGGAATAAATTCATCTTCGGTAAGAGGTTCCTCAAAGGAACGGCACGTCTTTTTGCCAGAACAGTGAATCTCCGCAGTTGGGTTCAATTAAAAAGTGCATTAAAAAGTGAATTTGAAAAGAAGGTGACAAGGTCAGATGTCTACAACGAGTTGAGAAGACGAAAGAAGCTAAATAGTGAGACGATGCAGCAATACGTTCTTCATATGCAAGAGATCGCCAGCCACGGTAGTGTTGAGGAAGAAGACTTGCTACAGTTTATCATAAAAGGAATTCCTGATTCTGAGACAAACAAAAGTATTCTTTATAACGCTGATAGTTTGTCGGAATTAAAAGATAGTCTGCGAAGGTATGAAAAGTTGAGAAGTAACCATCAAGAGCATGCAAGTAATAAAGTGACTAGAAGTCATTCAAATGCATACAATAACCGTCGTAATGTGCCTATCAAACACTCTGAGACATTAAATAAAGCCAGCAAAAGGGATGTTACCTGCTTCAAGTGCGGGAAACTTGGTCACATTTCACCTAACTGCGACGACAAAAACCGAGTCATGATGCTGCAAAGTAATGCTAAAGTTTTTTCGCCTGTGCCTGCTGAACGAATTTCGGATGCTGTGAACAAACCATTGGTGCATATAACAGAGGGCACTGCCCCTAAGAACGATTTTGAGTGCAGTATCCAATATGAATGGAAAAGTGAACATTTGGAGGTGTCGTTAACTTTGCTAACTTTGCTGGATTCCGGGAGCCCTGTAAGTTTTGTGCAGGAGAGGTACCTGCCCTCGATCCTGTTATCAACACTGGAGAAGACGAGCCAGACGTTTTGCGGAGTCAACAATAGTCCACTTGTGGTTATAGGGAGTATAAAAAGTCGTGTTTTGTTTGAAAATTCAATAATCATTATTAATTTATTAGTTGTAAAGAATTTTTCGATGATACATCCCATAATTTTAGGTCGCGATTTCATCGGCAAAACAGGTTTGGCCTTCCGAAGGGTTAATAAAATATCCAACGAGGATCGAAATTCTCCAATGGTTGCCATCTGTCACAACGAAGAAAAAGGCAATTCATCTGTCACATCGAAAACAATTGAAGACAACGAACTATTTCAAATAATGAACATCGAAGTAGCGGCAGAATCTTGTGAGTACCAATTAAATATAAACCAAAGTATGCCTTTGAACACTAAAGAAGAAGTTAGAAGAATAGTTAAGCCAGCTTACTTTCAACCCAAACAATTTTTATCAAAAAAGAAATTTGAAATGGAAATAAAATTATCTAAAGATATTCAATTTCGGTGTACACCTAGGAGGATACCCCTTATAGAGGATAATCTCGATCGTCTCCGAGATAAATCATTTTTTACGATATTGGATCTCAAAAACGGCTTCCACCACGTCAAATTGTCTGACGAATCTATGAAGTTGACGTCCTTCATAACGCCATTGGGGCAATTCTAGTACACCCGAATGCCATTCGGGCTAAAGAACGCACCGTCGGTTTTCGAAAGGTTCATGAAGCACATTTTCGGAAAACTTATCAGCAAGGGGAAAATTCTCACGTATTTAGACGATATTTTAATTGCTACCAAATCCGTTGAAGATCATTTAGATATTTTGCGTGAGGTAATAGGTATCATCACGGAGCACTCTTTGCAGCTTAGGTTTGACAAATGCAGTTTTTTGCAAACAGAAATTGTATATCTTGGATATACAATTACTAAAGATGGTATCAGACCCAACGATAGTAATTTGAATGCAATTAAAAGTTTCCCCATACCTTCGTGTACAAAGAATGTCCAAAGCTTTCTGGGTTTATGTTCATATTTTCGTAAATTCATCAAGGATTTTGCGAATATGGCTAAACCACTCTACGACCTTTTAAAAAAGGATGCACCATTTATTTTCGGTGTTAAAGAAATGGAAGCTTTTGAAACCTTGAAAGCAAAATTAGTTGGATCTCCTGTTTTAGCGTTATTCAGCCCTCATAGCATAACCGAACTTCACTGCGATGCAAGCTCTATTGGTTTCGGTGCGGTTTTCGTACAAAAGCAGTCAGACGGAAAATTTCACCCCGTGTTTTATTTTTCAAAAAGAGCTACAGAAGCTGAAAGCCGGTATCATAGTTACGAGCTAGAGACGCTATCAATAATATATGCTTTAAGGAGATTCAAAATCTATCTAATAGGCCTTACTTTTAAAATCGTAACAGACTGCCAAGCATTAGCAATGACACTAGAAAAGAAAACATTGAATCCTCGCATTTTACGATGGGCACTGGAACTGCAAAGTTTCGATTACATCGTTGAGCACAGGAAAGGAAATCGAATGGCGCATGTTGATGCGTTAAGTCGCTCATTCAATATTCTCTATATTGAGGACGAATCATTTGAGTTTGTTTTGGCGGCAGCCCAGAAACACGATCCAAAGATCTTATCTATCGCATCAGAGTTGGAAAAGAATGAAAGTTCAACATACGAGATGATAGACGGTCTCATTTACCGAAAGACCAAGTCTAAGGTGCTTTTTTACGTCCCGTCTAGCATGGAAAATGAAGTTATACGCACACACCATGAAGCCATGTTCCATGTGGGTGCGGAAAAGTGTTTTCAGCATCTGTCCCAATGCTACTGGTTTCCTAACATGATGGAAAAGATCAAAGCGCATATAAAGAACTGTTTAAAGTGCATATATTTTTCTCCTCACTCTGGTAAAACTGAAGGGATCTTGTATTCTATCCCCAAATGGAACGTTCCATTTCACACAATTCATATTGACCACCTTGGTCCCTTGCCTGGCTCACAGTCGCGGAAAAAACATGTCTTCTTAATTATTGACGCGTTTACGAAATTTGTCAAACTCTATGGTGTTAAGTCCACACAAAGCGGTGAGGCGATAAAGTGCTTAAAGTCCTTTTTTGAAAACTATTCTCGTCCAGAGCGAATTATTTCAGATCGCGGAACTAGTTTTACGCCGACAGAATTTTCCACCTTTCTACGTGAAAATAATATTCAGCACGTGAAAATTGCTACGCGTTCTCCGCAATCAAACGGACAGGTAGAACGAGCTAATCGTATTCTTGTTCCAATGCTATCCAAGCTATGTAACTCCAATACAACGAGCGATTGGGACACGAATTTGGTTAAAGTGGAGTTCGCTTTAAACAATACTGTTAACAGGAGTACGGGTTTTACACCCAGTGTGTTATTGTTTGGCGTAAGTCAGAAAGGAGAACTATATGACAAGGTGAAAGAATTCATAGAAAGTAGGTTAGGAAAGGTACAAGCTGATTTTAAGAAAGTTAGAGCTGAAGCTCAGGTTAAAACTGAACAAAATCAGGAACGTAATAAACTTTATTTTGATAGTAGACATAAATGCCCTCAAGCTTATAAACCGGGTCAGTATGTGATGATTAAGAATACGGCAGCTACCCCAGGTGTCAACCAGAAGCTCCTTGCGAAGTACCGGGGTCCCTATGTAGTGAAAAGGGTTTTGCCCAATGATCGATACTTGATTACGGATATAGATGGACTACAAATATCACGGTTGCCCTACAAAAGTGTTTTTTCGCCTGAAAATATGAAGCCTTATAGAGTTGAAGAAACTAAGTCAGAAACTGGAAACGAAACAGGTGGAGTCCATTTGGAGAATATCGATTCTCAGTCAGATACTTGAGATACATTATATTTTTCGTGTTATTTGCTATACAAACCTATTTTCCTGTGAATCGTAACAGCATTTAATTTTCAATATACGCAACACTGTATAATTTTGCATGTAAATTAATTTTGTATGTTTATATTTAAAATTAATTTTTGAATTGAATTTGAATTGAAATTGTATAATTATATTTATGAAATTTTAAACTAGAATTAACTTATCATTCCAATTATGTTTTCTAATCAAATTATTCTGTTATATATTCTAGATGATATCTAATGTACATATGTTTTAAGATTGCTATGAAAGGGCACTATGTAATCGGGTCGATTACCCAATCAGGATGGTCGAATTGTAGTAGAAGAAAAAAAAACAATAACAAAATCGAAACACATAGAATCACCCTGTTAAAGAATCATTTTCGAACTTTTAGTCAACGGTACCCATTTTCTCAAAATCTGTGTTCGAATCATCTGATAGGGTTATTGACCGGAAGCCCAGCCTCATTATAAATACGAGTAGCAATGTGAACTCGCTCTCTCTCTTGCATTACCCAATAAACGGAGCACTTCGATCACGCAAGTTTTTTTTCCATTTTGCTTTTACCGAACTCCTCCCCTTCTCTCCTACATTATCTACTTAGAAAAGTAATAAGCCAAATTAAAAATTCCCAAGTAATAGCTTGTGTTTGTGCATATGTGCAAATGAGTTACAACTTCGTTGAGCCAAGCTTATGACCAGTTGTAACAATTTTATTTGAAATCAACAGCATTTCTCGTTTTGTAGTAGATTGGTATTATACTCTTCTTGTTAGCCTCTTATTTTAAAATGCTGACAAAAAACGTTCGAGACCTTTCTTCCTTCGATAAGAAAGCTTTAAAAAAGATTGAAGAAAACTTTTCTTTTGCAATCCTCTATGCACCATATACTGTTCCTGGAACATATTTCCATTAATTTAAGATCTTAGTGGACATTTTAGTCGGAATAAAGGTTCAGTTTTCATATTTTACGTCCTTTAACTTATCTATTGTTCCCGAGATATCAGACATTAGTTCTTCCACATTCAAGTATTGATATTAAACGTAAGTGAATAACATGCGGATCGGAGTCCTTAGCCCCTTCACCCATCTCCAAACATCCAGTCCGCAGGTCAAGTCCATTATGCACTGATGCTCAATATGAAATAATAACCTACTAGTTCAGATCCGCAATTGATTTTCTTACTTATGCCCAACTTAAGTAGATCGTATGACATGCAGACGGTTTCTTCATCATTCAATCAATAAAATTAGAACGCATTTTTTGGCATTCCCGTACCTAGTTATCACAGTAAGCCTTCATTCATGTATCTTTTTACAGCCATTTACAGCCTGTCAGTACCCATATCAAAAAGTAAATTCCTAACGGCAAATGTGAAGGACTGACCCTTGTTCCAATCGAAAATTTACGCACAAACTATTTTTATCAGTTTGGAAATGTTATGACATTTTCAGTGCGAAGGTCACATGTTTTTAATTTTTTTGTAAATGCAACTTTTGTGTTTGAGTGGTGTTTAAATTGCCACACTTTACATATTCCGACAGAAAGATGTAAAACTTTCCACTTTCTGGCATTACCCTGACATTATAATCAAACCTATATCAATGGCAAACGATGGTTTTTATAGCCGCTATTTATCTATTCGAACAAGGGGTAATTGCTGTATGGGAAGTAAAATTAGGACCTAGAGTTCGTTTAGGCGTTCACACAGAACAGTAAAAGCAAGAGATGATCTGATCACTCTCCACCAAAAACACTGCCGCTAGCCTTGAATAGTTCTGATGGTAAGCCATCCAAACCTGCAGCTTTCTTGATCTTTAGCTTTTTATTGGATGAGCTGACTTCTTCATAGATGGGAGTTGTGTTTCCTCGTCCCCTATATTACGTCCCCTATACTTTATTTAAAGCAGACGACAAAGGAATTTGTTGAGGCCTTGATTTTTATTTTACTAACATCTGTTGGTATGGTCTACCTCTCCTGAAATGTCTGTCTACTCTGGTGCTTTTCAACCAAATAATAAAATAATAATGCTTACATTTGTGGAATTTAAAGGTGGTTCAAAGAAAAGAACGCACGAAGCTAATTGTAAATAAAAGAAAAAAGATTTATCTTATAGTAATAATAATTGTGTAACAATACAGCCCACAAGGGACCAAGGCCTAGCTTCTACAACAACTACTCGTGCTGTGTGTGCTACTGTTTTCTCACGAGTAGAAGGGACTTACAGTTTTTTGCCGACTCCCAACGGGGAGACCTGAGAAGGTTTTCATAGACAATTGATACTCTTTAAGTGTTGTCAGAAAAATGAAGGAGGTGGTGCCCTGAAAAAATTGCTAAGTGTCCCGTGCGGGAATCGAACATAGACCTTCTGCTTGTGGATCGACGCACTCACCTACTACGCCAAGGCGACCACTATTTTTTTTTTTATTATGATAGGAGGGTCTATGAAAATTGTGTATAAAATAAAATATTGACTATATGATAGTCTCAGCTTCGGTGGACTCTATCCATCCGATGGCCTATACTTCCAATGACTCTGGCACATAGTTGCTGTTGTTTGTCGGTAATATGTCGAGTTAACTCATCCTATGGCCCTTGAGTTGTTTTTTTTTTTTTTAGTTTAAAATGCATTTTTTTATTTTTTATCTGATAGAATTTTAAAACTAGGTACAAAACGCTTAACCTAGGTACGACTGAAATGAAATCTTATAACTACTTACTGGCTCTATACGGGCGCTCTAAGCTAAACTATCGATATATTTATTTTTGCCTTTCGGCGTCATTGCTAATTATTTTTCTTTCAATTAATAAAAAGTATTATTTATTTTTTAAAACTAAGAAATTTTTTTTAAAAACTTAGCTATCTAGGGAATTTTTCTACAAAAATATCTTATTTAATTAATCTATATTAATATCCTATTCTAACTTAAATATACTTACGATCTCTCTTTATTTTTTTTTTTTTTCTGTTTTTGTTTTATTTTATTTTATGTACAGTTTTTATTTTATCTTAATTACTAATTTAACCTAACTTATACTAAATGTGAGTTGACCATGGGGGACCAACCCTAACCTACCAGGCTGACGACAGCTGGGGTTCCTGGTGTGGCTCTAACCACCAGTAGAACCCCCGGTCCTTATCCGTGTCCATCCTATCACGGATGGAGATGGATGTGCTGAACCGGAGAGCATCCCGAGTAACGACGTTGGCGTCATACAACAATCGCCTGTCCACTGTCCTTCTCACCACGTGGTAGATAAATGGACATGCCTCCGCATCCTGGATCAGTCCAATGCGGTCAAGATACAAGAACGCTTCCGGTGGAAGAAAACCCTTTCGGCGAGCGTTCTCGTGGTACTCGTTATCTTTTCGAAAACCTTGCTTATGCAGGGGAGGAGGCTTATCGACCGAAGATTTTTCGGAAGCGAGGAATCTTTATCCTTTTTAGGGAGAGGTTGCACTACCGCCGTCTTCCAATGCGCTGGGTAATGTGTATTACTCAGCGCATTGTTAAACAGGATTGTGTATATCTCTACCGCCTCGTCAGGGAGATGACGTAACACTATATTTGGTATCCCGTCGATGCCAGTCGACTTTTTGTTCTTCAAACCGTTGAAGATGTCTTTGAGTTCCCCTTTCGAAATGAGGATGGCATTGGAGCCATCTTGGGCGACAGCATTGGTTGCCTGATTTTCGTCATTGAAACTGGTAAAACCAGGATTCTCAGAACGCCACTGCTGTATTTCATTTCTGAGGTGGAAGTGGTTCAACAGATGCCTCTCTGCGCATTTGCCACAACGAGGCTGCTTGTTGCAGTTCGCCGCGGCATGGCCAAAGGTCTGACACCTTGCGCAGAGAAGCATCTGTTTCGTCCTCCTGAGCCTCTCCCAGGAGACCTCCTGTTTGTTGAGGAGCTTAATGCTCCTCAGACATTCAAGTTTGCTCCCCGGAGAGACCTGGACCAGGAAAAGGGGAAGCATGTGCACAGGCGGCGTTCTGGAGCGGACAATGGAGAAGCGACGAACCGCCACAAACTCCACGCCCTCTACCTTCAGTTTTTGAAGAGCCTTCAAGACGCTCTCCGGCTCAGTTGAAGTAATTAAGCCCTTGAGAAGGATCGTTTGGACCTTCTCGCTTTTTAGGTAAACTCCACCCCAGCTGTCGTCAACGAATTTTTAACTTTTTTAAAGCTGTCCTCTGTTAAGCAGTGGACAGCTTGCTTCTCACTTCCTTTGTTTTAATAAAAAATTTATCCCCCACAGACAACTCACATACCTGAATGGTGCCTGCGGTTTCCATGCCGTTGATGTTTATCGGCGGCACCCTTTGTTTCGGATTAGTTTTCTGTTGTTTTTGCTGCTGCTGTTTCTGCTGCTGCTGGTATTTCTGGTGCTGCTGTTGTTGTTGCTGCTTCTGCTGTTGTTGCTGCTGCTGTTGTTGTTGCTGCTGTTGTTGTTGTTGCTGCTTCTGCTGTTGTTGCTGCTGCTGTTGCTCTTGCTGTTGTTTTTTCTGCTGCTGATGTGTCTGTAACTGCTGTTGTTCTTGCTGCTGCTTTTGTTGTTGTTGACTGTGAGCCCGTTTGGTTTCGAGCTTTTGCTGGAGGGCTTTAATGAACTCCTCCGGCTCATTTTTTGTTTAATTTTTTCTTCCAGCTCTTTTTCAGCTGCAGCAATTTCGTTAGACGAAGCGAGTTTTGCAAAAGTATTCCCACTTCCGCTGTACGTCACAACGTCGTTGTTCTCCGTTTTTTTAAGAGACTCCATATTATGCAGCCGTCTCTTAAACTGCGCCTGCGGCTTCATTTTCTTTCTTCTCTTCTTGCTTATGTCTGTGCTGCTTTCCGAGTTGTCACTCGAAAGCAGCTCTTCATCCATTTCAAAATGTTTTTTTTTTATTTAAATTGATTGTTTTTTTTTTCAATTTGCTTGAATTTTGATTATTTTCGATTTTCTTTTCAAAATATTTTTTGTTTGTTTATTTGGTTGTCTAGGCAACCACGCACTTAAGTCGATGTACGTCTTTCCTGTACGGATTTCTGTAATCGACTGCCCTTGAGTTGTTCTTTGCCTTGTGATGTACACCTTTTCTTTTAAATATCTCTGAAAAAAGAACTCCCAAAAAAGAGTCATTATTTCATTGGGCCTGTGATAAGTGGCATCATTCTGTTGGGAGCACATATCATTCAGGTCTATATCAATTTCTGTCCACAAGAAGTCTGTTATTATCTCGATATAGCAAACACCATCCACGGTAACTGCTTGGCCGACCTCATTTTCGAAAAAATGACGGTCCAGTGACAACGCCAGTCAATAAATTTCATAAAATAGGCACTCCTTATGGATGCACCAGCTTTTCAACAATCACTCGTGAATTCTCATTTGGCCAAATGCGGCAATTCTGTATTGAAGAGGCTTAAATGGTCAACAGCTTTCAGTCCTTAAGTCAATCGAACCTTGTAAGCGTGCGAGTTAAGATCTTTATTCAAAACTCGTATCAGTGATCTTAAAGTGTTCAATTGTTAGGTATAACAACTAGTAGAGGTTGACGGTTCGCCTGCCACGCATTTGCCAAAGCAGCAATACTTTCCGCAAAATGAGCTGGGCAAGCATGCATAGGTGTCATAAGACTTCCTACGGACCCGGTTTTCTGAAATTTGCGCACAATTCAATCGATTGTGGACACATTCGGTCGAATGGAATGATCGAAAAAATGCATGAAATGCATTTAACGCCCGTTTTTGTAAAAGGCTTCAAGAATCTTTCCACGCTGCTCCATTGTGTACCTCTCCATGGTTAAATTTTTCGAACACCGGAGCAAAGAAATGTCAAGAAACTTAATGTTTAGGCGTCACCTTTTACATTACAAAAATTCTTAGTACAAGAAACCTTCTTCAGCGTTGCATGTTAAAATATGTGTAACGGTAATTTAAAATTAAAATGCTAAAAAGGAAACATCGATTTCAGTTGATCAATGTTTGTGGTTGGGAAACAATATTTATGAGTCATTCCCAAATTCCCCCCAGTATTAAATATTCGTTCACAGTCAGTGGTTTCTAGGCGAAATGCACCTAAATTCAAAATTTAATGAAAATCGCTTCGTAAGATGTATGTGAGCCTGACAGACAACACAAACAGGTTGACAGACAGGCCGAAATTATAGTCCTGTAGTTTGTGGCAATGAAGCTAAAAGAAAAACGTTTCAACTGAAACCGAAAATTGTTTGACATTACCCCGGACAATTTGTTTTACACTCACTGTACTTCCAACAAGTAAAACTAATTATCCCACTTCACCACAGTTTTTCATTTCTGTCACAAGAGTATATTCGATACTTGAACACAATCCAAATCAAATCTATCTCCCGGGTCATGGTTTATGCAAAATATTCGGTCGCGTAATGTCTAGTCTGAGTTCAAGTGCGTGTACACTCCCGTGGTACAGGACAATTAATTGGAGCCAATCAGCCACGGCCAATTGTGTTCGGATGCACCTTCCGAGTGACCATGCCACTAGAGGTTCGCCTAAATGCATTTGCGATTTGCATAGATGCGCCGTTTATTAAACACGGACTGCTAATAATGGGTTCAAATTAATTGCAAAACGTGATTAAAATTCTCAATTAAAATGCGCATAATAACTTTGCGGTTGCACACCGTCCCAAAGAGCGGTCGCGAATCTGTGTGATTCCGGAGCAATTTAGAGTGGGAACAAGATTTTGATAGTTGGTGGCGGCTCCGTGCTACCAAATGACGGGGGTTTTCAATTTATATTTCAGCAATTAAACTGCTCGCCAAAATTGAGAGATTTACAAATTGATTGCGTTTGATTTATGTACTTACACCAGGCATGTAAATGCGTTGGTCAGAGTTGGGTTCAGTGAAATATTGTGCACTGGCGTATCCTTAATTTTATAAATATCCGTATTTTTGGGTAAAATATTGAGAAAAATTAATATTGCGTAGAGAGGCGGAGTCGGCTGTGAGGTGCTATGATCCATAAAAGGACCTGTGTTTCAACATTAAACGTTTCCTTAGAGATTCGCACAAATTTTGAGCTAAAACAGAACCTGTTTGCTGAAGAAAATAATTCTCTGTGTTGGGTAGTTAACAAACACCCTTACTTACAGATTGCGTGTCTCTTGGGTCTATTTAAAAAGTTGTGCGAGACGGAACAGGAAATGAAATAGAGACATTGATTTCATGTCTTTCTTTGTCATGTTTCATTTTTGCCATCAGACCAGACATGTGCAATCACAATGTGAGCAGAGTCATAAGCGGTCAAGGGATAGATGACGAGAAAAGAAATTTAATTTGACACTTATAAGGAAATTTAAAAAATAAATTAGATCACCATATTTGAAAAAAATAATTTTTTTATGGTTCAAAATACGAGACTTTTTTTTCAAAAAAGCGATTTTCAGTAGGTGACGTGTGTTTTCTATGAGACCTCTTCGTAATTTTTGTTCAGTGTCGTTTGGCAAGTCTTCGTGCAAAGACTCATACCACAACAGCGTCTCTAAATTGTTCAGCTATATTACGAAAATACGTATTTTGTTAAAAATGCGTTATAGACTTACTGAAAACACAATTGGCAATAATAATAATTAAGTGGCACTACAGCCCACGAGAGACCAGAGCCTAATTTCTGTAATAAGTACTCGTGTTGTGCGTACTACTGTTCGCTTGCGGCCTACAGTTTTTTGCTACTCTGAACGACAAAGTTCTAAAAACCTCTTATAGACAATTGGGACTTATTGAGCGTTGTCAGTTACTTAAAACTGTTCATTCCGGGAATCGAACCTGACACGCTATGTTACGGTGCCCACCACAATTAACAATTCCATTCCCAAATTTGGGCAACAGTTTAAATTAGGGGATGAAACTCTACCAGTTAGCCTACATAAAGCAAGTAGTGGAGACTATAGCAGTTGAAGCTGAGACTGTACCTGAAGATGCTGACGACTTGATTTGTCGTTGTTTTCAGCAGCATACGTTGAGGTATTCTTTACCTTTTTTTGCGTTCGCATCTCAGACTAAAACGTGCCAAACTCAACTTGTGAAAGAATGGAAGTCAGGAGACTTAAAGTTTTATTGAATTTTTAGCGAATGGACTCTGCAAAAACTCAGTGAAAATCTGTTCAGTGTGTATGTATCTTACCATGAATTTCTGTTCAGTGAGGAAGCCCGTTCCTGTGTCAGTGGGTGCTTAAAAAAATGACATATTTGGGCGGTTAATAATAATAATAATTGAGTGGCACTACAGCCAATAACTGGCCAGGGCCTAGCTTCTACAACAACTACTCGTGTTGTGCGTGCTACTGTTCTCTCACGAGTAGAAGGGTTTTTTGCCGACTCCGAACGGCCAGATTTGAGAAGCTTTTCATTAACAATTGACACTCTTTGAGTGTTGTCAGTAACTTGGAAGAGGTGGTGCCGTGAAAAAATGCAAGGTGCCCCGTCCGGGAATCGAACCCAGACTTTCTCCGCGGCGGTCGACGCACTTATCACTACGCCACGGCGACCTCATTTGGGCTGTTAAGGAATCCTAAGAATACCATCGTTACATCCATTGAAAACAATGGTATAGTGTGCTTTATGAGCTGATAAATTTATTGGTGCGTATTTTTTCAAGCTCAAAAGAGTTTATTACCGTCAATACAAATACAACAAAATAGAACAGCGAGGCATATGATGCCTACAATAATGAACTTTTTGAGAAATCGGTTTGGTGGACCCGAAATTTCATTCTGTGGTAGCCGTGGCGCAGTGCGCAAGTGCGTCGACCAAAACGTCGAAGGTTTAGATTCCATTCCCAAATAAAAACCTCGGATTTTTTTACGGCACCACTTCTTTCGAGTTGCTGACAACACTCAGTGTACTAATTGTGTACCTCTACCCGTAAGAGAACGATACCACGCACAACACGTGCAGTTGCTGAAAAAGCTAGGCCCTAGTCTCTAGTGGGAAGGAAAGCCACTCAATTATTATTTAATTTCATCGTGCGATATTCTTGAATTTTAGAAACAAGCTCTCTACGATTTGGAAGTCAACATCACTCTTGTTATCCACTATGTTCGAGCAATTTCATCAAAATTGAACCTTCCGAATTTGGAATATATACATTTTCGCTGCCATTTAGATTAACTTAGGGCGCCCGCATAGGGCCAATAAGGTAGTTTTAACAATAATTACAATGTTTATAACTAGTCTAAATATTTTTATAGAAAAACGTTTTCGCTGCCAATGTTTACATGGTGTTGTTTTCAAAAAAAATGCAACTTTTACATTTATTTTGTTGTTTTGCATTATAAATCAATTCTTACGATGAGTAAGCTTTTTTCGTTAACGAACGAGGGCCTAACTTCCTCAAAAACCACACAAGTTACGCTGGCTATTGATTTTCTCATGAGTTCTGGGGACATTAATGCCCACTCATTGCCACTTTATACTCGAAGAGGTGGTAATGTGTAAAACCCGACACAAATAAAAGTTCATCTCGGTAGTTGAGCATCCATAACAGGTGCATAGACAAACGCATGCAATGCCACGACAACCGAAACACATTTTGTAAGAAGATATAAGAAGTTTTCACTCTGTCAATATTCACAGAAAATTAAAACACCACAAAAATCTATCCCTCCGTACAACACAGCTCATTGTGTTATCCCACCACCCACCCGCACCAACTTGTGTACCTTCTTCTTAGTCCCTGATATGGCACAGACAATTATTAAACTCCTCAACCATAAAGACCTCCCCGCAAGGCGTACTTTTATTGTCTACGGCATAATGATGCCCAAAGTACATAATTAAAGTCGATATAAATAACAAGGCTTTGCATGGATCATGGAATGGGAATAGAAACTGGTTGCAAAAAAAAAGTTATCTTCATCCACATCATATTGGGATGAATTGCAACAGCCCCCACTTTCATTGTTCCTTGGCACTGATACCCGCTAGTCGAATTGGGGGGAAGTTTGACTCCATAAGGTGGCAATAGTTAGGAATTGTTGAATTACGATTAACGTCTTCACAATTAATCCGTGGGCTTAACCAAATACGATGCATGCATTTGGGACGTGATTGATGATGTCCTCTGTAAAAACAAATAGTTGGAGATGTGATTTATTGCCGTTTTGGGTGGTCTATAATAGATGAATGTCTAGTTAATATGAGCTAGGTGAAATATACTTTGGTTGCTGTTCATACATACATACGTTGAGTGAAAAGATGCCCCCGGAAGAGATGGAATCGTGAGGGATTACTTGCACTACATACAAATTAATTAAAACAAGGTTTGACTTAAATGTATCCCTTCTTATATGCGAGTCCTTAAAAACTAAATGAACCTTGCGACATGCGTAAGGCATCATATTCAGAGGTTTTGACACTCGTAGCAACCTTGACCGAAATAGCGGTGCCAGCATAAATGGATGCTAATGAAGTCAACGGTAATGATAAGTCCGACCATTTCGATGACGGTGACAGCGATGGTGCAACGACAACAACTACGATAAGGATGACTTTGCAGATGATGACCGAAGTACCCACGTATTTCGGCATGAACGGTGGTGGACGATGGTGGAAACAACGATGACCGCGATGACGACGATGGGATAATGAGGATGATGATTATGCAGATTGTGTTCACTTATACATATGTAAGGACGTATGTCTTTTAAAAGAAGTTCACTGTCGCTACTAAATCGTGAAATTACTACATTGCGCTGTCGTGGTGTTTTGAACCAACTACGAGAGAATTAGGACAATTGCAACAGGACTTGCATCTATTTATCATCTCTTCGAGCACATTTCTGACATATTTCGCCGTTTGAACTCAGCATTCAACTCTAGGTACCATCCACTAGTGAGAGAACAAGTGCAAGTACAAGTGATCGTTGATGGCTTGGACCAGGATCTATGGTTGCTTTAAACGAGCGTACATATATGTTGATCTGAACGTACACCAACATGATAAAGGGAACGTACAATTTCGCAATTTTATGACGCGTATGACATTTTATTTCAGAACTCCGATACATGCTTTCACCTACTACACAGTGTGAGACTGACTTTCGCTTGTGGAATATTTACCATTTCATTATAAAAGACACTCAATTGGTCGCGCCAAATACAGGAAAAGGACCAGTGTTGTTTTCTTCTAGAGCTATTGCAAAAAATTGTTTAAGAACTCTTGGGTTCATACGGCATCCAAAATATGTGTTTTCGCACACAGTTCTTTGGTGACGAAGGGAACCAATTTTTTGGCGTTTGGTAAAGACCTTCAACTGAAATGGCCTCCAATTCAAAATCCTCCAACTTTTCTGGTCTTCAGTATTGAGTCAGTATTTAAATCTATTGTTAAAAGAGCACATATTAAAACCTATCAACCATGTTATCCCCACACTTTTGCCAGCAATCAGTTCATCGATTTATACACTTCTTTGCAAATGAAAGAAGAAATTTTAAATTTCATACAATTATGTCTCGTTGTGCTTCACATTATCTAAATTTATTTCACCTTTTTTCTGAGGTTAGGAAACACTGTATTGGAGCGCTCAGCAACGCCATAAAAAATAGTACTAGCGTTTATGTTCGTGCTGTTTATGAAAATATTTATAAATTCAATAAATTCAGTTCAATTTGCATCAATGGAACAGCAAGTTTTTTTTCTGATTACTCAGATGGGAATTCCAAAAAATGGTTTCCGAAAGTTAGGAAAGTCTTCGCTATGACAAGTAGGTTGCTTAACAGAAGGCAACTTCACCTCAAGTGGTGGTGGTCTGCTGCACGGCTTTTAATTGGGAAATTATTGGCTCACTGGAGCGATCAGCTTGTGGCCTTCACAGATGCAATACCTGGAAAGGACTCAAGTTGAACCAGCTTGTCGATAGACAACGTCTTCGGACTTGTCTTAAGAAACACAAAACCCCAGAATCTGATTTCAAAAATTCTATCTCAGCAGGCGAATGTGAACAGTGTGAATGACTTAATTATTGATTTGAAAGCACGTAGCTTGTACTATGATCACGGAAAATTGATTGATATTTGATGCATACTACCCGAATGTTGTGTGTCACGTGAGCACCCAACTGAACGGTCTCATTTCACCTGGGGCTTTTAAAGGGTGTCCCAACAAGAACGCAAGATTTAAATTTGTCATTGTTTGACATTTGAACAATTATTATTGTTTGTTAGTAGAAGGTATAAGGTTAATAAAAATGGAGCGCTACACGAATGAACAATGCATTCTCATTGTGAAATTGTTTTACCAAAATGGTGAAAGTTTTGCGGCTACAATTCGCAAATTGCGATCAATTAGGGGTTACAATAATGCTCCAAAAGAGTCAAATGTAAAGCGATTAATGGAAAAATTTTCTGAAACTGGGTCTGTAACTCATGTAAAGACAATAACGCGCCTTTGACCAGGTCCATTGACCGAAATTATCGCAGCAGTACGTGATGATGTCGCTCAAACTCCATTCACCTCAACTCGACACCGAGCTCAGCAAATTGGTGTTTCCAAATCCACTATGCAGCGAATATTGACGAAAGACTTGCATCTTCACGCATACAAAGTTCAATTGACTCAGGAACTGAACCCAGCTGACCATGCACAGGGAATTCGTTAATTGCGTATTGGAGAGGCAACATGAAAATGCTGACATCTTGATGGCTTCGTCAATAGGCAGAATTGTTGCATTTGGGGCGAGGAAAATCCTCGAGTGATTCACGAGAAGCAAATGCATCCTCAACGTGTCACGGTGTGGTGTGGATTTTGAGCTGTAGGAATCATTGGACCTTTTTTTATGAAAATGAATCAGGTCAAGCGCAAACAGTCAATGGTGTTCGGTGTGGTTTCAACAAGACGGCGCCACATCTCATACAGCCAGAGAAACAATTCAATTCCCGGTCGTGTTATTTCGCGTTTTGGAGACCAGAATTGGCATCTTTTTTTTTTACGACGACTCAAATTTGGACACTGTATTAAGAAATACCGCAGCACTTATGCAAAACGGTCATTGAAAATTTTATTAAAAGATCGCGTATGTGCCAGCAAAGCCGGGGCAGCCATCTGGTCCACACATCTACTTTACGAATAAAGAATTAATTTTCTTTTGTTGGGACACCCTTTATATACCTTGACAAAATTAGAGTCATCCAGAGGACAGAATGGTGTACATTAATACAAATATCACGTGGAATATAGAACGGTGGATAGATGGCTCCTACGACGGCGATGTTTTTCTTTTTTTTGCCTTTTACCCATCACATAAGTGTAAGCTCTCAGTAAGCTCCTTGTATCGCTTTACACCAGAGATGTTTGCTGAGCGACTAAGGATCATTTACCGACTTTATCGTCTTACAGATTACTTCAAGAAATAATATTAATTAAGAAACAATTCATGTTGTGGGACGGTCAACGTAGACATAGACAGTCTCTGGTTCGAAGGGATTAGACCGCGATTGAGCGGCGATCATACTTCCCAGGATCATTGATCGGAGAGCGCGAAGCAGTGATAGAACTACTGGTTTATTACACGCCCCAGTTGTTGTGAGTCTGATTCGAAGTTTGCCTTGTCCTTTGCAGACTATAAGAATGCCAGAATAAAAAATAAAATGACAAACAAAATGTTGGCTGGTTAGATTAATTAAGTTGTAATTTGCTTAGATGAATTAAGAAGCCGCACTCTATTGGTGTGATTTCAGACCCGAGAAGTCCGCCGTATAGCAAATTTTCATACTGAGGCAGATCATGGAAAAGACACATGAAGTACAAATTGACGCACACCAATTATCAGTTGATACTAAGGCCGTATATGACAGTGTGCATAGAGAAGAGCTACAGTGCCATGTCTAATTTTGGTTTTTCTTCTCTCCTCAGATTGTGTAGGATGAAAATGAAGAACTTTCGTTCCTCCGTCAAGGTAGTTGATCAAGTCACCGGGAATTTAAATTTTCAAGCCCATTTTAGACAATTCCGCGTGCTGTCATGTGGGAAATTCTCAAGTCCATACCAGAGGCACCATCCTCGAAAAATAGGTTTGCCTACCAGCTTACTGGAATTGACGGACACGGCAAGCTGCCAATGATGCACATGGAGAAGGAAGCATCTAAAATTTGTATGGAGGTACACGATAAAAAACCATTTGTTGTCATTAAGTTGGGACGCGCAACATCGTCGACATCTTGGACAGAGCGTCACAAACGTCAGTAAAAACCTTGAAGTAATCAAGTACTTCGCTTACCACAGCTCAGGGACAGTATCGTCACTACCGAAATCAAAAGTAAAATCCCTCCTTTCAACCGTTTCTTTGAGAGTCAGCAGTTATCACAATGCTCTATGGCACAGAAACTTGGACGTCATTAACGCGGATGCGGAGACCCGTTGCCCTTTCGAAATTAAAGTTCACGTGCTATTATTGGTCCTCGGGGCTTGAAGGTTCAACAACGAACTCTATAGAGTGCACTTCGATATGCGAATAAGCAAGCGTTACGTGTACAACATGTACAGCGGTCGGATAACACTGCTCTGCCCCGACGACTCCAAGGAATTTTGACAGCACAAGAGAGGACGACGATGTTTTGAGATGGCAACCAATTCATGGTGTAAATTTAGCGGGGCTGGCAAGGGGTCATTTAAGCTGAAAGGGCATTTTGGTTAAGGCACAGCTGCTCCATCCTAGATTGCAACGCCACGTTTTTGAAAAGCTTTGGAGACTTGTGAGAATGAAGTTATGGATTTTGTGTAATACGTTTTCATTTTTCCCGATTTAAACTACAATGTTGTGAAATTCCCAACTTTTGGTCACTGAGATGGTATGCCTGCCTCGCGGCACTTTTTACATGTTGTACACAATGACCCTTTAAAACACTTCGCGGATCGACAGCTTTTCAAAAATAAATTTTAAATTAAACCCAATGTCGTACATTTCAACAAAATTTAATAAAATACTAAAAATACCCATTGCTTCAATCATCTCTCAGTTGATTCGAAAACTAATCCGTTTAACATGAATTTTCCACGGATTATGCTGACGTGATTGTTGCATATACGTCAGTGAAACACGAAGGATTTATAAATAGTTTGCGCTAACCATTAAATGCGCCTTGTCAGGAGCAACAAAAAAATAAATAATTTGAATCCTATTATTTACTTTAATGGCATACGTCGTGAGCACCGACCATGTTATACCATGCGTGCTGCGAAGAACCATCAGCACGAACATATCATTATCCGCAGGTGACAGCGATAAGGTGCAATAATTATTTACAAAGCCGCGCGCAAAAAAAAAATGAAGAATGTGGTTTAGTTCAATCGAAGGCCTACAACCCGCTGGCGACGTTCTGGTAATTAATTTTTGACAAGTTGGTGTGGGTCACGAAGAACAACATTCGAACGCATAATAAGACGCTCGTGCAGGAAAACCAAGCACGAATGCAGTCAAATTTATGCAAACGTCTCAACATCAATTGGATTCACCAGACAACGAGACGAAAGATGGAGAGCAATTAACAATTTCCTGGTAAGTGATCAATTTGGTGCAACCATAATTGCACAGTGCTTTGCATGCCCACTGCGGTTACCCATAGTACAATTTATGCGCTCTATTTTTAATAAATAAAGATGAGCTGTTACACAACCACTCACACACGCCGAATGCATGGTTCTTCGCCTGAAATAAAGTTTGAAAATTTTCCACATTTCCAATTCCTTGTCTGAAGAGCAAAAGTTTTATGCCACAGAAGCAGCGATAATTGCTGCCGAAAGTTGCAACAATTAAACACTGTGGGGAGCAAATGTGTCTGCGGGTAAGCCCTACGAGTTTCTCTGCCACTGGTTATGGGCCCATTTTAAAGCAAAATTAAAGATGCTGAATGACAGTGGTTTGGTTTGGTTTGAAAAGCCATTGCGGGGCCAATTTATTCAGAACAGAAAGAAGAAACTGATAAAAGTGAAATACTGCTCAATTTGAATCCTTCATTTGAGAAGGGTTATTTTTGGATATTTTCCGCATAACCATATTATCAACTTTAAGGTCACCATTCACCCTCTTTAGGAATTGGTCCATTTAACACTTAAACGGCCTTTTTTGCGTGATGTGCATGCAAATCATTTGCCGGACCGTTGTTGGACACAAATTGCTCACTGGGATGATACCGGAAGTTTTGTTGTTTTGTGCACGATAGGTGGGTGGTACATGGGTGTTTTAGAAAATACAAACATATCAACATTGAGCGGTGACCCTTCGTAAAAATGAAGTGAATACAAATGGAAACAAGTCAATTGCTCGCATGCTTCAGTTTTGAACTATTTGTATACATGATCACGTATGTATGGATGTGTGAATGTCTTGTATCTGTTTTCGAGTTTGAGGGAATGGATGACAGTTTAGAAGGAATTAAGCGGACATATGCACGACTATATTTAAATTTATTTGCTTTCCTTGATGGTCTCAAGCGTAACACTTAGGCAGAAGATAATGAGGTAAGTCTACTCATTGAGGAAGAAAATAAGAAACATGAATTGAATCGCGTGTCACTACTGTCTACAAAAGTCTAACTTCATGAGCACCTCCTCGCGATTTGTGGGTTATTGTGCTCTTACAAGTAGAGGGAACCCAAGGTTTACTGGAGACTCTGAACCGCAAAATTCGAGAATATTAAGGTCGATAACTCTTCGAGGGTTGTTGGCATGAAGGATGTGGTGCCGTGAAAAAATGCGAAATGAGCGTGGGATACAACACAGACTTTCCCACTACTTCTCTCATGAAATAAGTCAGACGGCTTAGTGAATGCGTCATCTCATACGCCGAAGGTTCCAGGTTCGATTGCCGAACTAAACATCTCGCCTTTTTCACCGCACCAACCTTTTCGAGCTGCTAGCAACACTCAACCGGTACTAAGAGTCTACGAAAATCATCTCAACTGTCGCCGTTAGGAGTAAACCTGTAAGTTCCCTGTAAGTTCCCTCTGCTCATGAGAGAACAAAAGCACGCACAACACGAGTAGTGCATTCCCGATGAAGCTTAGCTCTGAAGAAGCTTGACCCTGAAGAGGCTAGGCCGTGGTCCTTCGAGCGCTATAATTTCACTCAATCAATCATTGAGGAGATAAGAACACCACTTTTGATACCTGCTTTTCGTCAGTTTTTAACGAGGCCAAACAGATGCTAAGCATATAATTATACGAAAAATGTGGGAAAGTCAAGTCGACAGCATTTCGCATTGTTTAAAAATATCGACTTTGACGCCGAAGGTCAGAAATCAATGAACGGCATAACAGAGCACTTGGAGGAACTTCAAACAAAATGCCACCATCAGCAAGGAGTTCCACATTGG